>CM035836.1:381974431-382699431 GCA_020510985.1 Pholidichthys leucotaenia | reverse complement strand
GCCATATAATATACCCCTCATGTGCTGACATCGTACGTGCTACGGCAGCATGATGCGTCACACCGTTTCTCATATATCACATTTGCTTCCCCCCTTTAAAAGCTTAGAACCATTTTCTGCGAATTAACCTTAGCAAGGGCAGTAAGTAAAATATGCATTTTAGTGTATTGGCTAATATAAAACTGAGTGCGCATGACTGGGCTGAACAGGCCGTTATAAAGAAGCCCTTAGACCACCGAAGTGGTGGCCTAGATGATAGAGCATCTGCACAACAATTAGGAGGTTGGGGGTTCAAGTCCTGGCTGGGTCATACCAAAGACCATGTTTAAAAAATAGTACTTCCTGCCTTCTAATTTGGGGCTCAGCATAATATATATATAATATGCTCTAGGTGGTGCGTGAACACGCAGTGGTCTCTCTTCATGTTTAGTGTTGTTTTAATTATGCCTAAGTGTATATTCATGTTTTTAATGCCCATATATGATGCTGCGTACAAGCTACAGTTGCCACTGCTTTCTGGAGATAAGGAACATGACCAAACATTATGTCTTGGACCAGAGCATTACAGAGGAACTCCGTGGCCTAGGACTTCTCCACCAGATCTCCACACCCCTGGACCCGACTGCTGTGTCTCATCTCAAATGGAGATGTTGTAGACAGTGCGAGCTGCGACAAAAGAGAGATAAATGTGGAGGTATCTGAACGAAGCTAGCCACTAGCCCACACAGACTCCAGATTCCTTCCCTCATTCTGGCCAACATACGCTCACTAGACAACAAAATAGACCACATACAGCTCCTGAGAACTACGCAACGTGATGTTTTTATTGTTATGGAAACATGGTTAAATGACAAAATCCCGGACTCTGCTATTCAGTTAGCAGGGCTGACATGCTATTGTGCTGATCGGGTGTTCATGGAAGGAGGGAAAACCCGAGGTGGAGGCGTGTGTGTTTACATCAGTGACGCTTGGTGCCGAGATGCGACTGTTGTGCATAAACACTACTCTCCGTTGGTGTAGTTTATGATCATCAAGTACTGACCCTTTTACATTCCAAGAGAATTTTCATCTGTTCCGCTAGTCGCCATGTATGTCCCACCCACCCGCATCGGCGAGAGGTGTAAAGCACTAAATGAACTCTATCAGGCTGTAAGTGAGACACAAACGGCACATTCAGATGGATTCCTCATCACAGTAGAGCCTGTTTTCCACTAGCCCAGCACACCTCGGTACGGCTCGATTCACTTCAGTACGGCTCGGAATGCTTCTGTCTCCATTAGCACAGTGTTGTGCTTGTGCTGTGATGGTTTGTGTTAGGAGGTTTTAGAAGCGGGGCAGCGGCAGATTCTCAGCGAGGCGGGGCCACGCTCCCGTGACGTTACGCACCCGACTGAGTCCTTATTTACACGAGACAAAAAAGGATCCAAGGATTATTGCCTTGCTCGCTCTGTGGTTTTATCTCACAATTAATTTTATCTCATAATTAAGCTGCAACAACACAAGTCACTTTTGTTTTGAATTAACTGCCAAATGACCTAGAAATAATGAGCTGAAACTTGTTTTTATTCGTATTAAATAATGAGACGGTGGCACACTGGCCAACACCAAATTGTATTATTTTTTACATCCTAGGGCATTTTGGATGTACTGAATTAAAAAAATTCATGTTTTTCACCTTCAGGTCAACGTTTGGAACAACAGTATTATTATTTTCCGTTTAGATGATGCTACACTCCTTCTAAAGTATTGTAAATCTCTGAATTTGGAATGCCGATAGAACATTCAATTTACATATACTTGTACCTACTTTGACTTGGTGCTAATTTTTTTATGATATTTCAATAAAAAGAACAGAAAGCTTACAAAAAGATTTCTTTTTTGGTCTAGTTAAAAATTACATTACCTTTACAATGATTGACCCCTGACAGGATGATCAGCATCATTTTGATCAGACTAGGCAATGGAATTTCTATGTAATTATACTGTTTTATAATTCAGTGTTATAACAGACAAACCACACTTTCCAAAACAATTCCATTTTATTATATACAAAATATTAAAAGAAAAAAAAAACTTTGCAACACAACATGAAGGTTAATCGACATTTTATACACGCCGACCACTGAGTTCCTCTACACCAGCTTCCCAAACTGGGTCACGAAGACTCGGGTGAATGAAGCCATCTCTGACAGCTGTGGTTCAGGAAGGCTCGGTTGAATTAATCCGGATGGGCTGTCACGGCGGACGCGTGGGATGATTCTACAAGGAAAATGCACACAATAAAATACAGCACGAAAGTGCAATATATACAGAAAAGACAATAGTTTTTAACAAGAATACATAAGTTTATTTCAGCGTATTGTTCACATGAATAATTAAAATAAAAGCTTTAGTCCGCAGTGTGCTGCAATAAAGCAGCGATCCATCCACAAATGAACAGCTTTCTTATTGCATAAATAAACTGAGCGTCTTACCGAATATATTTGCGAAAAAACGCACAATAAAAAAAAAATTAAAACTCACCGTTAAAGGACTCCGATGTCGAGACCTCCCGGTATATTTTTTCATTCCGGGCGGCTCCGTCTAACTCGCGCTGCATACGTTCGTCTGACAATGCAGTGAGCAGACACTGCACCTCCTTATTGATCCATGGAACACCCTTATTACGCGAAGCCATTTTTGATAGAGAATAAATGAAAATAGCACAGCAATACACTGAAAAGAAACCGCCAACAGTGGTTGCGTGCTGAGTAAAGGCGGTCGTGAAGATTCTTTTTTTTTTTTTTTTTTTTCAAAAACTTTATTGAGAAGGTCGTGAAGATTTGGTAGATGAGGAGGAGGAGAGGGGCGGTTACAACCTGACCAATCAGCGCCGGTTACGACCTGACCAATCAGCGGCGACCAGTCTGTTAACGTCACAACAACTGGGCGGTCCAGCTTGGTTGTGGTCCATTGATCAGGAGCGGGAGGTGGTGTCATCCTTCTACGGCAGCTGGCACACCGTCATGGCCCATCAGTCAGAAGGAAGGCAGCTGGTCCTAGCTGAGCGGTGATCCACGTCGGTGTTGACCAGGAGGACTGCAGCTTGTACGAGCGATCGGGTTGACGTACCCGGACACAGTTGAGCACCATGAATGAAGGGTGCTCCGCTCAGCATTCCTTCTTCATGAAGTGTTGTTGTTGCTCTGCAATCCTGTTGTTAGGGGATAGCACCACCGCTGGAGTGTCATCTGATAGGGGACATCATGCTGAATGAGGACCAGCTCCGGGTCCTGTGGGGATGCAGTCTGGGGCTTCTGTGGCAGCTCTGGGTCCTGCGCAGACATAGGTTGGAACTCCTGCTGTGGAACAGCAGCTCGGGAAAACTCCTGCCATGTGAGGATCAGTTTCAAGTCTTCTTTGCTCTGCTCATTGTGTGGTGTAAAGCAGGGAGTTGTTGCATCCATGGGGCCTGTGACGGAGAAGCCCAGATCACAGAATAAGTCCGACCCCAGGATATTATTGCCATGGTGTGTCACCTGGAACAGGGACGCTGGGAGAGTTCTGTCGCCGTAGTGTACTGAGAAGGTGATGCTTCTGCTGGTCTTGGAGCATCCATTGTTCCCACCGCGTCTGGTTGCCGGGAGGTAAGCCTTCTAATCATGGCTTTGTTTCTCAGGGACCTTGAAGCAGTGGTTGCTAGCACCACTAGCTGGATGCTGACGCCATCCAGCTTCACTACACACTGCTGTGCTAACCAGTTGTTGGGGCCCACAAAGTTGGTGGTGTCCATGCTGGACGTGGAGTCAAAGGGTTTAGCAGCCGTGGCTGACTGTGGGGAGTGCAGGTCGGGGCCCACTAGCTGCGATGCTAACTGGGCAGCCACTTCTTGGTCTAGTTGGGATGCTAACTGCACTGCGTCTGCCAATGGCAGGTCATCCAGCGCTATCTGCAGCGCCTCCCATAGCCTTTTCATCGTGTCGGCCAATGGCAGGCCATCCAGTGCCATCTGCAGAAACCCTGGTATTGCCGAATTTGTGGTGCGTGTCTTCAACTGTTCTCCCACCAACTTCCCTTCCAAGTGTCTGAACTTGCACATGCTAGCCAAATAGCAGAGGAGTGACTCGTCTGGTCACTGTTGGTGCTAGTAAAATGCAAATCTTCGGGCCATTACACTCTGTGGAGCAGTGAACTGTCCGGTTAACAAAGCTACACACTCGTTGTCAGTGTCCGCGGGCCCAAGTGACCAAAAGATGTGCTGTCCCTTGATGCCGAGGTAATGAAATAGTGTGGCATGCAGCCTAGCCTTGCTAGCTTTAGGTAAGTCAGTGGTAGACACGAACATTTCTAGTGACTCATGCCAACAGGACCAAGGAATAGGTGGCTCACCAGGCAAAGCAAGGAATGGTGGTAGAGGTGACAACAGGGTTTCCATTGTCCTCGTCGCCATTGTTATGTCTGGAAATGAGCGCGGACACATCCATGTTGTGAGGTTAGCTTTATTGAACTGCTAACATAAAGAGAGTGACACAGACAGTGGGTAGCTGGTAGTAGGTAGAGCGCCAAGAGAGAGGGCTGGCCCTGGGCAGCCGTATAATATACCCCTGATGTGCTGAAGTCACAAGTACATACGTGCTCCCGCAGCATGACGCATCACACCGTTTCCCATACATCACACTACTGATAAACCCATTAAAATTTGTAGGTGATCCGAGAGGACATACCTTCTCCAATGCCCTTGTTTGTTTTTGTGCAGTAAGATTACACAAAAACTACTGGTCAGATTTTGATGAAATTTAAACCAGAGGTGGCCATTGGCATAAGGACGAACCAGTTAGATTTTGGAGGTGATCCATGAGCACATACCTCTGCCAAGGCCCTATATTCTTGCAATGTATTATCAGGATTGCGCAAAAGCTACTGGACAGATTTCCATGAAATTTTTGCCAGAGGTGGCCGTTGGTCTATGGATGAACCCATTACATTTTGGAGGTGGTCCATGAGCACATACCTCTGCCAAGGCCCTAACTCACAATGTGCAGGTGCCCGGTAGTATGTATCGATGGACAAAGGGACAAGGGTCAGATGGAGCCTTGGTGGAGGCATGCACTCTCTGAGTGCCCTGAAGTTACTTGTTTGAAGAGTTTCAATCTGGGTTTACAATCCATCATCGTACTTAACAGCTTTAGTGAAGGTCACTAATGACTTCCTTATCACATCTGATAATGGACTTTTTTCTGTACTTGTCCTTTTGGACTTTAGTGCAGCTTTTGATACTATTGCTCAAAATATTTTACTTGATAGACTAGAACACCTTGTTGGACTTAATGGAACTTCATTGCAGTGGTTTAAATCTTGTTTATCAGATAAGTTCCAGTTTGTTCATGTCAATAATGAGTTTTCTTCCAACTCACAGCTCAGTCATGGAGTTCCACAGGGATCTGTGCTAGGCCCTATTCTTTTTAGTTTATATATGCTTCCACTAGGCAACATTATTAGAAAGCACAGCATACATTTTCATGGTTATGCAGATGACACAAAGTTATATTTGTCAGTTAAGCTTGATGACAATTTGGTGACACATGGGGAGTGCATAATTGTATAGCATCTTAGACAAGTACAAAGAGCAGAGGTTCCCTGGGAGATAACAGGGAGGTGTGAAGGATGAATGCAGTGTGATCTTTTGTGTGTTAGAAACTTCTAGAAGGATGTTAAAGGATTAAGGAAGTGAATGCAATGTGACCTTTTGTGTGTTAGAAGCTTCTAGAAGAATGCCATGCTTTTTAAGAGGAGAGTCTCTGCTGAGTATTCATTCTGTCTATGCTTCTGTGTGAGATGTGTAATAAACTGTCTGAGCCAAATCCGCCTCGTTATTTACACGCTCCACAACAGTAATTAATTAGTGAAATTAGAGGCTTGTCTTAAGGAAATCAAAGCTTGGATGACTTGTAATTTCTTGTTATTAAATTCAGATAAGACTGAAGTCATTCTATTTGGTCCAAAATACTTTCAAAATACCTTTCCAAATCAAACTCTTAGTTTGGATGTGGTTACTCTTTCTCTTAATAGTTCTGTGAGGAACCTTGGAGTTATTTTTGATCAAGATCTGTTCTATAATTCACATATTAAACTTGTTTCTATCATTCTATTTCTATTTCTATCATTTGCGTAATATTGCCAAGATTAGGAGCATCTTGTCTCAGAGTGATGCTGAGAAACTAATCCACACTTTTGTTAGCTCTAGATTAGATTATTGTAACTCTTTATTATCAGGCTGTCCTAAAACATCTTTAAAAAGTCTTCAGCTAATCCAAAATGCTGCAGCAAGAGTTTTAACAGGTACTAGAAAGAGAGCTCACATCTTTCCGGTTCTGGCCTCCCTTCATTGGCTTCCCATGGAATTTAGAATTAAGTTTAAAATCCTTCTTCTCACTTACAAAGCTCTAAATAATCAGGCCCCTTTTTATTTAAAAGATCTGATAGCTGTCCCCATCGTCCTAACAGAGCACTATGGTCCCAAAATGCAGGATTACTTGTAATACCTAGAATCTCCAAAAGTACAATGGGAGGCAGAGCCTTTGTCACCATGGGTTGAGATGCCGTCTCAGCGCTCAGCCCATGTTTTCCTTCATCCCTGCTTCTCATTGAGCAGCATCTCAGCAGGCTCCCAGCTGGCAGCATTACGGACGGCTGGGGCCAATTAGTCCTCATCGGCTGGGGCGCTGCCAATGAGAATAAATAGGAGCAGCCTCGATGACTTGGGGCTGCGACATAAGCACTGCTAGGCTGAAGCCCCTTCGTCTGGTGTCAGCCTCTACTCCCCTTGCAGCATTCCTGTGATTGTAACCCGCTGTGAGTATGCACGCCTTGTTACCCCTATGTCCGGTACGAGCTTCCTGCTCCTGCGCTATGCAACCTGTGAGTGTACTTCTGTATGAGTATCTGTGCTCTCCTCATCCCTCATCCCCCACCTTTAATAAAACATCACGACTCACTGGCTCGTCCTTGGCTCTTATTGCGCGGCTCCCTAGAGCCGTGTGTGACAGTATGTCGCAGCCAGACGAGTTACCGGCGGCCGTGAGTCGCCGTGGAATTGTACCTTTCTGTCCGGGTATCAGCGCTGCTAGCATGCCGTTTCCCAGGAGTCACTTCCGGCGCCAGGGCGACGAGCTGAGGTCCATCTCAGAGGCTGTCGACGGGACGCTCTTCACCCTGCACGACGCCTCCAACGCGAGACGCTGGCATCCAGGCCGTGCTGAGGAACTCCTGGACTGTTACCCTCATTCTGTGTTCCATCTCAAGGACAGTGCCAGGATAGACGCCACAGGTACACAGCGAGAGAAGCTCCGCGGGTTGGATGGAAATCCCGGCAGGAAGCTGAAGTGGGTGACGTTGCCCCCCGCTTCGGGATCCCGTTCCTGCCGCCATTCCAGTCCGGGAGTTCGCGCCAACCAGAGGGCTTCCCCCAACCTGCGCCACGTCACTCGGGATTCCCTTCAAGGAGCTGCAGCTGACAGCAGTTATGTCTGGGGTCGAGTGGCTGTCGCGAGCTCCACTGTGTGTCCTGTTACCATCTTCAGGCATGTGGCGGCGGCAGTGAGATTGATGGAGAGGACTCCAGGGCTACGAAGCTTTCCCGTGCTCGACGCCTTCCTCGCCTCGATCTCCGATCTGGAGCGGCGATTCCTGGATTCCCCCCTCGCTTCGTCCCCTGGGAATGGCCGTCATCACATCACCGAGTCACCTCTGCACGAACCTCGTCCGGATCCAGTTCTGGGCCGCCGCCAGGACCGTTCCTCCCACGCAGCTGTCACCTCTTCGCCTCGTCAGTGTGGAGTTTTCACAGCCTCGTTCCCTGAGCCTCATTTCCCCGCTGTCATCCCTGGACATTCGGGCTGGCTCACCCCGGCTGTTTCCCCCTCCTCCTCGACGCGCTTCCTGACTGCTGTGTGTGCCTGGAATTCCGGCCTGGCGAGCTCTCTGCTGGAGACAACGCGAGCGATCCTCAGACGATTTCCCGGGGGGTCCTCCGTTATCGCCGGGCGGGGAGAGGAAGAAGCAGTATCCACCACAGCAGGCGATACTCAACCTCCAGGAGGCAGGCAAGTCATAGTTTTTTCACATCTGCTTAATGATTTGCTCTGTCACATTCCTGGAGGAGGAGTTCAGGGTTCGCAGCTCCCTGAACTCCCCCCACCTGCTGTAACCTGTGTTCCTAATCCCGCATCCTCTGTGTCTCTCTCCGCCGAGCGATCCCCGGCTCCGGGTCAACGTGGTGGGATAAGGAGAGGGCCTGTGGTTCCGCAGCTACGTTGCGGACGGAGGAGGGGGACTGACTGCTGCGTGGAGTCTGCGCCGACGACTGAGCGTCCCTGGGTCTCCACGGAGGAGCGGTTCGGTCCAGCGGGACGAGATTCTTCTGGCTTCCCGCCGAGTGGATCGTCGGCGGGGTCACCGGAGCTGGAGGAACCTCAAGCTGCGCTGACCATCGTGCTGGCTGCGGGGCCCGACGCGGCTGGATGGGAGCCTGACAACGACCTCCTGACGACGGATCCTGGATCTTCGCAGTCCTGGACGGCGTCAGAACCCGAGATCAGGCAAGTGCTCTCCTTTCTTTTCTCCCTTTTAATCTTTGAGCACTTCAGCCTGTCTCTAGGGGAGACGAGCCTGGTGCAGCTGCCCGCTGCGTCTGAGCTCGTCTCGCCGGGTTCTGGCGCTGCCGGTGATCCTGATCCCGGTTCTGTTTTCTCTTCTGAGCCTTCTTCCAGGGTCACCGGCGAGGAGTTGCTGTTCCTCGTGGTGCTGGAGGGTCCAGGTTCAACGTTGGAGGTCGGTTCTGGTGCAGTGTACAACGTGGGTTCGCCCGAGACCCAATCGGGGTCCAACGTGGGTTCGCCTAAGGCCCGATCGGGGTCCGACGTGGGTGCTGCCCCAGTGTTGTCCAGGTCCGGTGAGGAGGTGGCCGTTTCCCTGCGGCCTGACGCTCGTCGCCCTCGTCATTGGCTCTCCCCTGAGCCTCTTCCACCGGGACCCGCTCTGACCCTTCGTCCGTCTCAACGGTCCTAGTGGTTGAGTGATGCGGGTCGACGACCCGACCCACAAAACTTTCGGTTCGGTGATCTGGTTCCCCCCGCTGGTCTGTGTTTGCCTTTGGGTGGCCTGGTTCGGCTGCCGGTGGACTGGATTCCTGGGATCTGGGTCCGGAGTTCGCCGTCCGAACATTTCCCTTTCCCTGGTTCGCCAACTGGACAATGGGCGGGGAGATCTCCGGAGCCATCTCGGCCATTTTTGGACTCTGCCTGCCATATTCCTCGGGTGTCACTTTTTCTTTTATCATTATTAAGGTCACTCGGGTGTAATATTTTGTCCTGTTGGTGGATATGTATTCATAGTGCTGTGTGTTTTCCATTCCTCGTACTCAGCATTTTACTTTTTGTGCCTTGTTTTTAGCCTTGTCCTTGCATTGTAGAGTTATGCGTTTTGTTTCTTATCAGACCATACTCTGCAGTTGTCCGTTCGTTCCAGTCACTTTCGCTTCTTTAGGTGACTGTGCATTTATATATTCGTTGTGCTGTGGGTTTTTCCTTTGCCCGCACTCAGCATTTCCTTTTTGTGCCCTGTTTGTAATTTTGTCTGTTCATTATAGAGTCATGCGCTTTGTTTTCCTTAAAACCATGCTCTGTAATTGTCCGTTTGTTCCAGTCACCTTCACTTCTCTTGGTGATTGTGTGTGTATGTATATATATTAGCGCTGTGTATTGTGTTTTCCCCTTATTAACCATACTCAGCGTTTTTGCCCTGTTACCTTTTTAGTGTTTTTTTTTCCTTGCTCTGGGTCACGCATTGTTGGTACTCTCTGAGTAGTGTGTAACCGGCGTTCTGACCCAGTTTTTCTCCCCATCTGTACCTGGGTTTTTTTTTTTTCTTTTTTCCTGCTACCCTACATTGTCCCATTGGTGTTGTCCTTCCCTTGGCTTCTTCCCCTCCGGTCCTGCCTCCCTTCCTCCCACCCTAGGTGGGGGGGGGGGGGATGTTCCTGGTCGTTCAGGAGCCTGACCTTGAGGGGGAGGCTCTGTCACCATGGGTTGAGATGCCGTCTCAGCGCTCAGCCCATGTTTTCCTTCATCCCTGCTTCTCATTGAGCAGCATCTCAGCAGGCTCCCAGCTGGCAGCATTACGGACGGCTGGGGCCAATTAGTCCTCATCAGCTGGGGCGCTGCCAATGAGAATAAATAGGAGCAGCCTTGATGACTCGGGGCTGCGACATAAGCACTGCTAGGCTGAAGCCCCTTCGTCTGGTGTCAGCCTCTACTCCCCTTGCAGCATTCCTGTGATTGTAACCCGCTGTGAGTATGCATGCCTTGTTACCCCTATGTCCGGTACGAGCTTCCTGCTCCTGCGCTATGCAACCTGTGAGTGTACTTCTGTATGAGTATCTGTGCTCTCCTCATCCCTCATCCCCCACCTTTAATAAAACATCACGACTCACTGGCTCGTCCTTGGCTCTTATTGCGCGGCTCCCTAGAGCTGTGTGTGACAGCCTTCAGTTATCAAGCTCCTCTCCTTTGGAACCAGCTGCTAATCTGGATTCGGGAGTCACACTCAATCTCTGTTTTTAAGAATAGGGTTAAAACCTTCCTTTTTGATACAGCCTATAGTTAGGGTGGGATCAGATGCTCCTGAACCCTCCCTTAGTTATGCTGCTAATGGGTTTAGACAGCCGGGGGCCCTCCAACAATTCACTGGGCTTCACTGCTTTCTTCACTCTCAATAAAATATTTTGGAACTGTTCTGGAGGCTTCTTCCTGCTTAAAGGGAGTTTTTCCTCTCCAGTTTCATTTGTTTGATTATCAGTGAATGCCAACATATATTCATATCATGTGATGTGATACCATATATAATTTTTTTTTGTCATTTATTATTTTTTTTAATTTGGGCAGATTTTGGGCACCACTGTGCATGTATGTTTTTATACTGACAACGTCCTAAACATCTGGGCCTGAAAAAGTAGCTACTATTGGGACACTGAAACAAATTGGGAAGAAAAGCCAGACTGATATTGAGTCAAGAATTTTAGGCGTGAAAACAGTGCATGAAGTTTCCATTTTCCAGCATGCAAGGATATCCATCTGTCTGATCTGGTTCCCCAGTGAAAAATTTAAAGTGGAAGGCTGTCAATCTGTGTCTGTGTTCCTAACCAAAGCTCCACCATAGCAAATAGTTTTACAGTTGGGCACCTCATCCATATAACATTAATCACAGTTTCCTTTTTATGATAGAAATGTCTCACCCGTTAAGTCTGAAAGGGAAATCTCAGCAGGTTCAAACTTGTGGAAAGTCTGGGTCAAAGTGCAGGCATAAACACTGAATCAAGCTTTTTGAGCAAGCTCAATCTGTCATCATGGCAGTGAGGCTACTAGGGCATTCTGGCTTAAGTTTAGCAAAATATTCTATGAACCATGGAAACCAAACACAATGCTTCATAGGCAAAGAAGACATCAGTGCCTCTGTGGCTTAAC
Organism: Pholidichthys leucotaenia; assembly: GCA_020510985.1. Classification (NCBI taxonomy): domain Eukaryota; kingdom Metazoa; phylum Chordata; class Actinopteri; order Cichliformes; family Pholidichthyidae; genus Pholidichthys; species Pholidichthys leucotaenia. The sequence continues at coordinate 382,687,933 of CM035836.1, read as the reverse complement.
TCCACTTCTGAGAGCAACATCTTGCACTGCCAGACCTTTCCTCTCAGGAAAAATAATTCTCTCTGAAAACTCTTCCCCTTTCCAAACTATTTGTCATCTCTGAGAGAGTTTGTTTCTTTTTTCCCATCATAACTGCTCCTGTGGATGTGAAGCATTGATCCCTGTGCATTGGAGGAAAGAAGAATTTTTATGAGATCATGAATTTCCCATAACAAGTGAGTGACAGACTTCAATCTTAATTTGATTTCTCACTCACCCTCTTTTGTCGGGCTGTATTGTCCGACTCCGTCTGAGATGCTGTTTGGGGTTTTGGGGGTGCTCTTCTTCACCTTCTCTGGCTTTTTGTTGGGTGTTTTAACTAAAGAAGAAAATGTTACATTAAAAAAAGCAAGCACTTATGCAAGTACATGTACTGAAGCATTTGTTCCGACTAAATTGTACTTTCCTGATTTACTTTACTGCAAGATTCATTTCTCTGTTGCTTGAGTAAATCTATGCAGAAAAACTGTTCTTTCATCATATATCATCATCCCACTTATATCACGGACACACAGATCGTCCTAAATGTCTCCTGAGCCGGTGGACGGAGCCACTGTCTATAGCAGGATACGATACAGCAGAGAACAGCTGCTAGCATTCAACCGCCACCCGGTCCCATTGGAAAAACTCGACATACCGAGAGAACTGAGGCGAAAACGCCGCGGCTGCCGGGCTGGAGTAAGGCGGAGGACAAAAAATATAAGGTACAGACCCTCCCTTCCATCTGTTGTCATGGGAAATGTACGGTCGATACTGGGAAAGTTAGATGAGCTAGCGGCTATCTCCCGTTATGATAGCACATACCGGGAGTGCTCTCTCCTTTTGTTTACTGAGACGTGGCTAACTGAACTAGCAGCAGATGCTAACATTGAGCTGGAGGGTTTTCACATGATACGAGCTGACCGAACACCAGACAGTGGCAAGGCTAGGGGCGGTGGAGTGATAATGTATGTTAACAACAACTGGTGCAGACCGGGACATATCACTGTTAAACAACGACACTGCAGCAAAGACATTGAGTTGCTAGCTGTTAGCATGAGGCCTACATATCTCCCGAGAGAACACTCACACGTGATCTGCATTGTTGTTTATGCAAATCCGACGGCGAACGCTGGGACAGCACGTGACGTCATCCATTCAGTAACCAGCAGGCTGCAGACAGAACACCCAGATGCTCTTCTCCTCATCTCAGGCGATTTCAACCATGTTTCACTGTCTCCCATTCTACCCACGTTCACCCAGTATGTCACATGCCACACTAGAGACAATAAAACACTGGATTTATTCTACGCAAACACTAAGGAGGCGTACACCTCATCACAACTCCCCCCACTCGGGAGATCGGATCACAACTTGGTTCATCTCCGGCCGGTGTACAAACCCCTAGTGCACAGACAACCTCCGGCCATGCACACTGTGGAGTTATGGTCTGAGGAGACAATGGACACCCTAAAGGGCTGTTTTGAAGCCACCGCCTGGAAGCAGCTCTGCGATCCACATGGTGAGGACATCGATGGCCTCATTCACACCTTCACGGGCTACCTCAGCTTCTGTGTGGACAAATCCGTTCCCACCAAGACCATACGGCGTCACTCAAACAACAAACCCTGGATCAACCCTGAGATAAAAACACTTCTGAGAGAGAAGAAGAGGATCTTCAGGTCAGGGAACAGGGAGATGCTGAAGTCCGTACAGAGGGAGCTGAGGAGAAAGATCAGAGAAGGCAAGGACAGCTTCAGGAAGAAGATGGAGGACAAGCTGCAACAGAGCGACATCAGCGGGGTCTGGAGAAACCTCAAAACCATCTCGGGGCTCCAGAATACCTCCCCCCAGGCCACAGGGGGCAGGGAGTGGGCGAACAACCTGAATCTGTTTTTCAATAGATTTGACCAACCGCCCTCCCCCCTGACTGCACAACAACCACTGCTGCCTCTAAAGAAATCAAGTCCTGCTGCCCACTCCCCACTCCACCAACACCCCCCCACTCCCAACACACAGCCCCCCATCCTGACCCTGACCAGGACCCAGGTGAGGACGGAGCTGAGGAAGATCAAGGCGAGGAAGGCGCCGGGACCGGACGGCATCAGCGCAAAGCTCCTCAAGTCCTGTGCAGACCAGCTGTGTGGGATTGTGACGTATATCTTCAACATGAGCCTGAAACTGGGGAGGGTACCACAGCTGTGGAAAACATCTTGTGTGGTACCTGTACCAAAAACTTCCCACCCCAAAGACCTGAACAGCTACAGACCGGTGGCCTTGACGTCCCACTTGATGAAGACCCTGGAGAGACTGCTCCTTGCTCACCTCCGCCCCCTGGTGGAACCAGCGATGGATCCACTCCAGTTCGCCTACCAGCATGGCATTGGGGTGGAGGATGCGGTGATCTTCCTCCTTCACCGTTCTCTGTCCCACCTGGAGAAGCCCGGGAATATGGTGAGGATCATGTTCTTTGACTTCTCCAGTGCTTTCAACACCATCCAACCGATGATCCTGAAGGACAAGCTGCTGCGCGCAGGGGTGGACCAGCACCTGTCATCATGGATCCTGGACTACCTCACGAACCGGCCTCAGTTTGTGAGAACCCGGGACTGTGTGTCCGACACGATCATCAGTAGCACGGGGGCCCCCCAGGGAACGGTGCTGGCTCCCTTCCTGTTCACTCTTTATACTGCGGACTTCTCACACAACACAACACACTGCCATCTACAGAAGTTCTCTGATGACTCTGCGATCGTTGGCCTCATCTCCAATGGAGATGAAGCTGAGTACAGAGGGCTTATCCAGGACTTCGTGGACTGGTGCCATCGGAACTGCCTCCAGATCAACGCGAGGAAAACTAAGGAGCTGGTGGTGGACTGCCGCAGGCATGGGCAGCCCCTCACAGTACCAGTAAATATACAGGGAACAGACATCGAGATGGTGACATCCTATAAGTACCTGGGTATTCATCTGAACAATAAACTAGACTGGTCACACAATACTGATGCACTCTACAAGAAGGGACAGCGCAGGCTGTTCCTGCTGAGGAGACTCAGGTCTTTTGGTGTACAAGGGGCGCTGCTGAAGTCATTCTATGACACGGTGGTGGCATCAGCCATCACTTTTGGAGTGGTCTGCTGGGGCAGTGGCATTACTGCAGCCGATAGGAAGAGACTGAACAAACTGATTAAGAAAGCTAGCTCTGTCCTGGGGCAGCGCCTTGATCCGATGGAGGAGATAGGAGAGAGAAGGACGGTGGCTAAACTGTCATCTCTGCTGGAGTCCGAGTTCCACCCTATGCAGGACATACTGAATGCACTGAGGAGCTCATTTAGCAGCAGACTACATCATCCCAGGTGCACAACCGAGAGGTTTCGTAGGTCCTTCCTACCAACGGCTGTCAGACTGTACAACCTAAGCAGGGCTGCTCGCAGAGATAGCAAAAAGACGTAACAAACTAATAGTTTTTTGAATGCAAAAGATGCAATAGACTTACACAATGGTCCCCTCCGGCATACAACTAGGAACATACCGGTCGCTATGGAGGGTGAGAATATGTATGGGCACATAATCATACCATGTAGGATAACTAAGTAGACGGTTATGCTGTTTCATTCCATCTAGCAACAATGCTCTGCACTGTGTGTGTTTATATATTTGCATATTTATTCCATCTAGCTACAATGCTCAGCACTGGGTGTGTTTATATATTTATATATCTACATATTATTCCATCTAGCTACATTGCTCCGCACTGTGTGTGTTTATATACTTGCATATTTATTCCACCTAGCTGCAATGCTCCGTACTGTGGGTGTTTATATATTTACATATTTATTCCATCTAGCTACAATGCTCTGCACTGTGTGTTCATATATTCATATATTTATTCCATCCAGCTACAATGCTCTGCACTGTGTGTCTGTGTGTGTGTGTATATATATATATATTTTATAGTAATACGTACATATGTATATTAGCTGCTCTTGCTTGCTTGTTTTTTTCTTGCCTTCTGATTGTTGCTCTGAGTGTTGCTATCCCTGTGCTGTTGCAATCCTGGAATTTCCCCGTTGTGGGACTAATAAAGGCTTATCTTATCTTATCTTATCTTATCTTATACTCTGAATAAGTGAATGTTTTTGCTAGTTTTTACACACATTTTTATAGGGGTCATTGACTACACTTTTTCCACATTTTAACAGCTCCCACTGGTTGTAATGAAATTTATGTAACATATTTTAGTCAAATTATTATCATTTAATTATTGCCACATCCTTATGAATTCTATTTTGCAGTTTTTCTGAGAACACTTGGTTTCAGTGCATGGCTCTTTACATCTCTCAGACCACATTAAACTCCCTCCTAGCCTTAACATTAGCTGGCTAGCTCGGACCTAGCCTGAGCCAACTAACATAAATTTGTCTCAAAGAATGAATAAAATAATGCATCACTGGTGAACATAGGTGTGTGGTTCCGGTGGTCAATAGCATATGACCGGCCCCTAGAGTACAATAAGCAGACAAACATGTGAATGAGTTGCTAAACTGCTAGCTTCAGCTTGATGCCTTTGGTTCTGGTTATAGACAATACTACAAGAAAATAAGCTAAAATAATGTCTAAGAATAATGTATACAGTCAGGTGTTGTAGATGAACAAGGATTCCAGTGGGGGAGAATAGAATTTATAGAAAATAGCGATCAAAACCAGCCAGATCAACAGTTAAGATAATGTCAGGTGGCTTCTCTGTCACCTCCTCCTTCACTGACACGAGCTGTATCTGGTTACAGTGATTGACTCTGCCACCTAGCATGCTAACACTAATGGTGCAATGTAGCATCACTGCGAAAATATAACAAAATAAGCCAGAATGATACAAGCTATATTATCAACTGTGGATTTGTGAACCAGGTGGAAACAGGGATATCTGTTAGGGCGACTGAAATCTTAAGAAAATAACAAAATAAACCACGCTTGGCAAACAAACTTCTTGTAACACTGTTAGCTGCATGGCAGACTGCAAGGCTGACCAATAAGAGAGTGGGTGGATATCAAGGATGGCGCTGGGCTGGGTTTATCATTTCATGATGTCCCTTGGCAAATCCAGAAAAGTCAAAACAGCTAATCTGGCACAGAAATGAGATAAAGGCTGTGTGTGTGTTTTTAAGAGAAATCAACGTTTTGATATTTTGTCCATCATCACGTGACCAACAGATGTATTTCAGAAGGTTAAAACCTGTAAAACACTGTTTTTCAGTCAGTGATGCTTTTAATTAAAATTGTTCTTCTGTGTGCTTTTTTTCTTCACACAATTTGAACAATATTAGGGGAAATGTGGATAGTTCATATTTTACTTATCTGGCACGAGAGAGAAAATAATTAATACAGCATTTAAAAAATGGAGATAAAGTTGCAAATTTATTTAAAAGAATGTCAGATTCATGAGAAAAATTATGCACATTTGTGAGGAAGAGTTTCAGAATTGAAAAAGTTGTTAAAAAGCAGAAATTTATAGGTAAAATATTAAATTTAAATGAAAAAGCTTGAAAATGTATGAAAAAAACTATAACTTTATGAGGAAAATGTAGATTATTAATGAGAAAAGTATCAAACTACAAATTTATGAGGAAAAAGTTGCAAATTACTTAATAAAAATGTTGTGGCAAAAAGTTGCAAACTTGTGGGAAAAAGGTTTTACATTTATGAGGAAAATGGAGTTAGCTTAGAAGAAAAATGTTAGAAATTTAAGAGGAAAAACCTCAGAAACTGGCAACAGTAGTTACTCAAGAAACCTTTGTACTGTACTTTCCTACTCAAGTAACTGTTTTTCAAACTACTATTATTTATACTTGAGTAATTAATATCATAAAGTAACATTACTCTCTCTCTCCCTCAAAATGAAAAGCTGCATCATGAGCTAGCTTTTCAAAAATTTGAAAACAGACACTAAAATAGATGCACTGGAGTTTAATTCTTTTCAGACCATTTAAAACGCCATCTGTTAAGACTGTCTGTTTGTTTTGTTTTTTTCATACTGTGCCATAAAAATACCTTGAACTAAACCAAGCCTGAAATCACACTCACTTGGATACATTTTTATTTTGATTCTCACTGACTGCAGGGATACCTTGTATGACATCATTAACTAAAGGTCTAATCAATTATACAAAAATGCACCATGCACAATAAGCAGGACAGAATAGAGACTAAACATATTTGAAGCACAGGTCCCACATGACAAGCCCTTCTCACAGCTGAAAGTCTTTATCCTCATTTCATTCTGGGGACAGGTTAAATCCTTCCCAATGCTCTGATCTGCACATCTGCTTCAGCATAAAAAGATTTTGAAAGCACCCACATATGGTCACAGGATGTCATAAATGTTGCGCTCATGATGTGAACTTGAGCATAGTGTAATATGAACAACACATTAAACTTAAGTCAGTGTTTGTAAAGAGCTTATACTGTGTATTTTCCAGGCATTCAATTTAAGTTATGACATTCTCAAAGATAAATCAATGTCTGTGTTGTTTTACTGCTTACCAAAGAAACTGTCTGCAAAGTTAGTTCTGAAACAATATATTTTCAACCTTCTTATTAGCAACAGTGAACTCCAAATCTGACTGGGTAAAGATTGTTGTGACTGGGCAAATCACAAATAAGGAAGCAGTCAAGTGTTTTTGCAGCGGGGAAAATAAGTATTGAACGCATCAACATTTTTCTCATTAAACATATTTTTGATGAAGCCATTGACCTGAGATTTTCACCAGATATCAGTAACAACCCAAGTAATCCATACATACAAAGAAATCAAAGAAACTGTGTTCACAAAACAAGTTATATTTGATAAAGTGGAATGACACAGGGAATAAGTATTGAACACATGAAGAAAAAGAGGTGCAAAAAGGCATAAAAAGCCAAGAAACCAGCTGAAATCCATCAGAATTTAGGAAGCCATCCCGTCCCCCATCAGTGCAAATTAATTTAAGCTGGTTAAGTCCCAACTGATAGCCAAAAAAAGGTCTGTGAATATCAGAATGTCACACCACAAAGAACTCATGAGGGGTAAAAGCAAAGAGCTCTCTCTAGAGCTTCACAACCTTTTTGTTGCAAAAGATAATGATGGCATTGGTTACAGGCACATTTCTAAAGTGCTGAATGTTCCAACGAGCACTGTTAGAGCCATCATTCAGAAGTGGAAAGAACATCAATTTAGCATAAACCAGCCCCGACCAGGAGCTCCTTGCAAGATTTCTGACAGAGGAGTCAAAAGAATTATCAGAAGAGTTATCCAAGAGCCAAAGACCACTCATGGAGAGCTCCAGAAAGACCTGGAGTTAGCAGGTACTGCTGTTTCAAAAAAAACAATAAATAATGCACTCAACTGGCATGGGCTCTATGCCTGCTCACCTCGCAAGACTCCATTGGTGAAGAAAAAGCATGTTGAAGCTCATTTAAAGTTTGCTGGACAGCACTTGGGCAAGCCAGTGAAATACTGGGAGAATATAGTCTGGTCAGATAAGACCAAAATTTGACTTTTTGGATGCCACAACACACAGCATGTTTGGAGTTGGAATGGCACTGCACATCAGCCCCCAAACACCATACCAACAGTGAAGTTTGGAAGTGGGAGAATCATGGTGTGGGTGTGTTTTTCAGCACATGGTACAGACAGACTTCATACAATTGAAGGAAAGATGAATGGACAGATGTATAGAGACACCCTTGATAAGAACCTGCTGCCATCTGCCAAGATGCTGAAGATGAAACAAGGGTGGACATTTCAGCAAGACAACAATCCCAAACACACAGTCAAGGAAACACTCAACTGACTCCAGAGAAGAAAAATAAAGCTGCTAGAGTGGCCCAGTCAGTCATCTGACTTTTTTTTTTTTGTTACTTATTTGTACCCGTAGGTAGATTTGGTTTGCAGTCTGGTGACAAGCCACCGGCTGCCGGTTGCTGCGTGCGCGAGTGCCCTAAACCTACATGTTTTTGGTATGCGGGAGGAAACCGGAGAAATCCCGGAGTAAACCCACGCAACACGGGGAGAACATGCAAACTCCACACAGCTCACTGTTGGTCGGGGGCTGGGATCGAACCCACGATCTCATGATCCCCGTGGTCCCCCGGCCGAGGGTAAACTGTGCTGCCACAGTGCTAAACCACTGCGCCACCGTGCAGCCTTGACTTGAATCCAATTGAAAATCTATGGAATGAACTGAAGATCAGAGTTCATAGAAGACACCCACTGAGCCCTCAAGATTTGAAGAAAGTTTGTGTGGAAGATGTAGCATAGTAATATAATATATTAGTATGGTGGTGCCCTAGGCTGGGAGGGGTGATGCTTCGCCTTCCAGGGGTGGCGTCACCTGGGATATAAAAGCCTGATGCAGAAGACCTCCGGTCTCCTTGACACACTCCTGTACTCACGGTAGGGTCCCCCCACAATGTGTTATAGTTCTTGTAATAAATACTATAAAATGTCACCTCGCCTCCTCACTTATTTGGACATTACATTTGGCGAGAAGGAAAATTGAAGATGGAAAAGGCTACAGCCATGCTTCAACCTTTTTTGGAAGCTCCGGGAGAGCCGCTGGTCCCTTGGACCAGGTGGTTTGCGGCCTTCCAAAATTATCTGCTCACGTTGGACCTTGGCGACCTGACAAAATCATGAGCGAGGGCCATGCTGGACCATAGCCAGGGTATGGAGGGCCAGAAGATCCTCAGCACCTTAGGAGGAGGTGATATGTTCGATGACGTGGTGAGGCTCATGGCTGGCTACTTTCGCGCCCCCGAAAATATCATCATGCGGAGCATCCAGTTCCGACAACAGTGCCAGCGACCTGGAGAATCAGTCCAGCAATTCATGGCAGACCTCCGGCAGTTGGCAGGTGAGTGTAGGTTTGGGCCCTTAGAGGAGAAGATGGTCCGTGATCAGTTGGCTGAGCACGTGGCCTACTCCTCGGCGAGGGTTCACCTGCTGACTCACGCTGGTGAGCTAACCTTGCTAGCAGCCATGGAGCTAGCACAACAGCACGAGGCAGCGGTGCGGCTGACGAAACACCTTAGCCACAAAGAAGCCCCTCAGAAGAGCGAGGCACACGGGAGGGCCCTGGCTTTGGATTCAGACGAGGGCAGCGACGGTGAGTATGCAACCATTGTCAAAATACGGTCCACCCTGGGGACACCATGATGCTACTGCTGCGGATCCAGCAAGCACCGCTATCAAACCAGGGAATGCACTGCGAGGGGCAAGCGTTGTGGACGGTGCAGCCTGCTCCATCACTTCGCCAGAGTCTGCCGCGATTTCAACAAGGAGGAACGGGGACCAGTTAAGGTAACAGCTAAGAAGAAGGCCCCTACGGTGGTCCACACAGTCTCGCCTGACACAGATGGACGCATTGTTTGTGACATTTTGTTGGATGGGACACTGGTGCCGCTGTTGGTAGACACGGGGTTGGCGGTCTCCATCCTGAACTTGGCGACAGTAAGTCGGTGCTTTCCCCACTATAGAATTAGCAGAACTAACATCACCTGTTACGGTTATGGTAGTCACCCGCTGGACGTCGAGGGCTCGGTTTGGCTGTTGGTGAGGTACAAAGGGGCCTCCATCTACGCCAAAAAGTTCTTGGTGTTGCGGGAAGGTAATAACCTAATGGGATGTGACATTTTTTACGGGCTTGGTTTCGCCATTACTTGCGGTGAGTTGGAGGAGTGGGAGGTGGTGGTTTATGGGACCAGCCCTTCTACGTGGGAAGTAGCGATGAAGTATGGGACTTAGGGTGGCCCATTCCAGGTGAAGAGGGACACCTCCGGCACCTTAGTACACCGACTAGGCGGGGGTTCCATGCCAATGTTTGCGGTCCAGCGGAGGAAGGACCCAAATGGCATGGTTTGATCCCTGCAGTGGCGGAAAAGGTCCAAAGAGCATGAGTTATAGGGCTCCGGCAGCCGACAGGTTCCGGCTGCTGAGCCAACAGTGATTGATGCCTCTCTGACGCACCAACATCATCTGGTATCCCGGGTAACACCAGACGGCACAGACCCTGGCCGTGTCGACACCAAAGGAGAGGGACATGGCTTGAGTCAACTTGGCGATCTGCTGAGGAGCCATAAGGGAGCCAGATCGCGGCGCAGAAGACGGAGGAAGCCAGTGAGTGCTCCCCTGGGTGAGGGTGATAACGTGCGCCCTAGGGTTGAGCCTCAGCTTGTTCGGGTGCGCAGTTCCAGAATTGGGACAGCGGGACAGGATGATCTGCGGGTGGTCCAGTCCGGCGGCGATGGCTACCTGAGCTTGACTGATGGGTCGAGACGGCATCCCAATGAACTGCGACGTTGGAGCACAAAAGGGCACCCATGCAGTCCGTCTCTACACTACAAAACGGAGACGCTCTGGAAGTGGGCCGCATGACGGACACTCCAGGGGGGGCCTTCGGGAGACCTGGATTGAATGTATGAGGGCTAACAGTGTGTCTAAATGTGCAATTTGTTGTAATGTTCTGTGTTATGGTTAATTGTTCTGTTTAAAAAAAAAAGAAAATGCAACAGGAATGTGTGTTTACTGTAAGGTGACCTGTTGGTGTATTAGCTTTTGGTCAGGGTATGTGTGTGCAGTATTCCACAATATTATACAGTGTTATATTTTGCTTTATTTCCGGCACGTGTTGCCGTGTATGCTCCACTGTCTTAGGTTGGGTCTTTATGGCTGTTTGTGGTCATTAGGGAAATGTTTACCACTGTGACAGGGTGAGTTAAGTAGTAAAAGCACTAGGCCACTGTTGAGAGTGAGTGTTGTGAGTGTGAGGTGCAGTTGCACCTGTGTGTGAATGGTTTGATTACTGCCCTATAGTGTGAAATTGTGTTTTTCTTTTGGGGAGTTCCCTGTTTACGTATTTATGTATCCTGTGAGTTTATTGGACTGGGTACCGCCACTGTCTATGTCTGTATTTGTTATGTGTTTAGTTTAGGAGGGATTGATTTAATTTGGTGTGTGGCTCATTTTTATTTCAGAGACTGTCGTGTTTACATAGCGGAGAGCTCCGCTGAGCCAGTGTGATGTGAATGAACAGGCATATTCTTCCCTGTGTTAGAGTGTGATTCGTGTGTAAATTGTTTAGTTGGGTAATTTGTGTGTTTGCAGTTTTTTCGGGGTGGGGGGGCAAGAATGTAGGATAGTACCGACCAACAGTGATCTGTGTGGAGTTTGCATGTTCTCACCGCGTCTGCGTGGGTTTACTCTGGGATTTCTCCGGTTTCCTCCCACATGCCAAAAATATGCAAGTTAGGTTAATTGGCATTAAACTGGGGATTCTAAATTGTCCTTAGGTATGAATGTGAGAGTGAATGGTTGTCTGTCTCTCTGTGTTGGCCCTGCGATGGACTGGTGATCTGTCCAGGGTATACCCTGCCTCTCACCCAAAGATGCTGGGATAGAATCCAGCCCCCCCGCTTGACCCGAAAAGGATTAAGCGGAAGAAGATGGATGGATGGATGGATGGATATTAGTATGGCGGTGCCCTAGGCTGGGAGGGGTGATGCCCCGCCTTCGGGGGGTGGCGTCACCTGGGATATAAAAGCCTGACGCAGGAGACTTCTGGTCCCCTTGCCACACTCCTGTACTTGCGGTAGGGTCTCCCCACAGTGTGTTATACAGTGGGGCAAAAAAGTATTTAGTCAGCCACCAATTGTGCAAGTTCTCCCACTTAAATGATGAGAGAGGTCTCCAATTTTCATCATAGGTATACCTCAACTATGAGAGACAAAATGAGAAAAAAAAAATCCAGAAAATCACACTGAAGGATTTTTAATGAATTAATTGGTAAATTCCTCAGTAAAATAAGTATTTGGTCACCTACAAACAAGCAAGATTTCTGGCTCTCACAGACCTGTAACTTCTTCTTTAAGAGGCTCCTCTGTCCTCCACTCGTTACCTGTATTAATGGCACCTGTTTGAACTCGTTATCAGTATAAAAGACACCTGTCCACAACCTCAAACAGTCAGACTCCAAACTCCACTATGGCTAAGACCAAAGAGCTGTCAAAGGACACCAGAAACAAAATTGTAGACCTGCACCAGGCTGGGAAGATTGAATCTGCAATAGGTAAGCAGCTTGGTGTGAAGAAATCAACTGTGGGAGCAATTATTAGAAAATGGAAGACATACAAGTCCACTGATAATCTCCCTCGATCTGGGGCTCCACGCAAGCTCTCACCCTGTAGGGTCAAAATGATCATGAGAACGGTGAGCAAAAATCCCAGAACCACATGGGGGGACCTAGTGAATGACCTGCAGAGAGCTGAGACCAAAGTAACAAAGGCTACCATCAGTAACACACTACGCCGCCAGGGACTCAAATCCTGCAGTGCCAGACGTGTCCCCCTGCTTAAGCCAGTACATGTCCAGGCCCGTCTGAAGTTTGCTAGAGAGCATTTGGATGATCCAGAAGAGGACTGGGAGAATATCATATGGTCTGATGAAACCAAAATAGAACTTTTCGGTAAAAACTCAACTTGTCATGTTTGGAGGAGAAAGAACACCATACCTACTGTGAAGCATTGGGATGGAAACATCATGCTTTGGGGCTGTTTTTCTGCAAAGGGACCAGGACGACTGATCCGTGTAAAGGAAAGAATGAATGGGGCCATGTATCGTGAGATTTTGAGTGAAAACCTCCTTCCATCAGCAAGGGCACTGAAGATGAAACGTGGCTGGGTCTTTCAGCATGACAGTGATCCCAAACACACCACCCGGGCAACGAAGGAGTGGCTTCGTAAGAAGCATTTCAAGGTCCTGGAGTGGCCTAGCGAGTCTCCAGATCTCAACCCCATAGAAAATCTTTGGAGGGAGTTGAAAGTCCGTGTTGCCCAGCGATAGCCCCAAAACATCACTGCTCCAGAGGAGATCTGCATGGAGGAATGGGCCAAAATACCAGCAACAGTGTGTGAAAACCTTGTGAAGACTTACAGAAAACGTTTGACCTCTGTCATTGCCAACAAAGGGTATATAACAAAGTATTGAGATGAACTTTTGTTATTGACCAAACACTTATTTTACTGAGGTATTTACCAATTAATTAATTAAAAATCCTTCATTGTGATTTTCTGGATTTTTTTTTTTTCTCATTTTGTCTCTCATAGTTGAGGTATACCTATGATGAAAATTGGAGACCTCTCTCATCTTTTAAGTGGGAGAACTTGCACAATTGGTGGCTGACTAAATACTTTTTTGCCCCACTGTAGTTCTTGTAATAAATGCTATAAAACGTCATCTCACCTCCTCACTTATTCAGACATTGCAGAAGAATGGGCTAAAATCACTCCTGAGCAATGTCTGCACCTAGTTTCTCCATACAGGAGGTGTCTAGAAGCTGTTATTTCCAACAAAGGCTTTTCTACTAAATGTTAAATGAATTTCATCAAGCGTGTTCAATACTTATTCCCTGTGTCATTCCACTTTATCAGATATAACTTGTTTTGTGAACACAGTTGCCTTGATTTCTTTGTATGTATGGATTACTTGGGTTGTTACTGATATCTGGTGAAAGTCTCAGGTCAGTGGCTCCATCAGAAATATGTTCAATGAGAAAAATGTTGATGTGTTCAGTATTTATATTCCTTGCTGTGTTTTGCTAACTTAGAGCAGTGTGTTTCAACCTGGATTCCTTGTAACCTGTGGGTTCTGTGAGTATAAACATTCCGGGTTCCACAGGAAATTGTCTAATTTCAATCCTTAATTGGTCCAAAAAAACTGCAAATAATTAGCTTTTGTGAATGGGTTCACAAAAGTGGAACTTTTCTCTAGTGGCTCTTCAATGTCAGTAGGTGGCAGTATGAATGCAGTATGGCTACCATCTTCTCTTCTTCTTCTTGTGTTTTATGGAGGTTAATGACCTGGTTAAGATGTGCTATATCATGGTGACTACAGTATATGAAAAACAACAATTCTAACCCAGGTGAAGGGCCAAGCAGCTGTCAGAAGAAAGCTAAGACAGAAAAGAGAAGGCAGTACAGCAAAAATCACCTTTCCTTTGGATTTACTTTCACAACGGATCCCAAGCTATTGTGGTTGTTGTGTGTGGAAAACCTATCCAACAGTGCCCTGGTCCCATGCAAGCTTGAACATTGTCTCCAAACAAAACACTCATCACTTCAAGATAAGAACATGTGCTATTTTGTTCCACTTTGTGAGCACACAGAAAAACGGGTAAATTTAACGACAAAAACCTGTGCACAGTGGCGCAGTGGTTAGCACTGCGGCAGCACAGTTTACCCTTGGCCGGGGGATTGTGGGGATCGTGGGATCGTGGGTTCGATCCCAGCCCCCGACCAACAGTGATCTGTGTGGAGTTTGCATGTTCTCCCCGTGTTGCGTGGGTTTACTCAGGGATTTCTCCGGTTTCCTCCCACATGCCAAAAACATGCATGTTAGGTTAATTGGCTGTTCTAAATTGTCCCTAGATATCTGTTTCCTATAGGCCCTTAGAATAGAGGGTTAGTATTAATGAAAGCGCTTTGAGTGGTCTTTGTGACTAGAAAAGTGCTATATAAGTGTAGGTTAGTTAGTTAGTTTTATTTTAAACCTGACTGTGGGGGAAGAGCTTCATTTATGCCTTTCTTAGTTACTGCCAGGATATCAGCTTTGTGTTTGTCTAAACAGGCCCAGGCGTCACACTGAGACAGTGTAAACTAGTTACAAGACTAAATTGTCATTACATATGCTACAGTGTGACATTTTTGTAACACAGAGTTTTTCCAATGTAAAAAGGATTCCTTGACTGAAACAACTTTGAAAAACACTGGCTTAGAGAACTGAAGGTTGGAATTTTTGGTTTCTGACTTTATAAAACCTAGGAAGTGTAATCTACTGTTTTCTAGAAGAGTTTAACTAAATAAGGGATTAGAACATTATGAAAATGTATTTTGTTTTTCATAATTTAATTCCAAAACTAAACTTTCATATAGTTTATATTGCTTACAAGAAAATGGAAATCTCAATAGTTTATTGTTTTGATTTTGATGATTTTGATTTAAGGGGTATGAAATCAGAAATCTGGTATCTCAAATCATTAGAATATTTCATTTAGAATTTGAGTAAATTGATGCTGGGACAGGCTCCAGCTCCCCGCGACAAGAAAAGGATTAAGTGGAAGAAAATGGATGGATGGATGGATGCTATTTAAACAGTATAAATATTGCATATCTCCCTCACCAGTTCAGTACACGATCAATATAACTGACTGAACAGCTATCAAGAAGACAATCATTAGCCATGTTTACATGGATACAAGTAACCAGATTAAAAGCCTGATCGGAATAAAAATGCTTCATGTAAACATGCCAGTCTGAATATTCTGACCCAATCACACTCATCTGGATCAAAATTTCCTTACGATTAGCCACGGTTACATGTGCAAAGTTTCTTCAATCCAATTACAATTCAGATCAAAACTTTACTGTTTACATGGATCCTGAAAAAGTTTATCTGGTTAGGACATGCGTTTCCATGTGTCACATGTTTGAATGGACTAAATCATTTTGACATGCGCACAATTATCTGACATTGCGGAAATAGTAGAAGAAGAAGCAACTTCCAATGTAAACAAACCCTGCTTCATGTCTCTCTTTTTGAAATGGACCTGTATTGTGTTATTCAGACTGTACTTTTGCTTCTTTTGGTCTCCGTAATGAAGCTCCAAGCCCAGCAGTACATACTTCTACGTATGACGAACAGAGGGAGACAGCAGGACGATACAGACCAGATTTGTTTTACACCCACCATGTCTTCCACTAGCTGCTGTAAAAGTGGAAATATGTCACGTCGACATGTGGCTGACGTACAGACGTGCGCAGTAAACATATTTTCTACCCAGACTTCGGAACAAGTGTTTCTATGTGCACCAATTGGATTAACAATTGGCATAACCCACCCGTCTCAGTCGGAAGAAAATTTTGATCCAAAAGAGTGTGATTGGGTCAGAATATTCAGATTGGCGTGTGTCAGTAAAATGACATGATTGCTCTGTCTTTCGTGCACTTCTTTTTCTGCTTGCTTCACACGCTACACTGCAGAGTTTAGTTTACACCCTATAATTCATTTGCTGAAATCAGTTAGAATCAGCTCTGCACATAGCTGAGCTGCCACATAAGCGGAAATTATTGTTATTGATACAATGAGGAAACCACCCCCTTGTATGGAGGGTGGGGGAAGTTTTATAAAAACTATAGGGCCCACTTTTGAGTGGCACACTCTTGAGGAATTGCCTAAAGAGCTGTGTCCCAGCGCTGCTTGTATCCATATCTCACTTTCAGTAAATAAGAGAAAGTGTACTTCATCTCTCAGCCTGGTTATTTGGCCGTCGTATCAAAGAACTGGGGTTTAAGGTAATTTACATGAAACATTTTTATTCCAGTCAGGCTTTTAATCTGGTTACTTGTGTCCATGTAAACATGGCAGTTGAGACGGGTGGATTATGCCAATTGTTAATCCGATTGGTGCGCATATAAACACTTATTCCCAAGTTTGGGTAGAAAATATGTTTACATCGCATGTCTGTACGTCAGCCACACGTTGACGTGACGTATTTCCACATTTACAGCAGCTAGCGGAAGACATGGCGGGAGTAAAACAGAAGTGGTCTGTATCGTCCTGCTGTCTCCCTTTGTTCGTCATATGCAGAAGTATGCACTGCTGGACTTGTAGCTTCATTATTGAGACCAGCAGAAGTAAAAGTACAGTCTGAATAACACAATACAGGTCTATTTCAAAAAGAGAGACACAAAGCGGGGTTTGTTCACGTCCTAAGTTGCTTCTTCTTCTACTATTTCCGGAATGTAGGATAATTATGCGCATGTCAAAATGATTTAGTCCATTCAAACGTGTGACACATGTAAACGCATTTCCTAATCGGATCAACATTTCCAGGATCCACGTAAACAGTAAAATTCTGATTTGAATTGCAATCAGATGGAAGAAATTTTGCACTTAACTGTGGCTATTGACACACTCCACAAGGAGGGTGAATCATAGAAGGTCCTTGCTGAAATGGCTGACTGTTGAGAGTGCTATAGCAAAGCATATTAATGGAAAGCTGCCTGGAAGAAAAAAGTGTGGTAGAAAAAGGTGCACAATCAACAGGGATGACCTTAATATCCTTGAAAGGATTGCCAAGAAAAGTTAATTCAAGAACTTGGGGGAGCTTCACAAGGAAAGGACTGAGTCTGGTGTTGCTGCATTAAGAGCCACGCGCATTTGTCTTCAGGAAAAGGGTTGCAACTGTCATATTCCTAATATTTAGTCACTCCTACAAACCAGAGGCAACATCAGAAGGATCTTAATTGGGCTAAAGAGAAAAAAAACTGAACTGCTGCTCAGCAATCAAACTTTCTCTGTCGATGCACAGAATCTAGTGCGAGGTATCCAATGTCAGATGATTTAACGTTCCATGTCAACTACTGGCGTTGGTCCACTGTGTTTTATCAAGTCCAAAGCCAACACTGCTGTCTAAAAGGACATTTTAGAGCACTTAATGCTTCCATTTGCTGAAAAGTTTTAGGAATACATGCATTCCGTTTTTTGCCAGCTCACAGTGCCAAAACAACTATGAAATGGTTTGCTGACCACGTTTCTGTTTGTGACTAGGCAGTTAACTATCTGACCTGAATCTCATAGATATGGGATACACTCAAGAGAAAGATTAGGAACACACAATCTAGAACTACAGATGAGCTGAAAGTTGAATATTCTAATAATTTGTGATGCTAGATGTCCGATTTTAGTAAATAAAAAAATCAACTGAAATTAAAACAAAAAAGGCTTGAAATATTCCCTTTACTTGCAAGGAATATTGAATAAATGAAAGTTTGTTTTTGTAATTAAATTGTGACAAACAAATGACAATTTTATGACATTTTGGTTGTTTAAGATACACATGTACAATGGAGATCAAAATTAGAGAACAGTGTGTTAATGCAGAAAACATCTCCCAAACTATGACACTTCCTCCTCCAAACTTAACTGACTTCTTTACACACTTTGGGTTCAGTCTTTCCCCAGTTTGACACCAAACATGTTGTTTCCCATGAGACCCAAATAAATTGAACTTAGTCTCATCACTGAAGTGCACTCTGGACCAGCTCTCCTCTGTCAACAGCATGCTGCTCAGCAAAGGCAAGTCTAGCCTTTTAATTCTTTCTGCTGATGAGAGTTTTGGTCACTGTAGAGTGAGCTTTGAGTCCAGACTGTCTTAAACGGCGAGACACTGTGTGCCGAGGCAGATCCTTGCCCTGTTCAGCAGTGAAGTGGCGAGCAATTCTAGCTGCAGTGTTGAACCGATTCCCCATTGAGAGTCTTCACATAATCCTGTCCCCCAAAGCAGAGCAGTGTGAGAAACTAGGGATGTCCTGTGGGCGCAGATGTGAAGTCATTCAAAGCAAGGGCCTCTACACTTCCTATTAATTTTTGAATCCTATAGCCCTAAAGAAACATTGTTTAAATCTTCTCTTCTGAAAACAGCGGTTGCTGTTGTCTTATTTTGCTCATTTTTTTTTAACAAAATAAATGCTTGTGTTGAAGTGCTTTGGTTATTTAAAAACAAACACATGCTAGTACAGCAGTGGTATAGCCCCAGCTGATATTCTGTAAAATTCTGAACAATGACGATTGACATATTTCAGAATAAATCAAGTATTAATACATTGTTCTCTAACTTTGATCTCCACTGTATTTCTTAGTAAACTGTTTTAATGATTCAACAGTGTACTTGTGACCCATCCATCCATCCATCCATCTTCTTCCACTTAATCCTTTTCGGGTCGCGGGGGGCTGAACCCTGGACACCTCATATTTTTTATTGTCAAAACTCATACATTTTTTTGTCGCAATATTACATCTTTAAATATTACTGATGTAAAATGTTTAGTCCATAAATGCATGTCTACCTTTTGAAATGAAATACTTGTCTCAATAACTTCCATATCTATTGTGCTATGAGTATTATGTTAAGACATTTGTTATGAGTTTCAATGTTTCTGACATAGAATACTGAAGAAATCAACCCTAAAGCAAACATCTCGGTGATATCTTTCACTAGCACCTGCTAGATAAGGACCTTTGATTGCACCTGCAGCAGATATCCCAGCAGGAGCACGTGAGGCCCTCTGCCTAAAATACGAGCTCACCATCTACACAGCTGCTCTACATCTGCCGCCGACTAACACAAGCTCTCTGTTAGGCTCCCCCCGTCACCTGGCTGCACTTCAGACCATACCTCATACCCACACGGTTTGCAGGTATGAGACTTGCATCACCAGGTGTGCAGTTCACTGTTTACTTGGACTATGACAGGGGAAACGCGCTGAGTTAATATGCACCCACTCTGCACGACTGAACGCCGGAGCTCTGATCTCTGTGATGCATGATGTTTTAAATCATTGTGTTGTGCAGAGACACTGGTTCTGATCTGTCCATGCAAGAGTCAGGAGGAGAATTTAGCTGCATCAAGCTTAATTTCCAATTGTCCTTCTAACAGCAAAACAACAGTGTCTTTACCTGATTTTCCTTCAGATGCAGTTTTATCTGTCTTCTTCTCTGCTTTCCCCCTGGGGATTTTCTGCATAGGGTCTTTCACCCTGTCAGGCACCACAGAAATGGGCTTTTCCAACCCTTGAACCAGGTTGTATTGCTCTCTTGTCAGCAGCTCCTGCATGTAGTAATCCTCGTCCTCTCCAGCAGTGCTATAGCCGGGGTTTGCAAACCCCACAAGGTGTGCCAGCAGAACCAGGATGGTCAAAAGACTGAGGCGTTGTCTCATCATGATCCTGAGGATTACCTCCAGGCGAGAGTCCCAAAGCTATCTCCAGAGGAGTCCGCTGCTGCTGCTGACGGGGCTGTGGTCCCATCAACTGCTCGCCTTTCTCTCCCTTCCCACTCCAATATGAAGAGTTCACAAAGTTTTCAGAGCTCTGCAAGTCACTGACGACAGCAACGCAGCCAGAAGGTCCATGGATGCCTCGGCCTGGGAAAAAAGCAGTGAGGGAGGGAAAAACCAAGAGCAATAGATGAGGGAAGAAAGAAGAAAAAGGCAGGGAGACATATGACACAATCCTCTAATTTAGATGTTGGCAGGTGACTCAGAATGAAATCCTTGATTTTCTTTTTTTTTTTCTCTCTCTCTCTTCAATTCAAACCAGGTCAGCCTGTTGGCACATAATGAGGGAAAGACAGAGATCCCAAACTTGAATTGACACATGGAGGATCTGCTTTCATATTCATCTCCTCCCACTTTGTCTGGGGCAAAAAAAAAAAAAAAGAGCTGCATTAACCAGGGAAAGGTTTGATCCGTACTGCGGGAGAAGAGTTTTAAACCATTCTGCAACCTAGCTTCTTCAAAGGGGAAGCAAGCAAGCGTCCTGATCAACAAATGGTCTTTGTCAGGTCCACTACAGGACAGGAATTCACAGCAAATGAATAATAAATAAATAACACGCAGTAGTCAACTGCTCTTTCATTGCTTGTGCAGTCTCACTATTTGTATATGAAATGGCAACCTCAATGATGCAAAATTAGGCAAACAGGGAAGTGCCAAAAACAGCAACCTCTCAAACTAAAAGGTGAATCAGCCAACCCTTGTATAATAACTGACACACCTCTAACCTAATCTATCTGCACTACATTTTTCTTATTCTTTTTCAATGTTTGCATTACAAGAGGCACAGAAACTTTTAGTAATAGACTGTCTCCTAGTGTGAGTTACTAAACTGGACCTCTGGACTAAGTTTGTTCCTACTGAGGCAAATAAAATGGGCTTTTATATGGACCGTTGTGCTAAAAGCTCTTCCAAAAATATCTATTGTTAACACACTCACTGGCTGGTATCTGTACCTGTACAATGCACCCATTCAGTCCACTGAAATAACCAAGCTTGTTAGTGTTAATGACCGCTAACTTACACCTTGTAAACATGGTGTCTTTGATTAAAAATAACGAGATGTTGAGGCTGAAGAAGGGGTTCTTATATCCAACTTGCATATAGGAAAGCAGAGACAAGTTATACTCCCTTTATACAGGGCTGGAGATTGTTACGAGATTACTGAGTGATGAAAAAGTGTCCAGATCTCTCAATGATCTCGCAGCAATTGCAAAGATCTCTCAATGATCTTCAGTGATCTCCACAGTCCTCAAAATTTTGATTCAGTCCAAAATAATCTCTTAACAATCAACAAAGCAAAGTGATTTCTCAACAAACTCTCAAGGAGTGCTTAATGATCTCATCGATCTTCCAGTGATCTCTCAGCGATCATTCAGTGACCTCCAAAGGTAGAGATGGCTGAGAGATCAGTGAGGAATAGAGTTTGGTGAAAGACCGTGGCAGAGATCATTGAGGCCTCATTGGGAGATTGATGAGATTATTGAGCACTCCTTGATCATTTGTAGAGAGATCGCTTTTCTTTGGTGATCATGGAGAGATTGTTTTGGACTCAGTCAAAACTTTGAGGAGACTGTGGTAACTGTGGAGATCATTGCAAGATCGTAGAGAGATCCCACCATTTTTCATTGCTAAACAATCTCTCAACAATTTCAATCCCTTTGTAAAGTGGGTAGAAGAGCACCTCTCAAACACTCACCAACCTCCTTGATCACCCAAAAAACTCTCAATGATCCCTCAGCGATCTCTCTTTGTCTCTCACTCATCTCTCAAGGATCTTTTAAAGATCTCTATAGATTGCCCTGAAAGTTGACGAAAATCGATTTTTTGATCTCCAAAACATTTACACAGAAACAGCTCCTTCCAGGTTTTAGGAGATTGTCGAGAGACCGGCCAATTTTTGGTTTCTCAATGATCTCCATGCTGTGTAAAGGGGTCATGAGTAAAAGTGTACCCAATGCTCAGTGAGTTATTATTTCACTTGTTTTGGCTCAGGCATGTACGGACTTAACAATAATTAACACATTATCAAGCAGCTGAAATTTAACCAAACAATCCCTCAGTGGAAAGTCCAGGCATGTTCCAACACATGGACGGAGTGCTGCCCTGTGTGCCTCACATCATGGAATGTCTCCATACTTTTACCAAAAGATAATTAACAGAATAAAACAAGAGAAAATCATATTTTGTCTGCTGAAAAGATTTATTTTTAATAGCTACAATAAGCAAAGAAATTTCTAGTCTTAGGCTTTAAAGATGTAGTAATAAGTTGTGGGAATTCCAGTGCTAATGAGTACTGCTTCTGCCATTTCATCAAGCAGACGCAAGACAAAGTAAAGCCAATAATGCATTAACAAGCCTGCTTAGCTCCCTGGATGCTGCCCAATTTAAAAGCACTGATTCATTAAGAAAAAAAAACCCAGATGCACAGTATATGGACAGTATATAGAGAGAAGTATAACATGATGCAGACTGACCTGAGACTGACACGGCTGCTGGATGAAGGTTACAGAGGCTGAGGCTGCTGCTCCTCAGTGAGGAGGAAGACTCTTGTATTCAGCAGGCAGAATCCTTTAAAAATTAGGCATGCGTTCACCATTTGCCCACTTCTCATGTAGACTTGACCCAGGTGGAAGGAGGGGAACAGAGGGAACTTGAAGTTTATGAATGTTTATGGACGAGAAATGACAACAATTCTAAAAGTAAAAGTGCAAGGGTTCAGTTGCACACGTTTGGTGCACATGATGCATCAGCTGCTAAATCCCCATTTCAGGAGGGCTTACTGCTTATATACATGATGCTGTGCTTTTATTACAAAATCTAAGAAAAACTTGTAAACAGCTCATTTAAAACACTTAGAAAGGAACAAACAAAACACTCATGTCAGATATTTCTATTCTATTTCCTTCCAGTACAGTACACATGAGAAGGCATGGGTTAATCTGAAATATTTGTCTCCCAGTATTAGGATTCTAAAGCAAATTAAACTTAACATTTAGGTTAATTGATGACCACAGCCTTAAACAGAAAAAAAGAATTGGTTTTGTACGGTTAAAAAGCACACATTTTCATTTAAGAAAATCATACTGCAGGAAAACTATTGTTCTTGCTGATTCTTCTTCTCCTCCACTAAAAGTGCACGGGGAGCAACAACGGTCACACGTCTAAACTTGAAGTTTTACAGTCTGATCCAAAACTCGCCCCACTACTCAGAGACCAAAAATCAAGGCACTGCACACACAGGTGGCACTATAATAAACAGTTTTATGTTTTTGCAAATATCTTGAGAACGGCTGGGCCTAGACTAAAAATTCTTTCATTTTATTTCCTGAAATCTTCCACAACTTTTCTTCACCGGTCTAATGCTCTAAAAATGAAGTTTTCTGCACCATATTTTCAAAAATGTGCAAGTGAACTCAAAATGAACTCCTCCTAGGCCATTCATCCAAACTGCTTGCTACGTTATCCACAGGCACCGATAATGAAAAGTTGTTAAAACTGCCCCAAAATGTCAATCTGTTTTGATTTTCTAGGCCAATCAAGTTTTACAGTTTTTCTTTGGCGTGTACTTTTTCAAATATAGTGATGTAAATCTGATGAAACTTCACACTAACAATCACAACCGTATCCTTCAGCAAAACACCAGATTTCATGCAATCCTGTTAATGTAACAAAAATCATGTTTATGAAATGTCCGTCAGCCTTTGTGTCTTGTCAATGGAACATTTTGTTTGTGTGTGAGAAAGTCACTGGCCCTCCTTTATCAAGTGTGCGTAAGGCAGAAAAGTGGCCGTAAGGTCATTTTAATGTGCAGAACGGTATTTATCAATGTGAACGTGATCTTACGGTGCGCTCAAATCTCACGTCAGCTCTGAGTTCGGGTACACAAATTTTCATTGCCGTAGACTTCCATGAAACAGAGAAAAAAACTAGTTATTTGATGCAATGTATGAAACTGAATTTAGTCTCTGAAATATTTTTTACCGCTGCAGTTGAGCTGCAGGAGTTTTCAGTTGTTTTATTACTGTATTTATAAATCTGTACTGTAAGGAGTCTCCTGTGTGAGTACTGTGTTAAAATAATATTCTAAAAAGTATTTCTTTGACTATGTTTTCTGTTATGTAGTACAGTATCTCATAATGGTTATCCCTTACAAATTATTCACTAACTAAACCCCAACACAGTTTTTTGCGCGGAAGTGCCCAGTCGAGGTGATCCGGTGCATTGGGGTTAGAACTTTGGACCAGCAGAGAAGATGTGGGGACATTATTTTATTTTGCCCTGTTTGTTTCTACACATTATTGAACAATGACAGAGAGCCGTGGCTGAGCTGAGCCAATGTGCACAGGGTGCGTCAGACAGCTGCTCTGGAGAGGGGATGGCTTTCTGCCCTTCTAAATAATAAATTCTCATGTTTGACAAGTGTGCTTTAAAATGGACAACATTTAGTCAGTCATCCAAATCAAACAACAGGCTACAAATATAGTATCATCCTCAGATGGAGATCAGCTGATCACACCAATGGTGCTGCGCCAACAGCCTCCTCCATAGCATGGCTCGTTTGTAATTAAAGTGACTTTTGAGTTTAACAGACTATACCATACAATTATTTTTCACTTCTCTTATATTCAGTTTCTACTTTGGAAAAGTTTGTCTCTTTGCCATCTCATGTTCCACTCTGTCGTAAATTCTGGGGGCGAGACGTGGGCGTGGAACTCAAATGATGCTCGGATCCTTCAAATTTATCAAAGCGTAAATGACCATAAAATGAGACTGGGCAGATACGCATGGTTTCAAAAACACCACGTCGACCTTTTCGTACGATTATATTTACACCCAAATGTGCGCCGATTTCTATGCACTTTTGACTAATGAGGGCCAGTGTGCGACCTGGCTTCAAGTCCTCCCAGTACTGTGTTGTTCTTCTGAAGTGCATCTTACCTCTTCTGTGCATTTTAAAACAATGTGTGGTGCACGTTAGATTTTTAATGCTGCTGGGAATCCTTTTAAATGAATATTTATCATTTGAGAAGGCTAGAGCATGAGCTGAAGCAGTCATGTGGTGTTGTGGTTAAGCTGAGTGCTTGGTATGCTGAAGGTCCCAGGCTCAAACCTTGCCAGGAATGTCTTACTCTTCTGAACAACAACTGAAGTACAGCATGCCTCTCCTGTGCATTTTAAAGCAACACTATGTAAGATTTTCACCTCAAAATAATGTTTACAAAATTATTTTGATGGTACACCAATATTTGTAAGAGTGAATGTCACTTCCTCCATAGCCTGAGTGGGCCCACATTGCCTGCAACAGCTCTTTTTTTGGTGGGATCACTGCGGGAACATCGGGTATGGTGACTGTGGCCTCGGCCCCTGCAGGGTATCACAGGGCATGACTTTAGCCAACAACAACAAAACGTCCAATGGTTGGCTGTTAGGACTGGGGCCGTGGTTGCCATGGTTATGGCCTTTTCAGTTTTCCTACAAAGAACAAGAGCATACATAGTGCTCCTGTAAAAACTAATGTGTAGCAGATTTAAGGCTTTAAATGCTGTTGCTAAACAATACAAGACCTTGAAATCTACACCTGCTTGGAACCCAGTGATCAGAGCTTGTGGCTATATTTCTGAGTTGTAATTATTAGGGGTGGGACAAAAGATTGATTCAGTGGTAGATCGTGATCCTTGACACTAACGAAGATGCACCAATCCCTAAACACACAGATCGATCTTTTATTAATTATATATTCATGTAAACGTTGCATACTCTCTTGGGTATTCAACAATTTACGTTTTCAGTCCACTAGATGGCGCAATGTAAGCACCCAGACAAGTGAAGTCATAGTTTGTCTCGCAAGATTTGCAGCCAGCTTTGAAAGTTAGGAAGCAGTTAGCTCAAAGTTAGCTCAAATGTCGGGCCTTTTTTGGATTTTATAACAAAGATGGAAGACTTTGACATGACACACAACCCGCAAGAACCGCTGCATAAAAAACCCCAAAACATGCAGGTCAGCACACATCTTAGAGCAGCGTTAGCAACGGCTGAGCTAAAACCACACCAGCATGGAGCTTGCGAGCAGCTCTTGGAGAAAAAGTAAGTAATGTTTATTTATGAAGAGCTTTTCAGAAACATAATCACAAAGTGCTGCACAATAAAATGGAATGAAAGGAATTTGATAAAAAAAATTAAAAAATACAAAAGCAAGTTAAAACACAAGATTAAAATAATTTAAAAATATCAGATGTCATGGCGTGTTAAATTCTTGACAGCTCACGCGCACGATACCAAATACAGGATGGAACCACACTGAGGGGCACGTTTGACAGTTTTATTAATAGCAAAATAACAGCACATAGCCACAGAAACAGTCACTTGCCAGAGGAAATGGACCTGTGGAGAGAAGACGAGAGCCATGAGCTGAGGAGTAGAGTAAGGGGAAAATGGGCGAGCCAAATTGCCACTTACTTGGGAAATCCAGGGATGACCGGCAGGATCCAGCGGGGAATAGACGAACCAGTCGGGTAGGAGGGGGAAAGGAGCTGATGGTGCCTGACCAGGGAGATGAAGGTGCTGAAGGGCAGTGAGGTGGAGCAGGAGAGCGCGCGCATTCCCAGCGACACACCTACACGATGGCAGCAACCTGAGAAGAAGGAGAAGAGAGATGGTTAACAACAAGTTAACGATCACAGTAATATAAAGCAAGTCTGAACACAGGCAGTATACCCAGACGAGCCAGCGTAGACTGCGCGGAGGGAACCTCCTTAAGTACGCTGGCTGATGAGCGGGCGCAGGTGTGTCTTCTGCCTCAGGTGCCGTGATGAGTTGATGAAGGTGAGACCGGAGGGGATGGGCGCGCTCCCACTGCCCATGACATCAGACTTACCATTTAAGAACAGTTGAATTGAAACTCAACGGAAGGCCTCCTTAAACAAAAAAGTTTTCAGCTTCTTTTTCAGAGTCCACAGAGTCAGATAATCCACTGGCCTCCCTGTGTGCAGGGACGTGTCTCTGTGGAAAATGAAGCCCTGAGAATACTTTACTATGTGAACGAGATGTCAACAGTTTTACTTTAGGAAATGATTTGAGTTTGAATAAGGTGGGAAAAAATGTGAAAGCTATTGTATCCAAATATTTGATACTGGGATACTTGACATCGCAGTATCGTGTTTATCACTGAATCGTGACCCAAGTATCATGATTCAAATCGAATCATGAGGTCCGTCACAATTCCCACTCCTATGCTGACACAAAGGCCTGGGAAGGGCAGTCAAATTCATCTGCATGTCCACACTGTAACCTGATAATAAATGAAGGTAGAGTCACCCAGCTAATCACACAGGTTGTGCTATGTATTTTGCCATGTTGTCATGATTTGCCCCTCAGGTCAGAGAGGAGAGACTCAGGTGCTGAACTGTAGTTTGTGGTATTTAATAAGGAAACACAAAAGTCCAAACAGTGCACAAAATAAACTTACAAACTGAGGCGACAAAGGAGTAGGCAGGATAACACAGGAGAATGCACCAGAACGGGGAAAGGGTTCTGATGCAGGTAGGCAGACAAGCTGAGGCTCCAACCACAAATGAAAGAAACGATGGTCTTTAAATAGATCATGACACCAATGAACACAAATGATTGCAGGTGTGGATCACATGAGTGGTAATGAGGTGATAATGATTACAAACTGGGGTCAGCTGAGAGAAATGAGAGGGGAGAAGACGGGACTGACAGCTGACAGGGACACCGCCCACAACAGAGCAAAAACCCAGAAGTTCCACTGACAGCTGCCATCCCGAAGAGAGAGAGAGAGAGAGAGAGAGAGAGAGAGAGAGAGAGAGAGAGAGAGAGAGAGAGAGAGAGAGAGAGAGAGAGAGAACAGTACAATAATAAAGAACAAAATGCCAATAAATATGGACTGAGGAGTAAATACAAACAAATACCAAATAAGTGAGTAGCAAAACAACAATGACATAAACAGGGGAATGAGAAGAATAAGAAACAATATGCGAGAATCAACCACGGATAAAATAACAGGACCCCAAACAACACAAAATACAACAAATATACAAATACGAAAAAAGGCCATGAGACTGAGCACGGCTGAATCCCCTCTGTGCTCAAATCATGACACATTTATGCACATGCTTGCATTATGTATCTCTGTGCATATCTTACAGGACGATAAAGGCATTGGGGAGCTACTCAGAAAACAGAATAAAGACTGAATCTTTGTTGGGTGCAATTCTGATTTATTTCCTCGCTTTACTTTGACAAACAAGCTCTCATTACACTTTCAAAATAAAATCAATCATCAAACCCTTTACTGACAGAACCCTACTTTTTTTGCATCCTCTAGAAACCAGACTTTCATAGAATGCATAGAAAAAGTTGGCTATTAAAGCATGAAATTATTTCCTAAACCTGCTACCTGACACAGCTAGAATGCCATCATTAAAATACCTGGTTAAGTTTGAGGCAGAGAGACCAAACAGCTGCTTATCAGTCTGTGAAGTGGAGCAGCTTGATGCGGGGATGTTGTGACAATAGCTGTCTTCCTCGGTGAAGAACACCTAAGGTAAGAAAGTGATGGTCCTGCCTCTCCCCATAATCTCTTAGGGAGAAAATCCCCCTCCTGACTTCTCATTAATTGGATGTCAGTGCCCAGAGTGACAGGTTAGAAGCTCGGTGACAAATACCGCCCTGCTGCTTTGTCGCCTTGTAACTGATGAAGAGGGGGCACTGACTTGAGATAGAAAATCTGAGGGAGGAAAGGAAAATGTACAGTAGGGCATGTCAAGGCAGGGTTTTTCCTATAACAATGTGCAGTGATAATTGCAATGGAAAAAGTGAGATTAAAAAAAGCAAATGCAAGACCACACACGGCATCAGCTCTGCCCAAGGCCAAATATGTAAATTAAGGCTGGTAATGAACCCAGACTGACTGAAAAGGCAGAATGGTTTGCTTTTCCTATGAGGAGATAATCTGATTAATCTCCCACAGTCTGTAAACATGACAGACAGAAAGGTATGCCTGTAAACACATTTTGTGATCATTTATCAGTACAACCTTGGACGCGTCAGATTGGCTTATAGCATTTCTACTGAATTTTGGTGTTAAAAAGTTTAATGAAGGCAAAAAGATTCCTGTTTGAAAGGGGCATGGATGCCCTTATTCACTGCTCTGAAATGTAATATGGCATCCATCCATCCATCCATCTTCTCCTGCTTATCTGGGAATCCGGGTCACGGGGGCATCAGTCCAGGCAGAGTAGCCCAGACCTCTGCCCGGTTCACAAAGCACCATGATCCCCATTGTAGGATGAAGAGCCTATAAAATTATTTGTCATAAGGTACAGGAATTATTTATTTTATTTAATAGTGGGTGTGAAAGGGGCGGAGTTGAACCGTCACTTCTATACCCGCTAAATTAAATAAAAGCACTCGTAAAAGGGGCACCAGTCCTAACGGACAATAAGATTAACTTTAATTTTAATTAATTTTGTACCTTAAATTACTTAATGAATCAGTCTCAAAGTTTCAGTGAGTTTTTGTCCTGCCGTGATTAGGAAACCTGTATATGCGAAAGGAAAACGCTTCAACTGCTCTTATTCACTCGTTTATTAAAATCATTCAGGTTACATGGCATGGCGTTCAAATGATGAATAAACAGATTCAGATGATGACAGCGTAAAATATCACATCAACTGATATTGAGTTCCTGAACATAAAATCCAGCATTACACCTCTGCAGAACCAAGGAGAAACTAGACTTATGTTTCAACGGTAAGTGAGGCTGGAATGTTTTAACAAAACAACGCAATTTTATGGGGAAAATTCATAAGCTAATTATCTAAAAATGACTCCTGAATTAATCTACAAAATTTTAAGGGCAGTTACTTAAAATGACTAAGAGTTTTTGCTTCAGTTTACAGCTCTATCCTGCGGCTGAGAGACTAATTGAGCCCTGAAATACGGGCCATATTCAATTGTAATTTAATTGTTAGGACATCACGTTTTAACCCAGGAAATAGGAGAAATAAGAGTCTCACTCACACACGGCCGTTGGTCCAAGTTCCGCGGGTTGGTACCGCTGGGTTTTGAAGTTAGGACGTCGGAGGAAGCTGCTGCAAGATACCTCCTCACAGCCTTGGAGGTGATAACTCAGCTGGGGGCTCTCCAGACAATGGCAGCAGTGGGTGGTCTGTCACAGAGCGGCATGAAAAGTCCTTTGAAAAAGAGTCCAAATTTGGGGTCTCTTGTAGTGGGATCGACCCGAAAACTGAAGAAAAATCTTCTCAGTCTCTGTTCTCTTTAACTAGGCAAATTAAAGGTCCACTTTAATGGCGTGAAAAGTCATTAAAAAAAATGTTAGAAAAACATTTACTAGGATAAGAATGGCTTCTGAGGTGAAGGAAAAAGTTTGAGAATTTGATTCTCTAAAACGGGACGAGCTCTAAAGAAAAATGGTTTCTCCTCAGTTTCCAGAATATAAGAAAAGATTTGACAAACACACAGAGAATAAAATAAAACTTCACAGGGCCTTGAAACGGTGGAATAAGATCTTCTTCTGAGGTCTAGATTACTATTCTGCTTCTTTAATCTGAATTTAGTTCCTAATCTTTCTCAAAATCTCTTTCTTCTTTCTGTGTTTCTAATTCTTAATTCTATTTCTAGCTAATCTTCCTGCCTGTTGTCTGATCTCTGACTTTTTTTAAAACTCTTAACTGTGCTGTGACTCAACTGTTAACCCTGTTTTCCCTGCTACTCAAATCTAACTTCTGTCTTTTAAAGTTACCTCGCCGGGTCGTAAAACTGATGAGGTCAGTCATCAAACGACCAGTCTACTCTTTCAGAATCAGTTTGAAATGGCTGTTATCCAATGTGAAAACATTTCTTTGTTTGAGAGCAGCCAACCAAATGGAGACACCATCCCATGAATTTTCAGAGGGAAAAATCAACAGTCAGTTCTTATAAGATAAATGCTCAATATAAAATCTAACTAAATTAAATGACTTGGCTAATATATGGTGATCATGCATTTATACCATTACTCCAATAACACTCATGAATATAACATTTCTTATACATAATTATAATACATGCATTCACATTTAGATCAAGATTAGAACAGCAGAACATGCAGCAAACCATGGTTGGTGATAAGGGGGATGATTTTCAGTGTCCTTAGGATCCAGGATAAGCTGAAAGAAACTTAATATTTAGAACAAATTAAAAGTCATCCTACGTACTGAAAACACATTCCGTAGGTATCCACTAGGAGGTACTGTTGAGCTGTAGATGATTTCCTTAGTATCTGGCGAAGGCCTGGACAGCATAGGCTATAAAACCGTCAGATTAAGTGGTTTATGACTCTTTTAAAAACATTGGTTTCCTGTGAAAAGGTACGTTATCAAATGCAGTGTTCATGTTGAGAGGTCTGGTCTCCTGAGTTTTATGTTCCTTTGAGCCTTTAAAAGCAAACTCTGATCCTTACAATCTCTGCAAGCAGCAATTGTTTACATTGGGGTCCTGGGAAAGCAAGCATCTTTGGTCAGGTCTGGAAGAAGCCTGCATGAGTCAGCAAAAAGCCAGTGATATTCCTGAGAAGGCAGAAAGGTGATATTCCTGTGTAATGAATAAATTGAAATTCCTGTAAACTGGAGAGAAGTGATCTTCTGTCTTGGTTTTGAGGAGGACGATGATGCTACACCATGATCCCTCCTGCAGGTGGTGAGCCCACTGAAGGTGTAATATGGCACATTTACACAACTTTAATATATTACTGATGACTCCAAACTCTTTTTTTTTTGTTACATATGAAGAGTTTGTTTGCAAAAAACAATAAATGCCACTTCCATGAAAATTTCACTCTTTACATCAAACAACTGTTAACATTACCTACTTATAGAAGTTCAAATCGTTTTGTGTCAAATGCCAATATGTCCTATGTTATAGACGCTACAAGTTCATGTTTTTTTTTTTCAAAAGCCGATAAACGCTGGGAGTGTTTTTTTTTTTTTTTTTTTTTTTTTACAAAAGCAGATAACTCCACAGGGCAAATCAGTGCTTGGTATTTGGGTCACATTTATTTATTTTATTTCGGATAGTACATTACAGGTTAAAAAAAACTGTATAATATAACAACAAGGTCAAATTAGACAAAGACTCCTTCTACTATACAATTCCACGTGAGTTATCCGAAATGGGTGATGGCTGAAGCCGCAGCTTATATTGCCCACCCATATTCCATCCAAGAATTCAAAGGAGAAAAAAGAGAAAACAAGACAAGAGCGATTACAATTTAAAACAAGGCTAAGGCAAAATGTGACTGAGAGAAAAAAGAAAACTGAGCTAGTCTAAGTTAAGCGGTTACTATTCAAAAACAAATCTAAGACATAGTGTCACAGAGAAAAAAAGAAAAAAGAAAAACTAAGCTACAACACAACACAGGCTGGAAATGTCAATCCTTATGTGAGTTTACATGTCGTCTTGTAAATATGTTTGGAGTATTTCTTCCTTTAGTTTTTGTTTAAATTGTCCAAGCTTTGTACATGATTTTAATTCAGGTCCAAAATCGTTCCATAATCTGACTCCTTGCACTGAAATACAGTGTTGCTTGGTGGTTGTTCTCACTGTAGGCTTTTGAAATATACATGTTCCTCTGAAGTGATATCGTTTCTCCCTTGTTTGGAACAACTTTTGGATATTTGCGGGCAGTGATAGATTCTTCACTTTGAACATTATTATTACGGTTTTAAAGTCAATCAGATCTTTCAACTTGAGAGTTTTTTGTTTAAGAAAAAGTGGGTTTGTTGGTTCCCTGTAAGCTGCTTTGTTGATTATTCTAATAGCTCTCTTTTGAAGCATAAAGAGTGGATATATGTTTGTTTTATATGTATTTCCCCATACTTCATTACAATATGTCATGTATGGGAGTATTAATGAATGGTACAAGGTGTATAGTGTGGGTTGATTCAGCAAATTTTTCACTCTGTGTAATATTGCAATTGATTTGGATACTTTACCTTTTATATAATTAATATGTGGCTTCCAACACAGTTTGTTATCAATTATTACTCCAAGGAATTTAGTTTCGGATACCCTTTCAATCTCTACACCATTTACACTGAGTTTGGGTACTGGGTAGTTGTGATGGTTGTTAAAGACTATAAATTTTGTCTTGCTTAAATTGAGCGTTAATTTGTTTGAATCAAACCACAGTTTCAGCTTTCCTAATTCCTTTCCGAGTGTATCCAGAAGTTGTTCCAAATTGTTTCCACTGCATAGCAGATTAGTGTCATCAGCAAACAATATTAAGTCCATTTTTTCTGAAACTTTACATATATCATTTATATACATGTTGAATAATAATGGTCCCAAAACTGAACCCTGTGGGACTCCACAGGTGACCTTCAGTAACTCTGAGTTTTTGCTGTTAACACATGCAAACTGATATCTATTCTTTAAGTAATTACTTAACCAGGACAGTGCTACCCCTCTAATACCACAATTTTGTAGTTTCTTTAATAATAGATTGTGATCTACTGTATCAAATGCTTTTTTAAGAACCAGGAATACTCCAACTGAATACTCTTTATTTTCAATGGCTGTTGATATTTTTTCTGTAAATTCCATTAAGGCATATGCTGTTGTCCTTTTGTGTCTGAACCCATATTGCTGCTCACACAATAAATCATTCTTCACTATGAAGTTGTCAATTCTCTCATAGAATATTTTTTCAAGTATCTTGGAAAATTGCGGTAATAGTGAAATTGGTCTGTAGTTGGAGAGTTCCAATCTGTCGCCTGTCTTGTAAATCGGAATTACTTTAGCTATTTTCATTGCATTGGGAAATATACCTGACTGGAGAGACAGGTTACAGATATACGTCAGTGGTTTCACTATGCATTCGATAACAGTTTTGACTAGTAGCATGTCAATACCATCGCAGTCAGTAGATGTTTTACTTTTGAACGATTTAACAATTTCAACATGACTCAACTTGGCTGCCTTCCTGGTCTGCTCGCTCTGACTGATTTCCCTGGCTATGTTCAGAATGTTTACTCACTCACTCCCTACTCGCTATATAGTGAATTTAGATATAGTGGACTATACAGTAAACTCAATATAACAATAAAATTAACCGCTTTCTCACACTACCGGGCTTGTTTTCGCGGCACGGTTAATGATGTCATCATGTGAGACAGTAAAATGTAACAGACTAACAGTGGTAAAAAATGAATACTTGCATGTAATTTGTAGTAAATATGTATGAGAGAAAATCGTTTTTACTGAATTATTAAATATAAATACCTTAAGGTAGTTTATGTTGTGATGTGAAGCTCTTCTCTCACTGCTCCGTTGGCTGCGTATTCACTATATAGTAAACTATATGGGGAAGGAATTTTTTTTTTCCAGCCTTATTCCTTTTCTTTTTATACTGTGCACACCAGTGAAGAGAGAGAGAAACACTATTTCAATTCTCCTGTATGTCCTGCATGTATAGTAGTATTGACAATAAAATATTTGCGTCTTGAATTATAGCTTTATTATAGCTACAGTATATTATACCATTTTACTGAGTGGATATGCCTAAATCAGTGTGTCAATCATACTACATTGATGCTTATAGACATTCAAATATGTTCCAGACAAAATAGCTTGGCTTGTGGACTTATCTATTTTGCAAAAAAAAAAAAAAAAAAAAAAATACTAATAAATTGCCAAAAAGTAACAACGAGTTGATGTTTGATTTTTTGCTTTATTATGTCTGAGATACTCATATTTCAAGTGACCATGTCTTAGAAGCTGATTTGGAAATACTAACACCTATAAACCTACAGATGAAAAAGTGTTTTTTCTCATTTTGAACTCAACTGGACTTAAACGTTTTTGCAAAAGAACTCTTCATATGTATTTTATCATATGTCTTATTATTTTATCTCGTGTAAAGCACTTTGGCCAACTTTGTTTTAAATGGGCTATATAAATAAAGTTGACATTGACATTGACATTGGCACTGTTGACATTTTAGTGAATATTCAAAATGAAATCGGCACAATAAATCTTTGTGTACCTCTGGTTGTAAGGACTTTTTCCTCAACTTTGATTTTGGGGTTTTAAAGGCACTTCAGAATTTTACTTTTCTATCAAAAACAAAACACAAATAAGATTTTTATAATAATTATTTGCATTTAATCAGAGAAGAAGGTGTTATATTAGTGTTGGAGCTTGGTAATATTTCTGTTGTGTCCATGGAAACTGTATGAAATGTGGCAATGTTCAATTTGTACACACAGGCGGAGGAGCCAGCTTTGAAAATTGAGGTTTGTGTCAGCTTTTGTTTTCATGGAGCTTAGCTGAAGTCCATATCTGATATTGTTGGTGGTGGTGGTGGTGGTGGTGGTGGGGGGGCTGAAAAGTTCATAGTGGTCAAATTTGACCAAATGTGCTTTATTTTTCAACCACAGGGATCCAAGTGCTGCAACACTGATGGAAGAAGTATGTGGACCAAAGGGGAGACTATGTTGAAAAATAAACCACATTTGGTCAAATTTGACCACTATGAACTTTTCATCCCCCCTCGTAGTGTTGTTATTGAATTTAAACCTGACTGACATGGCATGAAAAATAACAACACAATCAAAAAAAATAATACAAGATCATTCTCTTCATTTTATTTTTTTTAAACATGTTTAGCTTATTAAGTTTATTTTGATGATGATGTACTAAAAGGGATGTGACAGTAAGACTTTTCTTCCTTTCTGACAGAAATGCACAGTATATGTATTTGATACAAAAGCCAGTTGAAGAGATATAGGGGCAGATTTACTAACGTGCGTGCCATCGCAAAACCCTGTTTTTGTCATGACTGTAAGTGATAAGCTCACGTGCTAGGTGGCTAACACCCGAGAAGACAGTCAAACGCGGAGTAGAAATGTTAAACACAACTTTATTGAAAACACACACAACTGAAGTGAAAGCAGCGCACGCCAAGGTAACACACAGCCTGTGGGGGAGGAGGGGATAAGAGCTGGTTAGTAATGAGGAGTGAGACTGGGAATAATGGATTAGAGCGGGGGTTTATTTTACTACAGGTGAGCAGAGAGCCCGGCAGAGGAACCCAGCGAGGAGGTGGAAAAGCCAGCAGGGCAGAGCTGGCGGAGGAACTGGAGAGGAGAGGAGCTGGGGGGATTCTGACTGGGTGGAGAAGGCAGTCCAGGATGAAGATGATGAGGAGACAGGTGAGTGCGCCACAATCCCGAAGACACACTGCAGAGATGGCAGCAACCTTGGGAGGGAGGAGGAAAAGGAGGATTAGGCTGGGTTCCTAATGACACAATTCTATACCTAGTTTTAGACAGCAGTACCCACCGAGCCAGCGTCGAAGTGTTCACAAGCAGGTCCTTTTAAGTGCTGGAAGAGTAGAGGCAGCAGGTGCGTCCACTCACGCAGGTGCGTTGGTGACCTGCGGAGCCTGGGAAACAGACACACAACCTCCCACAGAAAGGGAGGGGGAGCACGCTCACCAGATCATCACAGTTTTGGCATTAAAAAACTACTGTCGAGATTTACAAAAGAACGCAGGGCAAAATTAATGGTGGAAAGGCATGGACTATGTTAATTTTGCACCTGGCCTCATTGCATATGTATATGTGGGAGTTGTCATGTCAAAGTGCAAAATTTGAGGGAGGGGAGTATTTAAATGACTGGCGCAAGGAGATTTACTAAGGTTTGCCATTGTCAATCTCCAGCTAAATGTGCCAGGATTTAACACCCAAAAAAAGCTTGTCTTAATTCATCTGCGCCTGACCTGACAACAGTTGTTGCTGCCGAGACACTGGCAAGAATCGAGGGCGTGTGACCGAAGAGACAGAAGCTTCTCTCTGTGATTGACTTTATTTGGCATGACAGAAGAACAGATTATACGAATATCAATGGTCTCACAGAGATCGGTGTTATGCTGAATTGGACTTCAGCTGGCAGTTTTTTTAATTTAATTTGTTTATATTGTATATAGCCGACTACATGAATTTGCATCCATAAAGTACGATACTATAGGCGCCCTTATACCCGCAGTGGACATACAGATGGTGTCAGCCAATAATGACTTTTTTTTCACTTTTCTGTGGAGGTTAGACTCGGCTCTAGAGTTTTCCTCTCCCATCAGCTCCCCCTCACTCTTGAAGCAAAATCTTCCACATTGTCAATTTTCTTTGGTTTTTTTTTCTTTTTCCATAGTTCTATATTTGCAGTATTTTTTTTTGCTGTGCATAAAACAGTAATTCAGTTCCCTCTTCTCTCTATTTCTCTCTCCAAGTTCAGGATACACAATATAGGAGGAAAACAACAATGAGATTATTAACAAAAATAGCACACAGATCCATAGAAACATCTCCCAAAATTGCAACACCTGCCAAATAGGGTTAGCAAACAAAAACAGAAAATGCAAACAAAAGAACAATTCATATGATACCTACTCTCCTCATGGACATTCTCTCTTTTAACCAGAGTGGTAGCCTAGTTGGTAGAGCATCAGCCCCACAACCGGGAAGTCGTGGGTTAAAATCCCGGCCACGTCATACAAAAGACCATATAAAAAAAAAAAAAAGGTACTTTCCACCTTCTAGCTTGGTGCTCAGCATAATAGAATGGGGAAAGGAGAGTTAATGCACAGAGCTACCAGAGGACTGACCTCCCACTGTAGCTTTCATGACTTACACTACTGTAGCTGTGTGGCCTAGTCAGTGAAACGGAGATAGATTGACCACCACATGGTGTCCCACATGCTGTGGAAGGGGGGAACTCAATGATAATTATAAAAAGTTGTGAACTGGGAAGATTTTGTAGATTTTGTTAAAACAAAGTTATTCACTTAATAAAACCCCAGAGTCTCCATCAGACCATCTTGATGGTTCTAGTGTTAATAAAATAAACACGTTGGTCAAATAATCAATTTATTCATGAGTAGTTTTTTTTTTTTTAAATTAGATACAAGTACTTCATTTATACATATTAAACAAGAAAGTCTGCCATGTTAACTGAAAATCTAAAACTTGAAATATAATGAACAAAAATAAACTATTTTAGGGGGGTTTGCGCTTAAACAAAAACTTAAAAAAAAGCTTGAAATATTATGGTCCTCCAAACTTGCTGCGCCTGTGTTGATGACCCACTTCCTCATCAGCTATGCCTGTGCAAAATTTCGCGGTGCTCTTGGTGGATGGGTGGTCATTACTGAAATGAAGTGTCTGTGTTCATAATTTTGCATGTTGCTAATAGATCACTGCAAAAATTGGCCACTCCCCTAGGCGCTCTGTCTAAATTGCGCACTCGCTAATTGGTGCTGCCTTAGTAAATCAGCCCCTTAATTTGCAGTATTCAATTTTGCATATACATGGAAGTTTGTGGTGTCCCCCAGGGGTCAGTACTGGGACCTAAACTTTTCATTGTATATATCAATGATATTTGTAATGTTTCTAAACTGTTGAAGAATGTGATGTTTGCAGATGACACAACTGTTCTGGGTACTGGTGAGGATCCACAGCAACTTTTGAATATACAGTAGTGTGAAAAAGTGTTTGCCCTCTTCCTGATTTCTTATTTTTTTGTATGTTTGTCACACTAAAATCTTTCAGATCATCAAACAAATTTAAAATATTAGACAAAGATAACACAAGTAAACACAACATACAGTTTTTAAATGAAGGTGTTTATTATTAAGGGTAAAAAAACAAAAAAAAAAACCCAACCAAAAACCTAATCTACATGGCCCTGTGTGAAAAAATGATTGCCCCCTAAACCTAATTACTGGTTGGGCCAACTTCAGCAGCAACAACTGCAATCAAGCATTTGCAATAACTGGCAATGAGTCTTTTACAGTGCTGTGGAGGAATTTTGGTCCACTCATCTTTGAGGAATTGTTGGAATTATGTCAAATTGGAGGGTTTTTGAGCATGAACCACCTTTTTAACATCATGCCACAGCATCTCAATCGGATTCAGGTCGGGACTTTGACTAGGCCACTCCAAAGTCTTGATTTTGTTTTTCTTAAGCCATTCAGAGGTGGACTTGCTGTTGTGTTATGGATCATTGTAATGCTGCAGAACCCAAGTGCTCTTCAGCTTGAGGTCACGAACAGATGGCCGGACATTCTCCTTCAGGATTTTTTGGTAGACAGCAGAATTCATGGTTCCATTTACCACAGCAAGTCTTCCAGGTCCTGAAGCAGAAAAACAGCCCCAGACCATCACACTACCACCACCATATTTTACTGTTGGTATGATGTTCCTTTTCTGAAATGCTGTGTTACTTTTACACTGGATGTAATGGGACACACAACTTCCAAAAAGTTCAACTTTTGTCTCGTCAGTCCACAAAGTATTTTCCCAAAAGTCTTGGGGATCATCAAGATGTTTTCTGGCAAAAGTGACATGAGCCTTTATGTTCCTTTTGCTCAGCAGTGGTTTTTGTCTTGGAACTCTGCCATGCAGGCCATTTTTGCCCAGTCTTTCTTATAGTGGAGTCATGAACACTGACCTTAACTGAGGTAAGTGAGGTCTGCAGTTCTTTGGATGTTGTTGTGGGGTCTTTCGTGACCTCCTGGATGAGTCGTCGCTGCGCTCTTGGGGTAATTTTGGTCAGCCAACCACTCCTGGGAAGGTTCACCACTTTTCCATGTTTTCGCAATTTGCAGATAATAGCTCTCACTGTGGTTCGCTGGAGTCCCAAAGCTTTCAAAATGGCTTTATAAACTTTTTCCAGACTGATAGATCTCAGTTACTTTGTTTCTCATTTGTTCCTGAATTTCTTTGGATCGCAGCATGATGTCGGGCTTTTGAGGATCTTTTGGTCTACTTCACTTTGTCAGGCAGGTCCTATTTAAGTGATTTCTTGATTGAGAAAAGGTGTGGCAGTAATCAGGCCTGGGTGTGGCTAGAGAAACTGAAGTCAGTTTTCCAAAGATGTGATAAACACACAGATGTGGTAAACCACAGTTAATTCACGTTTTAACATGGGGGGCAATCACTTTATTACACAGGGCCATGTAGGATTGGAATTTTTTTTACCCTTAAAAATAAACACCTTCATTTAAAAACTGCATTTTGTGTTTACTTGTGTTATCTTTGTCTAATATTTAAATTTGTTTGACGATCTGAAATATTTAAGTGTGACAAACATACAAAAAAATGAGAAATTGGGAAGGGGCAAACACTTTTTCACACCACTTTAATCACTACCGAATTCTGTAAAATAAAAGAATGGTTTAATAAAAATAAATTATACAACATAACAAAAATATATTTTTTGTAAGTTGTCTGTGTTTTTTCAACTGATTTAAGACAATTTTGCACCGCTGAATCTGAAAATGACATCAGTTTCTCTTGATCAGGTCAGGTTTTTATGCTAAGTTGTAAGCAGTTGTACAGCAGTTGTACAGTTATACTGTAAATTGAATAGTAGACATTGATAAAGGTAAGTACACGTAAATTGAATGTTGCATCATCGTTGTTCAAAATTCAGAGAATTTCAAGAAATAAAAAAGAATTTTGCATCATATAAAGCAAAAATACTTGTACATGTAAACAAAAATGTAAAAAACTGTTACAACTCGCTCTCACCTGTCATCAGCGCCAGCGGCGCGCACACCTGCGCCTCATCAGCCTCTGCCTATATAACTCCCTCTGCCCTCTGCCTTGGCCTGGAGTCGTCTGCTCGTCTACGCTCCCAAACCTCCAGTGCTCGACCGTTTCGTCCCGGCCAGCGCACCATTCTCCAAGCATGTAAGCTGCATTATCCTTCTTACCTTCTCTCCAGCTTCTCCCCTGTGCACAGGTGGATCTCCAGGGCGGCGGATTTCCTCCTCCTCGCCTCTCCCTGTCAACCTCCCTCCAGCACGTCGGGAGCACGCAGCAGCGCTGTCCTCCAGGCAGCATCAGCGTTGCCAACGCCAGTCGCCATCTCATCTGCACGTAAGCAGTATATTGTGATTATTCCCCACGGGGCATTTGACTGTAGCTAATTCCCTGCTCTGCTCTACCCTCAGGGTTGCCTGGCTGCACGGCGAACTGTTCTGCTCTCAACGCACCCTGTTCACCCACATCACACCCACACTTCCACTCACGCATTCCAACACCACCCGTTGTTGAATAAAGCCTTAAATCTTTCCCGAGCCTGTGTGTGTGTTCCCTGAGCCCATCATTATGTCAAAAACATGTGGCCATAGTTCAAAAAGTTGACCTGACTGAGCAAAACCAATGTGATTTTTGGATTCAGCACATCAAAATTGTCCTAAATCAGTTTAAAAAATTTAGACAATAGATTTGGTGTTGACCAGTGTTATCATTAAATTTGAGCAAAACAAAGTTCATGTTATTTGGAAATGGTAAGTCAAATATTCAAGCAAAGATACAGATAGATAACATCAATATTGAATGAGATCAAGACAATAAATTTCTAGGTGTGAATATAAAGTGCACCTGGAAAGTATTCACAGCGCTTCACTTTTTCCACATTTTGTTATGTTACAGCCTTATTCCAAAATGGATTAAATTCATTTTTTCCTCAAAATTCTACACACAATTCTACACACAATCTACACACAATTCTACCCCATAATGACAACATGATTTTTTTTTTGAGATTTTTGCAAATTTAACTATCTATAAATGCAAAGAATTTCGACCTCAGATTTTATAAGTGCTTTACTGAGGTTATGAGAGTGTGCATCCCCGAGTATGGAGTTGTTCAGTCAAAATATGTAATTTTTATCAATTAAAGCTTAGCCGCTATAATGTCTCATGCCCTGGCTTCTAGAAGTGTGGGTGGGGTTTCAGATTGACTCTGTACTGACTGGATAATCCGCGGCATACGGCATCAGTAACCACAGCGCTCCATGAGCAAAGCAAGGAAGCAAAAAGCAACAAATTTGACTAGAAGAAGATAATACT
This sequence comes from Pholidichthys leucotaenia, assembly GCA_020510985.1. Classification (NCBI taxonomy): domain Eukaryota; kingdom Metazoa; phylum Chordata; class Actinopteri; order Cichliformes; family Pholidichthyidae; genus Pholidichthys; species Pholidichthys leucotaenia. The sequence goes on along the minus strand of CM035836.1, from coordinate 382,646,052 downwards.
TAAGATTTAATGCTTAAAAAATTATACTATTAAGTTGCTGTGATTGCGTAGGTCTAATAGATAATTCGGCATATGTGGAGAACACGAAGTGCACGGGTGCGCTGGGGGAAGGAGGCTGGTGAGGACCCGTGGTGCCGCAAAGAACAGCACTTGCACATGAGTAAAGCAGCAGCAAAGACTCCCGTTAACCGGGCAGGCTGGGCTTGGCTCCCTGCCAAGGGCTGCAATCCGCCGGTTTAGCTGCTGCTTCTCCAACACCGGTGTCCGACCGGGCACCCCCCCACCCCACCCGCGAAGAGGTACGCCCAGCCTGTCCGGTCAGTGGTAGATGGCAGTCTCGACTGCTGCTTCACCCGTGTGGTACCACTGTCCTTTGCAGGACCGCGAGTCGTCCCCTCCCGTGTGAGTATCTAAAAATTAAAAACTTAATAATACTGCTATGATTGTGGAGCGGAATGGCCAGATCAACCGCATATCATATGCGGACACATATGCATACTTTGACTGAACAACAAGAAGACACAAAAATGCCTAAATACAGTGGGGTAAAAAAGTATTTAGTCAGCCACCAATTGTGCAAGTTCTCCCACTTAAAAGATGAGAGAGGTCTTCAATTTTCATCATAGGTATACCTCAACTATGAGAGACAAAATAAGAAAAAAAAAATCCAGAAAATCACACTGAATGATTTTTAATGAATGAATTGGTAAATTCCTCGGTAAAGTAAGTATTTGGTCAATAACAAAAGTTCATCTCAATACTTTGTTATATACCCTTTGTTGGCAATGACAGAGGTCAGACGTTTTCTGTAAGGTTTCACAAGGTTTTCACATACTGTTGCTGGTATTTTGGCCCATTCCTCCATGCAGATCTCCTCTAGAGCAGTGATGTTTTGGGGCTGTCGCTGGGCAACACAGACTTTCAACTCCCTCCAAAGATTTTCTATGGGGTTGAGATCTGGAGACTGGCTAGGCTACTCCAGGACCTTGAAATGCTTCTTACGAAGCCACTCCTTCATTGCCCGGGCGGTGTGTTTGGGATCATTGTCATGCTGAAAGACCCAGCCACGTTTCATCTTCAATGCCCTTGCTGGTGGAAGGAGGTTTTCACTCAAAATCTCACGATACATGGCCCCATTCATTCTTTCCTTTACACAGATCAGTCGTCCTGGTCCCTTTGCAGAAAAACAGCCCCAAAGCATGATGTTTCCACCCCTATGCTTCACAGTAGGTATGGTGTTCTTTCTCCTCCAAACACGACAAGTTTTTACCAAAAAGTTCTATTTTGGTTTCATCTGACCATATGACATTCTCCCAATCCTCTCCTGGATCATCCAAATGCTCTCTAGCAAACTTCAGATGGGCCTGGACATGTACTGGCTTAAGCAGGGGGACACGTCTGTCACTGCAGGATTTGAGTCCCTGGCGGCATAGTGTGTTTCTGATGTAGCCTTTGTTACTTTGGTCCCAGCTCTCTGCAGGTCATTCACTAGGTCCCCCCGTGTGGTTCTGGGATTTTTGCTCACCGTTCTCGTGATAATTTTGACCCCACGGGGTGAGATCTTGCGTGGAGCCCCAGATCGAGGGAGATTATCAGTGGTCTTGTATGTCTTCCATTTTCTAATAATTGCTCCCACAGTTGATTTCTTCACACCAAGCTGCTTACCTATTGCAGATTCAGTCTTCCCAGCCTGGTGCAGGTCTACAATTTTGTTTCTGGTGTCCTTTGACAGCTCTTTGGTCTTGGCCATAGTGGAGTTTGAAGTCTGACTGTTTGAGGTTGTGGACAGGTGTCTTTTATACTGATAACGAGTTCAAACAGGTGCCATTAATACAGGTAACGAGTGGAGGACAGAGAAGCCTCTTAAAGAAGAAGTTACAGGTCTGTGAGAGCCAGAAATCTTGCTTGTTTGTAGGTGACCAAATACTTATTTTACTGAGGAATTTACCAATTAATTCATTAAAAATCCTTCAATGTGATTTTCTGGATTTTTTTTTCTCATTTTGTCTCATAGTTGAGGTATACCTATGATGAAAATTGGAGACCTCTCTCATCTTTTAAGTGGGAGAACTTGCACAATTGGTGGCTGACTAAATACTTTTTTGCCCCACTGTAACTCAATATATCATTTTTATTTAAATATTTACAGATAAATGGGCAGCACTGATGCAACAGTTGCAGCCAAACAGGTCATTCTGCTGTGTGTGTTGGGTGTTTTGTACATATAATGCTAAAATATAAAAGGATGCACTACAATGGGTCTCAAATATTTGAAAACGTGTCCTGTTATAGTACTGCATGAGTTTATTGATGATACACTATAAACTACACATATAAATTAAATTGTAATGGTGACTGAACAACTCTCATTCCCCAAAGTGCAAGATACACTATTATGAATATAAGTCATAAAAGATCACACAATAAGTGATCTCACAAAAATAAAAAAATTATTTCAATCAAAACTTTATTTATATAGCACTTTTCATACAAGAAAAAAATTGTAGCACAAAGTGCTTTACAAATTACACCCCCTTCCCACCCCACCCCTTTATTCACCCAACTTCGTACAGACCGACAGACAGACAGACACGCACGCACACACACACACACACACACACACACACACACACACACACACACACACGCACGCACGCACGTACGCATGCACTCACACACACTCATCAGTGGGAGACATGGCCGAGCGCCGAGGATCCAGGTGTAGAGGCACCATGTTAGGGAGCCATCAACACAAGGGAAGCACCAAGTCCGCATCTACAGGGACACCACCTCTGCCACCACCCAAGACCAGACATATGGTGGGCCATGGCAGCCGCAGGCCAGCGCCCTGCAGCCAGAACCAAGCAACCACTGGTGGGAGGGCTCACTATGAGAAAACACTGGAGTTAGAACAAGATAATATGATGAATAAAACCATCAATGATAAATAATAATAATAATAATAATAATAATAATAATAATAATAATAATAATAATAATAAGATACATAATTTGTTAATAAAAAGATAATCATAAACACATACACCCATTTAAACTCAGCGCTTAAAATATAAGAGTATTTAATGACAAAGTAAATAATTATAACAAGATCAACATAAAATAAGTTTAAAATCAAAAATTAAGAAAACTGAAATAGGAAAGTAATCAAAAGCTAAGCTAAAGTAGTAGGTCTTGCGCCTGTTTTTAAAACCATGAACACTCTCGGCAGCACTGATGTTCTCCGGCAGGTTGTTCCACAGATGTGGGCCATAGTAACTAAAAGCCGCCTCACCGTGGGTGCATGTTCTGACAGTAGGAATAATTAAAAAGACCAGTGCCAGAGGACCTCAGGGGCCGTGGGGGCTCATATGTTAAAAGTAGTTCTGATAAATAAGAAGGCCCAAAACCATGCAGACATTTATAAACCAGTGAAAGAACCTTAAAATTGATCCTGAAGGACACAGGGAGCCAGTGCAATGACTTTAAGACCAGTGTGATATGAGCCTGCCATCTGGCCCTCGTCAGAACACGGGCAGCTGAATTCTGTAATAACTGCAGATTTGAAATTGTCTTTCCTATAGGCCCTTAGAATAGAGGGTTAGTATTAATGAAAGCGCTTTGAGTGGTCTTTGTGACTAGAAAAGCGCTATATAAGTGCAGGTTAGTTAGTTAGTTAGTTAGTTTTTGGGAAGACCAGAGAGCAGAGCATTACAGTAATCAATACGGCTGGTGATAAAAGCATACATCAGTATCTCCGTGTTTGCTCGAGAGAGAAGTGGGCAGACTCTGGCTATGTTCTTTAGGTGGTAAAATCCTGTTCTTGTTATATTTTTAATATGTGGAGTAAAACCAAGCTCAGAGTCTAATATAATGCCCAAATTCTTAACATGTTAGGATGGAGTAAAGTACAAACTATGTAATTTGGGAGAATTTTCTTTCTCTGAGCTTCAGGACTGACTAAAACTTCAGTTTTGTCCTGGTTAAGCTGAAGAAAGTTTGCTGCCATCCATGACTTAATATCTGATATACATTTAAAAAGGGTGTTAATTGGTTCCATGTCATCAGAAGACAGTGACATACAGCTGTGTGTCATCAGCATAACTATGGTAATTGATGCCATGTCTCCTGATCACATTCCCAAGGGGCAGCATGTACAAATTAAAAAGTATTGGACCTAAAATTGAACCTTTAAGAACAAGCGGTTCTTAAACAGTTACTAATATTGGATGTCCCATTCATTTTCAATAATTCTGTAATTAATATTCACACAATCAAATAAATCTTAGTTCAGTCTCTTTCATATTTGTCAAAGTCTAACGTGTGATTGCCTACTTACAGTATAGGCTACACCTCTCTTCCACTTTCAAACAGAGCCGACATTTGAGCCTGGAAAGCCTGATTGGCCTACCTGTTTCAGACAGGAATACTTGCTTTCTACGGCCATGCACTAGTTAAAACCAAAAAAAACAAGAAATCACATGTACATACGTAGGTATTCACAGCCTTTGCCATGAAGCTCAAAATTGAGCTTAGGTGCATCCTGTTTCCACTGATCATCCTTGAAATGTTTCTACAGCTTAATTGGAGTCCACCTTTTGTAAATGCAGCTGATTGGACATGATTTGGAAAGGCACACACCTGTCTATATAAGGTCCCACAGTTGACATTGCATGTCAGAGCACAAACCAAGCGTGGAGTCAAATGAATTGTCTGTAGACTTCCGAGACAGGATTGTCTCGATGCACAAATCTGGGGAAGGGTACAGAAAAAATTCTGCTGCTTTGAAGGTCCCAGTGAGCACAGTGGCCTCCATCATCCGTAAATGGAAGAAGTTCAGAACCACCAGGAATCTCCCTAGAGCTGGCCGGCCGTCTTAACTGAGCAATTGGGGGAGAATGGCCTTATTCAGGGAGGTGACCAAGAACCTGATGGTCACTCGGTCCGTGCTCCAGCATTCCTCTGTGGAGAGAGGAGAACCTTCCAGAAGGACAACCATCTCTGCAGCAATCCACCAATCAGCCATGTATGGTAGAGTGGCCAGATGGAAGCCACTCCTTAGTAAAAGACGCATGGCACCCTGCCTGGAGTTTGCCAAAAGGCACCTGAGAGACTCTCAGACCACGAGAAACAAAATTCTCTGGTCTGATGAGACAAAGAGTGAACTCTTTGGCCTGAATGCCAGGTGTCATGTTTGGAGGAAACAAGGCACTGCTCATCACCATGCCAATACCACCCCTACAGTGAAACATGGTGGAGGCAGCATTATGCTTTGTGGATGTTTTTTAGCGGTAGGAACTGGGAGAGTAGTCAGGATAGAGGAAAAGATGAATGCAGCAATGTACAGAGACATTCTGGATGAAAACCTGCTCCAGAGCGCTCTTGACCTCAGTCTGGGACGACAGTCTGTCTGTCTGTCTTATATTTCCATTGTTGTTTTGGCTATGTATGTATGTGTGTGTGTATGTATGTATATATGTATGTATGTATGTATGTATGTGTATACATATGTGTATACATGCAGGTATATAGGTATGTTAATTAGTTAATGATGGGATAGGACAAGATAAGCTTTTGCTTCAATCCTGTTCCTTTTCGGACTGCATTTGAATTTTTGAATTTTTGTTTTCATTTGTGTTGTTCGAAATAAATAGTATCAAATCAAAATCAAATCAAGTGTACTAGCAGATATGAAACAGGTGAGAAGCTAACCTTTGTTATTGTTTGGACTGTAGGACTGTCCCAGATACCAGTTTTTGGGACTTGAATATTCAGGTGAAATTCAGAGGGAATATCTGAATATTCTGTTCAGCACCCACCCACCCCCACCCCCCGTAAATGGCAACAGTACTGTTTTTGAGAAATGTGGATTTTCTTCCCAGCTGTTCCCACTGATGTCATGGGGGGGGGGGGGGGTGATCTGTTGGGTGTCATGGGGTGTCATGTGTTTACTCCTCCTGGGTTAACTGGATTATTTCTGCTGCTGTGGATCACCTATTCCTCTTTGTCTTCTCCTTTTCCCTGCTGATTAGTGCAGATCTGCAGGATTTAACACCACTGAACACCACTGTTTAGTTCCTCCTCACAGCTGTCATTTAAAAAAATGGCCAACACACGCCAATTTATCACATCCTTTTTCATATAAATTAGAAACATTCTTTTGTAAATGTGAGGATTTTTCTCATAAATTTGCAGGATTTTCCTGCAGAGTTACAGCCATTTTACTCAGAAATGTGCAGCTTCTTATTTGAAAATTTGCAGTTTTTATCTTTCATAATTTTGCAGCTTTTTCCTCATGAATGCAGAACTTTTCTTACTCTTGAATTTACAGTTTTTAAAAAAAACTTAAATTTGCAGCATTTTAGGTTGTAAACAGTTGGAAATTTACACCTTTTTTGTCTTTTTGCTAAAGTTGCAGCTTCTTACCCATAAAATTCCACTTTTTTTGGTCAGAAATTGGCAGCTTTTAACTGAGACTTACATCCCCCCCCCTTTTTTTTATTGGCTTGCTTGCTACCGGATAACCATGAAAACCGGTACTACCTGTCTCATGGGTGGGGCCGTCGGTGACTCAACTGGCAACCCTGCCCATCCGAGGGCATGGAGGGTGAAACAGGGCATCCTGGCAGAACTAAAAACAATATCTGTCACAGGTCTGTGGTGGACCACTCCCAGTTACATAGGGTGAGACTGGACATCCTGGCAGATATACACATCTGTCGCAAGGTCTGTGGGGGACTGTGCCAGTCGGTGCATCTTGACATGCACTACACAGAGAGCAGAGATAAACAAACCTATCATCTGGTCAGTCACTGCAACAGATACTGGAGTCAGTTTGTCTTGGATTGTCCTTGCCACTGATAATACCTTTATCTGCCAAGAATGTGCTGTTAGTTCAGCAAAAGCTAGTGGTACTTAAATACTTTGCAAGCAGTTTCATGAAATGGTCAATCAGAAAGCAACTCATACCAGCTTGGACGTCGCCCAGGCTTACAAGGTCTGCGCTGATCTGTTCACACTCTAACAGGCAGCGAAAAGTAAGCTAGGAGCTGGAAGACAAAAGAAGAGGAAAACAGCAGCCTTGTGTGTAGCAGAATAGAATGTACACACTCTGTTGGACAGAACAACATCACAGTGCCCAGAAAGACAGACCGCACTTGTGGCCCTGGAAATGAACAGGTACAATGAAGACATAGCTGCACTTAGTGAAACAAGATTGCCTGGATATGACAGCTTGGAAGACCATGGGTACATCTTCTTTTGGAGTGGGAGATCAACTCAAGAAAGAAGAGAAGCAGGAGTGGGCTTTGCTGTTAGAAAGGAGATAGCAGCAATGCTTGATGAGGAACTGGTGCCAATGAATGACAGGATAATGACTATGAGACTCCCACTACAGTGGAAGATGTATGCCACACTCATCAGTGTATATGCCCCAACAATGACCAACACAGAGGAGGTGAAGGAAGAGTTCTACAGTGATTTACGTGAGACTATCAGGCGTGTACCAACTGATGACAGGCTGATACTCGTTGGAGATTTTAATGCCAGACTTGGTTCGGACACTGAGAAATGGAAAGGAGTGCTAGGCAGTCAAGGAGTAGGCAAGTGCAATGCTAATGGGGAACTTCTACTTGCACTATGTTCAGAGTACAACCTTGTGATAACCAACACTCTATTTAAGCACAAGGACATGCACAAGAAGACATGGATGCACCCAAGATCCAAGCACTGGCACTTATTAGACTACATCATAGTCAGGCAGAGAGACATAAGGGATGTATTGGACACCAGAGCAATGAGAGGTGCGGACTGTGGTACTGATCATGTTATGCTGAGATCGAGATTAAGAATTTGGAGACGAAAACAGCACTGCAGGACGGGTGCGAAGCCACCACGGAAGCTAAACACTAGTGCGCTGAAAGGTCAAAAGAAGCAGGAAGAGCTTACACCGGAAATGGATGAAAACTTGAAAGACTGGGACAGCAACAACTCAGAGAATGACATAGAAGAGAAATGGGCAACACTGAAGGAAACGGTGTATCAGACTGCGAGTGATGTATTAGGCTACCCTGAGAGGAAACATCAAGATTGGTTTGATGAGCATGATGAACACCTGAAGAAACTACTAGAAGTGAGGAATACAGCTAGGCAGGAAAACCTACAGTGTAACACAAGGTCGAAGAAAAAGAAATACTCAAAGGCTCAGAGTGAGCTACAGAAGTACACCAGAGAGATGAAGTCCATCTGGTGGGATGAAAAAGTAGAGGAACTTCAAACTGCAGCAGACAGAAAGGACATGAAAACATTCTTCACAGGTTTGAGAGAAATCTACGGCCCTAAACCAAGAGGATTGATCCAACTAAAGGCTATGGATGGTGAAACAGTTTTGCAGGAGAAAGACAAGATCCTGGACAGATTTGCAGACCACTTTGACCAACTACTAAACAACCCTGGAGATCTCACTGAAGAGGCTAAAGAAGCTCTATTGCAGTGACCAGCTGTATCAAGTCTGGATGAACCACCAAATTTTGATGAACTAATGGAAGCTATCAGGACAACACAGGATGGTAAAGTTCCAGGAAGGGATGGAATTCCAGCAGAAGTGTGGAAATTTGGTGGTGTTCAGCTGACCAACTGTCTGCACAAGCTCATCCAAGAGATATGGGATGCCCAGAAAGTACCTCAAGACTGGAAGGATGCAAGTATCGTGCCTTTGTTCAAGAAAGGTGACAGGAAAGATTGTGGAAATTACCGAGGTATATCACTGCTAGCCACTGTTGGTAAGATTCTCTCACGTGTACTACTGACAAGACTCAATGAACACATCTCGCAGAATGTACTACCGGAAACCTAGTACGGCTTTAGAAGTGGAAGAAGCACAATGGACATGATTTTCTGCTTGAAACAGGTTCAAGAAAAGTATATCAAACAGAACATGTCACTTTATGTAGTCTTCATTGACTTCAGTAAAGCCTTCAATACTGTTTCGCAACAAGGACTTTGGCAGGTACTCAAGAAATATGGCTGAACAGAGATGTTTGTCAGCCTGATCGAGGCACTTCATACAGGTATGCAATCAAATATGGCAATGAGTGGTTCAGTATCTAAAGACTTTTCAGTAAGCAATGGGGTGAAACAAGGGTGTGTGCTGGCACCTACACTCTTCTCGTTATATCTGGCAGCCATGCTTGAGGTGGCCTTCACAGACACTTCAGAAGGAGTATACATTCAAACAAGGAAAGAAGCAGACTTGTTCGATGTGGCACAGCTTAAAGTCAAGAGTAAGACATTGACAAAGAATCAGAATCAGAATCAGAATCAGATTTATTGCCATTGTTCATGTGATACACAAACTAGGAATTTGTCTCGGTGCCATGCTGCAACATTAAAAACATAATGAGAAAAAGGGATAAACTAAAAAACTAAAGGACTAGAAACGTGCAATAAGTGTAGAAAAATAAGTAATAATAAGTAATAATAATAATAATACTAGTAATAATGAGTAGTACTAGTCAAGGCAGTTTTAAAAAATTAGCATGTAGCAGATAATGTGAAGTACCACATAGTGCAGTCAATAATGCAACAGAAAAACAGTGATGATTGACATGAGTCTGGTTGAGCTGCTGTACATAGTGCACGAGAGTCAAAAGTCACTTAGTGTTCAGCAGTCTGATGGCAGAGGGGAAAAAGCTGTTCATGTGCCGGGAGGTTTTAGTCCGAATGGACCGAAACCTTCTACCTGAGGGGAGGGGGGCAAACAGCACGTGACCAGGATGTGAAGGATCGGCTATGATCCGGCCAGCACGCCTCCGGGTCCTGGAGATGTACAGGTCCTGGAGAGATGGGAGCTTGCAGCCTATCACCTTCTCAGCAGTGCGCACGACGCACTGCAGCCTTAGTCTGTCCCTGGCAGTGGCTCCTGCGTACCACACAGTTATGGAGGAGGTGAGGATGGACTCGATGATGGCCGTGTAGAACTGCACTAACATCTTGGTGGGTAGCTTGAGTTTCCTCAGCTGCCGCAGAAAGAACATCCTCTGCTGGGCCTTTTTGATGAGGGAGCTGATGGTTGGCTCCCATTTGAGGTCTCGGGTGATGGTGGTGCCCAAGAAGCGGAAGGACTCTGCAAAGGTGATCGGAGAGCCTGTGATGGTGAGGGGGGGCAGGGGGGATGTGACTTTCCTGAAGTCCACAATCATCTCCGCTGTCTTCAGAGCATTCAGCTGCAGGTTGTTGTGGCTGCACCAGGACACCAGCTGGGCCACCTCTTCCCTGTAGGCGGACTCGTCGCCGTTGGAGATGAGCCCGATGAGGGTGGTGTCGTCCGCAAACTTAATCAGCTTAACAGACTGGTGGGAGGAGGTGCAGGAGTTGGTATAAAGGGAGAAGAGTAGGGGGGAAAGTACACAGCCCTGGGGTGATCCAATGCTGATGCTAACAGAGTCTGAGACAGACTTCCCCAGCCGCACATGCTGTCTCCGGTCCGTCAGGAAGTCGGTGATCCACCTGCAGAGGGAGTCAGGCACGTTGAGCAGGGACAGCTTGTCCTGGAGCAGATCGGGGCGGATGGTGTTGAATGCGGAGCTGAAGTCCACAAACAGAATCCCGGCGTAGGTTCCCGGGGAGTCCAGGTGCTGCAGGATGGAGTGGAGGGCCAGGTTGACTGCGTCGTCCACAGACCTGTTAGCACGGTAGGCAAACTGCAGCGGGTCTAGGAGGGGTGTGGTGATGGACTTGAGGTGAGACAGGACCAGGCGCTCAAAGGACTTCATGACTGCAGAGGTGAGCGCTACAGGTCTGTAGTCGTTAAGTCCAGTAATCCGTGGCTTCTTGGGGACAGGGATGATGGTGGAGGATTTGAGGCAGGTCGGCACGTGACATAAGGTAGTAAGAGAAATGCTCTTTGCCAACGGCAGTGCTCTTGTTGCACACAGTGTTTAAGATGTGCAATCTTTAGTGGAGAAATTTGCAAGAGGAGCTAGCCAATTCAGCCTCAAAATCAACATCAAGAAGACAGAGTGCCTTTATCAACCACCAAAATTCCAGTTATCAACATCACTACCAGAAGAGATCAGCACTGGTACAGAGCCACTAGTCAAGCGCAAGACTTTCAAGTATCTAGGGAGTACTGTTTCAGAGAATGCTAGGCTGGAGGATGAACTATCTCTCAGAATGGGAAGCGTGAGCGCTGTGTTTGGAAACATGAGGGAGAGACTGTGGAACAATCAACATGTATCTATCAGTGTGAAATGCAAAGTGTACAGAGCGACAGTACTGGCTACTCTATTGTACGGTGCTGAAACTTGGACTGTCTACAGAGTGCAGGTAAAGAAACTCCATGCGTACATGATGAGACACCTTCGAGCCATAATGAACATCTCATGGAAAGACAAAATAACCAACATAGAAGTGTTGAAACGAGCTGGTCTACCATCAATGGAGGACATGCTAATGCAGATGAACCTGAGATGGCTCGGACATGTTGAGAGGATGGACCACCAGCGTCTCCCTCGGCAGTTACTCTACTCACAGTTATGCGAGGGCAAACGCAATCAGGGTAGACCAAGGCTCAGATTTAAAGACACTGTAAAAAGAAACTTGAAGAAGATGGACATCGACAGGAGTTCCTGGCAGCGGAAGGCTAAGGACAGAGCTGTGTGGAGGAATCTGATCAGACCTAAATGAAACAGTCATTGTCGCCCACAACAGACTGCTGTGATGATGGATTTTCTTATACATTTGGAACTTGTTGTAAATTTGCTGCTTTTCTTCATTAAGTTGCAGCTTTTCTTATTCATTGGACAGTTTCTTCTCATAACATTTATATTTTTTTAATACAAGTATGCATTTTCTCTTTGTAATTACTTTCTCTTAATTTAGCAGCTTTTCTTGTAAATTTTAGGTCTTTTTTCAAATAAATTTATCATTGCAATAAATTTCCAAAGTTTTTGCAAATCTTTCTTATATATTTGCAAATTTATTCATATAAATTAATGACATTTTTTGTAAATTTATGTCTCTATCAAGTTGAAATGATAGTTGATGGTTGATGGTTGAGTTGATGACTTTTTCACATTGATACTTTTTTCTTGCAATTTGAGAGATATTTCTTCTAAATACAATTTGTGTGTGTGTGCCCGCATGTGCGTGTGTAAAGGTAAATTTGCAGTTTATTTAAATCAATTATTAAATTATTAAACTCAAGCACTTGTAATGAGTAAATATCCAGAAAATCAAATATTTTGGTACAGGACTGTGAAGGTGAAATTAATATTATGGTGTACAAACAGTATCATTGTACATTGCTAAAAGCTGATTGGATAGATTTTGTTTTTAAATGGCTCAGATATTATCTTAAAGATCCCTTATGACCCCATTTATTGTGATGGTTAAATATTGGGGATGAACTTTCTCAGATCATCTTGCCTAAATTAATGTTGATGTTTAACAGGGATTTTATACAAAGACATTTCTATGGAATTAGAATAGCCAGAAATTTAAGGAAGCTTAAAATAATACTTAGATAGATAGATACATACATACATACATACATACATGCATACACACATACATACTTTATTTCAAACAAAAAAGTAAAAAAACAAAACCAATGACAAGTGCAATAAAAGTGACAGTATACAATGCTCGAAAGGGAGAAGGAAGAAGTGAACACTTATTTACTCCAACTCCTCTTTTTCATAAATACAACCCATGTGAAATATATACAAATTACCTCATTTAAAACCCCAAGTAGACAATCAACTATATTTTGTACATATCAACATTGATACCCATCCATCCCAACATACATACAGTCCATACATCAAAACCCAGCCCCAAACAACACAGATATACACAGTACTGTCCCACCTACTGTACCATTCCATAGTGTCCCAGAGTGAGCATAGTGAATCGTACATATAAATACTATCCCTCTAACATATATTCTTTCAGCAAATAATGTTTATACCTATTTTTGAATTGATTTCTGTTTGTACATAGTTTCAGTTCCAGCTCCAGACTGTTCCACAAATCCACCCCACAGACAGATATGCACATACTTTTCTTAGTTGTTCGTACCTTAGGTTTTGTAAAGTTTAAGTCTTCTCTCAAATTATAATCATTGACTCTTTTTTTTGAATGTTTCTTGTATATTAGTTGGGAGTTGATTATTAATTTCCCTGTACTTGTGCTGTCTTAAATTTAACTAAATCCATGAACTTTATGACATGTGACTTTAAAAGCAACGAGTTGGTATGGTCTCTATATCCAACATTATTTATTATCCTTATAGCTTTTTTTTGTAATGTGCATATTGGCTGTAGGTTGGTCCTGTAGGTGTTTCCCCAGACCTCTACACAGTAGTTAAGATATGGTAGAAACAGTGAATTGTACAGTAAGAACAATGATTTATAGTCTAAGATGTGCCTTGTTTTCCCCAGTATCCCTATACATTTTGCTAACTTGGCCCGGATGTGACTGATGTGAGGTTTCCAGCAGATTTTATTGTTTAGCGTCACCCCCAGAAACTTATTTTCCTGTACTGTTTCTATTCTGGTATCATCTATCGTTACCATTATTTCGTGATTTATTTTATAATTTCCAAGCAACGTAATCTTTGTTTTTTTTTTTTTTTCAGATTTAGAGATAATTTATTTTTGTTGAACCACTGTGTTAACCTTTTCATTTCAGTTGTGACCACCTCTAAAACCTGCTGCAAATTCTCACCAGTGCAAGGGATATTTGTGTCATCCACAAAACAAAATAAATTTCAGAATTTTTGATACTTGGCATATGTCATTTATATACAAAATAAAGAGTTTAGGTCCCAAAACTGACCCCTGGGGCACACCACAAGAAATGTTCATGAAGGGTGATTTGTGCTCACCAATTTGTACAAATTGTTGTCTGTTACTTAAATAACTTTCCACCCAACTCAGTCCAACCCCTCTTATCCCATACCTTTCCAATTTCCTCAGTAAAATTCTGTGGTCGATGGTGTCAAAAGCTTTCTTTAAATCTATAAATACTCCTACAGCAAACTTTTTTTTAATCTATACAACTAGTAATTTCTTCTATAAGTTCAATCAGTGCCAAGGATGTAGATTTGTCTGCTATAAAACCATACTGGCTGTCTGTAAGGAGGTTTCGTTTTTCAATGAAATCATCCAGTCTCTTAGTGAAGATTTTTTCAAGTATTTTGGAGAATTGTGAGAGTAAAGAGACTGGCCTGTAATTTGTGAAATAATGACTGTCTCCTGTTTTGTATAGTGGTATTACTTTTGCTATTTTCATTTTGTTTGGAAATTTACCAGTTTGAAATGACAGGTTTCAGATGTGGGTGAATGGTTTAACAATTCCTTCAATTACTTTTTTCACTATTGTCATGTCAATTTCATTCCAGTCAGTTGATTTTTTGTTCTTCAATTTACTCACAGTCTTGATAATTTCCTTTTCATTAACTGCACCCAAAAAGATTGTGTTTGGATTTCTATCTTCTATTTCATTTACAGAACCACTGTCGTTTGTTTCTGGTGTTACTATTGATTTTGCTAATTCAGGACCAACGTTTACAAAAAAATTTTTGAAACCACTGACCACATCCTCCATATTAGTTATCAAATTGTCATTTTCAGTAAAATATTCTGGATAATTAGCATTCTTTGATCGGTCACTAATAATCCCATTGAGTACTTGCCATATTCCTCTTAAGTTATTTTTATTATCCTCTGATATTCTGTTGTAGTATTCTTTCTTACAAGTCCACATTATATTAGTAAGCTTGTTTTTATATCTTTTATATTTGATCTCAGCCTCTACTGTTCTGCACTTAATGAATTGTTTATATAATGTATTCTTCTTTTTACATGCATTTATTAACCCCTTGGTGACCCAAGGAATATTTTTGTTTTGTTGTCTGTCACTGTATTGTTTTATGGGACAGTTTTTATTGTACAATGATTGAAATATTTGTAAAAAAATTATCATATGCTTTATTTATATCATTTTCATCACAAACTATCTTCCAGTCTTGCATTAATAATTCCTTTGCCAGTAAATACATAGATTCTTCAGTTCTTATTCTTTTATATTTAATATTTTTGGTATACTTTTTCTTCCTATAATCACAGTCTCATCTCATCTCATCTCATCTCATTGATAGACAACAAAAATTGGCAGGTGGTCACTGTTACCATTCAATAAAAGCCCACTCATGATATTATTTTCCATAATGTTTGTGAGTATGTTATCTATTAGTGTGGCACTGTGTGAAGTGATTCTGCTAGGTCCAGTAATTGTTGGATGTAAGCCCGTACTGTACACTGTGTTGATAAATTCTTCTGTTAAACTATGTTGTTTTGAATTCATAAGATCTACAGTGGGGCAAAAAAGTATTTAGTCAGCCACCAATTGTGCAAGTTCTCCCACTTAAAAGATGAGAGAGGTCTCCAATTTTCATCATAGGTATACCTCAACTATGAGAGACAAAATGAGAAAAAAAAAAATCCAGAAGATTACATTGAATGATTTTTAATGAATTAATTGGTAAATTCCTCTGTAAAATAAGTATTTGGTCAATAACAAAAGTTCATCTCAATACTTTGTTATATACTCTTCGCTGGCAATGACAGAGGTCAGACGTTTTCTGTAAGTCTTCACAAGGTTTTCACACACTGTTGCTGGTATTTTGGCCCATTCCTCCATGCAGCTCTCCTCTAGAGCAGTGATGTTTTGGGGCTGTCGCTGGGCAACACGGACTTTCAACTCCCTCCAAAGATTTTCTATGGGGTTGAGATCTGGAGACTGGCTAGGCCACTCCAGGACCTTGAAATGCTTCTTACAAAGCCACTCCTTCATTGCCCGGGTGGTGTGTTTGGGATCATTGTCATGCTGAAAGATCCAGCCACGTTTCATCTTCAATGCCCTTGCTGATGGAAGGAGGTTTTCACTCAAAATCTCACGAAACATGGCCCCATTCATTCTTTCCTTTACACGGATCAGTCGTCCTGGTCCCTTTGCAGAAAAACAGCCCCAAAGCATGATGTTTCCACCCCCATGCTTCACAGTAGGTATGGTGTTCTTTCTCCTCCAAACACGACAAGTTGAGTTTTTACCAAAAAGTTCTATTTTGGTTTCATCTGACCATATGACATTCTCCCAATCCTCTTCTGGATCATCCAAATGCTCTCTAGCAAACTTCAGACGGGCCTGGACATGTACTGGCTTAAGCAGGGGGACACATCTGGCACTGTAGGATTTGAGTCCCTGGCGGCGTAGTGTTTTACTGATGTAGCCTTTGTTACTTTGGTCCCAGCTCTCTGCAGGTCATTCACTAGGTCCCCCTGTGTGGTTCTGGGATTTTTGCTTACCGTTCTCGTGATAATTTTGACCCCACGGGGTGAGATCTTGCATGGAGCGCCAGATCGAGGGAGATTATCAGTGGTCTTGTATGTCTTCCATTTTCTAATAATTGCTCCCACAGTTGATTTCTTCACACCAAGCTGCTTACCTATTGCAGATTCAGTCTTCCCAGCCTGGTGCAGGTCTACAATTTTGTTTCTGGTGTCCTTTGACAGCTCTTTGGTCTTGGCCATAGTGGAGTTTGGAGTCTGACTGTTTGAGGTTGTGGACAGGTGTCTTTTATACTGATAACGAGTTCAAACAGGTGCCATTAATACAGGTAACGAGTGGAGGACAGAGGAGCCTCTTAAAGAAGAAGTTACAGGTCTGTGAGAGCCAGAAATCTTGCTTGTTTGTAGGTGACCAAATACTTATTTTACCGAGGAATTTACCAATTAATTCATTAAAAATCCTTCAATGTGATTTTCTGGATTTTTTTTTCTCATTTTGTCTCTGATAGTTGAGGTATACCTATGATGAAAAAGGGAGACCACTCTCATCTTTTAAGTGGTAGAACTTGCACAATTGGTGGCTGACTAAATACTTTTTTGCCCCACTGTATATTGAAATCCCCACAGATGAACATAACGTTATGAGTTAGTTTTGCATACATTTTTTCCATCCAGTCCTTAAATAAGTCAATGTTTGATCCAGGTGTTCTATATACACAGCTCACTACCATATTCTTCACATTGTCCAGACAGATTTCTATTGTAATACAGTACATTCAAATAAATCATCCACAGTTACTGACAAATTTTCAACAACCTTGTATTGCAAGCTCTTGTCAACATAAATTGCAACTCCTCCTCCTTTTTTCACTTTTCTGTTTATATAATTTAATTCATAGCCATCCATGGTAAAATCCACTCCTTTCTCTTCACTGAGCCACGTCTCTAATATTGCCACAATACTGAGTGGCTCTTTAAACTGATGTAAATAATCTTTAATGCTATTAAAGTTGGCATAGAGACTTCTGCTGTTGAAGTGGATCACAGAAATATTGAAATCAGATGTGACCATTGTATTAAACTGTTCATCCGTGTAGTAACTACAGTTATTATTGATGGAGCTAAATAAATTATTATCAGGGTCTGTGTTATATTCTACATCCTGTGGGTTGTGATCCGTATATTCAAAAACTTTCAGGTCCTGTTGTTCCTGTTTGTTGATCTTTTGTTTCAAGTTGTTAAATGTCCTGATGCAGATGAGTGTGATCCTTCAATGTCTTACAGTTATCATTTGTTGCTGTCGACTCCAGTTCATAATGTTCATTGGTATTTGTCCAGTTCCATAATATTTCGGATGTTAATAACCTTGGCTTCTTCAGGTGATCCATTTAATTTGATGTATATTTTACAGTTTGATGTCCAGGTGTTTTGAATCTTTTTTGCTTTCTCAGGTATCTTGCTTTTCTGGCTATTTCTGCGTTTTCTTTTGTGAGGTGCTCGTTCGTGTAAATGTTCATTCCTTTAAGTTTCCTCCCTTGTTTTAGCAGCGCAGTCTTGTGTTTTCTGTTGACAAACCTCATGATGACAGCTGGTTTGTTGCTGTTTTTCCTGGGCAGAGGGTGGCAGGCCTCAATGGTGTTACAGTCCAGCTGGATTCCTGAGGACTGCAAGAAAGCCGCCACTTGTTGCTCTGTGGATTCGACTTCCAGCGCATCGAGCCTTCCTCCGCTGCCCGCTGCCACCGCTTGTGCATATGATCGGGGTTTAATGTAGAGCCCTGTTATGATCACGTCGTTCACCCAGGTGTACTGCTCCAGGTCCGACACTCTGCTCTCCAGATACCCCAGCCTCTTGTCCTTCTCGGCGTTCTGGATCCGCAACGCTTTCACCTCCTTGAGCAGGCCCAGAATGTTTTTTTGCTGCAGCTTAACACAGAAATCTCTTCAGCCAAGAAGTCGAACGATCTTTTAATATTGTCCACCTCCTCAGTCTGCTGAGCTTTCTTAGGACTCATCATCCCGGACAATTTATGTTGAGTAAACAGCTAGTGAACAGCTGTTTAGCTAGCTGAATGGCGGAACGCTCCACTCTGCTCTCGTTTCCCATACTTGATTCTGCTTTGACAAAAAAACACACACACAAACAGAACATCTACACCTTTTATAATTAAGGATAAAATTACTACCTACTGTCACTCCGCGCCGCTCATCAGCGGCGCCACCTGCACGCACACCTGCACATCATCAGCGGCGAGGGATATAAGCCGCCTCGCCCTGAGCTTCGGCCTGAAGCCGTCAGACTTCTTCATGCATCGCTGTGAGTTCCTTCACCCTCAGCGGATTACTCGGGTAAGAAGACCTTACCTCCTTTTCCTTCCTAGTCTGCTCCCCTGTGCACAGGTGGATTCCCCGGCGGCGGACAACGCCTCTCCATCGCCTGTTCCTCGCTGCTGCACCGGGCGCTCCAGGTGGCTGTCTACCGGACCTCGTCCCTTGTTGTGCCAGTCATCTATCCTCTCCAAGTAAGCTCCTCTCTTACCATTATTCCTCCTGTGTTGGTGTGTGCCCGTCACCCTTCTCCTTGTGTTTTTCCCATAGGGTTGTCCGGCTGTACGGCCTCCTGCCTCTGTGCCCGAAGCAGACGCCGCCATCAACACATTTACATCCCACAGACACACATTCATACACTCCTGTTGTTAATAAACTATTTGAACTACTCTGAGCCTGTGTGTGTGCGTCTCCTGAGCCGTGCGTTATGTCAGTACGGCTTCAGCAGAGCGGCTCGGCAGACGGCAGGCTCGCACACCGGCTTACCACCCTCGAGGCTCGGGTGGATCAGATAGCTTATCAGCAACAGGTGATCCTCAATCAATTAATAAATATTACTAACCGACTGGACTGCTTGGACCCCCAACAGCCGTTCCCCCTGGCTCGTCAGGGTGGCGCGGCTCCTGCCGCTCCAGTGGCTGTCCAGCAGGCTCCTGCGGCACCGACTCGGCTCACTCCCATTCCGACCCCCGCCCGCTTTAGCGGAAAGCTCGGCGGAGCACGGGGGTTCATAATGCAATGTGAGTCCGTGTTCCATCGTGTGCCCGGAGACTTTCCCTCAGATCACAGCCAAATTGGTTATATCGGGAATCTCCTGGAGGGGCGAGCATTAACTTCGACCTACGCCGTAATGGCGAGGCCCAGTTATGCCACCCTCACATATGACCAGTTCGTGAGATGCTTTCTGGAGGTCTTTGACCATTCTCGTACCGAGACGGTCCAGGTCGACCGGCTTCTCGCTCTCCAGCAGGGAAGCCGGTTGGCAGCGGACTACGCGGTCGACTTCCGGGTAGCAGCGGAGGAATTAGGCTGGGAGGAACGCTCCCTCTGTGGCCTTTTCCTCCGCAGTCTAAATGATGATCTGAGGGATGAACTGGCTGGGCGGGATATCCCTGAGACGCTAGCGGAGCTAACATCTCTTGCCATCAGTTTGGACAACAGGCTGCGCGAACGCTCCTCAGGGCGGAAGTCGTCTTCTTCTCGCCCTCGTGGAGCCTCGTCGCGCCTGCCCCAAGCTCGCCCCCTGGCGACGCCGCCACCATCGCGCCCCGAGGAGTCGGAGCCGATGGTGACGGGCTGGACAAAGCTCTCCCCGGCAGAGAGACAACGCCGCCGTGAGTTTAATCTCTGTATGTATTGCGGAGATAGTCAACACACGGTAGAGCTTTGTCCACAGAAGCCAAACGGCGGGGTCCGCGAGTCACTGTAGGGGGCCTCGCGGACGTCAATCGGTTAAATCCCCTCACTCAATTGAAGCTGCCCATCCGTTTCTGCCACAACCCCACTGGGCATCTCACCCACGCACTGGTGGATTCGGGCGCAGAAGGCAGCTTTATTTCACAAAGCCTGGCAACCCAATTGGGCATCCGCTGTCAGGCACTCAGGAACCCAATCTCCCTGGCCAGCCTCTCTCGTGCCTCCCTTGGGAGAGTTACGCACCAGACCATTCCTGTCCCGGTCATTATCTCAGGAAACCACCGGGAGGAGATAACCTTTTATGTCCTGCCCAACTCTGTGTCGCCCGTCATCCTGGGGTATCCCTGGCTACACCTCCACAACCTCGTTCTGGATTGGAAGTCAGCTGGGGTGTCGGCATGGAGCACGTTCTGCATGGGCACCTGCCTACAGTCCGCTGCCTGCTCTCCGTCCGCTTCTCCCTCACCTACGGACGCTGCGCCCCCGGACCTGTCCCTGGTGCCACTGGAATTTCACGACCTGGGTATGGTATTCAGCAAATCCAAGGCGATGTCTCTCCCTCCTCATCGGCCCTATGACTGCGCTATCAATCTCCGCCAGGGGGCACCCTTACCTTCTGGAAGACTCTACAGTCTATCGGCGCCGGAGAAGGAGACTATGAACACATACCTCAAGGAGTCGCTGAGTGCTGGGATAATCCGCCCATCGTCATCACCCATGGGGGCAGGATTCTTCTTTGTCTGTAAGAAGGACGGATCCCTCCGTCCTTGCATTGACTACCGTGCTCTTAACGACATAACGGAGAAGGATCGTTACACCCTGCCCCTCATGGACACCGCTTTCCACTCCCTCCAGGGGGCGACTTGGTTCACCAAGCTGGATCTACGCAGCGCATACCACCTCGTCCGGATCCGGGAGGGAGATGAGTGGAAAACAGCCTTCCGTACCCCGAACGGCCACTTCGAATACCTGGTGATGCCGTTCGGGTTGACCAACGCTCCAGCCGTCTTTCAGCGCCTCATCAATGACGTCCTCTGGGATTTCATCGGCCTTTTTGTGTTCGTCTACCTGGATGACATACTCATCTTCTCCAAGTCCAGAGACGAGCACCAGGTCCACGTGAGGCGGGTCCTCCAAAGACTGCTGGAGAACCAGTTATACGTGAAGGCTGAGAAATGTGAGTTTTACGCAAGAACAACATCCTTCCTTGGGTTCATCATCTCACACGATCAGGTGCTTCCGGACCCAGAGAAGGTGAAGGCGGTGATGGAGTGGCCGACACCTGCGTCAAGGAAGCAGGTGCAACAGTTCGTTGGGTTTGCGAACTTCTACCGCCGCTTCGTCCCAAACTTTGGCTCCATCGTCGGCCCGCTGACCCGCCTCACGTCCCCTAAGGTTCCGTTCCGGTGGACCGAAGAGGCCGCAGCTGCTTTTCAGGCGCTGAAGGCGGAGTTCTCCTCCTCCCAGGTCCTTAGCCAAGTCAACCCTGCGCTGCAGTGCATCGTGGAAGTGGACGCTTCGGACACAGGAGTGGGAGCGGTGCTATCCCAGCGGTCGCCAGAAGATGGGATCAAACGGCCCTGCGCCTTCTTCTCTCGGCGCTTGTCCCCGGCGGAGCGGAATTACGACGTGGGGGACAGAGAGCTCCTCGCCATCAAGCTCTCCCTACAGGAGTGGCGTCACTGGCTAGAGGGGGCGGACCTGCCGTTCGTGGTCCTAACGGACCACAAGAACTTGGAGTACCTTAGATCTGCCAAGCGCCTGAACGCCCGCCAGGCGCGCTGGTCCTTGTTCTTCGCCAGGTTCCAATTTACCATCACCTTCAGGCCTGGCTCCAAGAACGGCCTGCCCGACGCCCTCTCTAGGCAATTCGCCCCTGAGGAGTCGGAGGACACGGTTCACACCATCCTACCCAGGTCATGCGTCGTGGGAGCCGTCACCTGGGACATCGAGATCAAGATCCGGAAGGCGCAGGAAGTGGAACCTGACCCTGGCGGCGGACCGGAGGGGAGGCTGTTCGTGCCATCCACGGTTCGGGGGGAGGTCATCCACTGGTTGCACACATCCAAGCTCACCTGTCACCCTGGCTCCTCCCGGATGATTGACCTCCTCCAGCGGTCCTTTTGGTGGCCGGGCCTGCGGAGGGACGCTGCCCGCTACGCCCGGGCCTGTCCAGTTTGTGCCACCAACAAGTCGGGAAATGCCCCTCCAGCGGGTTTGCTCCAGCCTCTGCCCATCCCTGGCAGGCCCTGGTCGCATATCGCCCTGGATTTCGTCACCGGACTCCCAGTCTCGAACACCTACGACACCATCCTGACCATCGTGGACCGCTTCTCCAAGGCGGTACACTTCGTCCCCCTTCGAGGTCTCCCAACTGCCCTGGAGACGGCGGACCTCCTCATCCAACACGTGGTCAGGCTGCATGGGATTCCGGTGGACGTGGTCTCGGACCGAGGGCCCCAATTTTCCTCAGAGGTTTGGAGGTCGTTCTGCAACGCCTTAGGAGCCAAGGTGAGCCTCTCCTCCGGCCATCACCCCCAATCCAACGGGCAGTGTGAGCAGACCAACCAGGAGCTGGAGGCTGCGCTCCGCTGTGTAACGGCATCCAAACCCACGTCCTGGAGTAACCACCTTGCCTGGGTTAATACGCCCATAACACCGCTCGCTCTTCTGCTACAGGGATGTCTCCCTTCAAAGCGTCCCTGGGTTATGACCCCCCGCTGTTCCCGGCGCAGGAGAGTGAGGTAACTGTCCCCTCAGTACGGGCCCATCTCAGGCAGTTCCGCTCCATTTGGGCGTCAGTGCGCAATGCGCTTTTACGCACGGCGGAGCACAACAGAGCCGTGGCGGACCGGCACAGAAGACCTACCCCGGCTTACAGAGTTGGGCAACAAGTCTACGTGTCGACCCAGGATGTGACTTTAAAGGGCGAGAGGAGGAAGCTGGCACAGCGCTTCATGGGTCCATACCCCATCACCAGGATCACCAACCCGGTGGCTGTGCGTGTAGCTATTCCCCCCTCCCTCCGCATCCATCCCACCTTCCACGTGTCCAAGGTGAAGCTGGCAGTCTCCGATCCCCTTTGCCCTCCTCCTGCTGCGCAACCCGCGCCCCGGATGGTTGGTGGCCATCCGGCCTGGGCCGTCTCCTCCATCCTGGACTCCCGGCGCCGGGGTCGTGGGTTGCAGTACTTGGTGGACTGGGAGGGCTATGGGCCTGAACATCGGCAGTGGGTACCCCCGTCGTTTGTGTTGGACCCATCGCTCATCGCTGATTTCCACCGAGCGCACCCAGAGAAGCCATCGCCAGGAGGCGCTGCTAGAGGGGGGAGTACTGTCACACCGCGCCGCTCATCAGCGGCGCCACCTGCACACACACCTGCACATCATCAGCGGCGAGGGATATAAGCCGCCTCGCCCTGAGCTTCGGCCTGAAGCCGTCAGACTTCTTCATGCATCGCTGTGAGTTCCTTCACCCTCAGCGGATTACTCGGGTAAGAAGACCTTACCTCCTTTTCCTTCCTAGTCTGCTCCCCTGTGCACAGGTGGATTCCCCGGCGGCGGACAACGCCTCTCCATCGCCTGTTCCTCGCTGCTGCACCGGGCGCTCCAGGTGGCTGTCTACCGGACCTCGTCCCTTGTTGTGCCAGTCATCTATCCTCTCCAAGTAAGCTCCTCTCTCGTCATTATTCCTCCTGTGTTGGTGTGTGCCCGTCACCCTTCTCCTTGTGTTTTTCCCATAGGGTTGTCCGGCTGTACGGCCTCCTGCCTCTGTGCCCGAAGCAGACGCCGCCATCAACACATGTACATCCCGCAGACACACATTCATACACTCCTGTTGTTAATAAACTATTTGAACTACTCTGAGCCTGTGTGTGTGCGTCTCCTGAGCCGTGCGTTATGTCACCTACCACCAAAATAGAAAGCCTAAGTCACGCCCCCTCGACTTCCACATATGGGACCTTAAATCGGCAAAAATTTCCATTGAAATGAATAGCAAGAGCAAAATTATATTTTGATGCAAAACAAATTTTGCCACAAGTTACACATATGTTTGTCATTTTAAATATGAAACTGAATATTTAGATGAAAAGCCCACATCACTTAAAAGAGAGTTAAAAGTAAACTCATCTTATTATGTGGTACCCATTAACTGTAATGTTGTGTTAAAGTTTGGGCTCTTATTTCTGTGCCCTCTGCAGGAGGGGCGCTCTCTTTGCCACCTCTTCCGCCTGACGGTTATTCCCGTGCTGTAGAGTACCTCTCTAATAAACATGTGTTCAGTTTGACTTCCTTGGCTCCATATACAGACATAACATTTGGTGACGAGGATGAAAGTGGATTAAAACAAGGTATGGAAGAATGTGGGTTTGAAATTCAGCCGTTTTTGGAGCTCTCCGGCAAGCCACCGGTCCCCTGGCCGAGGTGGTGCGCCGTTTTCCAGACGTACATGGTGGCACTAGACCTTGGGATGCTGGAGCAGTTGTGGGCACGTGATTGGTTGATGCACAACTCTGGAATGGAGGAACGGCATGTTATAAACACACTGAGTGGCGGTGATAGCTTTGTTGAAGTGGTTGAGCTGGTGGTGTGCTAGTTTTGCGCCCTGGAAAACGTCATGGTTGGCAAGATTCGGTTTCGACAGCGTCGCCAACAGGTAGGCGAGCCTATTCAGCGGTTCATGACAGACTTGGAGCCATTGGTCAGCGGGTGCCAGCTTGGACTATTGGAGACGGAGATGATTCGTGACCAGCTGGCGAAGTGTACCAAGAGCGCTGCGATGGGGTGGAGGGTGCTGGCGTTTTCGGTCAAGCTGGCGCTGCACACAACCATTGAGTTGGCTTGACAGCTGGAAGCTGCGGATAAACTGCCATGGGAGCTGAGTGAGTGCTTATCACACCGACATCTGGGATCACCGCCGACCACGCATGCACTGGACCCGGTCAGCATGGAAAGCGTGGAGGACGACACTGTGAATGTGAGGTCTGCCCCAGGAAAGCCCAAAGGTGAGGGCTGTGGGCCCACGAAGCACCATTTCAGAGCCAAAGATTGTTCGGCAAGAGCGGAGCGCTGCGCCACGTGTGGCCACTTGCTTCATATCACCAGGACATACCACAGATCTGAGCGAGGAGGTCCATGGCACAAAGAGGACTCTCACGCCCTCACAGTTGTTCATGCTGTGTCTCTGAGCACCAATGGACACGCATACTGTATGATAGAGTTGGACAGGGTGGAAGTGGTTTTGTGGATCGACGCGGTAGCGGTGGGCTCCGTTCTGGACTGGATGACCGTGAGATGTTTTTCCCCCCATGTCATGATTGAGAGTGACCTGGCTGCTTTGTGGTTGTGGAGGAGGTCGGCTGGCCACAGTGAGAACGTTGGAACTGTTGGCTCGGTGCCAATTGGCCGAGACGTGGGACTGTCCAGCCCTGAGAGTGGTAGACAGCGCGGTGTGGGATGAGGAACTGCCTGGCACCCTGGAGAGCGAGCAACACCAATATCGCTCAGGGTCATCACAGGAGGGTACCTGTGCCAGAGCTCAAATCACCCTGGATGAGGGTACTGGGTGGCACAGTGGGACGCCTATGATGACGTGTGACGTCGAGAGACTGGTCTCACCTGTTCCCGAATCTCAACTGAAATTGGCCGGTGAGCAGGGGGCCATGACGGTGACAGCGACGGTGAAGTTAAAAGAGGTCGGGGCCAGACCGTCTGGCACGGTAGGATGACGTGCCAAGCAGAGACCCTGCAAGCTGAGCATGACTCCTCTGGGAGTCACGGACTGGATTTGGGAGGAGAGGCGACCACAGCAGGTACGGACCGGTCAGTGGTCGGAGGAGCATCAGGGACGGTCACGTGTCATGGCCAGATGGGAGGACACTCATCTCCAGCTGTTAGACGGTTCGTGGGGGCACTCGAATGAGCTGCGGTGTGTCTGGGAGGGAACTGAGGGGCGTGGGCCTGGACAAGCGTAGTGGCCAGTGGTGATGAAGAGGAGGCACACCGGTGCTGAAGCAACCTGCTGCGGTGTGGGAGGCTGACTGCCTCCAGGGGTAGGCTGATGACAGGGTGGTCCAGGGGGGCCCAGGGACTTGTGTTCTCCAGCCATATGTATCTAGGTTAATTATGGTGCATGTGTTCAGAGTAGTTTGTTGTTTGTATATATTTGGGGGGATTATTTTGTGTATTTTGTTTTAGTTTGAGGAACATGGCAGTAATTTTAGTTATAGATGGACTTCTATTTAGTTTAAGCGGTAGATTAATCTGCTTTGCCGTATAGGGTGAGACAGCAGTCCACCTGTTTACCCTAGTTTTAGTTGTTTTGGAGTGAATGAGTTAGGCCATTTGTTTTGTGACATTCAATATTCTTAGTGCATGATTCGGGTTCCAAATTGGGGTGGGTTTGCATTGTGTGTGTGTTTTGATTTTTGTGAAGGGGGGGGGGGGTGTTGTGTTGGAGGTTGGGCTCTTATTTGTGTGGTATGGGTGGTGGCTCCACCTTCCTGTTCCACTACTACCCGTGGCCATAAGAGGTCAGTGGGCGGGAGGGGTGCTCTCTTTGCCACCTCTTCTGCCTGACGGTTGTACCCATGCTGTAGAGTACCTCTGTAATAAACATGAGTTCAGTTCGACACCTGGCCTCGTCCTTGGCTCCATATACAGACATAACATGTAACAGTACATATCTGCAGTTTAGATAAACGAATGACATGGCTACTACTATAGTTTTCTACTTTTTGTGTTATAACACTACTGAATCATCCCTGGTGAAACTCGGTCTGTCATAGTTCCACATTTAGTGAGAATTTAGTTTTGTTTGTGCTTTGTTTCCCCAGAATATCCACTCATTAGAAAGTCCCAAAGTCCCTTCATCAATTTACCACTCACTTGGACCTCAAGCTGCTTTGTTGCATTGTCAGTTTTACAGCACGGTGGCCTGGATCCCGATGTGTTTCAGCACAGCTGTCCCAGTTTCCTCCTTGAAAATGTTCCCTTCCTGAACACCTGTGCCTCTTAATTCTTTATCCACATTCGTCTGGGACATGTTCCAACTGGAAGTGACCAAGACATGCCAGATGTTCAATTCTAATAATGGCTTAGTCTTGAATGGCAAGTGGCTCCTGATGTGGAAACCACAATCAAACATAATGCGTGATTAAATATAGCTCTTCACTGCTACTACAAGTTGCCAAAGTTTTTGTTTTGAAGACTTTTTATTATCATTACTACTGTTCAAAGAAGTATTAAAGGTGTTGAGACATTAAGGACAAAATTAGCATTTATTAATCAGTTATTCAAGGGTATCATCAAATTGTCACACAATAAAATATTAGAAGTTTGCTCTTAATATCAAAACAGATCTCATGCCCTACACACGTGGATGAGTTCTCCTGTCAATTTTCACTACTTCCGGGAGATGACTGGCCCATGCAGGGACAGATTTAACCACATTGGAATTCTGTACGGTCCCCATTTCAAAATGCTTGGCTGGAGTCTGAGGTGAAAGCTAATGACCCCGGAACAACCTTGTCGAACAATGACACAGCTATAAGAGCAAAGGAGGCTCAAGAGGACAGCATTAAAAAAACAAACAAAAAAGGAACATCTGGTTTAACACATCCTCTACTGTTAAGAAAAAAGATAAAAGTAGCTTATTTATTTTAGCAAATGGACACTTGCCAACCGTAAGCAAAACCATCAGGACAAATAACAAAGGCAAACAAGCCTGAAAAGAAGGTCTCAGCTTTTGAGAGTTTTCAAAAGATGTTGGCTTTCCTTCAGTTTGAAGCTTTAGTGATTTACTCTAGCATCTATATAGCATTTTAACTCAGTAGACTGTGTGGAGAAATCAGTAGGGCAATCAGTGATCAGGCTTTGTCAGGGACCATTTCTTCTTCTGCGGTGTTGTCCAAAACAGATAAAACTCTATATCACAAACAGATGTTTTGGGCTGCATCCTTCCAGCAAATGCTGGGAATGAGAATGGAACAGGACCTGAAGGACTCTTAATACTTTCAGCTTATGTTTGGATTGCTATTCTGCTAGTCATTATCTCTATCAAACACCCAACTGAGACAGCAGCTTTTATAACAGTGCTGTGTTTTCATTCCTTGCTCAGTCTATCATCAAGAGGCATGACGAGGCTTAACGCCTTTTTGAATGTAACTGGCAGACTATCAGAGCTCTCAATTAAATGATAACGATGCGATGCAAATGTTTGTTGCATAAACGTGGTTATCCAGATCTTTCCTTCCTTCCTTCCTTCCTTCCTTCCTTCCTTCCTTCCTTCTTATCTCAAGAAACTTTCCATTAGTCACTGAAAACAACATCACACACTGCTTTCATTCAAAAGAAGATTTTTCATTTTTACTTGGCTGGCTTGAGACAAAGTATTTGTCATGATTCAGTACAAGTGGGGCTCAAACGCAGAGCTGCCAGAACGAACACTCAGACTCTGTTGTAAAAGTTCACCAGTTTATTGAATTGAATTGAATGAATGAATGAATTTATTTATTTATTTCGGATAATACAGTACAGGTTAAAGAAACTGTATAATATAACAACAAGGTCAAATTAGACAAAGACTCCTTCTACTAAACAATTCCACGTGAGTTATCCGAAATGGGTGATGGCTGAAGCCGCAGCTTATATTGCCCACCCATATTCCATCCAAGAATTCAAAGAAAAAAGAGTAAACAAGACAAGAGTGATTACAATTTAGAACAAAGCTAAGACAAAGTGTGACTGAGAGAAAAAAAACAAAAAAACAAAAAAAAACTAAGCTAAGCTAAGTTAAGCAGTTACTATTCAAGACAAATCTAAGACAGAATGTCACAGAGAGGAAAAAAAAAAACAAAAAACTAAGCTACAACACAACACAGGCTGGATATGTCAATCCTTATGTGAGTTTACATGTCGTCTTGTAAATATGTTTGGAGTATTTCTTCCTTTAGTTTTTGTTTAAATTGTCCAAGCGTTGTACATGATTTTAATTCAGGTCCATAATCGTTCCATAATCTGACTCCTTGCACTGAAATACAGTGTTGCTTGGTGGTTGTTCTCACTGTAGGCTTTTGAACTATACATGTTCCTCTGAAGTGATATCGTTTCTCCCTTGTTTGGAACAACTTTTGGATATTTGCAGGCAGTGATAAATTCTTCACTTTGAACATTATTATTGCGGTTTTAAAGTCAACCAGATCTTTCAACTTGAGAGTTTTTTGTTTAAGAAAAAGTGGGTTTGTTGGTTCCCTGTAAGCTGCTTTGTTTATTATTCTAATAGCTCTCTTTTGAAGCATAAAGAGTGGATATATGTTTGTTTTATATGTATTTCCCCATACTTCATTGCAATATGTCATGTATGGGAGTATTAATGAATGATACAAGGTGTATAGTGTGGGTTGATTCAGCAAATATTTCACTCTGTGTAATATTGCAATTGATTTGGAGACTTTACCTTTAATATAATTAATATGTGACTTCCAACACAGTTTGTTATCAATTATTACTCCAAGGAATTTGGTTTCAGATACCCTTTCAGTCTCTACACCATTTACACTGAGTTTGGGTACTGGATTGTTGTGATGGTTGTTAAAGACTATAAATTTTGTCTTACTTAAATTGAGCGTTAATTTGTTTGAATCAAACCACAGTTTAAGCTTTCCTAATTCCTTCCCGAGTGTATCCAGAAGTTGTTCCAAATTGTTTCCACTGCATAGCAGATTAGTGTCATCGGCAAACAATATTAAGTCCATTTTTTCTGAGACTTTACATATATCGTTTATATACATATTGAATAATAATGGTCCCAAAACTGAACCCTGTGGGACTCCACAGGTGACCTTCAGCAACTCTGAGTTTTTGTTGCTAACACATACATACTGATATCTATTCTTTAAGTAACTACTTAACCAGGACAGTGCTACACCTCTAATACCAGAATTTTGTAGTTTCTTTAATAATAAATTATGATCTACTGTATCAAATACTTTTTTAAGATCTAGGAATACTCCAACTGAATACTCTTTATTTTCAATGGCTGTTGATATTTTTTCTGTAAATTCCATTAGGGCATATGCAGTTGTATTAAATTGTAAAAATAAAACTACACACAACTCTAAATAAAGAAGCACAACTGAGGAAAATGCAACACAGAAACACACATGTAAATAGACACAAAACTGGGACCTGCACGTAGCCTACGGGAAAAGAGTAGACAGAGATAATTAGAGACAGAATCTCCCGAAGGGGAGAATAATAGTGGGAAAGCACTCTTACTCTGTGAGCATAGGAGTCTGGCAGGGAACTCCTGAGTGGACCCTGGAGAACAGGGGGAAGACAGTGACCTGGGTGGACGTCCGGCGTTCTTCTTGGTCATGTGAGCGTGATCGGCTCCGGCGGACACGCTGATGGGTGGCAGCAACCTGAGAAACAGAAGGACAAAGGGGAGAAAACACAGGTCAAACAAAAAATAATAGAGTACCAAGCCTAGACGTTTTTTGTGGTAGCAAACCTAATGATCCAGGGATGGGTTCTCCACACGCTGGATCTTAAATATGCTGGGTCATCAGGATGCAGCAGGTGTGTAATCAAGCAGGTGTATCTGATCCTTCGGAGCCGAGAAGACAGGAACAGGAGGGGAGGGGGAGCACGCTCGCCTAATCATCACAGTGCCCCCTCCTCAAGGGGCGCTTCCTGGCGTCCCACTGGGTTTCTGAGGATGGGTCCAGTGGAATGCCCGCACCATCCATTTGTCCAAAATGTAGGATCCCGGAATCCAGGACCTCTCCTCCGGACCGTACCCTTTCCATTCGATGAGGTACTGGCACCCACGACCCCGTCAACGGACGTCCAGGATCTTCTCCACTGTGTATGTGGTCTGGCCGTCGATGACCGGGGGGGGGGGGGGGTCCGGAGGAGGGCAGAGAGGACTGGCGGAGAGGGGTTTAATGTGGGAGATGCGAAACGTCTGGTGGAGCCGCACTGAAGGTGGCAGGTCCAAAAGAACAGTGACGTCGTTGATCAGCAGCTTGATGGTGAACGGGCCCAGATAGCGGGGGGAGTGCTTCTGAGACTCCGTCTTGAGTGGAACCTGTTCGGCGGAGAGCCAAACCTTTTGTCCCACCAAGTATTTCGGCATCGGCGCGCACCTGCGGGTAGCGTATCATTGATTGCGCTCCGTGAAGCGGAGGAGGGCTACTCTTGTGGCCCTCCACAGATGGCAGCACCGGCGCACATGGGGCTCCACAGAAGGGACGGTAAGGCCCCTTTTTGCCATGGAGAGCAGAGGTGGTGTGTAGCCCATCGAGGCCTCAAATGATGTGAGCCTAGTGGAGGAGGAGACAGCAGAATTGTGGGAATACTCCACCCAGGTCAGGTGGGAACTCCAGGTAGAGGGGTTCCGGGATGCTACACACCATAGGGTAGCCTCCAGAGACTGACTGGCATGCTCGGCCTCACCGTTGCTCTGCAGATGTTATCCGGATGTCAGGTTGGCAGTAGCACCTAAGAAGCATCAGAACACCCTCCACACCTGGGATGTAAATTGGAGCCCCCGGTCCGAGACGATGTCCACCAGAATCACATGCAGCTGGATGACATGCTGCGTCACCAGGTCGGCCGTCTCCATGGCAGATGGCAATATGTGGAGAGGGACCAGATGGATGGCCTTGGAGAACCGGTCGACGATGGTGAGGATCACCGTGTTGCCTTGGGATGGAGGGAGCCCGTCACGAAGTCCAAGGTAATGTGTGACCATGGGCGACTCTGCACTGGGAGGAGATGGAGGCGGCCAGCTGGGGGGGAAGAGTCTTTTTTGTGGCACAGATGTGACAGGCCTTGACGAACTCCAGCATATCCCTTCCAAGTGTTGGAGGAAAACTGGTGTGAGAGAGCATCAGCCTTGGAATTACCGGACCCTGGTCGGTACGAGATGGAAAGATTGAACCTATTAAAAAGCAGGTCCCACCGAGCCTGCTGAGACTTCAACCGTCTGGCCGATCAAAGATATTCTAAATTTTTATTATCAGTCCAGACAATGACCGGTGGCTAGCTCCCTCCAGCCAGTGTCTCCACTCCTCCAACACCAGCTTAATGGCCAACAGTTTGCAGTCCCCAATATCGTAATTCCTCTCGGCTGGCGTTAGCCACCGGGAGAAATACGTGCACAGGCAGAGCTTCTGGTCGGAACTGGAGCACTGGGAGAGGACAGCACCCACCCCCAAATTGGAAGCATCCACCTCGACCACGAACTGTGCCAAAGGATCCACCTGTGCCAGGACACACGTGTTGGTGAAGAAGCCTTTCAGGGTCACAAAAGCTTGTTCAGCAGCCTCGGACCACTTGAACGGGCTTTTGGTCGACGTCAACTGCGTAAGCAGTTGTGCCACCTTACTATAGTCACAGATAAATCGGCGGTAGAAGTTGGCAAAGCCCAGCAAGTGTTGGAGGTCCTTCCTGGACTGGGGGGGGGGGGGGGGGGGGGTGGCCAGTCTACTACCACCTTAACTTTCGCCAGATTGGCCTTTAACACGCCCTCGGCGATGATGAACCCTGAGAACGAAGTTAAGCAAGTGGAAATTCGCACTTCTCTGCTTTCACAAAAAGCTGATTCCCTAGCAAGTGCTGCAAGATGGAGCAAAAATGGGCAACATGCTCCTCCAGCGTGTAGGAAAAAAATCAAAATATCGTCCAGATACACAAAAACAAACTGGTTCACCATGTCCCGTAAGACGTCATTAATTAACCGCTGGAAGACAGCAGGGGTGTTGGTCAGCCCAAATGTCACGACCAAATATTCAAAATGGCCCAGTGGTGTTTTGAATGTCATCTTCCACTCATCTCCCTCACAAATGCGAACTAAGGGGTATGCATCACGGAGGTCGAGCTTGATGAAAAAACGCACCCGTTGGAGTAGCTCAAACACTGAGTTAAGAAGGGGCAGCGGATATTTATCCTTACGGGTAATCGCGTTAAGCTCACGGTAATCAATGCACTGTTGCAATGTCCCTTCCTTTTTCCCTACAAAAAAGAATCCAGCGCCGAGAGGGGCGGACGACGGACGAATAATGCCAGCGCTGAGGGAGTCTTTTATGTAGATCTCCATCACTTCCCTCTCTGGCCCAAATAAACTGTAGAGCCGGCTAGATGGCAGCCGCGCACCCGGGAGGAGGTTGATAGCGCAGTCATAGTCCCGATGAGGTGGTAAAGAAAGGGCCCTGGACTTCCTAAAGACCTCCCCTAAGTCATGATAGGCCTCAGGCACCAAGCTGAGACCTGCCGGCTCAGCTGGAGGGGAGATCAGGAGCGAGGGCGAGCATGCGGCCGATCGGAAACACGATGACAGACAAAAAAGGGCTCCAGGACAAAATGGAGCCCTGACTCCAGTTTAATTGGGTTGTGAATGCAGAGCCACGAATACCCCAGAATCATGGTGGTGGTGGATTGAGGCAGAACATAAAACTGAAAAGTTTCGATTATCAGACAAAATGACCAAAATGGGCTCAGTTTGTTCGGTAACCGCCGCGATACTGCTGCCTGAAACCGCCAAGACACTTAAGGGTGTTGAAACATCCCTGGTGGGTATCTGAAATTTTCTGACAATGGCCTGTTGAATGAAATTCTGCTCCACTCCTGAGTCAATCAGAGCAGAGGTTTTGAACTCGGCCCCTGGTAACTGAATGAGGGCTCGGAGTTCAAAACGGTTAGGGGAATTTTGCGAAGACCCTCCTGCCAGACCCCCCCCCCCCCACGGCGACTGACAGGCCAAATTGGGCATTTTGCAATTGCGTGGCCAAGGACCCCGCAATAAATGCACTCCCCCACCTTCTTGCAACGCCAGCATTCCCTTGGAATCAGACGGACCCTGCCGACGTCCATCGGCTCCGGTACCGACGCTGGCAGAACAGTATCAGAGGCTGGGGGGGCTGGCCAGGGAGAAAATGGGGAGGCAGTGGCCTTCTGCTCCCTCATACTCTCCCTAAACTGGTTGTCCAGAGCCTGTGCAATCATCTCATCCAGAGAGGAGGGGGACGCTGGATAGCCAGCTCGTCATGGAGGTGCGTATTCAGGCCCCAGAGGAAGGCGCTGTACAGGGCAGCGTCGTTCCATCCAGAGTCAACCGCAGCGACCCGGAGCTCGACGGAGAGATCAGCAACAGACTGGTCTCCCTGTCAGAGTCCCATCAGTTGGCTAACTATGTTCCTCTCACTCTCCGTATGGTCGAATGCCTCAGAGAGTTCCCACACAAACCATTCATATGTGTTTAGGGGACCGTCCGGGCTGCTCAAGACGGACTGTGCCCACTTATGTGCCTGGTCTCGCAGCAACAAGGTCATGAAATGGACCTTAGCTGAATCATCCTATAGTCTCCTTCCACCTGCTGAAAATAAAGCAGACAGTGAACCATTAACCCTCTGCATCCCCCCACCTGTCTCCCATAGGGGGCAGGAGAAGGAACAGAGATGTTCCTGCAGATGGCAGACACTGCCAGAGCAGCAGGTGCAGGGGGAGACACCGCACCAGGAAGCTGACCCAAGTGCTCAGTGATGGTGGCCAATCGATGGGTAACGGTTTGGAACTGGTCCAAAAGAAACATGACCCAGCATTCCGTGGCCTCCAAGTGCCAGAGTGCTGACTGTTCTCCAGGTTGAGCACTCGCTGAGCCTCGATCTTGGCTGGATCGTTCTGTCATGATTCAGTACAAGTGAGGCTCAAACGCAGAGGTGCCAGAACAAGCACTCAGACTCTGTTGTAAAAGTTCACCAGTTTATTGTTAAAATAAAACTACACATAACTCTAAATAAAGAAGCACAACTGAGGAAAACGCAACACAAAATTGCACATGTAAATAGACACAAAGCTGGGACCCGCTGGAGCGCACATAGCTTACGGGAAAAGAGCAGACAGAGATAATTAGCAACAGAATCTCCCAAAGGACAGAATAATAATGGGAAAGCACTCTTACTCTGTGAGCAGAGGACTCTGGCATGGAACTCCTCCGTGGACCAGGGGAACAGGGGGAAGACAGTGACCTGGGTGGACCTCCGGCATTCTTCTTGGTCAGGCAAGCACAATCAGCTCCAGAAGACACACCGACGGGTGGCAGCAACCTGAGAAACAGAAGGATAATGGGGAGAAAACATAGGTCAACCAAAAGATAATAGAGTACCAGGCTTAGATGTTTTTTGTGGTAGCAAACCTAACAATCCAGGGATGGGTTCTCCACACGCTGGCTCTTAAATATGCTGGGTCATTAGGATGCAGCAGGTGTGTAATCACGCAGATGTATCTGATCCTTCGAAGCCGAGAAGACAGGAACAGGAGGGGAGGGGGAGCATGCTCGCCTGATCATCACAGTAATAGCAGAAGTGATGGGCTTCTCAGAGTTTTTATTCCTGATTGGTACTAGGTCTAACGGTGCCAAACCACCTTGACAAACCAGCAGGCTGACAAACAGACTGACAACAATATGAATTCAATTTTTCTTTTAATAGATGTCTAATATGTGATGAGAAAAAATTTAAAGCAAACAAGTTAGGTTAATTGGCATCAAACTGGGGATTCTAAATTGTCCTTAGGTATGACTGTGAGCGTGAATGGTTGTTTGTCTCTCTGTGTTGGCCCTGCGGTGGACTAGCGATCTGTCCAGGGTGTACCCTGCCTCTCGCCCAAAGATGCTGGGATAGGCTCCAGCCCCCCCGTGACCCAAAAAGGATTAAGCGGAAGAAGATGAATGAATGAATGAAATTAGGGGAATCTAAAAGTGGCGGGAAAGACAGTGAAGGAGCACCTTCTGTTTTTAAGCCACTGCAAAGCTTATTCAAACTGACAGAGGAGAAACAGACCTGAGGAGAAAATGTCTCTAATCTACATCTCAGATCTTGTTGCACAATGTGACCTGAAACACCCTGTCTGCGTGTTCCAGGTTCAGCAACTCTATCTTTATGCTACAGGCATCCTCAGAAGATAAAGGCAGCTTTTATTAAAGGTCCCAATCAATTAAAAAAAATGGTGTGTTTGTGGGTTTTAACATTCAAAAAAAGGCATATGATTACAGTAAATATCTTAAAACCTCTTCTTAGGAGTATTTACATTTCTGCGCTCTGGCAGAAGTTAGCATTGCTCATCCAGGTTACATTGCCCTACACTGCAAAAAGGAAACCTGCCTTAAAGTTACTCCCATCACCATACTGTTGGCTCTTATATCGATCCAGTCCACACTCGCAAGCCAGGGATCCTAGCTGTGAGCATTTGAGCAAATGACAACAACGACTGGACCATAATAAATAAATATTTACAAATGAACACACTGTATTAAGGACAGAATTGTTCTTTATCCATATCTGTGGAGTTACTTATAAAAAAACAAACAGCAGTCCTGAACAGGGCAGGCTATCAGTTATTATTGGAAAAACATTGAAGATGCTCCTTTTCCACCCACATGATCAGCACTTCTCTGTCCATGCTATGGGCTCATCACACTGGAAAAGCTTCACTCAGAGCCAGGGATTAGCCTGGCCTAGCATCATGACGAAGCCAACTGTCACGGGCAGCGAGAGGGCGCCCCTCCCCTCCGGTCTCACCTTCACAAACTCATCACCGCACCTTAGGCAGAAGACACACCTGCGCCCACTCATCAGCCAGCGTACATAAGGAGGCTTCCTCCACGCAGTCAACGCTGGCTCATCTGGGTATACTGCCCGTTGTCAGGCAAGCAAACAAGCCTTAATACGTTAACACGTCATTAACCATTACTCTCTTCTCCTTCTTTTCAGGTTGCTACCACCGTGTAGGTGTGTCTCCGGGACTGCTCGCGCTCTCCTGCCTCACCACACCGTTCCCTCAGCAATCAACTTCACCCGGTCAGGCACCATTAGCTCACCTTTCCCCCTTACCCTACTGGTTTGTCTGTTCCCCTCTGGGTCCTGCCGGTCCTCTCTGGATTTCTCAAGTAAGTGGCAATTTGGTTCGCCCATTTCCCCTTACTCTACTCCTCAGCTCACTGCTCTCGTCTTGTCTCCACAGGTCCTTTCCTCTGGCGAGCGACTGTTTCTGTAACTGTGCGCTTTGGATTTTGATATTAATAAAATTGTCAAACGTGCCCCTCTGTGTGGTTCCTTCCTGTGTTTGGAATCGTGCACGTGAGCTGTCAAAACTTAATACGTCATGACAGAACGAGCCAGCCAGGATGGTAGCTCAGCCGGTGCCTCACGACAGGAGCTGTCAGCTCTGGAACGTCTAGCGGCGACTGAGCGTCAGCTCACTGCGCTGATGCAGCAGGTATTAAACATGATGACACTGTGGTCTACAGAGCGTCCCACAGTTGCCACCCCCCCCAGCCTGCTCCGCGCACTTAGGTGCGCCATTCAACCTCCATTCCCATGCCTTCCCCGTATGCGGGGGAGGTAGGGAAATGTAAGGCTTTTCTTCTTCAAGTTCAGATGTACTTGGAGCAGGTTGGAGGGGAGTATCCGGGGGACGTCGCTTGGATCCAGTTTTTCACTCTGTTGCTCAGGGATCGAGCCCTAGAGTGGGCACAGTCCTCTCTAGACAACCCCGAGGAGCGTCGTTATACATGTGACCAATTTGTGGCCGCATTCACTTGCATGTTTGGTCGGACCGAGAGTCAGGGCAATGTGATGAGCCGCCCGATGACGCTCCACCAGGGTACCCGGTCAGAGGCCGAGTACTCGGTGGAGTTCCAGATTGTGGCATCCGATTCAGGGTGGAACAAGACTGCGTTACACAGCCCATTCCTCCATGGGTTGAACGACCAACTCCGTGACAATCTGGCGGTCCACCCTGTCCCGGAGACGCTCGACGGCCTCATAGATCAGGCAGTTGGGTTGGACAATCGGTACCGTGAGCATGCGAGGGAGCACGAGTCCTCCTCT
Organism: Pholidichthys leucotaenia; assembly: GCA_020510985.1. NCBI lineage: Eukaryota > Metazoa > Chordata > Actinopteri > Cichliformes > Pholidichthyidae > Pholidichthys > Pholidichthys leucotaenia. Next base: position 382,608,067 of record CM035836.1, on the reverse strand, counting down.
CGCCTGTGCGCCGAGCGTGTACCCGCCATGGTTATTGGCACTGGCGGCGCTGGCTTGTCGCTTGAACCAAAGCAGCTCTCTCGGCGCTTGACCGATAATGAGCGCTGGCAAAGGCGAAGGGTCGGCGTGTGCATGTACTGTGGTTCACCTAACCACAGTCAGGACAAGTGCCGCCAGCGGCCAAAGAGTCATGACCCATCAGTAGCCATGTGGGGTCTGGCGGGTGGGACGAAATCCACTTCTTCCGGTAATCTTTCAATTTCGGCCCTCGTACAGTTGCCGGGGGTCGAGAGGAGGGTTATGGCGCTGATCGATTAAGGGTCAGAGGGTAATTATGTGTCTGCTGAGTTTGTGAAGCAGGTCGAAAAATACCATCTCTGCCTGGAGTCCGTTTTGTATGGCCCACTGTATGCGTTCAGCTGAGTGCTCCTCATCGCTGTCTGTTCCTCCCTCTTGGGCTGAGCCGCCGGACCTCAGCTTCATCCCTCGGGCTTATCACGATTTGAGCGAAGTCCTTAGTAAGTTGAGAGTGATGTCGCTGCCACCTCAGCGCTCTTATGACTGTGCTATCGACCTCATCCCGGGGGCGAGGATGCCATCCAGCCAGCTGTATAGTATTTCTGGCCCAGAGAGGGAGGCAATGGAGCAGTATATTAAGGAGTCGCTGAACGCTGGCCTAATTTGGCCATCTTTGGCTCCACTCGGAGCCGGATTCTTCTTCGTTGGAAAGAAGGATGGCTCGTTGTGCCTGTGCATCGACTACCGGGAGCTTAATACTATTACCATCAAAGATAAGTACCCCCTGCCTTTGATCAATTCAGCGTTCAAGCTACTTCAGCGCTCACGGGTGTTCACCAAGTTAGACCTCAGGAATGCGTATCATCTGGTCCACATTCGTGAGGGCGATGAATGGAAAATGGCCTTTAAGACACACCAGGGCCAATTCGAAATACTTAGTGATGCCATTTGAGCTCACTAACGCCCCCGCCGTCTTCCAGCGGTTAATAAATGACATCCTCCGCGATATGCTATACCAATACGTTTTTGCCTGTCTTGATGATATTTTGATTTTCTCCCGCTCGCCAGAGGAACATGAGGTCCATGTCAGAGCCATATTACAATGGCTGTTGGAGAACCAGCTTTACGTTAAAGCCGAGAAGTGTGAGTTCTCCACATCCATCACCTTCTTGGGCTTCATCGTGGCTGAGGGGGAGCTGATTGCCGACCCCGCCAAGATAAAGGCAGTGTTAGATTGGCCAACTCCCCACTCCCGCAGGGAGCTCCAAAGATTCCACGGGTTTGCAAACTTCTATCGCAGGTTCATCAGGAACTTTAGTGAGATTGCACTGCCTTTGACGCAGCTGACCTCCGTTAAAGTCCCTTTTCGGTGGGTGGGCTGAGGCAGCTGAACTGGCGTTTAACAAATTAAAACGCCAGTTCACAGAAACACCTATCTTGGCTCAGGTTGACACGCAGCTTCCATTTGTCCTTGAGGTGGGCGCATCTGATTCAGGGGTTGGCGCTGTACTGTCGCAGCGCATGCCCCCCGATCAGAAGCTTCGCCCATGCGTATATTTCTCTCAGCAGCTCACGCCGGCTGAGAGGAACTATGACGTAGGGGACAGAGAGCTGCTGGCCATTAAGTTGGCATTAGAGGAGTGGAGACACTGGTTAGAGGGGGTCATTCACCCCATCATCGTGTGGACCGACCAAAGAACCTTGAGTACTTGCGGTCGGCCCACCGACTGAATGCCTGGCAGGCCCGCTGGTCGTTGTTCTTCCAGCGATTTAATTTTATCATCACCTTCCAGCCTGGCGCCCGGAATACCAAACCGGACGCACTCTCGCGCCAGTTTGATTCCAGGGACGTTGCCTCCCCCCCAAAACCATCATACCACCTTCATGCGACCTTGGAGCCCTTACTTGGGATATTGAGTGGAGGGTCCGCCAGACGCAGTCCCAGGAGCCTGAGCCAGTAGGGTGCCCCCGGAACCGTCTGTACGTCCCAGCCGCCCTCCGCAGTGATGTCATCCAATGGAGTCACACCAGTCTCTTCGCATGCCACCCTGGAATCTCACAGACCATTGACTTTGTCCAACGGGTGTTCTGGTGGCCCATGCTGCGGCGGGACGTCCAGGAGTATGTCAGAGCCTGCCAGACGTGTGTCTGGGGTAAATCTGACTACTCCCCACCATCGGAACTTCTCCATCCTCTCCCCATCCCTGGTCGGCCGTGGTCCCACATCGCCGTGGACTTTGTGACCGGGTTGCCCTCCTCCCATGGCAAGACGGTGATCCTGACCATCGTGGATCGCTTCTCCAATGCAGTCCATCTGGTGGCTCTTCCTAAACTCCCATCGGCCTTGGAGACTGTGGTCCTCCTCACCGATCATGTGCTCCGGATCCACGGCATCCCTATTGACATTGTGTCTGACCGGGATCCAGGTCTGGAGGGCCTTTTGCCAGACCCTGGGAACTACTGTGAGTCTCTCCTCAGCAAATCATCCACAGAGCATTTGGCAGGCGGAGCGCACCAATCAGTCCTTGGAAGCTGCCTTGCGGTGCGTAGTAGCCAATAACCCATCATCTTGGAGCATGCATCTGACCTGGGTGGAGTACTCCATGAACTCTGCTATATCCTCAGCTACTGGACTCACCCCTTTTGAGGCGTCATTGGGGTACATGCCACCTCTACTTCCTATGGCCGAGAGAGAGGTCTCGGTTTCATCCGTAGAGGCTCACGCTCGGTGCTGCCGACACGTCTGGAGGTCGACTTGGGCCACCCTGGCCCGCACCACGGAGCGCACCCGGGCCGCTGCTGACAGGAGGCGGGTCCCGGCCCCCAAATACGCCATGGGACAGTAGGTCTAGCTGGCAGTGAGCCAGATTTCTCTTAAAGAGAAGTCAAGGAAACTGTCCCCCCACTTTTTTGGGCCTTATCCCATCTCCCGGGTGATTAACGACACGTTGATTGAGCTTAAGCTGCCCCCGTCCCTATGGGCGAACCCCACCTTTCATGTTAGTCACATCAAGCCCCTCTCGGCCAGTCCCCTCTGCCCCCCAACGAAGCCGCCTCCCTCTCCCCGCATCATCGACGGCCACCCCGCCTACACGGTGCGGCGGATTCTGGATGTTCACCATCGGGGACGGGGTCTTCAATATCTCGTTGACTGGAAGGGCTACGGCCCGGAGGAACAATCCTGGACCCCTCATCTTGGATACTGGACAAGGGGATGCTCCGGGCTTTCCACCGTGCTCACCCGGACAAGCCCTCCGGACCTTGTCATGGGCAGTGAGAGCCTGCCCCTCCCCTCCGGTCTCACCTTCTCAAACTCATCACCGCACCTGAGGCAGAAGACACACCTGCGCCCACTCATCAGCCAGCGTACATAAGGAGGCTTACTCCACGCAGTCAGCGCTGGCTTGTCTGGGTATACTGCCTGTTCTCAGGCAAGCAAACAAGCCGTAATACATTAACACATCATTAACCATTACTCTCTTCTCCTTCTTTTCAGGTTGCTGCCACTGTGTAGGTGTGTCTCTGGGACTGTGCGCGCTGTCCTGCCTCACCACACCGTTCCCTCAGCAATCAACTTCACCCGGTCAGGCACCATTAGCTCACCTTTCCCCCTTACCCTACTGGTTCATCTATTCCCCGCTGGGTCCTGCCGGTCCTCTCTGGATTTTTCAAGTAAGTGGCAATTTGGCTTGCCCATTTCCTTTACTCTACTCCTCAGCTCACTGCTCTCGTCTTCTCTCCACAGGTTCTTTCCTCTGGGGAGCAACTGTTTCTGTAGCTGTGCGCTTTGGATTTTGAAATTAATAAAACTGTCAAATGTGGCCCTCTGTGTGGTTCCTTCCTGTGTTTGGCATCGTACACGTGGGCTGTCAAAACTTAATACATCATGACACCAATAGCTTATTTAAAATAAAGTTTTGTTTTTCCTTTCACTGTAAAGTTACTTCTTTGGGATGCAATTGTCTCCGCATGGTTGAGCCATACTTCAGACCTAAAACTGTAAGTAAATTATTTACAGTGGATATAAAAAGTCAACACACCCCTGTTCAAATGCCCGGTTTTTGTGATGTAAAAAAAATGAGACCAAGATAAATCGTTTCAAAACTTTTTTCCACCATTAATGTGACCTATAACCTATACAACCCAATTGAAAAACAAAATGAAATCTTTTAAGGGGGGAAAAAAAATCTTACAATAACCTGGTTGCATAAATATGCACACCCTTAAACTAATACTTTGTTGCAGCACCTTTGGCTTTTATTATAGCACTCAGTCTTTTTGGGTAGGAGTCTATCAGCATGGCACATCTTGATGTGGCAATATTTGCCCAATCTTCTTTGCAAAAATGCTCCAAATCTGTCAGATTGTGAGGGCATCTCCTGTGCACAGCCTTCTTCAGATCACCCCACAGATGTTCGATCGGATTCAGATCTGGACTGTGGCTGGGCCTTTCCAAAACTTTAATCTTCTTCTGGTGAAGCAATTCTTTTGTTGATTTGGATGTGTTCTTTGGGTCATTGTCGTGCTGAAAGATGAAGTTCCTCTTCATCTTCAGCTTTCTAGCAGAAGCCTGAAGGTTTTGTGCTAACACTGACTGGTATTTCAACTGTTCATAATTCCCTCCACCTTGACTAAGACCCCAGCACCAGCTGAAGAAAAACAGCCCCAAAGCATGATGCTGCCATCACCATGCTTCAGTGTAGGTATGGTGCTCTTTTGGTGATGAGCAGCGTTGTGTTTGTACCAAATATACCTTTTGGAATTATAGCCAAAAAGCTCAACCTTGGTTTCATCGGACCATAACACATTTTCCCACATGCGTTTGGGAGATTTCAAATGTGGTTTTGCAAAATGTAGGCGGGCTTGGATGTTTTTCTCTGTAAGATAAGGCTTCCGTCTTGCCATCCTACCCCACAGCCCAGACATATGAAGAAAACAGGAGATTGTTGTCACATGTACTAAACAGCCATTACTTGCCAGAAATTCCTGCAGCTCCTTCAGTGTTGCTGTTGGGCTCTTAGCAGTCTCCCTGACCAGTTTTCTTCTCGTCTTTTCATAAATGTTGGAGGGACATCCAGTTCTTGGTAATGTCACTGTTGTACCATATTTTCTCCACTTGATGATAACTGTCTTCATTGTGTTCCATGGTATATTTAATGCCTTTGAAATTCTTTTGTACCCTTCTCCTGACTGATTACTTTGGACATTGAGATCCCTCTGATACTTTGGAAGCTCTCTGCAGATCATGGCTTGTGCTGTAAGATGTGACTACAAAAATGTCAGGAAAAGCCTACTACAGCAGCTGAACTTTATTTGAGGTTAATCAGAGGCACTTTAAATGGTGACAGGCATGTGCTGACTCCCATTTAACATGATTTTGAATGTGTTTGATTATTTCTGAACATAGCCACGTCCCCAGTTATATAACAGGATGTGCATATTTTTGTAACCAGGTTATTGTAAGTTTTTTATTTTCTATTTTTGGGGAAAAAATGAATTTAATCCATTTTGGAATAAGGCTGTAACATAACAAAATGTGGAAAAAGTGAAGCGCTGTGAATACTTTCTAGATGCACTGTAATGATGGCATTGGATGCAGGCACATTTCTAAACTGCTAAATGTTCCAGTGAGTACTGCTGGAACCATCATTTGGAAGTGGAAAGAACATCATTTTACCATAACCAGCCACAACCAGGAGCTCCTCGCAAGATTTCTGGCAGAGGAGTCAAAAGAATTATCAGAAAAGTTATCCAAGAGCCAAGGACAACTCATGGAGAGCTCCAGAAAGACCTGGAGTTAACAGGTACTGCTGTTTCAAAGAAAACAATAAGTAATGTACTCAACCAACATGGGCTCCATGCCCACTCACCTCACAAGACTCCATTGCTGAAGAAAAAGCATGGTGAAGATCGTTTAAAGTTTGCTGCACAACATTTGGGCAAGCCAATAAAATACTGGGGAGAATATAGTCTGGTCAAATGAGACCAAAGCTGAACTTTTTGGATGCCACAACACACAGCATGTTTGGAGAAATGGCAGTGCTAGAATGGCCCAGTCAGTCACCTGACCTGGATCCAATTGAAAATCTATGGAATGAACTGAAGATCAAAGTTTATAGAAGACACCTAGAGAACCTTCAAGATTTGAAGACAGTTTTTTTTTTGTTTGTGTGGAAAAATGGGCTAAAATCACTCCTGAGCAATACATGCACCTAGTTTCTCCATACAGGAGGCGTCTGGAAGCTGTTATTGCCAACAAAGGCTTTTCTACTAAACATTAAATGAATTTCATCAAGCATGTTCAATACTTATTCCCTGTGTCATTCCACTTTATTAAATATAACTTGTTTTGTGAACACAGTTGCCTTGATTTCTTTGTATGTATGGATTACTTGGGTTGTTACTGATATGTGGTGAAAATCTCAGGTCAATGGCTCCATCAGAAATATGTTTAAGGAGAAATATGTTGACGTGTTCAGTACTTATTTTCACAGCTGTATTGCTCCCAGGTTACCACAGTAACTCCTCGTGGTGCTGGTACGTGGGTAGTGTTGAGCCAATCAAGACACTCTGGCTTAACTAACATAATCTTCCAGGCTAGTTAGCATTTTTTAACAAGCTACTTTGAAAACTTGACCCAAATAAAGACGGGTTTTACCATTAAACTGCTTTTAAGGACCAGTGCAGTTTCAGTCATTATCCTGGGCCACCGTGCATACAACTGGGCATGTCCTTCAACCGGTAAGTCTTTTTATCACAGGATTTATTCTGATAATATAGTGCCACTCTTAGCCTTGTGGTCTGTGGTTGGGCCTAGTGATCACCGATTCTGGTGTTGGGGGTGGGGGCGGATTTTGACATGAAACTGTAAAGGTGTCTTCAGATCAAATGTGAATGGGTGAATTTTTCATGTAGCGCATGTTATGTCCACAAACCCAGAATGAGGCACAAAGAGTGGCATCTTCTTTGAACACGAACTCTATTACATGACATTAAATGATATACAGTACAGGTCTGCTGTATACTGAGCCAGCCAGGAAAGAGACCCTCAGATGGCGCCTCTCCCCCTATATGGGCTGGTGTGATGATGGCAACAGCCAGCTGCGTCATCACGCCGCTCCCTGGTGTTAACCCTTTCACTACATTCTTCCCCCTCACCTTACAAAACATTGAACACTTCCAATTTTAACCCTCCCCAATTTGGTACACATAAACAATATTAACTAGGGTTAGCAGGTGGACCACCGCTCAACCCAGCACAGCTGAGTGGATTATTCACCTTGGCAGCCGTGCTCCTGACTAAACAGTCACTTTTTTTTTCTTACAGTCTTCCATGGGGAAAGCAGTTCTGCTGGAGGGTTTTTATAGTGGGCCCATAGTGGCCTCAGCCTCTCTGGAGCTTCCGGAGCCCCGGGGCCTGGGCCCCACACTGCGGTAGCCATTCCCATGAAGCCTTGCCATCTGGAGCAGCCACCTGGACACGCCGTAGTTGGTTTGCATGCCGAACCGAACCGTCTGTCAGCTGAAAGCACACTGCTCTCAACTTCGCCATGATCCTCAGCTGTGCCCATTGTTTCTCTGGCTGTGGCCCAGTCAGTTGCCATCCCGGTCTCATGCCGGTGCGAACCTGAACCCAGTCCCTGACTTGGAGCGGGGCCTTACTTAATTTCATGCGTTGTTGTGCTCCTGGTGGTTCTGCGTGCTCATTCGGCCCGGGGCCTCCATTGTGCTGCTACAGCTCCACTGTCACCATGCTCATAGCGGACCCTTCACCCATTGTCTCTGTCGCCGGTTGCGGCTCATCGCAGATGCAGAAGGTGTCCAGTGCCTCTCCAGTGTCGCTCGTTGAAGCAGACTCTTCGCCCGTCAGCTCGGTCGTAACCTCTGTAGCTTGCCGAGTGGGGGTACAGAAGCAGTCCAGCTCCTCCTCTCTGCCGTCTGACGTGCTCTGCTGTGCCGCGTCATGTGTTGTGTCCGTGCCCGGCTACTGCTGCTGTGCTTTGGGGTTCTCTGCATGCTCGGGCTCCCCCTCCTGCGACTCCGATTCTGGCTGAGGAGGGAATAGAGATGAGTCTGGTTGCTGCTCTCTCTCCATGTCGTGTTCACCTACGTTGCTGTGGTGAATTCTCCCTTTTCTCTGCACTCACTCTCTGTGCTGTGCTCTTTGGCTGGCTTGTCATGGATTAGGTCGTTGTTGTCGGTCTCGATGGGCACGGGCTCCCTCTCCTGGGGCTCCGATTCCACTATGTTAGCTAGCGTCGACTGTCCAGGTAGCTTCTGTGTTTGGCGCCCATTTAGCTTTGTGGTGTTATAATAAATAAATTGTGAAGATTAGTTAGTTAAATATTACTCAAAGTGCTCTCACACACACCATACCAGACACACACAAGCTCACACATACACATGCGCACATACACACAAGCTCACACATACACATGCACGCATACACACAAGTTGCACACACACACACACACACACACACATATGCACACACACAAAAGCTCTAGTCTCTGTTTCCTGCTTCCATGCATGGGCATGGGTTGCTTGGGCTAAACAATAGGATGCCATAAAGAACTAAAGAGGAGACATCTGGCTGGAGAGGAGCCATAAAAGAGAGGAGACATCTGGAACCACTGGAGTCAATGGAATGCTGAAAGGAAGGATGTGGGAGCTATTTGGTCCTGAGAAGACCGGTTTGGACCAGTTTGGACAATGGACATGTATTGTTGGAGAGTTGCTGGGAAATGTCCATCAACTCAGAAGCTATATGTAGGAGGGGATTCCTTTGTTCAGGGTCTTGAACAAGGTTTAGCTCCTGAGACCCACAGCCATGTTTGACTACCTGTATGATTCAATAAAAGTTAAGCTGAGAAACAGTATTTCTTCTGTGATTATTTGTTGATTAATTGAAAAGATTCTGCTAACTGTTCAAAATTAATTTTTACAGTGGCTAACTTCTCCGTTGCTTCTAGTTGGGGTGCTAGCTCTACCGTGCTAGCTAGCACCCTGTCACTTGGCTTCATTAGCATCTTAACCCACAGCCTCGCTACATGTGTGTTCAGCAAAGTAGCTAGAAAGAAGTTCGACAGCATCCACATATGACTCCGTAGGCCCTAACGTGTGGAAAATTCTCTGATTCTCTAGGCCGAGTTTGTGGACAAGAAGTGCTCGTTGCCTTACTTTGTCAAGTTTACCCAGGCCCAACGCTGCAACGTACATCTCGAATGCATGCAGCCAACGTGGCAACAGGACTGCCGGTTCCCTTAGGTGGTCCAGAAAGGGCCGTATTGGTGTCACGTATGCCTCCATGGTTTATCCTCCATCACCAAATGTTATGTCCACAAACCCGGAATGAGGCACAGAGAGTGGTGTCTTGTTTGAACACGAACTTTATTGTATGACGTTAAATGATATACAGAACAGGTCTGCTGTATACTGAGCCAGCCGTGAAAGAGACCCTCAGATGGCAGCTCTCCTCCTATATGGGCTGGCATGATGACAGCAACAGCCGGCTGTGTCATCACGCCGCTCCCTGGTGTTAACTCCTTCACTACAGCGCGATTACATTACTCAATGTAATTGTTTATTCAGTTACATTACTCAATGTATTGTTTACTCAATGTAAACACACGAATAGACAAGAATTCACCATCTGAGTGAGCTGCAGACAGGTGAAGTTGCCTTTATAACTTCTGCAGCTGTGTTCCGCCTCATGTTTAGATGTACATTATCTGACAGGGGTGGTCTCACCTGAGAAAATTGTCCCTGCCTCCAAAATTTTCACCTGGATGATGGGTTCATAGTTTTCAAGTCCGCTTATTATAAGTGACTTTGGGCTTGTTTTTCTCTAAAGTTGCTTGCAAATCTCATCAGTCGCGGGTTGTGGGTTTTTGGGCTTGTTTTTTTTAATGTATAGCTGCTTATCTGGGCTTGCTTTTCTGTCTGTGTGACAGGTCTCCCAGCTCCCCACAAAACACAAGCCCGGTAGTTAGTTTGTTTACAGGATCCATCCACACTCCTGTTTCCTGGTTACCACGCCCATCCCACTGATCTCTATAGAAGAACTAGACGGATCATTGGCTGCCAGAAGTGAAGCTGCCTGGCCGCCATATTAGTACTCCCAAAACACTAGTACATCCAAATCGACGGACGCTAAACATAATGTCAACTCGATTTCTATAGTTCACCTGTTGCACAAGATCTGTTAATTTTTGGGGAAGTTTTTGAGGTAAAAGTGGCCAGCCAGGGACTTCACTTCTGGCGGCCAATGATTTATCCAGTTTTTTTATAGAGATCAGTGGCCTGCCCGACTCCACTCGGCTCTGTACTTGCTAATGGGGCGTTAGCTAACCTGGTTTTTCTATAGAGATCAGTGTATGGGACCTTAAATCGAAAAAAAAAAATAAAAAATCTCCATTGACATGAAGGGCAAGAGTAAAATTATCTATTGATCCCAATCAAATTTTGCCACAAGTTACACCTATGATGTTTGTCAATTTAAAAGCTAATTTTCCACGTAATTAAAGTTGTTGGCTGTCGTATAATAACAGAGTAATATTTAGTTTTTGTTTAAACTACTAGTGGACAGCAACTCCCATCATCCCACCTCACTAAACTGTAATCATGTTTAGTGCTGTTACTTATGTCTTTTCTTTTGATCAGAGTTTAAAAATTTAATTTATTCAGTTTTTATGCTGACTGTGTTTACTATAAATTTGCTGTTGCTTATACAGAATGCATATATATTTTCCTTTAATTAGAGTTTATAAAATTCCGCTATTCAATGCTGACTGTGTTTACAGTCAATTCACTGCAAACAAAAATAAATCTATATATCGATATATAGAGATTTACAAGCAGCCTCTTTTTTACACAGTGTGGTAGGTTGCCTGTTGGGCTTTTTTTGAGCTTGTTTCCATACAGCTGGTTGGTTGTTTCTCTCGTGAAACCTGGCAACACTGGATGGGTTGCTGATATTGCTAGTCTGCTAGCCTTGTTAGCACGTCTGTGGCAGGAGTCCGTGGATAAAAAAAACTCTGACACTCTGATTCCGCTGCAGAGCTCCCGGTCCATCTACTGTATCTCCAGGTGAGAGTGTCAGTCTCATTTTTAAACTAGTTTACTGTCCAATGTTGATACTTTTACTACGGTGACGGAAGAATCTCAGGGCCATTACAAGCTAGTACTATCTCTCGGACGTGAATGCACGAATGTGTGAGATTCACGTGTGCTCGCCTCTTTCCATTGACTTTATATGCATTTGCATTGTGCTTGGTCTGAATGCACCTTAAGGCTGCGTGTCCACCAAACGTGTTTTTTGTGGCCCGACCACCCTGAGTTTTTTTTTCAGCATTTGTGTGCTGCGCTCTGGAAAAAAAAAAAGTCTGTGGCTTGTATCTCAGCAACAGCTTGTCACTCTCAGCTCAGCACTTTCGCCTTTCCTATGGTCAGACTTTCTGCTGATTTTTTAATAGCAGTCTCTAAATAACAATGGACAGGAAACATATTCTAGCAGCTCTGGATGTGAAATAATGATGACACAGAAAGCAGGAGTCTGAGTACAGACTAGTACCAGCGTCCTACGTCCCGCCCATGCAGCAGTTCTGATTGGCTGTTTAAGGTCTGACATTGACAAGCTCATCTGCCGTCTGAAAAGCTGAACTTTTTTCAGCTCTGAGCGCCCTGAGCACTGTGACAAAAAATGGCCACCGCCAAGAGCGTTTCAGCGCCAAGGGCACTCAACACTGTAAACGCTGGACTACATAGAGAATGAATGGAAAATAGCCACCCAGAGCAGAAAAAACACGTTTGGCGGACACGCAGCCTAAGACAATGAAAGTTTTTTGTAGAAAAAAGGGCATAAGATACCATTTTAGACAATGTAGATTTGTTTTTATAGGGCATTTATATCCATAGGAGTGTGTCTTTAACAGGGTAAGTATAATGTTGGGGTTAGCCTTGTTGGCATAGCTGCCATTACTACCATTCACCTGAGAAAAAAAAAGAAATAACTTTGCCTAATCAAGGGCTCATGAATGCTAATGACCAGGAAGAAAGCAATGTTTGTCAAGGTGTGGGTTGGAGCCATTTAACTGCCTTGTGTTAATTTATTTCTTGTTGAGTTCTCCAACCCACATCCTCGCTTTAAGTTTATTTTTTCCTGGGTCTTTGTATTTATTATTATTATTATTATTATTATTATTATTATTATTATTATTATTATTATTATTATTATTATTATCCTGGTCCTATTTGTCATTCTGATTTCTATATTCATGTTTCTATTTTCTTTGTATTTTCACTGTAGTCTTGCCTTGTTTAAGTCTTGATTATTCACAGCTGCATGGTGTTTCTGTTAATCTGCCCATCTGTATTTAAAGGGGGCAGCTCATTTCACCGGTGCTGTGTTCTTGTCATTCCTGGCGTCTCACACATGCTCCTGTCTGAACTGTCCTGTGAGTTTGCCCGATCTGACCTGTTTAGTTTTTCCCTGATCTGATCTGTTCATTAGTTTATTCTACCAGTGTTTATTTAGTCTTTTGTTTCAACATCAAAGGTGTGAATAAATCATGCCAAATGCTCGTTATGCATCTGAGTCCTGCTCCCTGCCTTGTCGGGGGGCAAACCATGACAGTAGAGCACAGCCCTTCAAGGATTAGGCAAACGAGCCTGGCTGGAGAAGGAAGTGGACTCGGGATGAGCTTAAAGTGGTCGCTATGGGGAAATATATAGCAGCACGGAGTCGCTCTTCCCGACAGCTCGAGAGGGATGTTTGGGGAGGAGTTACCAACCTGCTGGTCACCAAGCCACGAGTGCGCACTCACCCTTGGGTGCTGGGACTTGCTCTTCTTCCCCTTCCTCCGCTTTTCACTGACTCCTCATTGTCGGATCCAGCGTGCTGCCCATCAAGCCTCTCGCCGGCAGAGCAGGGAGAGTTCCTCAGCTGCAAGCTGGAAATCAGGGGCCCTGGGTGGAAGGACATTCCGAGGAGATGCTGCTCCGCTCCAACATCTGCAGGCCCCGCCCAGATGATTTCCGGAGCCGCTCAGAGGGAGTCATCTGGATCTTCCGTGGCAGCAGAGCAGGAATGCAGGTAAGTACCTTTTCATTTTTTAACACCTATGGAGGATAGGTCTTGCCTGGTTCCTGCTGGGGGGGCTCGGCGGTTGCTGAGCTCTCACCACCTGGCTCTGTTTTAACATCTGCTGCCACTACTTCACCCTCACCTGCCTTTCCTCTCTCCTCTTTCCTGAGCACTAAGCCTTATGATGTCACTCACCTCCAGGAGCTGCAGGATCTCATCAGGGAGGTGGAGGAGTGCCAAACCATTTGCCTTTGTCAGAACGTGGAGTGGAGGGATTCAGCATGGAGGTTTGCTCATCGGATCGTCACCACAAAGCCCCATCTGAGGGAGAACATTCCTGCCTTCCTCAACAATTTTCTGTAGTCCGATGAGTACGCCCTCACGTCAGAGGAGGAGGGGCTGTCATCAGTTCCTGTGTCTGGTGCCGACGCACACTCATCTTCTGTTCCTGAGGACGATGTGCTTCCACCGCTTATTCTGCTGGTTCCCGCTACTAAGGCCGGTAGTGGCCCGGTCAAAGATTCGTTCCCCTCGGCTGAGGTGGCCATGTCAGGGGTGGACCCCCGTGCATCAAGGCTCAAGGATTTGCAGCCACTGCCGCTTGGGGTCTCTGATCTGCAAGCTACATCTGAGGTCGTTGCAGATCAGCCAGTGTTTTTGAGACCTGTTGTGGTGCCAGAGGTCAGTGCACCACCACTTGTCATTTTGGAGTCCAGCACACTTCTGTCTGCTGTTTCTGAGGTCTGCACGCCTCAGTCATCTGCTACGGACCTGACAACACTTCTGCCATCTGTTTGTGAATCAGAAAATTCTGTGTTTTTATTTCCTGAACCAGAAATTTCAGTATCTATGGGGGCTGAACCAAAAATTTCAGTATCTGTGGGTGTTGAACCAGAAATTTCAGTATCTGTGGGGGCTGAACCAGACATTTCAGTGTCTGTGGGGGTTGAACCAGAAATTCTGGCACCTGTGGTGTTTGAGCCTGCAATTTCTATATCTGAGGGGGTTGAGCCTGCAATTTCTGTATCTGCGGGGGTTGGGCCTGAAATTTCTGTATCTGAGGGGGTTGAGCCTGAAATGTCTTTATATGTGGGTTGTAAACCTGAAATGTCTGTGTCTGTGGGTTTTGTACCTAGTATTTCTGCACTGGCATATCCAGGGTCTAAGACCCTAATATCTGAATCTCCTAAACTGCAAGTGTCTGCATCCATTTCTTCTGTGCCAGAGTTTTCTGCTTCTGTTTCCCCTGAGCCAGAAATGTCTCTATTTCCTGTGTTAGCTTCAGAGCTGGGACCCCCTGTGTTAGCTTCAGAGCAGAGAGCTCCTGGGTTAGCTTCAGAACAGGAACCACCTGGGTTAGCTTCAGAGCAGAGAGCCCCTGAGTTTTCAGAACCTGTAGTTCCTGTGTTACCCTCTGAAGTCAGAGTGCCTTTGCTGTCTCCAGAGGTTAAGGGCTTCACGTTATCTCTTGGGCTTAAGGGGTCTTTGTGGTCAGCTTTTTTGTGTAAGGATTTAATGTCAGTGTCTCCTGAGTTTAAAGTGCCCCTCCAGTTATCTCTGGACCCACTCTGTGCTCCAATCTGGGGGTCCAGGGACTATGGAAGGCTATCTGAACTGTCTTGCTTTCTGGTCTGGTGGTCTAGGGACTTTGGGAGACCACCCAATTTGCTCTGTGTTCTGGTTTGGGGTCCCATGGATTTGGATAGACCCCTGACCCATGTTGTTCTCCGATCTGCTTGCCCTGGGACTCTGGAAGACCATCTGACTCTGTGCTCTGGTCTGGGGTCCCGTGGCCTTGGATAGGCCCCTGACCAGTGTTGTCTCTGATCTGGTTGCCCTGGGACTCTGGAAGACCGCCTGACCAGTTTTGTGTTGGACTTTGGGTTTTTGGTTGTGGGTTTCCTTTGAGATGTTTGGTTTTGCTCTCTGTGAGGGGTAGAATTTGTTTTTGGCCCACCTGGCCTTGAACCCCCACTGCTCACCCTGAGCGGGGGGGTGGGGTATTCCTTTTTTCTTTTTTGTTTTGGTGTAACCTTGGGTCGTTTGGAAGCCGCCCCTTGAGAGGCGGGATACTGTCAGGGTGTGGGTTGGAGCCATTTAACTGCCTTGTGTTAATTTATTTCTTGTTGGGTTCTCCAACCCACATCCTCGCTTTAAGTTTTTTTTCCTGGGTCTTTGTATTTATTATTATTATTATTATTATTATTATTATCCTGGTCCTGTTTGTCATTGTGATTTCTATATTCATGTTTCTATTTTCTTTGTATTTTCACTGTAGTCTTGCCTTGTTTAAGTCTTGATTATTCACAGCTGCATGGTGTTTCTGTTAATCTGCCCGTCTGTATTTAAAGGGCGCAGCTAATTTCACCGGTGCTGCGTTCTTGTCATTCCTGGCGTCTCACACATGCTCCTGTCTGAACTGTTCTGTGAGTTTGCCTGATCTGACCTGTTTAGTTTTTTTCCTGATCTGATCTGTTCATTAGTTTATTCTACCAGTGTTTATTTAGTCTTTTGTTTCGGCTTCCAAGCCGTGAATAAATCATGCCAAATGCTCGTTACGCATCTGAGTCCTGCTCTCTGGCCCGCCGGGTCGCAAACCATGACAATGTTTGAAAATGAGGGGCATAGCAGTTGATTTTAATGAGAGCTAAAACAACACAGCAAGGATTTTTTATTTTATTTTTTTTAGCTTTTAAAACAAGTTTTACATGCCACTGAGGAAACCAAAACTTAAAATTAACCTCCCGAAAATGCAATCAATGGGACATTTAACAAGGCTGTTACTTTTAAAATAATTGACACAGAAATAGCAAAACCAATATATTGGTTATATTTTCCAACCCTCCTTGAGTGAGTAGTTTCACTGTCTCACTGCTCATTTTCTTTCTTTTTTTTTTGGGGGGGGGGTGCATAAATCATCCAAAGAAAAGTGCAAAGATTAATGTCCTGAAGCTGATGTGTTATTGGGTAACATTAAAACAATTCAAACAAATTAAATAAAAAAACTGTGGGATTTATGTTTAACTCACTTATAAAGTCACTTAACTTTGTCATGTGTTTATTATCAAGCTCCACACTTTTAGCTACCCTACACACGACTTTTACGCTAAGGAAATCTAATTGTTAAAAAACAGCTGATTATTGTGGGTTAATACAGTATATAATCAGTGTCTCAATGCTAAAATCTTGTTATGTGGCAGACTGGGGAGTGAGCCTCTCACCCAGCGGGATTTGGGGTTGGGGGTGCGGTTTGTTTTCCTGGGTTTTGGAGCTGGTGTGTTGTAAGACATCAGTTTTTGGTGGCAGTTGAGGAGTAAAGATTGAAGTCACCTTCAGCTCCTGTGTGCTTCTTCCTCTTGTCACATTGGTGACGCCAAAATGAGCCTGTCTGAGACAGAAGAAGACTGCGTCCCCTTGTCAGCCATGTCGCGCGGACCCTCACAGCCAGCCGCTTGCACTGCGGCTGTGAAGCTTCCGGAGTTTTGGGAGAGCAACCCAGCTTTGTGGTTGCAGCATATCAAAGCTCTGCTCCACCTGCGAGGAATCGCTGCAGACAATCCCAGATACTACTTGGTTGTTGCTGCTCTGGATCAGTAGTCTACACAGTGTCGTGCAGTTGCTCCGCACGCCCCCACATCACGGTAAATACGCCGCCATCAACCAGTTTCTGCTCCGGAGATATGGTCTATCGGCCGCAGAGAGGGCGGATAAAATCCTTTCCCTGTCAGGTTTGGGTAATGGCACGGCTGTGGATCTTATGGACAATATGCTATCGCTGCTGCGAGCGGATGAAGGTGGTTTCCTTTTTCTGCACATTTTTGTGCACCACCTCCCGCCGCCTGTATGCATGGTGTTGGCTAACTTCCCACATTTGGCCACCGGTGACTACCGAGCTTTAGCTGAGGAAGCTGATCAGGTCCTGCTGGCTACCAGGCAGTTTGCTGTGCAAAGCGTGGCATCGGATCCCCTGCAGACCACAACGGAGGATGCAGACCCAGTGGTGGTAGCAGGAGTGGCTGCCCGGAGGTGGCGCCAGAAAGGCCCGTGTTTCTTCCACCTGCAGTTTGGCAACAAGACTAGGCGCTGCGTTCCTCCATGTATCTTTGAGATGATGGGAAACTCCAGGGACAGTGCTCAGTAGCAGCTTTGGGCACTGGTGAACAAAGTGAGCTGCTCTTCATTAGAGACTCACTGTCAGGAAAATGGTTCCTAGTGAGCTCCGGCTCACAGAAGAGCCTACTCCCTCCAGCTAGCACAGACATCCCAGCAGCAGGCAGCGGCCCGCATTTAAGTACAGCTAACGGTTCTTCAATCGGGACATTTGGCACGAGGTCTGTGACTGTTTGTTTCCAGGGGCACAGTTTCAAGTGGGACTGTGTAATTGCTTCCATTACGGTTCCTATGGCCGCAGATTTACTGTGTGCTAATGATTTGCTTGTTGATGCTGCTAGCCACCATTTAATTGATGCTGTGTCTTTCACCACCTTTCCGTGTGAGACTGGGGGAGCTGGGCCATTAATATATGCTAACTTTTTAGTGTTGGGTAATGCTTTTCAATGTTTGCTGATGGATTTTCCGTCATTGACAACACCTGCTTTTTCCACCGCAGTTACTAAGCACTTTGTGGAACATTTCATCCCCACCGCGGGAGTGCCAGTTTTTGCACGCGCACGATGCCTCAACGTGGTTAAGTTGGCCATAGTGAATGAGGAGTTCAGCACTATGGAGTGTTTGGTTATAGTGAGGCGTTCCAACCGCCTGTGGGCCTCTCCACTTCAACATGGTGCCTAAGGCAGATGGGTCGTGGTGGCCATGTGGCTATTTTTGTCACCTTAACAATGTCACCGCGAATGACCATTACCCTATCTCGCATATCCAGGACTTTTTCATTTGTTTGGCGGGCTCCAATATTTTTTCCAAGGTGGATCTGGTACACGGTTATTACCAAGTTCCTGTGCGCATGGAGGATGTCCCCAAGACCGCAGTAATTATCCTGTTCGGGCTTTTTGGGTTCCTCCACAAGCCTTTTGACCTTAAAGGCGCAGCCCAAACGTTTCAGAGGCTAATGGACTCGGTGTTAGGTAACTTCACTTTCATGTTCGTTTATTTCAACAATATTTTAGCGGCCAGTCCGTCAGCTGAAGAGTACCTGTCTCATCTGAAGCAAGTTTTTGGACGCCTTGACAAACACAGCCCGATTGTCAACCCGGCGAAGTGCCAGTTTGGGCTGCTGGTGATTGACTTCTTAGGTCAATGTATTTTGTCGCAGGGCACGGTTCTGTTACCTTCTAAGGTTCAAGCGGTGGCAGAATTTCCTCGTCCCAGCTCCATTAAGGTGCTGCAGGAATTTTTGGGCATGGTAAATTTTTATAATTCATGGTCCAGGATCCAGGCTACGAGTCTGGATCAGGCTAGCATGAAGAGGACCCTCTGCAAGGGTGCTGCCCACGCAAGGCAGCTGGTCCAGACAACATACCGGGTCGCGTCCTGAAGGACTGTGTAGAGGAGCTCAAGAGTGTCCTGGCCGACATCTTCAACATCTCCCTGTTGTCCTCACATGTTTCAAAACTGCCACCATCATACCAGTCCCAAAGAATCCCGTCCCATCCAGCTACAATGATTACCGGCCCGTAGCACTGACCCCCATTATAATGAAGTGCTTCGAGTGGCTGGTCATACAGAACATCAGGTCCATCCTCCCTCCTTCCCATGACCTGTCTCAGTTTGCATACAGATCCACAGAAGATGCCATCGCTGCTGCTCTCCAGCCAGCCCTCACTCACCTGGACTCAAAGAATTCCGTGCGAATGCTGTTCTTGGACTGAAGTTCAGCATTCAACACAATCATCCCCAGGCACCTGATACAAAAACTCAGACACTTGGGACTCAAAACCTCTCTCTGTAACTGGGTGCTGGACTTTCTCACAGGGAGGCCACAGAACGTGTGAGTTAGCAGCACACCTCCAAGACCATCACACTGAGTACAAGGGCCCCACAAGGGTGGGTGCTCATCCCGCTGCTCTTCACTCTGCTGACCCATGATTGCATACCAGCCTACAACACCAACCACATCATCAAGTTTGCGGATGACACGACGGTGGTGGGCCTCATCACCAACAACGAGGAGGCCAACTACAGAAATGAGGTCAGCCAACTGGTCCAGTGGTGTAAAGACAATAACCTCTTCCTGAGCATGGGGAAAACCAAGGAGATTGTGGTCGAATTAAGGAGGGGTCACACACAGCACCCCCCTCTGATCATTGATTGTGCAGCTGTGGAGAGGGTGAGCAGCACCTCGTTCCTGGTGGTGCACATCTCCAAGGACCTCTTGAGGTCCAACAACACCACATCACTGGCCAAGAAGGCTCAAACTCGCCTCCATTTCCTTCGCAAACTGAGAAGAGCACAAGTCCCACCCCCTATCATGTGCTTTTTCTACCAGGGCACCATTGAGAGCATCCTCATCAGCTGCATCACAGTGTGATATGGAAGCTGCACTACCTCCTGCCAGAAGACACTACAACGCACAGTGAAAGCAGCCGACAAGATCATCAGTGCCCCCCCCCCAGCCCAGACATCTATCTCACCCGCCTCACCCGCAGAGCCATCAACATCGCAGGTGACACCTCCCACCCCTTACACTCCCTCTTCAGCCCCCTGCCCTCAGGGAAAAGGTACCAGAGCCTTCAGGCCTGCTCCACAAAACTGCTAAACAGCTTCGTTCATCAGACCTTCAGCACCCTGAACTCTGTCCACTACCCCCCAACCGTAGCGCACTCACCTGCTCAATAACTACCTCAGCTGTTGGCACAGAAAGACTAGCACACCAACAGTAATACATTTGCTGCTGTATGTCTCTGCACTTTAACTGCATCCATTTGCACAAATGCCATATCTGCTCCTGTCTATCTGTCATTGCAATACTGATCATGTGCAGTCCTGTTACTATCTGCACCTACACTACCGCACTGAACTGCAACTATGGGTATTACATCTCTAGTTTTCTGTATATAGGATTGCTGGGTTTCATCATTGTTAATCGTTTATCTCTGTTTGCACTATGAGAGGTCTGGGTCTATCTTTTGTCGCCATTTGCACTACGAGTTGCATTACTGTACACAGACTTTTGTTGTTTTCTTCCAGCCTTATTCCTTTTTCTTTTTTGTATTGTGCACACCACTGAAGAGAAAAAGAAACACCGTTTCAATTCTTCTGTATGTCCTGTACATATATTAGTACTGGCAAATAAAATCTTTGAATCTTGAATAATCCTTTCCTTCCTCGTGCTGCCCACATCCTGCAGCCACTTTATGAGGCTCTGAGGCTGAAGAAAGCCAACGACCCTGTCGACTGGACTTTGACAGAGTTAAGTCCGCCCTTGTTAACGCAGCATTCCTTGCCCATCCTGTGTCCACGGCATCCATAGTTTTGACAAGTGATGCCTCCAACATAGCCATGGGGGCAGTGGTTGAGCAGTGTGTGGCAGGCGCATGGTTGCCTCTCACATTCTTCAGTTGCAAGCTGCGGGATAGTGAGCGCAAATAGAGCATTATTGACGGGGCACTGCTGGCGCTGTACCTGGGGACCTATCATTTCTGAATCCTGTTGGAGGGCCGCTCTTTCACGGCTTATGTGGATCATAAACTTCTAAATTTTGCAGTGTCTAAGGTGACCGAGCCGTGGTCTGCTCACCAACAGCGCCACCTGGTAGCCATCTCCGAATTTACAACAGATGTTCAGCATGTGGCTTGTAAATCAAACCCCGCTGGTGATTGTCTGTCACATGTGCTTGTGTGTCCAGTGCACCTCAAGATGGATTTTTCTGCCATGGCCACTGAGCAGCCCAGCGACCCAGACATCCCTTCAGTCTGCAGGTACAGCTCTCAAACTTGAGGAGGCAGTGATGCAGGAAGGTGGTCCTGCCCTTCTCTGCAATGTCTCTACTGCTGTCCCCACCAAGTCATTCCAGCGGCCTGGCAGTGTCGGGTTTTCGACTCAATTCATTCCCTCTCACATCCTGGAGTTCGAGCATCAGTGAAACTGGTTGGATCCAAGTTTGTCTGGCCCGGCCTCCACAGAGATGTTAAGGGGTGGGTGACCTCATGGGTGACATGTCAGCGCAAAGATCCACCAGCACACCAAGGCGCCCCTCGAACTGTTTCTGATTCCGGCCAGATGTTTTGACCATGTGCATGTGGACCTAGTGGGCCCTCTATCTCCTTTGCAGGGTTTTACACACCTGTTCACAGTAGTGGATCAGACCACCAGGTGACCAGAGGTGGTCTCTCTGTCCTCCACTACATCTGTGGACATGGTGCATGCGTTTCTTTTTGCCTGGGTTATGCGTTTTGGCATTCCGTCAGATATGACCTCCGACAGGGGCCCCCAGTTCATGTTGGAGCTCTGGTCGGTGCTGGCAAGGTCCTTGGGAGTGTGGGTACTCTGTACTACCATGTACCACCCTCAAGCTAACAACTTATGGGAATGTTTTCACCGGTTGCTAAAAGCAGCACTGCATGCTGCACTGTCCTATGGTAATTGGGTAGATCATTTGCCTTGGGTGATGCTCGGATTGAGTTCGGCTCCTAAGGAAAACCTCGATGCTTCACCTGCTGAACTTGTGTTTGATCAACCGCACCACGTCCCCGGAGAATTTTAGCCTGAAAGTTCTACTCTGCAGCCCGGTCAAGCCATCTACCCTTTTCTTTCGACAGCACACTGGCTCTGAGCCCTGTTAATCATTGTTTTCCACGATTGTTAGTGCCTACTGAGCTCAATTCCGCTCGTTTCGTTTTGGTGCGGAATGATGCTCACCGCTCACCGCTCGCCCCTCCAACCCCTGTAGGATGGCCCATTTTGGGTTCTCAAGATGGGCCCTAAGAGTTTTGCACTGGATATGGGTGGGCGCAAGGAGCACATCATGTTAGATAGGCTTAAGCTGGCGCACATTATGGCGGACGAGGTTATGTTTTCGGCCCAGGTCCCCTGTCGGGATTGCCCTCCTTCCAGGACCCCAGCTATGTCTTTACAAGATGAGTGTTCTGGTTTCCAGCCTGCAATGCATTGTGTTTTACCTGCCCATTGTCCATGTGGACGCCCTACACGACAGGTTTCTCTTGTGGTTCCAGTTGGAGGACCACGCAGCTGTAATTGCAGGCTTATTAGGACCCCAGTGAGAGACTGACTTTCACTCCTGGAGTGCCCTCTGGGTGTTCGGAAGTAATCCTCTCACCCAGCGGGATTTGGGATTGGGAGCGTGGTTTGTTTTCCCGGGTTTTGGAGTTTGTGTGTTGCAAGAGATCAGTTGTTGGTGGCAGTTTAGGAGTAAAGATTGAACTCACCTTCGGCTCCTGAGTGCCTCTTCATCTTGCCACAGTTACCATTTATTCTATAGTAAAACTAGCCTGCTAAGCCCTAGTAGGTGTTTTGAGAAAAAAATATTTGTTGCTCAGAGTAACATTAATGCTATCAGCTTTTTCTTTGAACCAAATTTAACCTACCTGAAACACTGTTTACATCTCTCTTCTGGGACTTTGACAGCACTCCTTCCAAAGGCCATGTGAGAAGATACTGCTTTTTTTCAGTGCTTGTGTGCTACATAGGCTTATGTATTTGGGTTGAGGCTCAGTAGTGTCTTGATTTACCTTAAATTTAGTTGAGGTTACTGTGGCTTCCTGCTCTGCGATAGCAAGTCATGCTTATTCATTCTTTTACAAACGCTGCTATCTTGTCTTGCTTTTAGCTAGTGTGAATTTATTGCCTTATTTTTTAGTGTCTCTTGACACCTACTATATATATATATATATTTTTATTTTTTTTAATGGAGATTTATATGTTACGACTGCAGTTCTTGTAATTTGTCTTATCTACATTTTTGCCTTCATGACCTAATTTTCAGGCTCCCATTTACTGTAAGCTCACTTTAAATGGGTCATTGAGTGCACTTTTTCCACATTTTAACAGCTTACTCAAGTCTTAATGAAATGCTTGTAACATATTTTGTGACATTTTTTTAATTATTACAGCATCTTTATGAATCCTATTTTGCAGCCTTTCTCAGAATGCCTGGTTTCACTACATATTTCTTTCAATCTCTCAGATGCATTTAACTCTGTCCTCCCACTTACAGTATGTACATAACTATTGCTATCATTAGCGGGCTAGCCTGAGTCAATTACTATAAATCTGTCTCAAAGAATGAATGAAATAATGCATTAGTGGTGGGCAGGAGTGTGTTGTTTCAATGGTCGATAGGATGACCGGTCCCTGGAGTATAATAAACACAGAAACATTCATGAATGAGTGTCTAAACTGTTCTTCAGTTGGCTGCATTTGGTCCCAGTTATAAATAAGCTAAAATAACATCTAAGAACAACTTATATAATCAAGTGTTGTAGATGAACAAGGATCCCAGTGGGGGTGAATAGAATTTATAGAAAATAAGCTAAGGTCATGCCAGCTGGCCTGGCTGTCATGTCCTCCCCACCAACGCAAACAGGGCCATGCAGAGACCATTTGAAAGACAGGGGCTCAACTTTCAAAAAAGGGGCACATGGAACGAGATTTGTTAACAATATACAGGTGCATCTCAATAAATTAGAATGTCATCGAAAAGTAAATTTATTTCAGGAATTCAATTCATAAAGTGAAACTCATATTATATAGATTCTTTATATACAGTGATATATTTTAAACATGTATTTATTTTAATTTTGATTATTATGGCTTAAAAGTAATGAAACCCAAAATTAACTTTATCAAAAAATTAGAATATTACCTAAGGTGATTTTTTTTTAAATGTATTTTTAATAGAAATGTTGGCTGACTGGAAAGTATGTCTATGTACACACTCAGTACTTGGTCAGGGCTCCTTTTGTGTGAATTATTGTATCAGTGTGGCGTGGGCGTGGAGGCAGTCGGCCTGTGGTACTGCTGAGGTGTTATGGAAGCCTAGGTTGCTTCCCAAATCAGGTGCCAAGTCCTGTCATGTGGAAATCAAAGTCCCAGAGTCTGGAGGAGGAGTGGAGAGGCACAGAATCCAAGTTGCTTGAGGCCCAGTATGAGGTTTACACAGTCAGTGATGATTTGGAGAGCCATGTCATCTGCTGGTGTTGCTCCACTGTGTTTTATCAAGTCCAAAGTCAGTGCAGCCATCTACCAGGAAATTTTGGACCACTTCATGCCTCCCTCTGTTGACAAGCTTTACGGAGATGCTGATTTCATTTTCCAGCAGGACTTGGTACCTGCCCACACTGCCAAAAGTAACAAAACCTGGTTTAATGACCATGGTATTACTGTGGTTGATTGGCCAGCAAACTCTCCTGACCTAAATATCATAGAGAATCTATGGTGTATTATTAAGAGGAAGATGAAAGACACCAGACCCAACAATGCAGACGAGCTGTGAAGGCCACTGTCAAAGCAATCTGGGCCTCCATAACACCTCAGCAGTACCACAGGCTGATCACCTCCATGCCACGCCACATTGATGCAGTAATTTATGTACCATCCATTCATGTTCCATCCAGCTACAATGCTCTGCACTGTGTGTCTCTGTGTGTGTGTGTGTGTGTATATATATATTTTATAGTAATATGTACATATGTATATTAGCTGCTCTTGCTTGCTTGTTTTTTCTTGCCTTCTGATTGTTGCTCTGAGTGTTGCTATCCCTGTGCTGTTGCAATCCTGGAATTTCCCCGTTGTGGGACTAATAAAGGCTTATCTTATCTTATCTTATCTTAAAAGGAGCCCCGACCAGGTATTGAGTGGTACATGGACATACTTTTCAGTCAGCCAACATTTCTATCAAAAAATCAATTTTTAAATTGATATTATTTAATATTCAAATTTTTTGAGAAACTGAATTTGGGGTTTCCATGAGCTATAAGCCATAACCATCAAAATTAAAAGAAATAAACACTTGAAATATATCACTCTGTGTGTAATGAATCTATACAATATACGAGTTTCATTTTTTGAATTGAATTACTGAAATAAATTTTTTGATAATATTCTAATTTATTGAGATCCACCTGTATACTTTATTTATAACTTAATATTGAAATACTGCAACAATTATCCACCTTATTCCTGGGGATGCTACTGTAGGAATGATTATGGGTGGAGCTTCCAGTTTCGGCTGACCTAGTGTTAAATCCTGACACTTACACTTGTCAAGTGTCAGGTCAGGCATTGGATTGCTTGCTACTGGATAACCATGAAAACTGGTACTACCTGTCTCATGGGTTGGGCCGTCGGCAACTCAACCGGCAACCCCGCCCTTCCGAGGGCGTGGAGGATGAAACTGGGGATCCTGGCAGAACTAAAAACAATATTTGTCACAGGTTTGTGGTGGACCACTCCCAGTTGCACGGGGTGAGACTGGACATCCTGGCAGATAAGCATATCTGTCGCAAGGTCTGTGGTGGACTGTGCCAGTCAGTGCATCGTGACATGCACTACACAAAGAGCAGAGATAAACAAACCTATCATCTGGTCAGTCACTGCAACAGATACTGGAGACAGTTTGTCTTCGCCTGTCCTTGCCACTGATAATACCTCTATCTGCCAAGAATGTGTCGCTAGTCCAGCAAAAGCTAGCGGTACTCAAATACTTTGCAAGCAGTTTCATGAAATGGTCAGTCAGAGAGCAACTCATACCGGCTCAGACGTCGCCCGGGTAAACAAGGTCAGGAGTTCCTGTCAGCGGAAGGCAAAGGACAGAGCTGCGTGGAGGAATCTGATCAGACCTAAATGAAACCGTCATTGTCACCCCCGACAGACTGCTATGATGATGATGATGATGATGATGATGATGATGACTGTTAAATCAGTCAGCAAGAGTGGAGTAGCAGGGGCATTTAAAATAGCATTTTTAAAAGTTTTTCAAATTCATTTTAATGTATAGTCCACATACGTGTTTTGCACTCAAATGGCAGCTAATTTCAGCTCTTCTAGTTTTTGTATTTTTTGAATGTTTTTGTGTAGTTCTGGTACTTGCTGGTGTTCGTGGTTGTGCCAGACTGTATAAATGGAGGCTTCTCACCACACGGTGATAGACGACATCCAAGTATGGTGTTGTGGCATACGTCTGCTCAAACGTAAATTTGATTATGTCCAACATATTTTAACAAAATGCACCTAACTTTATTACGGTGGAGACATGCTGGTCGGAATGCCCACCGCATCATTATGAGTGCAGGCAACGAAAAGTCATAAATGATGACTCTTTCTTTGTTTGGTAGGGCAAGTCCCAGGAAAACCCCATGAGTGCCTAGTATCATTGGAAAGCTTAGAAATCATACTTTCTAAAAATACCTATGTTTTTGCAGAAGACGTAACTCCTGACTCATTGAACGTGAGTTTTCAACCTAGCTAAAATATAAACAAATCGTCTTTTTCTAGGTCAGTTTTTGCACACTACCTACAAATTAAATATCATTTCGAAGGTCTTTCAATACAGAATATGGCAATAATGTTACATCAGTTTTGAAAATGTCCTCAAAATTTTTTATTTTTTTGTTTTTTTTTTAGATTTAGTATACTTTATTGATCCCCAGAGGGGAAATTGAGGGTCATCCACCACCTGGATGGATGAAGTGACTCATTTTGCCAGCATGGGTCATTTGTTTACACCGTTAGCATCTTAGCAGCGGTGCTAACTAATGGAGCTACTATGCACGAGGCCACTTTCTAAGGTCATCTTTCCATCCCTCGATAGTCGTGGGAAGTGGCATGATTATATTACTGTTTTGAGGTGCAAGAGGCCATGTTACCACATTTCTGATGCCCAAGTCTCTGTTTTTTAACAAGGAAAAGTGTCCCGTTTCAGTGACAACCATATGTTCTCTAAACTAGTACCAGAAGTTGCTACCATAATTCACGCAAGGCATCATGGTGCCTAGGAATAAGGTGGATACAAACAAAATGGAACATACTGTAATCTTACACAAGGTATCCACACTACAAGACCACAGAGTCTTACATCACACTATATTTGACAGTACTAATCTTCTAAACTAGAAAAGCACTCGGAGAGCGCAGACCTCCACCAAACGCCACAGTTCCCCTCATACAGTGTTTGTGTGTATGTTTTCAGATTCCTTGACCATGAAAACATATGACTAGCAATTGGATTGACAATGATAGGATTAGTGGTTCAGTAGTTATTCACGAAAATGACATTTTCCGTAATGGCGGCCACAGTTCCCCCCATACAGTGTTTGTGTGTATGTTTTCAGATTCCTTGACCATGAAAACATATGACTAGCAATTGGATTGACAATGATAGGATTAGTGGTTCAGTGGTTATTCACGAAAATGGCATTTTCCGTAATGGCGGCCACAGTTCCCCCCATACAGTGTTTGTGTGTACGTTTTCAGATTCCTTGACCACAAAAACATATGACTAGCAATTGGATTGACAATGATAGGATTAGTGGTTCAGTAGTTATTCACGAAAATGGCATTTTCCGTAATGGCGGCCACAGTTCCCCCATACAGTGTTTGTGTGTACGTTTCCAGATTCCTTGACCATGAAAACATATGACTAGCAATTGGATTGACAATGATAGGATTAGTGGTTCAGTGGTTATTCACGAAAATGGCATTTTCCGTAATGGCGGCCACAGTTCCCCCCATACAATGTTTGTGTGTACGTTTTCAGATTCCTTGACCATGAAAACATATGGCTAGCAATTGGATTGACAATGATAGGATTAGTGGTTCAGTAGTTATTCACGAAAATGACATTTTCCGTAATGGCGGTTTTCTTCTGGACGGTGATCCGAATCACCACCAAAATGTAATCATCTGTAGGATACCCCATTTCTGACAATCTGTGAAAATTTCATGAAAATCCGTCCATAAGTTTTTGAGTTATCTTGCTAACAAACAAACAGACAAACAGACAAAAAGACAGACAACCAATGCCGATGATAACATAACCTCCTTGGCGGAGGTAAAAATACAACATTGACTCTAGCATCATCTTATTGCAGCATATCCACAAAGTAAAAACTAGTATGTATGTCTTGAGAGGGGATGCATTGGAACAGAATTCTTGGCAGTTACAGGACAGTTACCATAGCAACACAGCACTGAGTAGCAATCACATGTGATAGCTTTATTTTGTATGCAGCAAAACATAAAAATCACACAGAATATTTAGTCACAGCAGTGTTCAGAGTACCTTTTTTACTTTACATGTCAATACCACACCATTTACTTGACTGTAGTGACGTGTGGGTGAAGACCAAAGAGCACATGGTAAGTGAAGGAACTGATTTCCAGCCTTTAATTATTTATTTAGTTAGTTTTTTCAACTTAATACAAGATGGAATGATAAGATTAGCTGCCCACAATGCAAGCAGGTACTCTGTGTACTGCTGTGAGTGAATACCGTGTGTATTTTTGTGTTTTACTGCATACACCCAATGCTGCCACTCATTTTTACCACTCTCTGTTTTTTAATTGCCATGAGAGTTCTGTTTGGTGACATCATACGCATACCCTCTATTGTGTGTGTGTGCACGGGTGCGTGCGCACATACATACACCCGACACGCGACACACAACACATGACACGTGCAACCGAGGGTCAACCTTAAGCTGTCATAAAACTCTTAAAAATAATAACTTTCTGTTGGCCATGTCCCGAAAAATGTCTGTGACAACAAAAAAAAATGTTTATGACAACACGTAAATGTTGGTTGTTATGCATTTTCTCTCTTACAAAATAAATTCTGACAGACCCAAAGATATTCAACATTTTGCACAGTAATCATAAGAGCCAAGGCTGGCATCATAAAGTCCGAACATGGATTACTTGGCTGCTGCAGGCGGAGTCAACTGGCCCCCCGCTCAGTGCCTGCCGTGGCGGAGCAGTGTTGCCAACTCCTCAGTAAGGAAACTAGCTATTGGCTGTCCTAAAAGTCGCTAGAAGTCGCCTAATTTGCATGATTGTCCATTTGCATGTAATTGTAATGGTTGCTGTAGGAGAGAAGAATAATGTGGGTGAGACAAAAGGTGAGTAAAAAAACACCCTAAATATGTTTAGAACTACAAATTAACTTTCTTCTGTTGATTCTTGTTTTTTTTTTTTTTAATTTTACAATTTAAGTAGGCCATCACTTCTCAAAACAACTTCATGACTTTAATGCTTTGTCTAGACCCACATTGCATAAAGTTTATGAACTTATAAATTAAAGTAATATTAAATGTAATAATAATAATAATAATAATAATAATAATAATAATAAAGTTTATTTACAAAATTGGTTTATGTCATAAACCAATTTTGTCCTGCATTGTTAAATGTTAGAATATCAAATTTAATCAAAAGACTGTTATGTGGGGTGGAATTGCTAGCACTACATCCAACTCTCCTTTATCCGGGCTTGGGACAGTACAGGCAGTATGTCCATGTGTCATCTCCAATAAGCGGCTTCAACCAGCCTTTGAATTCTGGGTTTGATTCCCATTCCTTTCTGTATGTTTGAGTGTACAGTTTAGACTGTGACATGATAAGTTAGCTAGCTAGATGTTTAGCTTATGTGATAGAGAGACAGACATACAGTGGTCGAGGTCAGTAGGTGACTGAGGCTGTAAGTCAAATGCAGTGATTTATTAGTGTGACACTGACAGTGAAGATACATTTACAACCTGCTCTGTAAAACGGTGGGATTGGTGGGAGGGTTCTGCATGCGCTGTTCATTTGTAGTCTGGACATGAGTGGCGTGGGTCTTCTCTCTGACTGCAGCTAACTGCTGCACGAGGCTACTGTGAGACTGACCGCCTGTGAATGCTTTGGGAGGGGGAGAGGCTAACGGTAGCACCCACTGCTTGTTGAGGGCAGTAACTGCAGAGCAATACTGCTTTCATGTCAGAGTTTCCAAAACACCAGAAAAGTCTCTGATAACACCAGAAAAAGTCACTAGATTTGTCACTAGTCGCTTTTGACAAAAAAACAGTCACCAAGAGGATTTGAAAAGTCACCAGATTTAGTGAGAAAGTCGCCAAAGTTGGCAACACTGGTAGCCTAGTGCAGTTGTAGTCCTTTCAGTGGTCCTACCAAGAACAGAGTTGTTGCAGGCAATGCAGGTCTTCTTAGGCTATAGAGGAAGTGACATTCACCCGGTCAAAGGTTGATGTACCATCAAAATAATTTTGAAAACATTATTTTAAGGTGAAAATGTTACATAGTGTTGCTTTAAATGATAGTATGTGCAGTGGCTTTATATAATGTATATAATGGATTTTTTTATGTAATGGAATATAATGTTAAATTTGTCTTGCTACCTCTGTGTTTATAAAATTTTCTCATGCGTATTTTGCCAGAAAGAGAAGCAATTCAGCTTAAAGGTACTGTATGTAACTTTTAGAAACTCGGGCTTTAATGACACATTGTGGTTGTTCAGTGAACTGCAGCCCTATTTTTCTTTTTCTTTTTTTTTTTAGATTTTAGATTCCTTTAGTAGTTCCACAATGGGGAAATTACAGGGCATCCACATGAGTGGATGAGGCAGCCACTGGTGCGGCGCCCAACCCTTTCACCATTCGCACACACATTCACACCTGGGGCCACTTTAGAGTCTCCAATTAACCTAACTTGCATGTTTTTGGCATGTGGGAGGAATCCGGAGAAATCCTGGAGTAAACCCATGCAGACACGGGGAGAACATACAAACTCCACACAGATCACTGTTGGTCAGGGGCTGGGATTGAACCCAGGATCCTCTGGCCAAGGGTGAGTTACTGTGCTGCCGCAGTGCTAACCATTCCGCCACCGCGCTGCCCAATTCTGAGAAAGGCTACTGGTTGGTGTCCATGGAGGGACTGGGGCTGCAGTCCAGCTGGTGGCTAAAAGGTATCACTTGAGCCCATGTTTCCAAAAACTCACATACAATGCAATATTTTTAAAAATGTTATAAATCATAATTGACTTGCTCCTACATTTAACTCCCTATCTTTTAAGTCCATCTGATGGTCTTTTATTGTTAATAAGAAGCAGTAGCTGCTTTAGAAGTATCATGTGCAATAATATCAGAGAGAAAAAAGCCAAGTCTGCACACCAGCATCCTGCTTCATTTACCATTGTTGTCTGGGGATGCCCTTTTCCCCACGATGCTGTGGCTGTCCAGCTATTCTGCTGCACTCTGCAAACACACTCTCTCTTCTAATGCTGCTGCACCTCACAAGCTCCACCTCCAGCATCCAGCTGTGGGCCAAATTCTCTGGGGCTCAACTTTATGATTCTCTCTGTCAAGCATCTGCTTGACTGAGTTTAGTGTATCCTTGGGGGAAGTGATCAGGACACAGACTTGAATATGAATTAATAAAAAAAAAAATCAGAACAGTGTATTATAGTTGTAAATCTGTTCTATTTGAGAGCAATAACTGTCAAGCTCTGAGATACCATCTTGATGTTTGTAGTCTTAACACAGTGATGCCAAAATTCAACTCGTGTTCTGTGAGGAAAAGGCTACAAACATAATTTTGGAGATTTCTCAGAGATTTTAGCTTTTCACTTTTTTCCCTGTTTCTGTATTCTGATATGGCATAGATTAGGAGAAAAGGCTTTTTTGTAAAATTTGTGAATTTTGTGGAAATAGAAATTGGTGAGAAGTTTTTTTATTGGAGCGGAAAATCCTCAGGTAGCCAGATTAAACTGCATGACTTCAAGTTAAATATGCTGCTGTTTGTTGTGCCTTATTGTTTTTAGTCTGTTTCTCTTCATTTCAGTTAGAACAAAAACAGTCAAATTTGTTGACCCTATGAAATGATACAGCGAAAGAGATGCAGTCCTTTTGGCAGTTAGTAACAAAAAGAACTGAATTAATCAGGGCGTGGCTGCAGGTGTGTTAATAATTAAGATATGTTTTCCATTGTAGGTAGTTTTGGTGTTCAGGTGCAGGAATATGACTTATTTATCGCTCAAAAAAGAAAGACAGTGATACAATGGGATTTTGTTTTAACAGTTGGTAGGTATTTAGGAATCCTTTCTTAAAGCAGTTTAAATTCCCTGAATATTATTGATTCCAAACCCTTGCTCTCATGTTTGCCATAAATAAAAGTTTCAACTGTGCATAATTAAGTGTTGCCTGCCCTCTGGTGTAGAGAGCAGATATCGTCCAACCACACTATACACAAGACTAACATACAGTGGTGTGAAAAAGTGTTTGCCCCCTTCCTGATTTCTCATTTTTTTGTATGTTTGTCACACTTAAATGTTTCAGATCAAACAAATTTTAATATTAGACAAAAATAACACAAGTAAACACAAAATGCAGTTTTTAAATGAAGGTGTTTATTATTAAAGGTAAAAAAAATGCAAACCTACATGGCCCTGTGTGAAAAAGTGATTGCCTCTAAACCTAATAACTGGTTGGGCCACCCTTAGCAGCAACAACGGCAATTGAGCATTTGTGATAACTGGCAATGAGTCTTTTACAGTGCTGTGGAGGAATTTTGGCTCACTCATCTTTGCAGAATTGTTGTAATTCAGCTACATTGGAGGGTTTTCAAGCATGAACCGCCTTTTTCATGTCATGCCATAGCATCTCAATCGGATTCAGGTCAAGACTTTGACTAGGCCACTCCAAAGTCTTCATTTTGTTTTTCTTAAGCCATTCAGAGGTGGACTTGCTGGTGTGTGGTCTGGATCATTGTCCTGCTGCAGAACCCAAGTGCGCTTCAGCTTGAGGTCACGAACATTTGAACGGACATTCTCCTTCAGGATTTTTTGGTAGACAGCAGATTTCATTGTTCCATTTACCACAGCAACTCTTCCAGGTCCTGAAGCAGCAAAGCAGCCCCAGACCATCACAGTACCACCATTATATTTTACTGTTGGTATGATGTTCCTTTTCTGAAATGCTGTATTACTTTTACGCTGGATGTGATGGGACACACACTTTCCAAAAAGTTGAACTTTTGTCTCGTCAGTCCACAGAGTATTTTCCCAAAAGTCTTGGGGCTCATCTAGATGTTTTCTGGCAAAACTGAGACAAGCCTTTATGTTCTTTTTGTTCAGCAGTGGTTTTTGTATTGGAACTCTGCCACGCAGGCCATTTTTGAACAGTCTCTTTCTCATGGTGGAGTCATGAACACTGAACTGAGGCAAGTGAGGCCTGCAATTCTTTGGATGTTGTTGTGGGGTCTTTTGTGACCTCTTGGATGAGGTGTTGCTGTACTCTTGGGGTAATTTTGGTCACCCGGCCACTCCTGGGAAGGAGGAACAAATGAGAAACAAAGTAACTGAGATCTATTAGTATGGAAAAGGTTATAAAGCCATTTCTATACTAATAGATCTCAGTTACTTTGTTTCTCATTTGTTCCTGAATTGCTTTGGATCGCAGCATGATGTCTAGCTTTTGAGGATCTTTTGGTCTACTTCACTTTGTCAGGCAGGTCCTATTTAAGTGATTCATTGATTGAGAACAGGTGTGGCAGTAATCAGGCCAGGGTGTGGCTAGAAAAATTGAACTCAGCTTTCCAAAGCTGTAATAAACCAGTTAACTTATGTTTTGTTTTGTTTTTTGTTTGTTTGTTGTTGTTTTTTTGGGGGGGGCAATCACTTTTTCACACAGGGCCATGTAGGTTTAGATTTTTTTTTTACCCTTAATAATAAACACCTTCATTTAAAAACTGAATTTTGTGTTTACTTGTGTTATGTTTGTCTAATATTTAAATTTGTTTGATGATCTGAAACATTTAAGTGTGACAAACATACAAAAAAAAATGAGAAATCAGGAAGGGGGCAAACACTTTTTCACACCACTGTATATGTTTCTGTGGTTATCCTTTAACCCAACACAGTATTGCTAAGGTGATCAAATATTCACTTTAAAAATTCATAAAACAAACATTATAAACAGCTTGATAATCGATAATCACTTCCCCAGCAGTACACATATGCCGCTCCAACAGCTCCAAGTTTACATCAGGAACACATCTTATAGAGGTCGCTTGCACATTGGCAAGACATCGGCAATAGGTTGGGGATGACTATCAGCCAACGTGTCAGAGCTACAGCCACTGTGCAGTTAAATGTTGCTTTTCTTCCAGCTGCTTCCTTTTGGGATGACCACAGCATATCTGATAGCTTGATGAGCCGCATATTTGATTTAGTGAGAATGTGACCAACATCTGTGAAGAATATCTGGTGGCATCCAACCGGGGGTCCAATCTCCCGCAACAGAATCCAGCATTCTACTTGTGACAGCAAGAGGTTCCTCGTGGGAATGCTTTTTGTATTTTCCCCTCCAGATTTTGACATTGTCCTAATGTCAGAGCTGCATTTAAGCTTTAAGGGTGTCCGCCTTCTGACTATGTCACCACCAGTGACTATGTCACTGGTGGTGACATAGTCACTGGTGGTGACTACTGGTGGACATAGTCACTGGTGGTGACATCAGTGGTGACATCAGTGACATCAGTCGACATCAATACCTCTTGTGGTGGGGACGAGACACCACTTGTGGGACCGACACACTCACGGTATCTGGGGAATAGAGCCAATACACCACCACTAAGCCCTGCCAACAAACACCAATTGTGACCAAACGGACAGGCAGTGAAAAGCATCTGGTGACATCCAACCTGGGGTTTGAACTCATAACCTTCTGCACTGGAGTCTGGCACTTGTGTCACCAAGAGGGCTGGCTCACTGGGCAAGCCAAGTAGGAATGTTTTTTTTATTGACTCTGTCACAAGGATTTTATGTCGGATGCCCTTGCTGACCCTGTTGCGAACCCATGACCTTCCAGCTATGGGGTGGGTGCTTTACCACTTGTCCACCACTCCAGTATTCTGCAGTTAAATGTTAATCACGGCCTTTATTTATTTAGGTTGGATCTTTAAGACTGCAACTATTTTGTTATTCAAGGTGAGAAACACTACTTCTAAATTATAATTAGTGATAGAGCATCCACCCCACAGCTGGAAGGTTGTAGGTTCACGACCCGTTCATACCAAAAACCATATAAAATCTTTGCTCAATCAACTATGCGGGCCATCACAATGTCACACACAATACACTGTGGCGACCTCAAAAGGGAACAGCCCAAAGATTAAAATTTTAGATCTTCGACCTAATGCCGATGTCTAGCTGACGTCTTGCCAGCGTGCCAACAACCTCTATAAGAACTTGGTATGTTTGGCCAAGGTCGGCACAATGTAGAACACTTCCAGCCAAAAGTTTGGACACACCTACACATTCATTTTGAATGAGTAGGCGTGTCCAGACTTTTGACTGGTACTGTAGGTGTGCTGTTGAGGTTACTGTTTGAGCCATAGTTTGAACAAAAAGAGGAGAAATAATCATGGAGGCTTTATCAAAGCATAGAAATACATCTGATTTTTAGCGCAAGGACTACCGCTGCAGCCAGAAAAAAACAACCTTTTGAGAACCCTTTCAAACTTTTAAATATAGCATATAGTTATGTAATTTTGCATCCTGTGACAGAATACATAGTGCAGTTTGTGTCTCATGCCTTTATTATTTTTAGCTTTTTCGCCTCAGCCTTTCTAAGCTCAATTTATGACTGTAACTGCACATGTTTTACAGTAGAGGGGGCTGCTGTTTCATTCATGATTGTGTTTGGAACACAAATACATTGAGTTTAAATATGAATAAGACTAAAAACCATATTAATGACTTTGTTTTAATGTTTTTAAATTGACTATTTTTATACATGTGGTCACAATAAAACAACAATCAATACCTTCCAGCATCATCTGTAGTCACTGACTCACTCTCATACACACACATACTCAGTCAAAAGCACCACTTGTTT
The DNA here is from genome assembly GCA_020510985.1 of Pholidichthys leucotaenia. Taxonomy (NCBI): domain Eukaryota; kingdom Metazoa; phylum Chordata; class Actinopteri; order Cichliformes; family Pholidichthyidae; genus Pholidichthys; species Pholidichthys leucotaenia. The sequence continues at coordinate 382,572,167 of CM035836.1, read as the reverse complement.
GTGCTGTGTTCTATCATTGATTCGTCTCTGCTTTTATAACTTAGAAATAATTTAAATTAAATCTTTTTTTTTCATTAATGGGCACTTGAGAGAGATGGAACCCAAATGGGCTGGCTGATGCATCAGTGTTTTTTTGTTGTTGTTGTTGTTCTCAAGTAACAAGAGGTGGGCTGTTCAGAGTTTAGAATCATTCTGCCAGAGAAAGGAGTCATTCCGCAGCACTTTTGCCAATTTCTCATTGAACGGCATATAGAAGTCCCTCAGGATGTCTTTAGTGATGGGCAGCATGGGTCCCAGGTTTTTGTCAGCTGGCCTCCTGGTGTTTGACGCTGGACTTCTTGTGATCTCTGACTCTATTTCTTTTGTCAGGGGCCCTGTGAAACACACACAAATATTGATTTTACACCCACTCTTTCTGGGCCACTTCAGATTTTGCCGTGGCATTAGACAAATGGAACAAAAATACTGTGAAGAGACTCTGTGGAGCTGAACACTCTCTAGGAGGTAATCATACCATGGACAATTTTGTCAGCTCTTTGAAGAAAGACGTCTGGGCTTTAGGGTAATTATACTGAAATAAAGCCAGTGAGGAAAAAGAAAGGTTGCTGCCACATGACAGGACAAAATGCTGTTTGGCTGTCATACTTTTTTTGGCACTGTCTACTATGGAAGTTAGTTATCTTTGATCCTGAAGGATGGAAAGTTGTAGAAAGTTTGCATTGACACAATGTTTTTTTTTAATATCATGTACTATATGGTGATCAAATTTTTTTGATAAGTTTGTGAAACTGGTGAAGGTTATTTTAGAATATTTAGAGAATTATGTTTTTCACAGGGCCTTAAATGCTTGTTTTGTTGTCAGTATCTAACCAACAAGCAACACAGGTCTATAATATATTGAGTACCAATGATGTGTTCAGGTTTGACTGAATTCTCAGGACTGTTATTGGTAGAGCTGTAACTGTAGAGCTACACTTCTGGACCTAACCTACATTATGTTTTAAACATTAGTGCACTGCTCGATGGCCAATCAGCTCCTTGGAGGGAAAAAGCATCCAGATTCATTGCTATTTTAATCATAGATCTAGTGTGTGGATAATTTGATGTCTAATAGTGAGTTCAGACCAAACGCAAAGCAAAAATTTGTGTGGCGCTACTCATGCGAGAACAGCCAAAAGTTGAGCTCAACAAGCTAAAATTTGCCCTGCAGAAGGTTGGGGTTACCTTCATAACTTCTGCAGCTGCTTTGTTCCTGCTGTGGAAATCCAAAAATTGCTGTCACATTATCTGGTGGGGCACACAGTTGGGAAAATGTCACTGCCTTGTCCAGAAACTGTACCGGGATGATGGTTGTTTTTAGCACTAAACTGAAGCTGGCAGGTGTCCAGTTTCAGTAGCTGTTAGCCCAAATAAGCACAGTGGTAGCAGGGTGTCACAGATGGAAACAAAATACAAACACTCTGTCTCAGCTGTGGAACTCTGATCCTTCTGTCTCCAGGTGAGTGGCGGTCTCATTTTCAAACTAGTTTATCGTCCTTTGGTGACGCTTACTCCCAGTGATGGCATAATCGCAACACTGATTAGCTATCACGACCAAGAATCAGCTGAATTTTTCACAAGAGTTGAGTAAAATGCAACTTGCATGGATGAGCATGTTTTTGCATCGTACAGAGTAAATTCACATGTTCATTTTTACACTGACTTTTTATGTAACTGCATCATGCGCAAAATTTGCTTTGCATTTAGCCTGAACATGCCAGAACAGTGTTTAAAGTGTACGCAATTTCTTTGTTGTAACACTTGTATTTTTTGTTATATTTTTCAAGGCCAAATAGTCGCTTTGCCTAGTTGTTGATACTCCATTCTACGGAAAGCCAAGGATGCGGAAGAGTTATGGTCCTGTTCACAGTGAAGGACTAAAGTAGGGGGTGCCACAGCAATGCAAGATGAATCTGCCCCTTTCTTTTAACTAATGCTGACAGCCAAACAGAGTGGCCAATCTGGAAATATGTATGGGACTGCACACTAGTCGCCCTTGACAGTGAGCAGATATAGTGGGGAAAATAAATATTGAGCACATCAACATTTTTCTCATTAAACATATTTCTGATGGAGCCATTGACCTGAGATTTTCACCACATATCATACCGGCTCGGACGTTGCCCGGGTTTGCAGGGTCAGGAGTTCCTGGCAGCAGAAGGCAGGGGACAGAGCTGCGTAGAGGAATCTGATCAGACCTAAATGAAACAGTCATTATCACCCGCAACAGACTGCTATGATGATGATGATAATGATCAGTAACAACCCAAGTAACCCATACATACAAAGAAATCAAGGCAACTGTGTTCTTTCATACAAATTGTCGTCAAATCTTGAAGGTTCCGTGGGTGTCTTCTATGAACTCTGATCTTCAGTTCGTTCCATAGATTTTCAATTGGATTCACGTCAGGTGACTCACTGGGCCATTTTAGCACCTTTATTTTCCTTCTCTGGAGCCAGTTGAGAGTTTCCTTGGCTGTGTGTTTGGGATCATTGTCTTGCTGAAATGTCCACCCTCGTTTCATCTTCAGCATCCTGGCAGATGGCAGCAGGTTCTTATCAAGGATGTTTCTGTACATCTGTCCATTCATCTTTCCTTCAATTATATGAAGTCTGTCTGTACTATGTGCTGAAAGACACCCCCACACCATGATGGGATGTGCAGTGCCATTTCTGCTCCAAACATGCTGTGTGCTGTAGCATTCAAAAAGTTCAACGTTGGTCTCATCTGACCAGACTATATTCTCCCAGTATTTTACTGGCTTGCTCAAATGTTGTGCAGCAAACTTTAAACGAGCTTCAACATGCTTTTTCTTCAGCAATGGAGTCTTGTGAGGTGAGCGGGCATAGGGCCCATGTTGGTTGAGTGCATTACTTATTGTTTTCTTTGAAACAGCAGTACCTGTTAACTCCAGGTCTTTCTGGAGCTCTCCACAAGTGGTCTTCGGCTCTTGGATAACTATTCTGATAATTCTTTTGACTCCTCTGTCAGAAATCTTGCGAGGAGCTCCTGGTCGTGGCTGGTTTATGGTAAAATGTTCTTTCCACTTCCAAATGATGGCTCCAGCAGTGCTCACTGGAACATTCAGCAATTTAGAAATGCGCCTGTAACCAATGTCATCATTATGTTTTGCAACAATAAGGTTGCAAAGATCTAGAGAGCGCTCTTTGGTTCTGCCCATGATGAGTTCTTTGTGGTGTGACAATCTGATAGTCACAGACCTGTTTAAAGGCTATCAGTCAGGACTTCACCTGCTGAAATAAATTTGCACTGATGGGGGATGGGATGTCTTTCTAAATTCTGATGGATTTCAGCTGATTTCTTGGCTTTGTATGCCTTTTTGCACCTCGTTTTCTTCATGTGTTCAATACTTATTCCCTGTGTCATTCCACTTTGTTAAATATAACTTGTTTTGTGACCACAGTTGCCTTGATTTCTTTGTATGTGTGGATTACTTGGGTTGTTGATGATATCTGGTGAAAATCTCAGGTCAATGGCTCCATCAGAAATATGATTAATAAGAAAAATGCTGACGTGTTCAATACTTATTTTCCCTACTGTAGTTATAAATACTGCAGAGTTGTCTGTTGCCAATGACAGTGTGACAGTTTAACTGACTGGGTGAAACAGAACTCCAAATCCAACCCAAAACTGTAAACATATATATATATACTGTATATATTAGTGCTGTCAAAATATCGTGTTATTATCGCGTTAACTCAAGCGCCTTTTTAATGGCGAGATTTTTTTAACGCGAGATTAATGCTGTGACCGTAGTTTTTCATAAGCACAGTGTACTGGCTGTAATACCACGCACGTACACATGGCGGCGGAACGAAGGATACGATTTCAAATATCAAACAAAGAAGAACCCAACGACTAAAGCGCGCGGCACTGGCGGCACTAGTCAGCCACAGTAATGGACGCACCAGGGACACTTCTGAACGGAAAGTTTACATTTAAAATAGGAAAGGATGGTTCGATCGATAAAACTAAAGTTATTTGCACTTATTGTCAATGTGAACTTAGCTACCATCGAAGCACATCCAGTTTAAAATACCATTTGATGGCCAAACACACCAGTGATGTAGCTTCGCCTCCTCCGCGTCAGAACCAAACAAGTTTGGATGGCTTCCGACAGTGGCCCATGGATGCTGCTACTAAAATGAAGCTAACAGCTGCCATAGCTAAGTGGGTGGCTACGGCATGCAGGCCCGTTAGTATTGTGGAGGATGAAGGTCTGGCCGAGATAATTCGCATTGCATCCAACGACTGGACCTACGAAACTCCTTCCAGAGCTACTATCACACGCCGGATAGAAACGTTGTTTGAAACGGAGAAGTCCCAGTTACAACAGGCATTGGGGCAGACAGAAATAGTCGCGCTAACGGGAGATTACTGGACGTCACTTGGCAATGATAACTACCTCGGGGTCACAGCACATTATTTCACCCCACAGTGGAAACTTCAGTCCCATGCTTTGACTGTTATGAAGACAGAAGAGAGGCACTTCGCTGATAATGTTGCAGAGCACTTCATGAATGTAGCCAGAGAGTGGGGCATCAAAAAGAAAGTTGTTTCACTGACCACGGATAGTGCACGCAATATGATGGCTGCAGCCAGAGAGCTCCCCTTTGAACACCTGCCGTGCATCGCACACAGCGTGCACCGAGCAGTCACGGTTTCTCTGCACAATAGCCCATTCGACAGCGCATTGGCAAAATGCAGAAAACTTGTGGGACACTTTAAACACAGCCCAACGAATGCCCTGGAACTCGAGCGGCAGCAAATCGCACACAACCAGAAAGAAGAAGCGCTCACGCAGGAGGTAGCAACAAGATGGAATAGTACCCTTGAAATGATAAAGCGTGTCAACCGGAATATTGAACCTCTGACAGCTGCCCTGGCCCTACACTCAACCAAAGTCACCATGCCAACAGCAACGGAGCTGGAGAAAACAAAGAAGCTCGAAGCTGCGTTGGAGCATTGCAGGTAGGCCTAATTATGTCTTGTAGCCTATATCTGATTCTTTAACAATTAAAGTAGATCTGTGTCAAGACAGAAACATTAGCACCTGTCTCACCCAACGTAAAATACCACCCTGTGGCATGTTTTAGATGGGCCATCTCTATGTGTAGACTGTTTATTTTCTTCATTTTACTCAAAGTGTAGCTCGTGATTATCTGTGTATTTTTTCTGTATTTTGACATAATCAGTGACTGTTTCAATAGCTATGATTCCCTGTGTAACTTAACAACAGTGAAGGCCAGGAAGCGCCCAAGAGGCTAGGTTTTCAGCACTTTCCGCCCTAAAAACGCATTTGGTGGACACAGGCCCTAATGTCTGTCTGTCGGTATCACCTCTCTCCCTTCAACTGTGTGTGTTTGTCCCGCACAGCACTGTAAATGGGTAATGTGTGTGTGTGTGTGTGTGCGCGCAGGAACACATGTGATTCCTCATATCCCCTCCCATCACTGTAACTGTAGGTTATCTATCAGGTGTCCGTATGTGTGTGACAGAGTTTTGTGAAAGAGCTTTTGTATATTGTTGCAGATATGTGACAGATCTTCTGGGTGGAGAGAAGTTTGTTTCTTGCTCTGTGGTGATGCCAGCATTATGCCACCTGTCCCGAGTAATGGAAGTCACTGAGGACGACCCAGCGTACTTGATCAAGTTCAAGGAAACCTTTTCAGCGGATATGGAAGGTCGCAAAGAGAAGTTGAACATCGCATGGCTCAGGGTTGCTACAGCACTCGACCCAAGGTAAGATATTCATTCTACATTCTTCTCAGTATTTTGTTTGTCTTAAGCACCACTTTGTTTTGTGGGTTGGTTCTCTTCAATATCCATTTTTTTCTTCTGAATCTGGAATAGAGATTAGGTCAATGTTTTGTTTTACTAGTGCCTTTGCTTGTATGGCAATAACGTTGATATTTTTTATTATTTCATTTCAAGGTTTAAGGACCTCAAGTGTCTGAGCAAACCTGACCGGGTTGTCGTGTGGGATTCCATCCGTGCCTTACTCCAGCAGCAGGAGAAGGGGAGACCAGCAGCACTGGATGACCAAAGCATGCCTGAGCCAGAGAAGAAGAAGCCAGCTCTCATGTTTGCACAAGAATCTTCCTCAGATGAAGAGGAGGACACCGTGGAACGCTGCATTGAGCGCTACAAGGCAGAACCTATGATTGGCATTGAAGACTCTCCACAGGAATGGTGGTCCACACATAAAGCGTCACACAGTGAGATGGCCTCCCTTGCATGCAAATACTTAGCAACGCCTGCCACGTCAGTACCATGTGAACGATTGTTTTCACTGTCTGGACATGTCGTTCAGAAAAAACGATCTTCCCTGTTGTCTGAAAATGTCAATAGGCTTGTCTGTTTGAGCAACTGGCTCAAAGACAGAAAGTAGGCCTTTAGGTTGACTCACCTGTTACGTGCTAGCAGTTACATTATGTTCATGTTCAAGAGGCTGTGTTGGTAAGTTTAAAACTGCAGCAGTTGGGCTACTATACAGTCATTAGACTGTACTACTCCTCTCAGGGGACACTCTCCTCTTGTTTTCATTTTGTATTTAAGGGGCTGCTTTTGTGCCTATATATTTTTTATTTGTATGTATCTTTTTTTATCGCAGATATCAGTGGCAGGGTTACTAAACTAATGAAAAGGAAAAAAAGAAAACATTTTTTTATTTTCAGAGTAATATGTCCTGTTTTGTTTTCTCGGTCTAATACGGAAGATATGGATGCTTTGCAATGATAATAATAATAAAAAACATTTGTACAAAGCAAGCCCACTCACTTTTTGTGCTGTTAAGAGAATTACAATGGTTTTTCATGAGACAAAAATACGCAACTAAAATGTGATTAATCATGAGTTAACTATGAGATCATGTGATTAATTATGATTAAATATTTTAATCGCTGGACAGCACTAATATATATATATATATATATATATATATATATATATATATATATATAAATCTATATATCTATTTACCTTCTGGTTGTTAACTTGGGAGAACAATTTTCAAAAGCTAAAAATTACATTTTGATATTCAATTCAATTCAATTCAGCTTTATTTATATAGTGCCATATCAAAACAAAAGTCATCTCATAGCACTACCAAATGCAGGGAAAACCCCACAATTGCAGAAAGACACTGCAATCAGATTATCCCCTGTGAGCAAGCACTTAGCGACGGTAGAGAGGAAAAACTCCTATTTAACAGGAAGAAACCTCTAGCAGAACCAGGCTCAGGGAGGGGCAGTCATCTGCTGTCACTGGCTGGGGGTGAGGGGATAGAGAGGATGAAGAGAACAAACATAAAGAACAGGAACAATGAGAAGCCAAGTACATTATTGGAGGTCACCCAGCAGTCTGAATCTATTAACAGCAAAACAAAAGGGGGATTAAGAGACACAAGATCCCTCGCTAATTCTAGGCTATATTGGAAAGGAAGGATTTTACCCTGTTCTTAAAAACAGAGATCGTGTCTGACTCCCAGACCCAGAGTGGTAACTGGTTCCACAGAAAAGGAGCTTGATAGCAGAAGGCTCTGCCTCCCATTGTACTTTTGGAGATTCTGGGTATTACAAGTAATCCAGCATTTTGGGAGCGTAGTACTCTGTTAGGATGATAGGGTAATATCAGATGTTTTATATGTAAGGGGGGCCTGATTATTAAGAGCTTTGTAAGTGAGAAGAAGGATTTTAAACTTAATTCTAAACTCTATAGGAAGCCAGTGAAGGGAGGCCAGAACTGGAGAGATATGATATCTCTTTCTAGAACCAGTTAAAACTCTTGCAGCAGCATTTTGGATCAATTGAAGACTTTTTAAAAGATATTTTAGGACAACCTGACAATAACGAGTTACAATAATCTAATCTAGAGCTGACAAAGGCGTGGATCAGTTTCTCAGCATCATTCAGAGACAAGATGCTCCTAATCTTGGCAATATTGCGCAGATGATAGAAGGCAGTCTTAGAAACAAATTTAATATGTGAATTAAAGAACAGATCTTGATCAAAAATAACTCCAAGGTTCCTCACAGAACTATTCAGAGTGAGAGTAGCAGCATCCAAATTAAGAGTTTGATTTGGAAAGGAATTTCTAAGGTTTTTTGGACCAACAAGAATGACTTCAGTCTTATCTGGGTTTAATAGCAGAAAATTGCAAGTAATCCAGGCTTTGATTTCCTTAAGACAGGCATCTAACTTGGCTAATTGATTACAATCATTGGGCTTCATTGACAGGTATAATTGTGTGTTGTCAGCGTAACAATGAAAATGTATACAGTGCTTTCTAATGATATTGCCTAACGGAAGCATATATAAACTAAAAGATTAGGGCCTAACACAGATCCCTGTGGAACTCCGTGACTGAACTTAGAGTTGGAAGAAAACTCATCACTGATGTGAACAAACTGAAGTCTATTGGACAAATAAGATCTAAACCACTGCAGCGAAGTTCCATTTAGTCCAACATAGTGTTCTAATCTATCAAGTAGAATGTCATGATCGATATTATCAAAGGCTGCACTAAGATCTAAAAGGACAAGTACAGCAACAAGTCCATTATCAGATGCGATAAGGAGGTCATTAGTGACCTTCATCAAGGCTGTTTCAGTGCTGTGATGACCTCTGAACCCAGATTGAAACTCTTCAAATAAACCATTTCCCTGTAAGTGGTCAAACAATTGCGTAGCAACAACTCTTTCTAAGATTTTTGAAATGAAAGGCAGATTAGAGATTGGTCGATAGTTAGCCAAAACTCCTGGATCGAGCATTGGCTTTCTGAGTAAGGGTTTAATTACAGCAATTTTAAAAGCCTGCTGTACATAACCCAAAGTTAAAGAAGAATTAATTATATGAAGAATACGGCTACCAATAATTGGGAAGACTATTTTAAATAACCTGGTAAGAAAAGGGTCTAAAAGACAAGATGAAGGCTTAGATGAGGAGATTATTTTATCTAACTCTAAAAGGTCAATTGGAGTAAACTTATCTAAACAGATATCAATTGAATGAGTTGTAGTAGTTAATGTACTTAAGTTTACAGTGGGAAGAATTTGACTGATTTTATCTCTAATAGACAAAATTTTATGATTAAAAAAAGTTCAAAAAGTCCTGACAAGAAAGCTCAAGGGGGATGCGAGGAATGACCGAGTCCTGACTCTTTGTCAGCTTAGCTGTAGTGTTGAAAAGAAACCTGGGGTTATTCTTATTCTCTTCTATTAATGCAGAGTAATAACTTGTTCTAGCTTTTCTAAGAGATTTTTTATAAATTAAGAGATGATTTCTCCACGCTAAATAGAATTCATCTAAATTAGTAGAACGCCATTTTCTTTCTAATTAACGAGTCTTCTGTTTTAAACTAGGAGTTTCTGTATTAAACCAAGGGGTTAGAAATCTCTGGTTAGACTTTTTCTTTTTTAAAGGGGCCACCAAATCTAGAGTCTGATGCAGAGAGGCTGTAACACTATCTACCATGCTATCAATTACGGAAGGAGCAGGATCTCCATTTTTTATTTCCGTTGTGTTGACCCAAGGTATAGAGGAGACAATCTGCAAAAATCTGGTAACAACGTAATCTGAAAGACATCTGCTATAGTAATATTTTTCTTTAGGAGTCAAATAATCAGAAATAGTGAAATCAAAGGTTAACAGACAATGGTCTGACAGTACAGGATTATGAGGAGACACTACCAGATTTTCTATTTCTATACCATAAGTCAAAACAAGGTCCAATGTGTGGTGGAGATAATGGGTAGAATTTTCTACTTTCTGGGAAAATCCCATTGAGTCTAAAATAGAATTGAATGCCTTATTACGACAGTCACTATCTACATCAACATGTATATTAAAATCCCCTACAATAATCATTCTATCTGATTTCAGCACTAAATCAGCTAAAAATTCAGCAAATTCAGATAAAAACTCTGAGCAGGCCAAGGGAGGGCGGTAAACTATGATGAAGAAAATTGGGTTCAAGCCAAGATAGCCAACATGCCCCACACTGAGGACCAGGCCCTCAAAGGAATTAAAACATGATTTTTGCTTTACATTAACTAGTATATTACAATGGAAAATTGCCACTACTCCACCTCCACGACCAGAACTTCTGGGATTATGATAGTTTAGATAACCAGAGGGAGTTGATTCATTCAGACCAACATAATCATCTTGCCCTAGCCAAGTCTCTGTGAGGGATATTAAATCAATCTGCTGATCAATTAATAGATCGTGAACTAGTAGAGACTTGGGAGTTAGAGACCTAATATTTAATAAACCACATTTAATTTTTAAATTATGAGGAGGAACAGAGGCTAAATTAATAAATTTAGAGACTTGAGGTTTGATTTGAGTTTTACCAACATTTTGTTTAAACACTTTGGGATGTTTATGCATTATATTTTTATTAACTTTGGGGGGAGTAGACAAAGGTTCTCTAAGGGAGAAGACAGGGGCAAAGTTGAGGGGTGGCGGATGAGGAGGAGCTGCAGAAAGACGTGTATTTATCAAGTTGTGTTGTATTTGTCTTGGGTTATAATATTTTGGGTAACGGGAGACAGACACAATCTCTGTAGAGTTATAAATCGAACACTGAACCAAACAGTGAGGATTATTTGGATTAATGGGATTAATATGAGAAGTGGAAACAAAAAAGGGCTGGTTGGCAGACCCAGGAACTTTGGAGTGAGTTAACGCATCAAATCCCAGTCACTGCAATAAAAAAATGCTGAATGGAATAGAACAGATTGTCCCTTAAAACATGTGCACCAAGTCTATTCGGATGGATGTCATCGGGCCTCATAAGTGATGGGCGGTTCCAAAACAGGTTAAAATTGTCAATAAAACCAGTGTTAAAAGTAGGACATGTAAAACACAACCAAGTATGAAGACTGAGAGTTCTGCTAAAATAATTGCAACCTCGTCTGAAAGGTGCCAAGGGCCCAGAGATAAACGCACGTCAGCCACAGTTCATAAGAGTGGACAGAAGGCTCCTGAAGTCACTCTTTAAGATCTCTGACGCTTCATCTGGGATGTTGTTGCATCCAACATGTACTATGACAGTTTTAACGTGGGGGAATTCATTTAATAGGTCAGGGGTAAGAGCCTCAATGTCAGACACTCTAGCCCCAAGAAAAAATTTAGTCACACAGTACCTGCTTTTGACCTTTATCACAAGGTTAGTGATTATGGGTACTTCATGGTAATACAGTGGGGCAAAAAAGTATTTAGTCAGCCACCAATTGTGCAAGTTCTCCCACTTAAAAGATGAGAGAGGTCTCCAAATTTCATCATAGGTATACCTCAACTATGAGAGACAAAATGAGAAAAAAAAAATCCAGAAAATCACATTGAAGGATTTTTAATGAATTAATTGGTAAATTCCTTGGTAAAATAAGTATTTGGTCACCTTCAAACAAGCAAGATTTCTGGCTCTCACAGACCTGTAACTACTTCTTTAAGAGGCTCCTCTGTCCTCCACTCATTACCTGTATTAATGGCACCTGTTTGAACTCATTATCAGTATAAAAGACACCTGTCCACAACCTCAAACAGTCAGACTCCAAACTCCACTATGGCCAAGACCAAAGAGCTGTCAAAGGACACCAGAAACAAAATTGTAGATCTGCACCAGGCTGGGAAGACTGAATCTGCAATAGGTAAGCAGCTTGGTGTGAAGAAATCAACTGTGGGAGCAATTATTAGAAAATGGAAGACATACAAGACCACTGATAATCTCCCTCGATCTGGGGCTCCACGCAAGATCTCACCCCGTGAGGTCAAAATGATCACAAGAACGGTGAGCAAAAATCCCAGAACCACATGGGGGGACCTAGTGAATGACCTGCAGAGAGCTGGGACCAAAGTAACAAAGGCTACATCAGTAACACACTATGCCGCCAGGGACTCAAATCCTGCAGTGCCAGACGTGTCCCCCTGCTTAAGCCAGTACATGTCCAGGCCCATCTGAAGTTTGCTAGAGAGCATTTGGATGATCCAGAAGAGGATTGGGAGAATGTCATATGGTCAGATGAAACCAAAATAGAACTTTTTGGTAAAAACTAAACTTGTCGTGTTTGGAGGAGAAAGAACACCATACCTACTGTGAAGCATGGGGGTGAAAACATTATACTTTGGGGCTGTTTTTCTGCAAAGGGACCAGGACGACTGATCCGTGTAAAGGAAAGAATGAATGGAGCCATGTATCATGAGATTTTGAGTGAAAACCTCCTTCCATCAGCAAGGGCATTGAAGGTGAAACGTGGCTGGGTCTTTCAGCATGACAATGATCCCAAACACACTGCCCGGGCAACGAAGGAGTGGCTTCGTAAGAAGCATTTCAAGGTCCTGGAGTGGCCTAGCCAGTCTCCAGATCTCAACCCCATAGAAAATCTTTGGAGGGAGTTGAAAGTCCGTGTTGCCCAGCGACAGCCCCAAAACATCACTGCTCTAGAGGAGATCTGCATGGAGGAATGGGCCAAAATACCAGCAACAGTGTGTGAAAACCTTGTGAAGACTTACAGAAAACGTTTGACCTCTGTCATTGCCAACAAAGGGTATATAACAAAGTATTGAGATGAACGTTTGTTATTGACCAAATACTTATTTTACCGAGGAATTTACCAAGTAATTCATTAAAAATCCTTCAGTGTGATTTTCTGGATTTTTTTTTTCTCATTTTGTCTCTCATAGTTGAGGTATACCTATGATGAAAATTGGAGACCTCTCTCATCTTTTAAGTGGGAGAACTTGCACAATTGGTGGCTGACTAAATATTTTTTTCCCCACTGTAGATGATGTCTTAAACTTAACAGGGTTAAGTAAGTTTACATTAGCGCACACTTTTGCAAATCACAACAGTTTTTAAAGTCTTTATCCCTCTTCGTAATAAATGAGCTGCCATGTATGTGTTGTGGTTATCAGAGCTCCTTGATTGAAATATTATTCACTTACCCAAGTTGAGGAACTCAAAGACTTTGTGCATTGTGTATTTCCTGTTAGAGGCATGGTCTTCTAGCCTTAGGACTAGAATTTGTTTCCTGCTGAAGACCGTTAACCAGTCCATTAGGTACACAATGTAGAGGCCAACTTGTAACCTGACCTGAGGACATAAAACAAAATAGTCAACATAAGATGACAAAGTCTTATAAATAAACATCCTCTTTGCAACACTCTGATGCATGCATATAATTCTTTATTAAGGAGATAAACAGATGGAAGAAAGATAACAGGGAGTGGATTTTAAAAGGTTTCCACTTCATCTTTCTTGTGATTTGTCAGTGTAATAACAGACATGCTTTGGTAATATTGGGTGTAAATGCTGGTTTAGAAGCTATAAAAAATATAGTTATCCCAGGAATCATAAATCTGCATCTACACCTGCCTGTAACCCAGATACATACTATAAAAAGTTTTAAAAAAACAACAACATGCGATTATATATTTTTAAATATGATGGCATATTTAAATATTTGGATTCTGGGTCGAAAAAATTTAAAAAATGTCAGATTGAGATCTGGGTAATTTGTGGCAGGCACTTTTCCTTACTTTTTGTGACATTGTGTTTGACAAATAGATGAGATCATTACACATTTCATTAGTTCCTGCCAAAAATAAATGAGCCCACTGATCTCTTGTGAGATTCAATCAAAGCATTTGCAGAAAGTCTTATAAATGGATGTCAGATGGATTTTTAGATTCCCGTGTGACAGTTTATTGCAGAATTGTGCATGCACAAAAAATACCTTTTGTCATTCAGTATTTTTAAGAAATAGCATTTTAAAATCAATCATTACAAGCTGGGTCACCAATTCCTTCATTATCAAATCAATCTGTTGCAGCACTTTAAACTGGTCATGCTCTTGCACTATTTTCTCTTGTTTTTTTTTTGTGTGTGTTTTTTTCCCTCTTTTCCCTGGAAACTAATCCGAGCTCTAAAACTTTTATCACAAAAACACAGGCATGAGAGACCGCTGTAAGGACAGCTGTAATGCTTCTCACATGAGGCTAATAATGCTTGGAGATATTAAAGGATGAACAATTAGGCCACCAGCACAGAGCGTGCATGCTAATGAAGTTCAAGAAAGTTTTTTTTCAGATGTCGCAGAATATGCAAAGCCTCATAATGCTCATAATGGGGAGACCAAAAGAGGATAGATTATGCCACCCAATCTGCCTTAAGATACTGTGGGAAAAGCTGGCCAGGGGCCCAACACAGGGGCCTTGCACTGGCTGACACCAAAGCTTGGTCTGTTTGTAAAAAGGAGTTCATAATACTAGTGAACTGTTTATTGTGGTGCACAAAGAGACTTGAGATGTCAAACTGCTCAGTAGCTAAACAGCACTGCCAATCCCTCCCTCTTTCTTTTCTGCAAACTTTAGCATGTTCTAATGAAACACCGATTCCACTCAGTCTGTCTTTTTCACTGCCTTTCTAGTTTTTCATTCTCTCCAGCAGACAGACTAGTCAATGGCGGCATTTAGACAAAAATGGGGGCACTCACTGGCATGGCGTTGTTGACAGTGGTGTTGTACACACAGGAGCGCATTGTATATTCCGCAAGGCAGCCCTCAAACAACTGCAGTGACTCTGACACCTTCTCATGGAAATCCTCTGCAGACTTATTGGCAATACCAAAGTAAAGGTAGTCAGAGTAGAGCCTGCAAGACAATACAGTTCCTCCATAAACAGACAACTCATTGTTTCTTGAGTTTATGTAGTTTTTGAAATAACTAACATAACAACCTGTACATGTAGTTAACATTCAGCTGAAAGCTTTCTTGGATAGGAACCATACCTTGGCTGGTTTTAGGACCCACCACAGTACACAGTCTGCTCTTTTAAAAGTTTGAAATTACTGTATATTATTTTAGTTCTGATTCTGGTGACTGTGTCGTACTAGTGCTCCTTGACCTTATAGCTGCTTTTGACATGGTGGTCCATAATGTCCTTATTTCTCAGCTTGAGCAGTGAATGGGCATGGGAGGGGGTGTAGCCCTTGATTGATTCAGGTCTTACCCCACTGACAGAAGCCTTTGTGTAAACCTTAGTGGTTTTGTATCCAATTCTGCTTCACTCCCCTGGGGAGTACCTCAAGCTTCAATTCTAGGACCCTTACTGCTTAATGTGTACCTGTTACCACTTGGTTCATTATTCGCAGGCGTGGCATTTCTTTCTACTGCTACACAGATGGCTGTCAGATTTATTTTTTTCTAAACTAAAATGATCCAGGTCACATCACAACACTTCTAGACTGTCTCAGTGATATCAGGCAGTTGATGGCACTGAACCTTTCAAATTTTAAGAAAAAAGACACATTGTTTGGACCTGGAGGCACCAATACTAATTTCTTCTGTGGACCTGTGCTTCCTGGCTAGTTATAAGAAGTCCATCATTTCTAACCTGGGGGTAAAACTGGACACAGATTTTAAATTTGACAGTCGACTAAATACAGCCGGAAAAAGGTGGATTGTCCTCTCCGGGTTGGGGACAAGCTCCTGCCCCAAGTGGAGGAGTTTAAGTGTCTTGGGTTCTTATTCACGAGTGAGGGGAGAATGGAGAGAGAGATTGACAGACGGATCAGGGCAGCATCTGCAGTGATGTGGACATTGTACCAGTCTGTTGTTGTGCAGAGGGAGCTAAGCTCTAAGGCAAAGCTGTCGATTTACCAGTCAATTTACATTCCTACCTTCACCTGTGGTTGCAAGCTTTGGGTAATGACCAAAAGAGTGAGATCGCGGATACAAGCGGCTGAAATGAGCTTTCTTCGTAGGATGGCTGGACTCACCCTTAGAGATAGGGTGAGGAACTCAGTCATCCAGGAGAGGCTCAGAGTAGAACCGCTGCTCCTCCACATTGAAAGGAGCCAGTTGAGGTGGTTTGGGCATCTGATCAGGATGCCTCCTGGATGCCTCGCACCTGAGGTGTTTTGGGCACGTCTCATTGGGAGGAGACCCCGGGGCAGACCCAGGACTCGCTGGAAAGACTATGTCTCCCAGTTGGTCTGGGAACACCTTGGTATCCTCTCTGAAGAGCTGGAGAAGGTGGCTGGGGGGGAGGGAAGGCTGGGTTTCTCTGCTTGAACTGCTGCCTCTGCGACCCGAACCTCCAGAAAAGCGGTAGAAGATGGATGGATGGATGGATGGATAAATACAGTCGTGAGAGCTTGCTTTTTCATTTGAGAACACTTTCAAGCATTAAGTCCATTTTATCAAAGAAAGACCTAGAATCAGTAATCCATGTTTTTATAATCTCATGCCTTGCCTATTGTAATGCACTATATTTTGGGATCAGCCAGGCTTCCGTTGCTCACCTACAACTTGTGCAAAATGCTGCTGCTAGATTTTTAACTGTTATAGTGTGTAAACAAGACCATATCGCTCCAATTTTAGCTTCTCTTCACTGACTCCCTGTACATTTTCAGATTCATTTTAAAATTCTTTTATTGGTTTTTAAGCGTTTTACAGGCAATGTCCCTCTGTACTTTACATACCTTCTCCATCGTTACACCCCGGCTGTACCTAAGACGCGGCGTAAGCTCAGAGGTGATTGTGCCTTTTCAATTATGGCTCCAAAACTGTGAAATGAGTTACCATCACACTTTAAACAGGTTCCTTCACTTGCTGTTTTTAAATTTTACTTAAAAATGCACTTTTGCTCCCTGGCTTTTGACCCAGTGTGACATGTTGACTTTTATCCAATTTATGTTTTCTTTTTCTTACTTATCTCTTTCATCTTGTTTTATTCCTATATATTTTTAGTTTTGTGTACAGCACTTTGGTCAGCTTTATTGTTGTGAAAGTGCTTTATAAATAAAATTAGATTGGTTTGGACAACAACTAAAAACTTAAGTAATAAGTCAGCTGCATGAAATCAACTGTGACTTAATGTAAATTATGCATTTTTCCCTTGAGGGAGGATTGACTTTATAATGAAATCCAAATTGCAGTTCTGGCTATATCACCTCTTAAAAACTAAAACAGAAATACATAGCACTGTAAAAACATCATGCCTTAATCTAATACAAATAGCACAATTTCAGTTTGATGTCCTTTTTCCAGTTTATGCTGTATTCAATGAAACATCTTGAAAAGGTTGAACCATGAATAAATTTATATATTACCAAAAGCTTTATATTATCTTCATCACAAAAGTTCAGATTGAATTAGTGTCAGTTCACTAACACTTGATTATTAATTAAGTGTTATTATAATTATACTTAATTATTCATTTCTACTTACACTGAAACAATAAGCTTCACACTGAATTCATAAATAGAAAGGACACAGCTCTTCATCCTTCTAAAACTACAATACAGACACATACATTTAATGAAATAAACATGACAAAGAGCCATATAAACACCGCAGTGCAATTTAAATTGAGATGTAAAGGCGTGCAGAGGGAAGGTGGCGCAGGTTGTAAACAAGTCTCTCATCATAAAAAGGGCACAGTTAATCTAACTCAGCATGCCGTTCATTTTCCACTAGAACTGTTGTGGGTGAAGGTTGCACGGGCTGTGATTTGACAGGCAAAGGCAATTACAGACAGCATGTTCAGGCTTTGTGTGAGGTATAACATTAATAGTGTAAAGAGATTTAAACAGTTTAAACAGAAGATCTGCAAGAATTGTGCAGTGAGCTTTTAACGCTTTTGATGAGGTTGCCATAACAATTCGTAAACATGTCTTTTGTTTCCTATAAAGCCAGAATGTGTCTGTGTCCTCGGTGTAAACGGCTTTTATAGGGGCCTAAGCTAGAAACAGAACTTATTACTGGCATTCTAGGAAGAACTGTCACACCTTTCCACTGGGTCCCGGAGCATGACGATGAAGCGGGCATCAGGCTGCAGGGCGTGGATGAAGTCCTGGATTAGGAAGGGAGGCTCTCCTTTAGTATTGTTGTCATAGAAGAACACCCAGGCGTTGTTATCCCACATGGTTGAGGCACTGGCTTCTCCTAGAAAATGCCCCAACATTTGGTTCATATAAAAACACGCACACAGGGCATCGTCCACAAATACAAAGCAAATGCATTTTTAATATCATAGTGCTGCAAATGTCTGTTCATCAACAGTTTATAGAATTGCGACTCCTTACTTTCCAGATGCTCACCAACAGAGGTAGGAAATCGGAATTTCTACACGCAGCTCTACAACTAGCAAGTGGAACAAATATAGGACCGGACTTTGGCTTGCTGAATCCAGAATTTCCCATCTCTGCTCACCAGGCTTGCAGACCTCAGATGAGTCAGCATCCAGATTGTACTCAAGATTAAGGTCTGTAACTATCTGTCATACCATCTGTTATGTTTATTTTACTATAGCTAAGGCTTATAATCAAAATTAACAGATTAATCTGATGTTTTAAACTAGAAGCATTTGGAGAGTGCAAACTTCCTCCAAAGCAGGACATTTTCCCCTTCAAATCCTTTAGCCAATCCCAGGAGCTGGATCAAAGTTAAAAACACTATCACCTTTTAAACTCAACAATAAAATTTTTACTGATATTATCCCATTTAAATGCAAATAAATATATGCCATTGAGCTGAATGGAACTGAACCAAACTCCTTTTAAAATATATTAAATTTAGAAAACTATTAAAACCCTTCACCATATTAATACATGAAATTGTCATGGAGGTTTAAATGTGTCCAATGGTGTCTCATTAGGAGTTGCTGTTGTTTTCTGTGCCCCACCAGACTTTCTGTGTCAGATGCCACTGAACATGTTATCTTAATTTTAGCAGAAAATTGTCTTGTGAACATGCAGAAACAGTGAGATCTTGTTAATGTTAGAGAGGTTTGCACAGAATAAGACTGCATTCCGTGGCAGTGGCAAAGTAGGTGTATGTACATGCACATGAACACACATGCGTGCATGAACAAGTACAAAAAATACTGTGAATTATTTCTTCTGGATTGCAAGCAACAGACGACATTCTCTACTGTGAGCATCAAAACACATCTGTGAGAGTTATCAGGCCTCCCTTTGTAATAACTTAAAACAGTCCTGCTTCCTGCTTATGATCCAGATCACCACCAGAAGTTAATCATATCTAAGTCAGGACAAGATGAAACTGATAAAATCTGTATTTATCCATTAGTTTTTGCATAATCCTGCAAACAAAGAACTACAAAAAATGCCACCATTCTTATAGTTTCCATGGCATTGGTTTATTGTTAAAAAAAATGACCAACTTAGTAAAATGAGGCACATGAAAGCAAAAAAATGTGTTTCTGGCCCACAAGGAGAGATTCAAAAGCAAATAACAAATAAATCAAAAACAATTCTTGCCTAATCTCTGGCTGTGAGAAAAATCAAGGGAACCATTATAATCCATACAGCATTGGTCCTCACATTAAGTCAAAAGGTTCCATTTCTCAAACAATTTGAGACCAGAAACTTAATCAGGTTTTGCTGAGAATTGATATCCAGGATTCATTAGGCCGTCTGTGCCTTCATTATCCTCTTATCTGTGAAGTGAAGCCGTGATGTATTTGGAAGGAACACAACAGGAGCCTTATCTCCCTGCTTTTCTCACAGAAAGGGATGATAGCCAAGACCTATTTTCTGTGATGACAACGGTGAAAATGAAACAGTATCACTTCTAATACTGCTAGTGACTAAAAAGATGCACACAGTGATCAAGTCTTTTTAAAGGTCTCCGTGTCCATTAAAAGAGCTTTTTATGGTCCATGGGGGAGGCTAGAATAGGACATAGGAGGAGCCAAACTGGTGTGCCTCTGGGATTTCACAGTGGCTTGATCTTGGCCAGCCAATGAAGGGAATCAGAAGGCCAAGATCCTGGCCACAGTCCTGCACCTTGCTGGGCTTTCCCAGCACATAGTGTGAATAGTGAATGGTGCCATCTCTCCAACAAGGATTATTCATTTAAAGAAGGAGGCAAAACAGGGCAATACGCTAAGCAGCAGTTAATGCAGCAACTCAGTTCAGAGTGGAAAATCTATTGTCAGAAACTTAAATTGGATTTTCTTTGCAGCTGAGCAGTTTCTTTAAGGCAGAATGACACAGAAAACAGAGTACACAGGCTGGAAACAGGATATGCAAATAAAGGAAGGCACTTTCTCCACCCCGCTGTGGATATTATTGCTGTCCTGACACACCAAAAACAATGATTCCCTTATACAGCACTTCAGTGAAATGGCTAAGTAAGGCAGAAGGAAGTCCAGTATTATTAAGCTGTTAGAACCTCTCTTTACGGGTGAGTCACCCTTTCTCCTAAAAATTGCCTTCACTTGCTGAAGAGAAAGTGGCTGCTACAGAGCAGCTTCATGCTTCAGCTTCACTACCTGCTGCTTTAATAGCAGCTTTGTAATATTGGAAACAAGATTGCAAGTGAAGGTCTAGGCAGGTGTCAGGTCACCTCAAGCCAAAAGCTATTGGGCGCAGCCTGACGAGGGCACAGAGTACTGTCAGGCCACATTCCATACGAAGTTCACAAAGCCGATACATGACTGGAGTAACTAATATAATTTAGCAGAGGAAGGAGAGCAAAAAGTGTGCTCCAAAGCAAGATGCGCTGACAAAACAGGAAAGCAGAGGTTACACTCTACAGGAAACCAGTGCTCTAAACTGCAGCAAGACTTGATTAGGAAGATGTTTGATACTGTTTTTACACACTATCACGTACATCCTGCTTGTTCTTAGCACACCATGATCACACCACGAGTACAGATAAGCATTCTAGAACATTTGGTGTTGTTTTACAGACAAATTCTGATAAGCAACTTCCTATCAAAGTGTGCCACCCTAGGGCTTCCTAAGTCTGATATTGTCTTTGTCTGCTTGCAAAGCACAAGGAGGGAGAATGTAATCTTCAGTGTCTGAGCTACAGTTTATCTTATTGTTATTTTTCCAAAGTCTGGTTGGGTCACCTTGGGTATTAGAATGTGCAAAAGTTTTGGTCAGTGTTAGGATGAACATGGATTTGAAAATAGATTTATACTCAAGACAAAAGGTTACCAGCACAAAACTGCTTCATTCCCCTAAAAATAAATACATTAATACCTAATAAATCTGTGATGAAAATGAAAATGTGGATAGAATAAAAATCTTCAGACTGATACGCCTCTCCCCATGTGCTGCATCCACACCAGAACACACACATGCTCCATGTTCATTCATTCCCCTAAAAAAATCATGCATTAATGCTTAATCTGTAGACTCCAACAGTAAGCCCACAGTTAAAATGAGAATGTGGATGGAATAAAAAATTATTTAGTGTATCATCATATAAATAAAATGGCGAGTGATTATGACTGTTGCAACTCTCTCCATCAAAATAACAGAAAATCTCGGCGTATGCTGCTTTCTCATGCACTCTGGAGCTGTGCAATTTCACAACACGCCACTGAAATAGCATTAAACAATGCACTTCTGATGACAGAAATGCTCTTGATCTTTTTTCCCGATCAAAAGCGCATTGTCATAACATGCACCATAACACCCATACGCATGAGGTTACACGCTGCCAACACCTCTCTGAAATGACTTTTCACCTCCCAACGCAAAGCGGGCGCACTGTCTTCTAGTAATTAGATGGCATGATGCAAAGGGTAAAAAACAGACAATGCGCTGACAGAAACTAGCAAAAACACTGGCATACGGCAGGAAGTCTGGCACAAAAGTCTGCTGGTGACTGTCAAAATAGGGCCCATAAACTTTCTTCTTAAAATTCAAAAACTGATTTGCTCTGCTCTTGAGCGGTATCTTTGTACTCAGATGTGCTGCTTGCACCCATTTCCTGTCAACTGACTTTCAGCTCCTCCTCCTCCAGTGCATCTCTTTGATAACAAAATCACCATCAAATCTCTGCTCTCAGATTTTTGTAGATGAGGTGACAGCTTGCTAACCAACAAAACCCACATAAAACCCACATAAATTCTCTGCATAATGCTCTGGTCAGATGTTGGATTGAAATTCTGCTCCCAGAGGGTCTATGATTTTGTAAACTCTTACTCTCTGGTCATCAATTTGGAATGTAATTATTTTTCTCCTCTGTGGTTACCTCTCAAGGCAATATTAAATTGACCTAAGACTACTGTGTTTCATGTATTATTAAAAAAATGTATAATTTTTTAATTTAAAGGCAAAATTCTGACCAAAATTCATCATTCAAACAAATTCCTACATTTCTATTTACCCCTGTATGTTAATTATTTTCTGCAAATAATAACTGACATCTAACTTACCAATGATGATGTCAGTGTGGCTGTATCCACTTGTATTTGCTGTTTGGTTGTCCTGGATTAGGTAAGCAGCCTGATCAAACAAGTCCAGGTAGTCTTCTACTGGGTATCGATCATGAAAGCCCTCACTGAGACGAATTATACCTGCAAGAAAGAAAAATAGTGTGTTATGTCACATTTTTTTTTGCATGAGACAGTTATTTTAGTAGTTGAATGAGTCACTTAGTTTTCTTTGCTAATTCAATGGTTTTTCTCCTTAAGAATTCAACTCAGTAATTAATGAACTCATGACTCCCACACTGTACCAGAAAGTGGTGCCTTCATTATTTTTTTCCCAACAGTGGGGGCGAGTTGTATGCAAACATGATGACAGGTTCACATCATGTATGTGACGCTGTGTGGCAAATAATAGCAGTTCCATATTGCACAAAATGGTGTTTTGTGG
This sequence comes from Pholidichthys leucotaenia, assembly GCA_020510985.1. Taxonomy (NCBI): domain Eukaryota; kingdom Metazoa; phylum Chordata; class Actinopteri; order Cichliformes; family Pholidichthyidae; genus Pholidichthys; species Pholidichthys leucotaenia. The sequence continues at coordinate 382,549,458 of CM035836.1, read as the reverse complement.
CTTTTAACTTTGTAAAAGATGGTCATGGGTCATCCTCAAATGAGTGGATTGACCTTTCTGGGTTTTATGAAGTCACAAACCAGCCAAGCCCTGCTTCTTTTTTTTTTTTTTTTTTTGTACTTATTTTGTACCCGTAGGTAGATTTGTTTTGCAGTCTGGTGACAAGCCACCAGCTGCCGGTCGCTGCGTGCGCAAGCGCCCCGTATCCCTAACCTGCATGTTTTTGGCATGTGGGAGGAAACTGGAGAAATCCCGGAGTAAACCCACGCTACATGGGGAGAACATGCAAACTCCACACAGATCACTGTTGGCCGGGGGCAGGGATCGAACCCACGATCTCATGATCCCCGCGATCCCCCGGCCGAGGGTAAACTGTGCTGCCGCAGTGCTAACCACTGCGCCACCGTGCAGCCCGTTCAGCTGTTAAAGTTGGTAAAGCAAATGCAGCCTGACTGCTTCTTTAGTTATGATTAGCTCACTGAAAACTTTTAACCACTCAAATTAAAGGCTCATTAATATTAATGATATTAATATTAACAGACAGATTTTTATGATGAGCTGTAAAACAACACAGAAATGTTTTTGGCCTTTAAAGCTACATGTGTCCTTGAGGGTGTCAAAAATTGAAATCAACCCCTTAAAAATGCACAATATGAGACCTTCAGGGACAAAGCACCAATGTGGAACTGATTTTTAGCTCATTCCGGCAAAGCGTCCGTCTGTCCATATGTCTGTTCATCCATCCACAATTCATGGGAGTCGTACTCCTGGTTACCAAACTCACTCACAATGATCCTCAGGAAGGTCTGCATCCAGGTTGTGCTCAAGAACAATGTTAAGGTCAAACGTCAGGAGATCTGGGAACTTACATGATTTTAGAAAATCACTACTTCTCCGAGGCAATTGCCTCAATTCTCACAATACTCACAACTGAGGTCAAAGTCATTGTCAGAGGTCAGAAGGTCTGGGCATTTATGATTTCACAAAAAAGTTATTCCTCCTAGACCACTGACCTTGACTATAAGCACATCCTAGATGGCCAGGTGATCTGATCACTCCTGGGGTGATTCCATCAGGCCAGAATGAGCTATCCCGTCATTGATGGTCTAGTTTGACAGAAGCCATTCCAGAGCCAGCACTAGTTAATCTGTCCATGTGTTGCTCACTTTTTACCTACCTACATTAGTTATTTAGTCATTAGTAGTTATTTTCTCAATATGACAATTTTAGAAAATACATAATATCCATCCATCTTCTACAGCTTAATCTTTTTGGGTTGCGGGGGGCTGGAGCCTATCCCAGCATCTTTGGACGAGAGGCAGGGTACACCCTGGGCAGATCGACAGTCCATTGCAGGGAATACATAATATACTTATTTTTATTTGAAATACTCTGTATGGAACCTTTGGAAATTTGAGTATCAGTGACACCTTTTGTTCCCTAAATGAACTGCAGCCCCACTCGCTCTGTTCATTTATGAGGACAGTGAATGAATGGATGTTCTGCAGTTCACTCAGTCACCAAAAGGTGTCACTAAAGTTAGAGTTTCCAGAAAGTTCCATATACCTTAAAAATTCCATGATTGCTTCAAGTTCATTTTGCTTAATCTGATTCAAACAAAAATAATGGTTAATTTTATTATTGCAAAAACCTTTTAAACCTAACTCTCCCCAAACTGATGGTGGCTGGTTGGAAAATTTCTAACATCTCACGCAGCCTAATAGGAATCAACAACCCACTTTAAGGGTTTTTATTCCTGTGCTTGTGCCAGGCTAAATCACCCTAAAATACTTAATAAGGATTGTGTTTTTGTTGTAAATTGGCAGTGTCCTTTATAAAATCCAAGATCAGATCCAATCTAAATTTAGTATAGAATGCGCCGTTTCACATTTTAGTCTTTCCAGTTACAGGCCAGTGTCAAGTTAATCCTTTAAATGCAGGACTAGCAAATGTGTTTTCTGTCTGAGCCGCTGTGTTGTATGGGATAAGTATAATTTACAAGGCAATTGTGAAGATTTGGTTTAGAAGCTGGGAGTCTCCACGCAGCATAAGGATAATGAGGGAACTCAGGCGTCTGCTACGTTCAGTGATGCTTTGATGGTATCCCATTAAAACACCTTTCTTAGCAGGAAAACATGATTAGAAAACTGGAGGGATGTCTCCAAACACCCAGCCCGCATCATTATTCATCCATAACGGTCACACTTGTATGAGTGTGATTGCTCTGGTGCATCTCTTCAAGGCTTATTCCCTCTTCTTCATCCTTTTGCTTTTTGATATGAATTAAGCGTAGAGCAATTTCCAAATCGGCTGTTTCCTAATGGGGATGGTCCACAGCAGACATTGCTTGAGATTCAGACTGTTCCTCTTAAGAACGTTATGTGGCACAGATCACACCATATCACCTATACAGAGCGTCGGCAGACCTGGACCTCAAGGGGAGTGAAATGAACAAATACAAAGCCAGAACATTTGAATTCAGAGTGTTCTCAAAGGGTGTCTTAAGAGAAAAGTGCTGATTAGCAGCACACAGCCCAAAGTAAAAGATGAGGAAGGGTGTAGAAGAAGAGAGTGACAGCAAAGATGAAAAGCAAGAGGAATGGCGGTGGGGACAATAAGTGAGAGGGACTTCCGTCCTTGGGATACAGCTGCATTTACTGCTGTGCCGCATCACAACCTGCAGGCATAAGGCAGAAAAATTAAAGCTGCTCATGATTCTACACCCCACAGCTTTATGAGCTTTAAATAGCTACCAACATGAGCTAAACCAAAAACTTTATTGTAAGTATTTGGTACAGACTGATCAATCTGCCCAATTAGACCTTCGTGACTCTCAAAGGGATTAGGGGCATAGTCAGCACCTGCATGAACTTCAAAGGGATTATGTTTTGGCTCTGACATTTAAGCCTGCTTTGGTATATGTGGTGAGAGTTGAAATGGATCCTCCACAAGATGTGGCCAATGTTGTAAGTAGTGCCATAAACGAGAATTATGCTGCCAACGCCCTGACACAAACTATTAAAATAATGAAGTCATATTGAGACTGACGGCTCCAGGAAAAACAAAGGCATCAGCCATTTCTAAATAGAATGGCTCCATGTCCCCATACTTGGATGTAAAAGTGCAGCTGCTATACTTACCAGAGTTATGATCAGCATACTGTCTGTACTCTGCATAAAGACCATTCTGTTATCGACCTTTGATTTCATGGTCAGAGCTGGCTTTTAACAGAGTCATCTGTCAAGAGGAAGATGGGTGGCCTACAGTCTAACAGCTAATCAGTCCCTCCAGAATTTCGTGGGATGTTTTTATGATTGTTATGGCCCAAAAAGCCTGAATTCGCAGGAGCTTTTTTAAAAAGTTGCGATAAAAGTTGCAGTGTTTTGAGAGTTTCTTTTGCACTAAAAGTTGTGGGAAGAATTACAAATTTTAAAGCAGATGTTTTTTCCAGTTTACTGCAGTGATATTCTATACAACAATACAAGAAAAACACAAGATTGTCAAAAATTTCCTATTACAGTGATTTGTAAATTAAACAGAAACTACTGCTATACAGAAAAACTCTTTTGTGCAACAGCCAATACAGACTTTAACACAATATCCATTACAACAACTAAATTGCACCAAATGCATGTTAAAGAGTATAGATCTGGAAATTATTGGCAGCACCTTCATTTGAAAACTCCCTATGGTCCCCAACCACTCGGTACCGAATGGGGATGAAAAAATAAATAACATATTGGATTGCTCTGTATTGTCTATTGGAGTCTGTGTTTTTCTGAAAAAAAAAAAAAAAATTACAGACAATATTCTCTGTCTTTCCGTGCCTAACTCTAACCTGTCTATCTGCTAAACCCAGCTCTTCATACACGCGGCCAGCACAGAGACGTGGCGAGACATCCACCAGCAGACTGGGGGAGACAGAGGAAGGGACTGTGCTGGAAACCTCGCGGGTGAGTGTGTTTTTAAAATCACACTTGTTTTTGCTGAAGTGTTCCGTTAATACTCACTGTAAACACAAACGTGAACGCGGTGCAGCAATGCATTTGATTGGTTAGACTGAGTGTTTCATACCCACTCAGAGACAAATTTGATTTGTGAAATTGGCAGAAGTTGACGAGGACTGGCCAAAATTGTGGGAAAGTGCACAATAGTCGCGCTGATTGGCTGATTTCATGTGAATTGACGCAATCGCAACATTGCAAAATCATGGAGGGATTGGCTGATCTTTTCTCTCTAAAACATCTTTTTTTAATTCGCACATCAGTATCACACACCAACAGAGTAACACCACTGACACCCAGCTCTACTGCTGCTAAAGTCTCTTATCATTCATGAGTCCTAACAGCACTTTCAGCAATAAAATAAAATTAATTCATTTTTTGTAGGGTTCAAATAGAATAAAAATGTTAGTCTGATTCACATTTTTACACCAAGACTAAATTTGAGGGGGTACGGAGGGACAGAGGGATGGACAGCGGGAGGAGGGACAGAGTCTTGGCAGGGGTATGCGCTCTCTTACTACCCTCTACTTGCATTTCATTCTTGGGTTTATGTTTCTTTCCTGTGTCTTCGTTTTAGCTTCACCTTAGTTCTGTCTTCATCTGCTCAGTTCTGTTCCCCAGTCTTTGTCGCCTTTTCCTCCTCAGTTGTGTTGCTGTCTCTTTGCTTTCCTCCCCTGCTCCTCCCTCATTTGTGTCATTGCCCTCACCTGCCCGACTGTCCTCACCCGTTGTTCCCCCCTCTGACTGTCTGACAGATGTCATCCCTGTGTCTCCTGCGGTGTCTTGTATTCGCCTCACTCTGGTTAGTGTTTAGCTTATTTCTGCCCACCCTTCTGTGGTGTTTGTTATTTTCCTCCAGCATGCATTTAAGTAGTTTGTTTACCAGCCTATCACCCTTGGTTTTCTTTTATAGTGTTTCTCCTGTGTTTTTTCTGTTGGTTTTTCCTCTGACTTATTGCCTCAGTTCTTAGTTCTTAGCATCTTGTTTTATAAAATCCCCATTCTCCCTGATATCTGCCTGCATTTGGGTCCTTCTCCTTTGTCTGCCCTGTGAGTTGTGACATTTGGGGTAAAATAAGTCCTACTCCCAGTATCGCGTGGCTTTTAATCCCATCTGTGACGGTTTGGTGGTTTCTTTAACATCCCAGATGCTCATGGGGAAAGAAAGCCATGATCGCAACCACAATTTTACAGCTCCCATGTGGCCCACATGTCTGTTGTGAAGTAGCTCGTATGCGCTGGGGTTTTTCTATTTTTTCTGCTTAAGTAATAAGCTTGTTTAAGATGCCACCTGTTACACTTCTGACAATCAGGGAGTTTGAGTCAACATTTAGACAGTAACTTGTGGGAGTCTAAATCTTAAACAAAAGCAATGATTAGAGAATAAAGTTGACACAGACCTGTTTAAAATATCTATTATACATTTTCCCCATCTTTTTTAATTTCAGCTCTATACAGTGGTGTGGAAAAAGTGTTTGCCCCCTTCCTGATTTCTCATTTTTTTTGTATGTTTGTCACACTTAAATGTTTCAGATCATCAAACAAATTTAAATATTGGACAAAGATAACACAAGTAAACACAAAATGCAGTTTTTAAATGAAGATGTTTATTATTAAGGGAAAAAAAAATCCAAACCTACATGATCCTGTGTGAAAAAGTAATTGTCCCCTAAACCTAACAAGTGGATGGGCCACCCTTAGCAGCAACAACTGCAATCAAGCGTTTGTGATAACCGGCAATGAGTCTTTTACAGCACTGTGGAGGAATTTTGGCCCACTCATCTTTGCAGAATTGTTGTAATTCAGCCACATTGGAGGGTTTTCGAGCATGAACCGCCTTTTTAAAGTCATGCCACAGCATCTCAATCGGATTCAGGTCAGGACTTTGACTAGGCCACTCCAAAGTCTTCATTTTGTTTTTCTTAAGCCATTTAGAGGTGGACTTGCTGGTGTGTTCTGGATCATTGTCCTGTGGCATAACACAAGTGCACTTCAGCTTGAGGTCACAAACAAATGGCCGGACATTCTCTTTCAGGATGTTTTTGGTAGACAGCAGAATTCATGGCTCCATTTACCACAGCAACTCTTCCAGGTCCTGAAGCAGCAAAACAGCCCCAGACCAGCACACTACCACCATTATATTTTACTGCTGGTATGATGTTCCTTTTCTGAAATGCTGTTATTTTTATGCTAGATGTAATGGGACACACACCTTCCAAAAAGTTCAACTTTTGTCTCAGTCAAAAGAGTATTTTCCCAAAAGTCTTGAGGATCATCAAGATGTTTTCTGGCAAAACTGAGACGAGCCTTTATGTTCTTTTTGCTCAGCAGTGGTTTTCATCTTGGAGCCAGTCTCTTTCTTATGGTGGAGTCATGAACACTGACCTTAACTGAGGCAAGTGAGGCCTGCAGTTCTTTGGTTGTTGTTGTGGGGTCTTTTGTGACCTCTTGGATGAGTCGTCGCTGCGCTCTTGGGGTAATTTTGGTTGGCCGGCCACGCCTGGGAAAGTTCACCACTGTTCCATGTTTTTGCCATTTGTGATAATGGCTCTCACTGTAGTTCACTGGAGTCCCAAAGCTTTAGAAATAGCTTTATAACCTTTTCCAAACTGACAGATCTCAATTACTTTGTTTCTCATTTGTTCCTGAATTTCTTTGGATCGCAGCATGATGTCTAGCTTTTGAGGATTTTTTGGTCTACTTCACTTTGTCAGGCAGGTCCTATTTAAACGATTTCTTGATTGAGAACAGGTGTGGCAGTAATCAGGCCTGGCTGTGGCTAGAGAAATTGAACTCAGCTTTCCAAAGATGTGATAAACCAGTTAATTTATGTTTTAAGGGGGGGCAATCACTTTTTCACACAGGACCATGTCGGTTTGGATTTTTTTTTTACCCTTAATAATAAACACCTTCATTTAAAAACTACATTTTGTGTTTACTTGTGTTATCTATGTCTAATATTTAAATTTGTTTGATGATCTGAAACATTTGTGTGACAAAAAAACGACAAATCAGGAGGGGGGCAAACACTTTTTCACACCACTGTATTTTTTCCATTAGAGTAGGTGTGTATGATTTGCAGTTTTTTTAGTATTCCAAATTGTCTTTCAATTTATCCACCTTTTTTACCTCCTCTCCCTGTAATGCCACTTGCCCAAAAGTCGAGCAAATAAGATGTTAGATATTTCCAAAGATAATTAAACATTCCAATAAGATTAAAATGTGCAAGAACTCTGATCTGAGACTTAAACAAATAGCTGTAGGATAAAACAAATACATTCTCTGTTACTCTTTTATAAAACCCAAGGATGTGCACAAAGAGGAATGGCTCAAAAGCTTTAAAATAAAGAATCAGCTACAGGAGAAGCTGAGGGAGGGATAGTTCATGGTGGAGAGATGCATCAGAAGGGATGAGTGCAACATTCATGTTTGCTAACCCAGTACACCCACACGTGTGCATACAATGTGTCTGAGGAGGCTTCAAACCCTTTTTATTTCACATGTTCTATCAAGTGGTTTCCATCTCAGAGAGAAATCTATGTCACACACAGCAGGGAGTAACAGTCGAGATCCTTCTGTATAGCTTTAGGTTAGTTGTCAGCGAGTGTGGTTACCGTGTGTGCTAGAAAGGGGAAGATGCAGGTAACAGATTGATGATGATGATGAAAAAGCAAGCAGGAAGAGTAAAAAGAAAAATGCTAAATGGAGGAATGAATATAGACTAACGCAACTAGAGCTTTCAATTACAGCAGGCCTGACGGCTCTCAGCACATCAAATGGCACTTGTTAAGGGCCCCTTTACACAGCATGGAGATCTTTGGGTGTCCCTTGAGAGATCAAAAATTGGCTCAATGTCTAAAAAGATCTCCTAAAGTCTGAAAAAAGCTGCTTCTGTGTAAATGTTTAGGAGATCTATTTTCTACAGCTTTCAAGGCAAACTATAAAGATCTTTGAGAGATCATTGAGAATCCATGAGAGATCACTGAGAAACCAGCAGTGATCACTAAGAGATCAGAATAAATCATTGAGAGACCAGGAGAGATGCAGACCATGCAGGAGAGATTGCTGAGAGATGAGGAAAGATCACTGAGGGATCACTGAGAATTTCTTGGGTGAAAAAGGAGGTTGCTTAGTGTTTGAGACGTTCTAGCACTCTTCTACTCCTTTCAGTGATCTCTCAGGGATTGGTAAGATCTTTAACCTCTCCGGTGTACCGCAGGCGGGCACGTCTCTGCGTCCTAGAGCACACGAGGGTGCCCTAGGACGCACACTGTGTGTCCTAGTGCGCACGGAGAAAAAAAAAAGCTGCATTTCCGTTCTTCCACTACAGACACAGCCGCAAACAGAAAGCCAAAGGAGTGCTTTGATTGGTTTTGATGTGATTGACCTCTCATTCGACTAATAAGAGCCTTGAATTGGGTTTCTGAAACCTTGAAGAACCAATGACTGAAAACCTAGCAAGAAGGACCCGCCTACCAATGGCTGCGAATACAGCGAGCCAATTGAAGCACAGGAGTTTGAAAGCGTGCGTCCCTTGCCTAAAATCTGTTTTGTGTAAGCTGCTGGGTGACACACATGCGTTCGCCAGTCTTTTTTTCTTACTACTGTTCTTATTTGTTTTGAAAAATCGTTCGCCAAAACCGCAATCATGGAAGCGCAAAACCGCAATAATGGAATTATGGTTTGACCGCGTCGCGTGACCAGAACCACGAGTCCGTAACAAGCGTACCAGCGTCATGTTCGTCTGACAATGAGGAAGAGAAGTTCGCCAGCGACACTGCTGTTGTGGACAGGTAAGTTTTATAAGCTAAATTATTCTTTATCCCTGAAAATTGTTATCAAAATGACTTTTAAATTACAACTGTGCGTCATCGCAACATGACAGACCCGGACCGCTCCGGTCCGGTCCGGACGGCGCATGGACCGTGTCCAGTCCGTGCGCCGCGTCTGGACTGTGAATGCCCCCCCCCCCCGCTACTCTTCTGTAGCGGATTGCAGATATTATTGCAGATATTTTAGTACAACTGTGCGTAGTAGCCGCGGTCCGTCATGTGTCGATGCACGATCTCCGTCCTCTGTAGCGGGGGGAGGGAGTTGTTATCTTCTACATTACAGATATTTTAGTATAATTTTTATTGCACTGTAGGTTATTTTTTCTTGTAAAAAAAACGCCACACATTTTTTACGTGGCATGCTTCTTTGTGTGTGGGGGCTTGTTTGTTCATTCATTCATTCATGAATGAATAAACAACCCCCCCCCCCCCCACACACACACACACACACACACACATAGCCCTTCACCTTTCATTAGAGCCCAAGATCAAGCTTCTATATTGAATCATTCAAAAGTTACAGACGTTTTTCTAAACTGTGCCATTTGGCACAATTTGGCACAGTTCAAAAACGCCTGGGAACAACCTAAGAAAAATGCTGTGTAATATATTCATTTTTTGTGGTATTGTTACAAAATTTTGACCTCAGCTGGATAACACTTGGTTCTACATTTCTGTTGCATTTTCCAGCCCGGATCTGACAGCTGTGTGTTATTTGCAAGCATTTGTATCCAAAAAAAACACCCAGGTAAACTTTATTTTCTTCAAGTTCAGTATGTTTAGATGACTGTTACTCAGTGGCAGGAGCACTTAGAGAGATTATGACTGTTTTGCCAAAAAATTCAAAGTGTTTTCTTTTAAATGAGACCAACCCCATGAAGATGCTGCAAAGGGTTGAAGAACAGCTTTTGATTTACTTTGGGTACATTATTTTTTGGCGTTTTTAGGGAAATTGGCCAGAGTGCAAGGGGTTAAAAGATCTATCAATGATTTTCCAGTGATCTGCAAGGTTGACACGGTCTCTTCAAAGTTTTGACTCAGTCCAAAACATCTCTCAGCAATCACCAAAGGAAAGGGATCTCTCAACAAACGCTTGAGAAGGGCTCAACAATCTCACAGATCTCCCAATGATCTCAGTGATGTTTCAGTGATCACCAATTTTTTCCAGCTCGAAGATAGAGATGGCTGAGACATAAGTTAGAAATTGCTGAGGGTTTGATGAAAGACCAACAGAGTTCACTGAAAGACTGCAAAAGAAATCGCTGCAAGATCATTGGAAGATAAATTAGATCGTTGAGCGCTCCTTGAGAGTTTGTTGAAAGATCGCTTCCCTTTGGTGATCGTTGAGAGATTGTTTTGGACTGAGTCAAAACTTGGGGAATCGTGGAGATCACTGCAGATCATTAAGAGATCATTGAGAGATCTGGCCATTAAACTTGGGGCATCGTGGAGATCACTGCAGATCATTAAGAGATCATTGAGAGATCTGGCCATTTATTATTCAATAATCTCTCAATGATCTAGACCCCTGTGTAAAGGGGGTATAAATGAACTGCATTTATTATAAATGTGTAGTAAATGTTACGTCACAATTATGGATTTCAGTGTGTTCTCCTGTGTGTGATTGTTCTTCACTAAGTGTGAAGATGTCATTTGGTCCCCACAGGACTTGTCCCCACCCCCCAACAACAGAAATGTGCAGAATTTATGGAGTTGAAGTAAAACAATCTCCAAAGCTAAACAATATATTCACTGAAATATCTAACTTTGCATCTAATTTTGCTTATGAAACAAATGTTTTCTACTAAGTCCTCTTCAATTTTTTTCCCTTTTTCCTGAAGCCCCAAGAGGTACTGCTCAGCCAAAATCATGCAGCATAGATTTTACACTTACTGTATGATGATTGCATTGTGTCCAAGCCTGGAGGCTTCAAGCACTTTAAAACCATGTGACTCTTTACTTACCAAACCGCTTGCGGGTCCACCAGTGTGGCTCCTTGAAGGTCGTGAACTTGACCTCTGGATGCAGCCTCAGTCTATCATAAAGATCCGTGGTGCCACACTTTGGTTGGCCAATGATATAGAAATACGGAAGGCACCGCATGCGGTACAGTTTACCATTGCAGTGAAACAAATGTTCATGGAAAGTATTCCTCAAGTGCTGAAAAACGGTTCTGAAGCGCCGTGAGTAGCGTCCATACAGGTTTGTTCTGTAGGGGTCAGAACTGATATTCCCAGTGAATTCCACGTACCAGCAGGGGTTCTTGGCGCCGGGCAGGAATTTGTGAGGGATCACAGAAAACATCTGTAAAAGCAAACAAATCAAGTTGAGTTAAGCTACTGAGTCACTTAATTTCCAAAATATTTCAGGCAAAGTTATGTACAAACTCAAGATCATCTTTGTAAAAGGCTGAAGAGTGAAGAATGCACTCTGGTTCAGTCTGTTTAAACAGCCTATGTGTTGTTTAAGCAAACAACACAGGTGTAGGTTCAACCTTCAAGTCTTCTTCTTCTTCTTCCTGCTCTCTTTAGGGGTCACCACAGCGGATCATCTGCCTCCAGCTCACCCTATCCTTTGCAGCTTTCTCTGTAACACCAACCCTCTCCATAGACCTTCAAATCTATGACAAATTTGAGCAAGAGCTTGCAGATAATCTGCAGTACATGCAGCGACATACTGGGTCAAGTAAGTGTCCATGAGATTTAGCACTGGGTGTCAAAGATGAGTCTCAGCCACGGGAACTTGTTGAGTTTCAGGGAGTATCTGATGCACTTTTTTTCTGCACTTTACTGCATTTTTTTGTTGTCCAAAATCACTTTCTGGGAAAATTTTAGGCTCCTACCACTGAGAATGCACATGTTTCATCACAGGTAAATCTTAATGCTTCCACTTACTGAAACATTTTGGACATTTTTATGCTTCTAACTTCATATGAACAGTTTAGCTATCCATCCATCCATCCATCCATCCATCCATCCATCCATCTATCCATCCATCCATCTTCTGGGTCATGAAGGCAGCGGTCCAAGCAGAGTAGCCCAGACTGCCACCAAGTTCACACAGCGTCATGATCCGCATGAACCCTCCTTCAGGTGGTGAGCCCACTGGAGAGCAGACTCATGTGGATGCTTCTGGTACACAGGCTATCCTTGCTGTAACTTTTTTCATAGGGATTCACTGGACCACTCTTCGTCTGGCCCTTCACCCACGACCAATTTGTCTTGGGAGACCACACCAGGAGCAAGTCCACACACCCCTTCCCCCAACAACATAGCTCCTGGGATCATTGGGGCATGCAAACCCTCCATCACAATAAGGTGGCGATCCATGGAGAGGGCAAGCCAGTGTCTGACCTCACTAATGCTTTTCTGCATGAATGGGCAACGGTGCCCACACACGCACTCCAAAAGCTTACAGAAAGCTTTCCTCAGAGAGTGGAGGCTTTTATAGCTGCAAATGGGGGCCAGACTCCACATTAATGCATGGGGATTAAGAATGAGATGTCATAAAAGGGATGTGTAGGCTGTCTATGAACCTGTCCGTCCTCATCAATAACCAAGTCTCCTTCTTGGTGGGAATGCAACCAAGCAAAGAAGGGCCTCATTGCATGTAGCCCATGGTCTTCCTGTAGATCTCCTAAAAATGTTCCAGTACTTCGGGTGGCCAAACTGCTGATTTCGACCGATGCTTTTGGCACCACAGACATGCCATGTTTTCCACTAGTTTAGAACTTTATTTGGCTTTGTTTGCTCCCAGTTATGTCTGAAATTGCTGGTTATACAGTATTTTGGCAAGAACTACAGGACTTGGGGGTTGCTTTGAGCATGGTCTTCAAGAGTTGACTGATGCAGTCAGCAGAATTATGGATAGAATTGGACAGCCAACAACTTCTCAATTTAAGGCCCAAAAAGCTTTTATGAGAAAAGCAGATAAATTCTTCATGAGTTAACAGATTGCCAGCATTCCTGTTCATCACATGCCAATATGTTTGTTTTTTTTGTTTTTTTTTTTGGTGATCCAACACAGCAAAAGACCATGCTCCCATGATTCACTCACCACCTGTGAGACACAGCTACTTTAAGGACAATTAATGTCGGATCCATCCTCAGATGCAGTATTGATTGTCCTGCAGCCACTCGCTCCGATTCATTAGCTTGTTCAATACGAAATTAGTTATGTTGCAAATAGCCCCACCACAAGCCATTATCATTAGGATTAACAATTAATTGAACCAGGCTGTGAGGTGAGACGGACACTGAATAAGCCGCAGGGCAAATGTGTTGGAAGACTGCCTGATCACTTTGAGCATTAAGTCTCTTCTGAAAAAAAATATGTGGGGAACTATGGATTATCTGGTGTGACACGGAGTGTTATACAAGGTTTTCACTGCAAGTTTATCTCTTTATAAATTAAATAAGGCACATTAACCTGCAGGGAATTGCACTGGTGTAGCTGTATTGAACCCCAAATAGACATCAATTTTGCACACATACTGATTTGAATCCACTGTTCACTGCTCATTTAATTATGGTTCAAGACATATCACATTGGACACCTTTTTTAAATCATCCTATGATCTGATAAGAAAATATATGTATTGAGAACAGGTGTGGCAGTAATCCACATTTTTTGATTTTGTTCTAAATCAGAACAAAAATTAGTTTGGCTACTCACATGTGGCTCACTCTTTACCAGTGCTTTAAGCTCTGGAAGAGGTCGGCTGCTGCAAAACTCCACCTTGGACGTGATGGACTTCACCACCAGCTTGATATGTGCATAGTCCTTTACTGAGGAGAGGTTGAAGGCAAAAGGTCCTGGACTGACCAAGGTGCTGAAGTGGTAGGGGGAAGGAGTAAGGAGCAGGCCCTTTTTGTCCCCCGTCAAAACATACGAAGCCATGATGAGGAACATGACGGCCATGCCAAACAGGAAGCTGTAGAGACGGATCTTTCGGAAGAAGCCCAAGGAGCTCCAGTGCCTTGGTAGATCCCGTTTCACCTCCAAGACTGCGAAGAGATTCATTGGTGTATCATCCACCTGCAGGAGCAATGGCCTCTTGTGGTAGTCCGCTACTGTGGAGCCAAGCAGGCTGTATTTGTAGTCCATGTGTGTCATGGTGTCCACAGGCTATGAGTTCCAAGTAACACAGCTCAGACAAGGGAAGCTGTTATGGAACAGGAACCAGTGAGATGGTGGGGTGGCCTCTGCTTGAGATCCATGATGTTGCGGACAACAGCTCACCTCATCCACTGACATTTCCCTACAAGAAAAGAAAAACAATGTAAACTAAGTGAGAGTCTGACAATGAGCACCATCTCACCTTTGTTTCTAATTCTCCGTCTACCCAAGTGTACATCAGTGCTTTGATGCACCAGTTGTAGTATTATCACCTGAAAGACTGTCTAGATCATGTCTTGGAGGGGGAACGACTGTCATTGGTTCTGCTGCTGAGAACACATAGGCTGCACCTGATTGGTTGATGCAGCCAGCTGTGGGTGGCCTTTAACTGGATTTCAAGATGGGGGATTGCGAGTAAACTTTGTCTGATAGCGTTAAAACAAACCAGCAAAAAGTGTTTCTAGCAACATTTGAGACAAGAAATAGTAGGTGCAGTTAATGAATCCGGCGTTATTTGACATCACCAATCACTGGCTTAAACATTTGGCACCACATCTCATGTGGACTGATGATACATGCCCATCTAGATGTGTGTTTTTCCACTTCCATTTCATTGTCTATGTAGGACGCCTTGCAAAGCGTTGTGGAAGAGTCTCACCACTTGAAGGCAATCACTTCAGGGACCTCACACTGAACTTTTAAAACTGGGGTTGCTAGTAAAAAGTAAACATGGATTCAGCAACTACACACTTTATTTCTAGCTTTGAATGTCTTCAGAAACATGTTTTGCTGCTTACTTTTGAAGAGATAAGAAATTTTACGATTTCAGCACCATTTAGGACGCAGGTGAACAGACTTGAACAGACCGCCCACTGGAGGGCACGTCAACCAATGAGATGCATGCTCATGTGTTTTGCCAAGCTTGTCTGATTCCATTTTTTAAAAAATAAAATTTAGCAAAGAAAAGACAAAGTACAAGTATTGCTGTGGTTGCAGCATGAAGTGGTCAAGAATCAATTAAAATAATGTGGCCTCCGGATCCCTGAAGCGGAGGCAGCACAGCCATCTAGTGTCAGAAGAAGCCTAGATGAACATGTACAGGTAGGACACCACTGAAAGCTCAGGTGTAAAATACACAGCCCGCCACTGGTTGAATGGGGAATGAGAAAAGTACTGGTCTCACTGTTGTCTGTGGTGATATAACAAAAGCAACTCCTGGCAGTAGAAAGACACCATACAAATTCAGAGAAAACTCATTTCTACGTAGATATTGCCAGCTTTAAATATATACAGTTAAGAAATAAAATTTAAGTTAGTCATTTGATGAATGCAGCTTGAAAAATGTTGCAACTCTTTCCACAAATTGGCATAATCACAAACTTCTTCTCATTAACCATCCTGTTTCTATCAGATAGCAAAACACTTGCTTGACTCTCAGTCCATCCTCTCATCCCCCATTTGCATTGAAGTCAATATGGAGAGAGTGATAAGGATAAGGGGTGTGTTAAGCCTGGAAACTACAAGACTGCAAGCCGGGCTCTCCTGGGGAGGGACATGGATATCAGAGATACTCTGCCTGGACCACATGAGGGATTATGTTATCAGAAAATGATATTCTTTACTGTGAAGTCACATGGATCAACAGTCGTCCTCAGAAAAATAAAGAGTCCAGTGTCTCAAGGGTGAATGAACTGTGGATCTGTAATGATAATGCTCCTGCTGTACCCCGGTCTGAGTTTATCTTTGAGGGTTCCTTTGTGTCTGAGGCTGAAGCAGAGCCAGTATGATTGGATGTCAGTTCAATAC
The DNA here is from genome assembly GCA_020510985.1 of Pholidichthys leucotaenia. Taxonomy (NCBI): domain Eukaryota; kingdom Metazoa; phylum Chordata; class Actinopteri; order Cichliformes; family Pholidichthyidae; genus Pholidichthys; species Pholidichthys leucotaenia. The sequence goes on along the minus strand of CM035836.1, from coordinate 382,533,698 downwards.
ATCACAAAGAGAAAATGTGAATAAGCTAAGAATTTAGGACACTTTTAAAAGGATGAGTATAATGACCTAATGGTTGAAATCTTTGGTAATGTTTCACACTTTTTTACTGAACGGACACAGCCACGAAGCCTGACTTACACCTGCAGCCTGTTCTTCCTTGCATACATCACAAGATAAGGGCACTATGGCAGTGAGTCATTGCTCACAGCTGCTGATATTGTCTGCCCCTCACTCCAACCCACCCGGAGCCATCCGCAATGTCATTTACCTCCAGCTGCGCCATCAGCTTCACCACAAAACAAGAAATTTTCTAGGAAATAGGTGTAGAAATAACAAGCTTCTCTGTGAGTAGACTGATTTTCACCCTTGAAGAAGTTTGTCTTAAAGCAAAACCACATCAACAGCTGAGAAACTGTCAGAAATCACACTATTTTTGCCTTAAGCTGAAAAACTAGTGTCATTAGAAGAAGACTGCTTTTGAAAATAGCTGAGTATTCAAACTTAGATTAAAAAAGCTAAGATTTTTGTAAAGATTTTTGAAACTCTGGTTTTAGGGACACCATTTAGTCACAAAATTGCCTGCAGTCCCATTCACGTAAAGAAGTCATTGACTGAAAAATGGTATTTTTGTAGGTTTTAACCTTCTGAAATGCATCTATTGGTCACACGATTATCAAATTAATATCATAACACTCCCCTCTCTTAAAAAAGAAAAACAAATACCATTTGTGTCTCTGTCTGATTAGCTGTTTTAACTCTTCCACACATTTTGATGCACATTAAGAAACGGGAATTGTCACTAAAAGGTAAATGTCACTAGTCTTGATACCTGCTCGCTGCTCTATTATTGGCCAGCCTAGCTGTCTGTCATGTAGATGGGTGGGGAGCTAAATGTTAAAAATGCTAAAAGCTTCTCAGTGGTACTTGGAAGCTCACTTACCAAGCGTGGTTTATGTGGTTCTTTAGATTTCAGTCAAACTAACAGACATCCTTGTTTCCACCTGGTTCATGAATCCACAGTCGAGAGTATATCTAGCATCATTCTGGCTTATTTTGTTATATTTTCACTCTGATGTTACATCAAGCCGTTAGCATTAGCTTGGCTAGGCGGTTGGAATCATCAGTCAGCATTAGGAGCTGGCCTTGGCAGGAAGGAGCTGATGGACAGGCCACCTGGAGTTAGCTTAACTGTTGATCCAGCCAGTTTTGATACCCATTTTCTATCCACCCCCACTGGAATCCTTGCTCATCTACAACACTTCCCATATATGTCGCTCTTAGATGTTATTTTAGCATAATTTCTTGTAGTATTATTTCTAGCCGTGACCAAAGGCAGCTAGCTGAAGCTAGCAGTTTAGTCACTATTGCATAAATGTTTCTGTGCATATTGTACTCCAGCGAGTGGTCATAGCTGATAGACCACTGAAATCACACACCCCTGTCCACCAGTGATGCATTACTTCATTTATTCTTTAAAGGTGGACTACTGGCAACATCAGATGGCAGTAATGAACCTTCATCCACTAAGCTGAAGCAAATTTGATATTTTTTTTTTTTTACACTGATGACTTCTTCAAGTTTGTTTACTCTAAGTGAAGCAGTAATTAACTGTTATCATTACATGTCCTGCCCTACTCTAGAAATAAATGTAATTAAGTTAAAATGCAATTACATATCTTTGACTCTGAGATGAAAACTGGCTTAATACTCATCCTGCTGGTGTAATGTGGTATTTATCATTTTGTCAGCCCAGCAAAAATCATAAATGAATTCATACCTACGCAATATCACAAATTATCATATTGTGCATGACAGCAGAAGAGATCTTCTAATTCTTCTTTTAGATTTGATTGGCGGTTGGCAACCAGCTTACAGGTGCATTACCGCCACTGACTTGATTATCATCACTCGATATCTTTGTATAAGGAATTCTGAACAACTCCTTACTGTATGTGTGAAAAAATTATCCATCCTTGGACTGTGTCCAAGGTGCGGCCGTTTCTTTACACTCTAATTACATTTTAGGCATTTCTGGAATATCTGAAAGTAGAAAATACTGCATATTCTACCTTTAAGGCAAATTTAAGTTAGTTGGCTCAGGCAAGAGCAGAGCTAGGAGCTGGGATGTAGCCATCTGAGATTAGCAATAGTGACATAAGAGGGAGGGTGGAGTTAAATATGACCTTAGAGATTTAAAAAAAAATGCACTGACACCAAGGCTGTAAAAGATGATTCACAATTATGCTGCAATTATTAAATAATTAAAGAAAATTTTACCAAAACATGCCAAAAACATTTCCATTATGACATGTGTGAGCTGTTAAATGTGGAAAAAGCACAGTCAATGACTCCTTTAAACAGCTTCAGCTACTTTGTCAGGATATCCAACCTGAAGTTCTAATCAGAAATAAATGGAGTGAAACAAATTACTTAGCAGAGTCCAAGTATGAAAATATGAATCTAGTATAGATTTGTTTAATTTATACAAACCAATTCTTTACAAAGAAAAAAAAAACTTTAAGAATAAAGTGGCACAAGTATCTGAAAGGCTGAAAGGAACCTATTTATGAGAGAAGTGATTAGTTTTGGGCTGATGTTCAATTACAGAGATGGACGCTACACAGTAATTAGAGTGCCAAAGCTAGGGTGACATTTTCAGGATTATACTTAACAAGCTCACTGTTTGCTTTTGATGAGCATATCACTCATCTGCAATCGTTCTGCCTTTTAGCAGTTATTGACTGTCTGTGTCCTTCATCAGCGGTGGAGTCAATGGGGTGTTTGCGCCCAAGGCTGTGATAGATAGACGGAAGGAAGGATGGAGCATGGGGGTTAAATATGGAGAGGGAGGAAGAGAGGAAAAAATGAGTCAAGAGATGAAGGGAAAAATGGAAAGAGGAGAAAAAGGACACTGTCATTGGCAGGAGAATGTCACTGTCAAGGGAAGATGCATCTAAATCAATCTGAGAGCTTATACTGTAGCAGTGGGCGACTGGCAGCCTGACAGACCTGCTCTATTCATAAAGCAAATATGTTGCTCCCGTCCATCAAACATGATGAAATAGCTTAACTGGAACAGAAATATGTCTAGAGGGCAGTGGACAAAGAGGAGGGTTGCATCACCCACCTATTTCAGCTGACAAACTTTTCTGCTAGAGTTTGAACATTTTTTGCACTGAAGAAGGAAACTCATTACGTTAACTTCTAAACCTGCTTTAGTGCTTCTGAATACTGCAACATCCAAGGTACCCATTACTTGAAGAGTCAATTTGTAACTCTGTTGAGTAATAATCAGTTTATTTATTAATAGTCAATACTGAACATAATTAAAGTAATTATGTGGGTTGACAAGTTGTTAAAATGGCTATTGTAAATGGCACTGTTCTCCAACAGAAAACAACCAGAGCATTTTTGCCAGCAGAAATTATGCCATGTAGTGAGGTGTTGAAAAAAGTGACTTGTAGTGGCTGCAAAAATGAGGAAGAGAGGTTTAATGATCGTGAGAGGTTAAATGTGTGAGAGGTTTTACCCCCAACCCTAACCTTTCCCTTTTTTTATTTTTTCAACCCCTAACTATTAATGAAATGTAGTGCACTCCTAAAATATACTGTATTAACAAGTAAAACAAGAGACATGCACTGAAACCAGATGTTCTTACAATTTTGATGCAATAATTAAAATAGTTAGACATTCTTACCAAAATAAGATAAGATAAGATAAGCCTTTATTAGTCCCACAATGGGGAAATTCCAGGATTGCAACAGCACAGGGATAGCAACACTCAGAGCAACAATCAAGAAGACAAGAAAACAAGAGCAGCGAATATACATATGTACATATAAATATATAAATATATATACACACAGTGTGGAGCATTGTAGCTACTGTAGATGGAATAAACAGCATAACCGTCTACTTAGTTATCCTCCATAGTATGAATATGTACCCATACATATTGTCACCTTCTGTAGCGACCGATATTGTCCTAGTTGTATACTGGAGGGGACCATTGTGTAAGTCTATTGCATCTTTTGCATTCAATACTATTAGGTCGTCACGTTTTTTTTTTTTTTTGCTATCTCTGCGAGCAGCCCTGCTTAGGTTATACAGTCTACATATCATTAAGATCTGTGGGAGCTGTTAATGTGGGAAAAGTGCAATCAATGACCCCTTTAAGATGAATGAAAGAAATGCCTTGGTGGCTCACCCAAGTATGGTGTGTACCAATTTTATTCAGAAATTTCAGACTTAACAGAGGTGCTGTGAAACATGAAACTGAATGAGAACAAAAACATCCACAGTTAGAGCTAAGTAGCACAGGCTAGTGTCTATACAGTATTTTTTTAATTCAATAAAAACCTGGTAATTTATGTAGCTGTCTGCAGTAGTACCTTTTATCATATTTTGATAGCACAACTTGATCATTCTGAAACGGTTATAGGGCATGCTGCATTCTTTTTTCATCATCCTTCTAAGACAGTCATTAGATAACAAGGTTCTCTGCCCACAAGCCTTTTGTACAAAGCAATTAGCAATCAATCAATTCTTAATAAATTAATTATTAACAAAAAAATGAGGTAGAAGGAGTAAAGAAGCTCAAAAAAACATTAAGTGGTAACAAAAAAAAAGAAAAAAATGCTCAATTAGAGAGTCTGCAGGTCAGAAAAGTGTCATCTGACTAGAAGGATCAAACACATTAACCACACAGATAAATCAAATTCATAATGACTGTAATTAACTTCAAATACACAGACATCAGTGGTAATGGCTTCCATGCTGTGCTGATAGCTCCTTCCCTCTGTGGTACAAATGGAATTGGCCACGGTCTTAATAACTCATCAGCTGGAGACCCTTCCATAATGTCTACCCTGTCATTGAGGGACAGATCAGTGAAGGCAGTCGGGCAGATTTGTTTAAAGTCTGCCCTCTACTACCCACCAAGTTGCCCATCCCTATTCTGGGGGGAAAATGAGCCCGTCTCTTACAAAAGCAGTTGATTGCTTTTCTCTTCTGTACCTTTTCTTCTTCACTTAACAGTTCTCTTTGTACTTATTTCTGTCAATACAAGATGCCTGTTTGTGTCTAAAGGCTGCAGGGTAGGCGGACCCAATAATGCTTTTGTGTTCAAAGCACCAGTTGCAATTTACTGTTAAGAAATTGATTGCAACAAATCAGGCTTCAAACTGGTGAACGGTGCAAATGTTCTATTTTTTTCTTACACTATTCATATATTGTGATATGTGAAAATTCCAGAAACACCCAGTGACCCTCAAAATCACTCATTCCTCAAAGCCCAGCAGGGAATTGTTGTTATACCTGGCTGGAGAACTGCTTTGTGTCGAGGCGAGCACACTGTCCTACTTCTTAAACCTTGTGATATTTCAGATGGAGGAAATTAATTGCGTTGCCTGCTGATGGGGCCCCTGAAATGCCCTCTTTGTTTGGATTCAAAGCAAAGCGCTAGCTCCCTTTCAGGCTACAGAGAACTCACTGCTCCCTATTAGAAAGATTGTTGAAATATCTTGGTTATCCTCACAGACCTCCCAGTGTTGTTGTCTTAATCTGTGTCTGCATGGGGAAAAATGGGCGTAACAAAAAAAAACATTTTCAAAGGAAGTCAAAACTTTCAAGGAGCTTGTTTTCCCTTTAAAGGAGGAAAACACTTTGGGGAATGCAAGAAATTCTTGGAGATGCTCTGGTAGATAATTCAGGACAAAATAGGAGGGAGGCCTTCTTAAATGTCAGACTGTCTTTTATCATTCAGTGCCGTTTATCTTACATGAAAACTCACACCTACCTTATCTGTAGGAGCAACAGGGAGATAAAAGGTTATGTCAGCAACTAGGATGCAGAGGAGTATGAGGTTTGAGGCACAAAGCTTGAATCCCTATCACTATAAATAGTCAGTAAGATATAATATAACCCCCGAAGAAAAATTAGTCACATGATCTCCAATTTATTATCATGGTAATTTTGAAATTTGTATGATGGAAGGAAATTAAGATATCATTAGCAATAAACAATACAGTATCCATGTTCTCTTGCAAAATTCTTAAAGAGGACATATTATACCATTTTTTCCACATGTTGAAACAGTTCCCAGAGGTCTTAATGAAATATCTTTGACATGCTTTGGTCAAAAAACTTCAGGGTTTAAATGTTACAGCACCATTTTCCACCCAGATTAAACACCCCTCTTCACAGCATTTCAGCACATGTTTCTTCAGATACTTATAATCCACAGCTTTCCACCACTGTCCGCATAGATTAAATAATGTCTAGAATAAGATACAGGGTCAAGTGTTGGTAGATGATCTGGGTAGGATTGCCTATGGTGGATGGGGTGGGAAGGGAAACCAGACAGGATAGCTAAACTAGGCTAACTCGGCTAAAATGACTACCATTGTGATTACAAGGCATTCCCAGCCAAAACATAACAAAATACACCAAAATAACACCTGGAAGACAGGCAGTAAATTTGAGTGTTGATTAATGAACCAACTGACATGTTTTGAGACCCAGTAAGCAGACACAGACTCAGAAATCAACTCAGTTATCTTTATTGTGGAATGTGTGCTTGAGTGTATGCGTGTGTGTGAATACAGCAGCTGGGGCGAGCAGAGCACCGTACAGCCTGGCAACCCTATGGAGAAGCAGAGACAGGGAGTTTAGTAACCACACACTGGCGGAGCTGTGCTGTGTTGTTAGCCTTACTGTTGGCGAAGTTGGAGATCAGTTCAGGTTTGGTCCCGAAGGCTCCGGCCAGGAAGACAGCGTCTAATGACTTAACGTTAGCCAGAGCTGTCGCGCTAGCTCTCCAAGTGGAGGCCACAGACAAGTTAGCTTTGGAGCTAAATTGGCGCCAGCCACAATGGCTGCTGGAGCCTCCTGCCGCAGCAAATGTAGCAGACTCGGATAGCGAGGATAGCTTGGACGACGATACTACCGAAGCCAATACTGACAGCTAAAGGTCTGCCCCGGGAAAACCCCTTTGCGAGGGTTGTGGGTCCGTGAAGCACTGCAACAAGGCTAAGGACTGCCCGGCTAGAGGGAAGCATTGTAGCAGATGTGGACATTTGAACCATTATGCTAGGGTGTGCCGTGTATCTGAGCCGGATAGCCCACGGAAGAAATCACTCCGCCCGCCCCCGACAACCATCCATATGGTGTCCCCCAGTACCAACAGGTACACATTCTGCACAGTGGAACTGGACAGCGTGGAGGTACCGCTGCTGCTCGACATGGGGGCAGAGGGGTCGTTGCTGAATTGGGCCACGGTGAGGAAGTTTTTTCCCCCACTACAGAATAAAAGGCAACCAAGTGCCGTTTTATGGTTTTGGAGGTGGCAGGCTGTGCATGGTGGGACTTTGGAGTTAAGGGTTCGGTACAAGTCTGCAATGATGGTTAACTTCACATTCCACGTGACGGTCCGAGGTGATAACATCATGGGCTGTGACTTGTTCTGCGGACTGGGTTTTGCCATTAAAGCCGACGCTGGGGAAGAATGGTCGGGTTGTGGCCAGTGAACCCTCCGGTTCCGGTGGTCGATGAAGACACTGTGTGGGACGAAGAATTAATGGACATCACGGTGGTCAAGCAGGACCAGCCTCTCTCAGGTTTGGTGCAGGAGGGTCTCAGTGGCGGTGCTCGGGAAATGGTAGAGGGGGTACCGAGCGTGGCGGCGAGGCACCTGCGCTGGTGAGTGACACCAATGTGCTAGCCCCAGATTCCTCCGGAGCTTGGCCGCAGAGGGATGGAGGAACTGCAGCTACGATGGTGACCCCTACTATGGCTTCAGAAGAGGTCGAGGCCAGACTGATGAGCACGGGAAAACCGCGTGCTCAGCAGCATCATGTCAGGCCGAGCCAAGCCCTTCTGAGGGTTATGGACATGGTTCGGGTTCAAGGAGAGGAACGTCCACAGCAAAGATGGGCCAGACGACAACCAGCAAAATACCAGGAGCACCTGCGCATAGTGGCTAAGCTGGGCGTGGCGTACTTCAAGCTGTCGGATGGCTCGTCAAGGCACGCCAATCAGCTTCGGTGTGCCCGGAAAGAGGCTTCTGGTGATGGGGCTGGACAAGAGCCGGAGTCGGTGGTGATGAGAAGAGGCGCTTTCATCCGGGAGATCAGCCATCGTCCCGGGGGTTTGCTGATTCCAGGGGCACGCTTGCTGAGGGGCTGCCCCGGGCCCCCCCATGTCAGTTTTGCTCCTCCTGCCCAATGAACAGTGCTGTAAATTTTTGAGTTAATAGTTCTGATGTTCTTGTGTTTATGTATGTTGTAAAATGGGATTGCTTTGTGTGTTTTATTTAGTTTAGGAACACGACAGTGATTTTTAGTTTATTAACAGACTTTTTTTAGTTTATCAGGTGGCAGAATAATCCACCGTGCCATGTGGGCAGGATGGTAGTCCACCCGTCTGCCCTATTTTAGGTTTTGTTGTGTGAATGTGTTAGGCTATTTAGATACTTTAGTTTCCATTTTGCTAGTGCGTTACTCAGGTCCCACATTGGGGAGGGGTTTGATTGTGTGTGTAGTTTTGGACTTTTCTAAGCTGGGCAGGAAATGTGGTGTTAGTATTTGGCACCTTATTGTGAAGTGCAGTGTAGTGGCGGGAACTTCCCGTTTCACCACTGCACCGCCCTATAAAAAGCAGAGGGCATCCATGAAGCAGCCTCTTCGACTGGTGCACTCTGCCTGGTGCCTACTGTGTGTCCACTGTTCTGACATCCTTCAATAAAGCTGTGTTCATCCAGCCATCTGGCTTCATCCTTTATTAAGGTATTTTACCATACATAACAGTCTCCTCTTATCGTCATTACAGTTGGTGGAGATTAAGATGGGTGATCCATTTAAATCTGAATGGCTCTTGAATGAGACCAAGTACAACAAAGGCAGACGCTGAAAAGTTTTTGCATCAGGAGCCACTCTAGACACTAAAATTTATTAACAAAAACATTAAAAAAGTGAATTTTTAATAATACATCCCCTTCAAACAATGCACAGGCTTATCTAATATAAGCAGTAGAGACCTGGTCAATTTAATAAAGGAGCCCAAAAGATCAGCGTGATTAATTCAGTATTCTACCAGACATTCGTTACTGTTTGCTAACAATCTTCTTTATGTTCCTGAGCTACAGTCATATGTCTTTGCATTAATCTGGATTATTTTGATTTTCCTTAATATCAACATACAATGGCAGACCTCCATAGTATCTTCACATACATGCCAATAATCTCTAATATCTGAAGGAGACACCATCTTTTAGTGATATTTGGCAAATCAACTTTATGTATCAAGTGAATAATGAAGGAGGCAGGTCACTAAATAACAAAACTTAAATAATAAGGTAGCAAAAACGACCCATTAAAAATACTGATTTACCTAGCCCTAAAATGTTCAGGTGTTTCTGAGATAAGATGATAAAAGTAGGATAAGAGTGACTTTGTATTTTAATGAGTTTATCCACATATGAAGAAAACCATCCAGGGTGTTCAACAGAGTGATAGACAACCTAAAAATCTAATGCCTTGCATATGACGGTCAAACAAATTATCACAGTTTATCACCAGTTTACCTTTGCAACACCAATCCAAAGAGCTCAGTACTTGTGCTTCATTCAAGGTGCAAATGAATATAAAACACGAGTGCACTGACATCCTTGCAATGAAAAGACACGGGAGGCCTTCAGAATAGAACATCACATTCTGTCCACAGAGTCCTTGTGGGCAGCTGCCCAGGAGTACTCTCGACCTACTCTCACAGACTGATTCAGCCATCCACTGCAGAGCTAAAGAAACAGCTTGTCATTGAAAGACAATCTCTTCCTCAAGCCATTATAAAGCCATTTCCCTTAAGGGGCACTTTAAGATCAAATCCTCCAAAGCAAATAAGAAAAAAAAATAATAGAAGAGACAGCTAATGAATTATTTTAGACAGTAAGCAGTCTACGGCCTGTGGAATCGGGTGGCTTCCTGTTATGGCTTTTTCTACAGAAGCTGTTGATGAGCTGATTGCAAACGCCAGCAAAAGACACACATTTACCACGCAATCATATCCGAGAAACCATCCACTCATCCCTACATCAATCTCGTAGGATTTCTGAGAAACAGGAAGTGGATTTTGGATGATATCCACCAAAAACACCGGAAGCAGTGAGAGGAAAATCAGAAGGAAGAACAAAAGGGCGGCCTCGCAGTGTCAGCTTGTAAAAATCTTTTTTTTTTTTTTTATTCTAGGCCACTCACAAAAATTAAAGTTCAACATGATGTCATTTCAAGGTGGGACAGCTGTGAAACTCAGTCTGATATGTGACACTGAAGTGAAATCTCGACTGGTTGAGAGGATAAATAGCTGCTGATGAGATTGACATCACCTCCCTCAATACCAAGATTATCGACGTTCACCAACGGAATCTTGAAGACACAAAGGCACCCTGAATAAATGCCTCATATTTCATTACATTTCCCAGTTTTCTTCTGAGAGTCAACCACACTATGGATTTACAGTGGTGTGAAAAAGTGTTTGCCCCCTTCCTGATTTCGCTTTTTTTTTGTATGTTTGTCACACTTAAATGTTTCAGATCATCAAACAAATTTAAATATTAGACAAAGAAAACAAGTAAACACAAAATGCAGTTTTTAAATGAAGGTGTTTATTATTAAGGGGAAAAAAATCCAAACTTCCATGGCCCTGTGTGAAAAAGTGATTGCCCCCCAAACCTAATAACTGGTTGGGCCACCCTTGCTAGCGACAACTGCAATCAAGCATTTGCAATAACTGGCAATGAGTCTTTTACAGTGCTGTGAAGGAATTTTGGCGAACTCATCTTTGCAGAATTGTTGTAATTCAGCCATGTTAGAGGGTTTTCGAGCATGAACCGTCTTTTTAAGGTCATACCACAGCATCTCAATGTGATTCAGGTCAGGACTTTGACTAGGCCACCCAAAGTCTTCATTTTGTTTTTCTTAAGCCATTCAGAGGTGGACTTGCTGGTGTGTTTTGGATCATTGTCCTGCTGCAGAACCCATGAACAGGTCATGAACAGATGGCTGAACATTCTCCTTCAGGATTTTTTTGGTAGACAGCAGAATTCATGGTTCCATTTACCACAGCAAGTCTTCCAGGTCTTGAAGCAGCAAAACAGCCCCAGACCATCACACTACCACCACCATATGTTACTGTTGGTATGATGTTCCTTTTCTGAAATGCTGTGTTACTTTTATGCCAGATGTGATGGGACACACACCTTCCAAAAAGTTCAGCTTTTGTCTCGTCAGTCCACAGAATATTTTCCCAAAAGTCTTGGGGATCATCAAGATGTTTTCTAGCAAAACTGAGACGAGCCTTTATGTTATTTTTGCTCAGCAGTGGTTTTGGTCTTGGAACTCTGCCATATAGGCCATTTTTGCCCAGTCTCTTTTTTTATGGTGGCGTCATGAACACTGACCTTAACTGAGGCAAGTGAGGCCTGCAGTTCTTTGGATGTTGTTGTGGGGTCTTTTGTGACCTCTTGGATGAGTCATCATGTGCTCTTGGGGTAATTTTGGCCGGCCGGCCACTCCTGGGAAGGTTCACCACTGTTCCATGTTTTCGCCATTTGTGGACAATGGCTCTCACTGAGGTTCGCTGGAGTCCCAAAGCTTTAGAAATGGCTTTATAACCTTTTCCAGACTGATAGATCTCAATTACTTTGTTTCTCATTTGTTCCTGAATTTCTCTCAATCACAGCATGATGTCTAGCTTTTGAGGATTTTTTGGTCTACCTCGCTTTGTCAGGCAGGTCCTATTTAAGTGATTTCTTGATTAAGATCAGGTGTGGCAGTAATCAGGCCTGGGTGTGGGTGGAGAAATTCAACTCAGCTTTCCAAAGATGTGATAAACCACAGGTCAGTTTTGTTTTAACAGGGGAGGGGCAATCACTTTTTCCACAGGGCCATGTAGGTCTGGATTTTTGTTACTCTTAATAATAAGCACCTTCATTTAAAAACTGCATTTTGTGTTTACTTGTGTTTTCTTTGTCTAATATTTAAATTTGTTTGATGATCTGAAGCATTTAAGTGTGACAAACATACAAAAAAATATGAACTCAGGAAGGGGGCAAACACTTTTTCACACAACTGTATACAGTATGTGCAATACACTTTACATGTGTAAATGCAATGGAGAGTTTAAGGTTAATAAGTGGTTCTCATGCTTTAGCTGCATTTAGATTATCCTCTTTTCCACTACAGGAACCAATTTTAGGTGGCAGGAATGTTGCAAGGGCTTTCCCTGTATCTCTCCTGTTCTGTCTTCATTATGGGAGTAGGAACCATCAGTCTCCACAGGATTTGTTGGTGACATAATCGTCTGACAGTTTAGACCATGACACAGCGTGGCAAAGTGAAAATACGCTGAAATCAAACAGAAATGTTTATGCATGAAATGCAGATACATGCACACATACAATTGAACTGATGCTCCCGCATACGCCCCTTTGCCCTAAGCCCTCTGAAGTACCCGTCTGGATGGGATAGCATTTTTAAAAAATCATTATAGATTTCAGTTTACTCCCCACGGAGACAGCAGTTGTTGATCAAATATGTTTTAATGTCTGAAAACTATATTTTGACGTCCAATTAATTCTGTGTGACCAGCACATGAACCCTGAATGCCTCCTCCCCCAACCCCCTCTGCTCCATCACACAAACACTGCAACAGTCACACAGTAGCCTGCAGCATGTCTTCTGTCCTTCAACCAAGTAAGTGTATCATTACAAAAAAGCACGGGACTGTTTTTTGCTTTGTGAAAGTGATTAATTATCTTTTTAAGAAGGGAGATGGTGGTTGTGGGGGTTATTCAGAAATGTAGCATATGGTACCACTACAAACCAGAGTGGTGGCCTAGTTAGTAGATCAACTGCCTTCCTAACTGGGAGGTCGTGGGTTCAAATCCCAGCCAGGTCATACCAAAGACCATATAAAAAATGGTACTTTTCGTCTTCCAGCTTGGTGCTCAGCATAACCAGAATGGGGAAAGGAAAGTTAACATAGAGCTACCTGACACCCCCCCCCCCCCCCCCCCGCCATAGCTTGCAGTAGCTGTGTGGCCTTGGGTCAGAGAAATGGAGATAGGTGCTACACCACATGGTGCCCACATGCTGGGGAAGGGATTAAAGAGAAAGGTATAAATGTAGCTTCAGTACAAATTTGCAAGAATAAAGCCACAAAATATTATAAAAGATGCTAATTTACAACTTAAAAAGTCACAAATTTACTTTAAGCAAGTCCCGAATTTATTCAATTCAATTTTATTTATATAGTACCAAATCACAACACAGGTTATCTCAAGGCACTTTACAGAAAAGAGTGGGTTTAGGCCACGCTCTCAAATTGATAGAACTCAGCAGAGACCCCTAAGAGCAAGCACTGTGGCAACACAGGCAAGGGAAAACTTCCCTTTAACGGGCAGAAACCTCGAGCGGAACCATAGCTCATAGACGACGGCCATCCGCCTCGACTGGCTGGGTTGAAAAAAGAGGTAAAAAGTAGGAGGGCCTGCAGTAGCTACATTCAAAACAAACATAACAAATATAATATTCAAAGTCAGACATTCCAGTATCAAGCCAGGTTGGGCTGCACATGCGAATGAAGGCCTGGCAGCGGCAACATTTTTAACTATAGGCCTTATCAAACAGAAAAGATTTCAACTTACTCTTGAATAAAGAGAGAGTGTCTGCCCACCGAACTGAACTGGGAAGATGGTTCCACAGGAGGGAAGCTTGATAACTGAAAGCTCTACCTCTCAATCTACTTCTGGAGACCTTGGGGACCACCAGTAGTTTGGATTTTTTGGAGCGCAGAGCTCTGGTTGGATGATAGGGTACTATGAGTTCTTGCAGATAAGAAGGAGCCATACCATTAAGCACTTTACAAGTTAGGAGCGATATCTTGAATTCAATTCTATATATTATTGGGAGCCAATGTAAAGAAGCTAAAACTGATGTAATGTGATCTCTTCTCCCTGTTCTCATTAGGATACATGCAGCTGCATTCTGAATGAGTTGGAGAAACTTTATGGACTTATTAGGACAACCTGATAAAAGTGAATTACAATAGTCTAGCCTACAGGTGATAAATGCGTGGACAAGTTTCTATGCATCTTTATGAGACAGGATGGACCTAATTTTAGAAATATTACGCAGATGGAAGATGGCAGTCTTAATGGTTTGCTGTATATGAAAGCTGAAAGACATATCTTGGTCAAAGACAACTCCAAGATTCCTAACAGAAAACATAGAAGCCAGTGCAATGCCATCTAGTGTTGTTATCTTACTAGAAAGAGTACTTGTAGCATGTTTGGGGCCAAGAGCAATGACTTCAGTTTTATCTGTATTCAGCAATAGAACATTGTTGTTCATCCAGGTTTTAATATCCTTAAGACACTCCTGGAGTGAACCCAAATGGCTGGGACCATCTGGACTGATGGATAAATATAATTGAGTGTCGTCAGCGTAACAGTGAAAATGATCAATAAAGTATATTAGTTAGATAGCTAGATAGATAGATAGATAGATAGGTAGATAGATAGATAGGTAGATAGGTAGATGGTAAATGGCACTCACTTATATAGCACTTTATTCTCATCTCTTGATGACCAAAGCGCTTTACAGATCCTGCTATCCACCCATTCACACACTGATGGTGGCATGCTGCCTAACATGGCACTTCCAGACCCACCAGGGGCAATTGGGGTGAAGTGTCTTGCCCAGGGACACAACGGCAGGATATCTATCAGATAGATGTACTTTATTGATCCCAAACTGGGAAATTACAGTGTAACAGCAGCATGACAGTTGACAACCAAACAACAGAAACACACACATGACAAAGGGATTACCCATGGAAAGTAAAAACTAACACGACTATAAAACCTATATACATCGTAGCTTAATATATGATGACCCGTATAAACACATGAATCATCCCATTGCACAAAGAAGGACTATCAGGAGCAGAGTGAAAAGTGATGTACCAGTTAGTCTGTAAGATGCAGTGTGGCAGCTTAGCTATACCAGAATACAACATCATAGTGAGTTATTGTACAGTGAAATTGCATGTGGCAGGAAAGATTTCCTGTACCTGGCCGTTCGACAATGAAGCTGTAGTAGTCTACTGGAGAAAGTGCTACGCTGTCTATCTAGTGTGTGGTGGAGGGGGTGATCAGGATTGTCCATGATGGATCGCAGTTTATTTAGTGTTCTCCTCTCCACCACTGTCTCAAAGGTCTCCGGTCTGAGACCAATTACAGAGCCAGCCCTCTTGATAATCTTGTCAAGTCTTTTGGTATCTCTGGCTCTGATACTGCTACCCCAACAGACCGTAGCAAAGAAGATGGCGCTGGCCACAACAGTCTGGTAGAAAAGCTCCAGCATCCTGCTGCACACGTTGAAGGATCTCAGCTTTCTCAGGAAGTAGAGTCTGCTCATCCCATTCTTATGTGCAGCATCGGTGTTGGATCTCCAGTCCAGCCCGCTGCTGATCCTGACACCCAGATATTTGTAGTCCTCAACCACTCCCACATCCTCCCCCCTAATCTGCAGTGGCTGAGAAGGCGTCTTCCTCTTCCTGAAGTCAATCACCATCTCTCTGGTCTTGCTGACATTCAACCTCAGGTGATTCTGCTCCATCCACTCCACAAATCTGTCTACCAGTGCCCTTTACTCTCCCTCCTCTCCTCCTCTTATACACCCCACAACAGCTGAGTCATCAGAGAATTTTTGCAGGTGGCATGACTCAGTGTTGTACTGAAAGTCAGTGGTGTGTAAGGTAAAAAGAAAAGGAGAGAGCACCGTCCCCTGTGGCACTCCCGTATCACTAGCCACCACTCCAGACAAGACACTGCCCAGCCTGACAAACTGTGGTCTGCCTGTCAGGTAGTCAGTAATCCAGGAGATCACAGAGCTGTCAACCCCCATCACCCGCATCTTCTCACCCAGCAGCAGTGGCTGGATGGTGTTAAAGGCACTTGAGAAATCAAAAAAAGTGATTCTCACAGTATCTCCTCCACCATCCAGGTGCAGATGGGCTCGTTGCGGCAGGTAGATGACAGCATCTTCAACTCCTAAATGGGGATGATATGCAAACTGCAGAGGGTCCAGCCACGTCTTCACCTGCGGCCTCAGGTGGGCTAAGACCAGTCTCTCCAGGACCTTCATCACATGAGATGTGAGGGCAACTGGTCGGTAGTCATTCAAATCTGATGGAGATGACTTCTTGGGGACAGGAACCAGGCAGGATGTCTTCCACAGCACCGGTACTCTCTCCAGACTCAGGCTCAGGTTGTACAGGTGTTTCAGTACCGGAGCTAGTTGGTTGGCACAGGTCGTCAGGGTCCCTGCGGAGATGCCATCAGGGCCCGAAGCCTTCCGCTGACGGACTCTCTCCAGCTGCTTCTCCACCTGATCTGTAGTCATCGTGAAGTGAGGGAGGGTCCTGGTGTCCCCTGAGGAGGAGGAGGGGGGAGATGGAGAGAGGTTCTGCACGGGAGCGTGGGTGGGGAGGGGTGCATGGGGGTCTGGTTGTGTTGCCGGGTGACAGACTGAGTTGAACCTATTAAAAAACAGATTCAGTTCCTCAGCTCTCTCCTGGCTCCCAGATGGCTGCCTGACTCTCCCCTTGTACCCAGTTATTTGTTTCATTCCCTCCCACACATCTTTAGTGTTGTTTTGCCTGAGTTTCTCTTCCAACTTCCTCCTATAATTAGGGCCTGAGCCACTGACAATGTCAGTTGGCGAAAGCCCTATTGTATCTGCTTGCGTTTCTTTATTATTTTTTTTTCTTATTTTGCCTAAATGATCGCATTTTTCACCCTCTGAACGTTAACCAAAATGCGATTTGGTTAACGTGCAGCGCGGGCTGCACGGTGGCGCAGTGGTTAGCACTGTGGCAGCACAGTTTACCCTTAGCCGGGGGATCGTGAGATCGTGGGTTCGATCCCTGCCCCCGACCAACAGTGATCTGTGTGGAGTTTGCATGTTCTCCCCGTGTTGCGTGGGTTTACTCCGGGATTTCTCTGGTTTCCTCCCACATACCAAAAACATGCAGGTTAGGGATACGGGGCACTTGCGCACGCAGTGACCGGCAGCTGGTGGCTTGTCACCAGACTGCAAAACAAATCTACCTACGGGTACAAAATAATAAAAAAAAATTTTAAAAAAAAATTGACAAACCCCTCAGACCCGGCAAAAAATTTGATAAACTGGGAAACATATGTGCCCCCCCACCCCTCATTATCCTTGCACCTCCTCAGCATCTCTCTCAGCTCATGCTGCACTCCCCTCAGTTTCTCCTTGTCTCCAGCCCTAAAAGCTCTCTTCTTTTTGTTCAGAAGTGCTTTCAGGTCGCTGGTGACCCATGGTCTGTTGTTGGAGAAGCAGTGTACAGTCTGAGCTGGCATGGTCATGTCTTCACAGAATCTAATGTATTCTGTGATGCAGTCGGTCATATTGTCTATGTCCACCCCATGTGGTTCACAGAGTACGCCCCAGTCTGTCGTATCAAAGCAGTCCTGCAGTGCATCAGCAGCCTCCTGTGTCCACCTTTTCACAGTCCGTGTATAAGCAGGCTGCCTTTGCACAAGGGGGACGTACTTGGGTGTTAACATGACCATGCAGTGATCTGATTTGCCAATGGGGGGTAGAGCTGTGGCACTATATGCATCCCTGACATTGGCATACAGTAAATCCAGTGTTTTGTTCTCTCTGGTGGGACAGTCAACAAACTGGTGAAAGTTTGGTAGTGTTTTTTCCCACTGAGACATGGTTAAAATCACCTGTGATGGCCATGAATGCATCCGGATGCTTCTCCAGTAATGTGGCTGCAGTGGAGCTGATGACGTCACAGGCCACCGCTGAGTCAGCTGACGGAGGGACGTAGACGATAACAATTAAAGCGCACTTCATTTCTCGCGGCATATAATAAGGTCTCATACTGACAGCCAGCAGTTTAATGTCCGGGCTGCAGCACTTTTCCTTCACATAAATGTGCCTGGGATGACACCATTGTTCATTAACAAGAAGTGCCACTCCTCCTCCTCTCTTCTTCCTGCTGCTTATCACGTCTCTGTCTCCCCGTATAGTCCTGAAGCCAGGTATCGCTATGTTTACATCCGTGATCTGTGAGTGTAACCACGTCTCCGTAAAACACATGAAACTACACTCACGATACTCTTTTTGCGTCCTGACCAGCGCTGTAAGCTCGTCTGTTTTATTTCCCAGCGATCGCACGTTCCCGGTGATGATCATCGATACAGCCGGCTTATGCTTCCTCCTCCTCCTCCTCCTCCTCCTCCCCGTCACTCCAGCCCTTCGCCCGCAGTGTCTCCTCTTCAGTTCATCCGAGATGAGGGGCTTCACTGCCGGCCGCAGCGCTCCAGGCTCCGGCCTCCTCAGTGCAATCAGCTGTTCGCGTGTGTAAACAATGCATCCACCCCCACCTCTGTTGATCTCCATTGTCCGAGGAAGAGAAAAGAAATGAAAAACTAGAAAAAACTAGAAAAAAGACCGGCTAAAATAAAGAAAAATGTTGGTCCAGTCTTAGTCCGAGTATTCCTACAGAGCTCTGGTTAGTAAGAGACACACTATATACAGGTATAAACAGATAGAAACACAAAAACACGAGAGAGTTGCTGCTGGTACGGCCGCCCTGCCTCCAGCGCCATTAAAAAAAAAAAAAATAGAATAGAATGCTTCCTCATAATGTCTCCCAAAGGCAGCATGTATAATGTAAACAGTATTGGTCCAAGTACCGATCCCTGCGGAACTCCATAGCTAACCGTGGTCTGGGTAGAAGACTTGTTATGGACATGAACAAACTGGGAACGGTCTGATAGATAAGACTGGAACCATCTTAGCATTGTTCCTTTCAAACCAATTTGCTGTTCAAGTCCCTCTAGCAGAATATGGTGGTCAATGTGTCAAAGGCAGCACTAAAGTCCAATAAGACAAGGACGGAGACAAGTCCTTTGTCAAATGCCATAAGGAGGTCATCAGTAACTTTCACTTAAGCCTGCTTCATGCTACATTTCCCTCTAGTCCGCTGTGGTCCGCGTATGCTTTGGATGAGCCCAGCACGCATGTGGCGCTGCTCATGCTCACTTTTTTCATCTACCCAGGCCAAGCGGTTGACACATGCGCACAACCATCATTTGTAGTTTCACTCCCGCCCAATAGGTAGCGCCAAGGCGCTGACGTGCCATGATTTTCACCAACAAAGAAATGGCAGACTTCTTCACAAAGTTTCTCTTCAAATATAGAGTCCATTTCTGCTGTTTGACTTCCTGGTTTTCACTCCTTTTCCACGAAGATGCTGCTGAAGCTGTGAAAGAAAGTATGTATGTATGATTCGTGTATGTTTTTATTCTCGTTTTCCGCCTCCTTTGTCTTCTTCATCTACTGATGTATACTGTGTCGATATCGCCACCTCGTGAATGGGACGTTCAGTCTTGCGCATGCGCTTTTCAACGCGTTCAGGTCGTGGGCAGGCGTGCGGCACGGTCACAAAATTTGGGCTGCATGCGGTCGTCTGCGGTCGAGCACCACGGACACTAGCAGAGTGGAGACAATGATGTAAATTTTGTCACACAAGGTTTCCGGTTACGCGTATGTGGACAGCAGAGGTGTAGCATGAAGCAGGCTAAGGCTGTCTGTGCTGTGGTGTTTCCTAAAACCTGACTGAAATTTTTCAAATATAGAATTATTTTCTAAAAAATGCACAGTTGATTGGAGAATACTTTTTCGAGGATCTTGGAAAGGTAGCGGAGGTTAGATTTTGATCTATAATTGGCCAAAATCCCAGAATCAAGCGAAGGTTTTTTAAGTAGAGGTTTAATTACTGCCACTTTAAAAGACTGTGGTAAATGTCCTGTCAATAGAGACATATTAATTATGCTCAAAAGCGGTGGACTAATCAGAGATAGCGATTCCTTCAGGAGTCTAGCGGGGATTGGGTCTAAGAGACATAGTTGGTTTAGAGGCTGACACTATTAGGGCTAGATCAGAATGACTAATATGAGAAAATTCAGAAAAGTGGAGTTCTGAGCCTGTGGACACAGCAGTGTTAGGCAGAAGCTTGGTATTTTTAAGGGGGCTATTTTTTGGAATATTATTCCTAATACTGACAATTTTATCATTAAAAAAATTCAAAAAGTCATCAGCACTAAGAGTTGGAGGAATGTAGGGATCTTTGGCATTTTGGCTCTTAGTTAGCTAAGCCATGGTGTTAAAAAGAAATCTATGGTTGTTTTTATTTTAATTTATGAGAAAAATGTTACTTTTTCATAAGAAAAAAAAAACTTCAAAATACCCCCCAAAAAATTCCAAGTAAAAAGTCATACATTTACAACAGTAAAATCACAACTTTAGAAGAAAAAAAAATGTGTTTTTTTTTCGCTCATAATATACAGGGCTTGACATTAACTTTTTTTTGCTCACCAGCCACTGTGGCTAGTGATTTTCTAAAGTTACTAGCCCCTCAGTCTTTCCACTGGCCACAATTTTGTGGTTGGAAAATTACATTTAATATGATTAAATTGGACTATGGCATGCTAAAATTTACAACCTTTTTAGATGTAAATTACCCTTATACAGACATAAAAATAGCAAGAGAAACACTGTCTAATTGTTTATGAAAAGCAGTAAATACTGTGAAATGGTAGACAAAAATACTTGCAGTATGAGAGTGAAGTATAGGTACAGTAGATTTGGGTCCATCCCAATTCTCATTTGTACCCCTACCCCTTTGCCTACCCCTATGAATTAGGACACCCCTTCATGGCTGCACAACGTCATTAGTAGTTGCTGATGGATTTAATCTAAACGGACACTACCTCTTTTCACCAGAAAAAAGAAAAAGAAAGAAAAAGAAAACTGATGAGAAAAAAAAACCCCAGTACTTATGGGAGTTGTAGTTTCGTAGTCTCACATTGCAATAGGTTTATTATTTTAGATGCCGTTTGAGGAAACTACAACCAACCAAAGTGGCTAGTGGATGTTGCTGTCTTACCGGCCACTGCTGAAATCCACTAGCCATTGGCCGGTGTTAATGTCAAGCTCTGTGTGTGTGTGTGTGTGTGTGTGTGTGTGTGTGTGTGTGCGCGCGCACGCGCGCGTGACTATAAATTTCCGATGTTTTGTGATAAATTTGTTACCTTTCCCCCACACAAATTTACAACAATACTCATATATTTGCAAATGTTTTCTATAAAATTTGCAACTTTTTTTCTGAAATTTTCATGATTTTTTTGTACATTTACTACTATAATCTCACTGATATATGAAGTATCCCTGTATAAACTACAGTCCCTGTATCCTCCAGTCTTTATGGGGATGGAGGGTTGCAGGTTAACAGCGAGGAGGATTTTGGTTCATTTTGCTGGCAAGGGGACTGGTGTTTTAATTTTTTTTTTTCAAAGATTTATTTATTTGAACGGAGGTTTAATATTTTATTTATTGACAGAAAAGCTCTTCTCAGATTTTTGCAAAAATTTATTTTGAACAGATATTTCTTTTTCAATGGAAGCCACCCATTTTTTGTCACTGACCTTTTCATAATGACAAAGACCATGGTCTCTGTGTGAAATGATAATTTTGCAGAAATCTATGGAGTATTAAACATGTAGACATGTAAATTGACATACTATGTAAATACAGTAAAATTTGTGTGACTATATGCAACTTTACTTTTTTTCAGTATTCAGAAGTGTCCTTTTTTTAGGTTGACCACCTGCTCCCCAAAATGTCTGTGCACCTCACTGACAAAATTAATGTAGTGTGGTGTGCAAGTGACCAACTTGCCACCGTTGTTGTTGCAGAGAGGAATTGATAATTAAATGGCATAGCTGCACGAGTAGCACCAGCAGGGTGCCAATGGTATGGACTCACTCTGTGGCCACTTACAGCCCGAGCCACAGGTCCCATGTCTTGCCTCTCCACTGTGTTCATTCTACGCCAGTGCATGCATGGGTATATATGATATATCCAGCCATTCGTCTCTACAATCATGGTGGTATTAACTTTTAAATTTTTAGGCATATAGGCTTATACAGCATTGCTGCACGAGCACACCAGGAAAAACACCAGCCGGGACTCTGTGTCATAATCTGGGTATGGTTGTATGGTTGTTTTCTTTCTGCATTACCGACTGCACTATATAGTTCTCCACAGTATCTGCTGCTGGCTAATATATATTTTAACTGTTGACCAGTATCACTTAATCTTATCCTACACTTTATTACATGTATAGTTTATTTCTCTTATCTTATCATGTTTAATGTTGCAGCATTGTACCGAGACAAATTCCTAGTTTGTGTACTACATGAACAATGGCAATAAACCTGATTCTGATTCTGATTCTGATCATGCCCATGCTTTATGTTCATTTTTTTGTGATTAATTATGATTATTGTCTGCATTATTTGCCTCCTGTGCTTCCCCTGGGTCCTCTGTGATTGTTGTTGTGCTCCCTGGTCCTTAGTCTGCCATGTCATCCCTGTCATCCCCGTTATTATTTTCTGTGTTCCCCCTTGGTCTTCTGTGTAAGTCTCGTGTGTATCCCCTGTATTTGTTTATTTAGCGCTCCCAGGCCCTCATGTCTCCTGTGCTCAGCCCACATTCTGGCTTTGAGTTTTGTTTTACCTTGATTTCTTGTTTATTATGATTGGTGTGGGAACGTGCTTTTTTGACGACATGGGTGGCACATTTTGGCGCCCCTTTGGATATCACGTCTGATCGGGGCCCGCAGTTTGTTTCCGATCTCTGGTCCACCATGGCCCGGAGCCTGGGCGTCACAATTCATCGCACAACCGCGTACAACCCCCAGGCCAATGGGTTATGCGAGCGTTTCCATAGATCGCTTAAAGCGGCGCTCAGGGCTTCGCTTACAGATAGATGCAAACTGGGTGGACCGGTTGCCGTGGGTTCTATTAGGGTTGCGTTCAGCACCGAAGGAGGATTTGGCGGCCTCCACAGCAAAGCTGGTTTTTTCCCAGCCGCTGCGGCTCCCCGGGGAATTTTTGCTGGATAACCCCGTGCCGAACACCGATCCGTCCCCGCGTTCACGGCATAGCGCAGAGGCAGGGACGGTACCCGGCCCACCACTGATTTCCCCGTGCTTTTGTACCAAAGACCTTGAAGGACGCGTCATTCGTATTTGTCAGGCATGATGCCCACCGGACCCCATTGCGCCCGCCCTACAATGGCCCGTTCAGAGTGCTGGAACCCAGGGAGAAACATTTTGTGTTAGACTTGGGGGGGGTTGCCGGGAGACAATCTGTATAGACAGGCTTAAGCCCGCCTTTGTTTTAGCAGACGAACAGGTGGTGTTTGCCCGAGCTCCTCGGCGTGGAAGAGCCCCACTGAGAACTCCCCAGATAAATGACTCGTCAGATCAGTCACACGGGCATGCTGAAGGTGTCCCCCCCCCCCCCCATTGTCCCCCATTACAGCAGCTATGGACGGAGGCTGAAGCCCAAAGGACATGAGGGTTAAGCCTCAGTCTGACAGTCTGGGGGTGGGGGGAAGCCACTCAGTAGTTTTCCCTACACTGAAGAGATGGCAGATCAAAGGTGCTAGGGGACAAGGGGAACGGTCATGGAGGGTTGAGATGTAAATACAGCACCTCAGGTAGCGGAGGAGGGTTAATATTAAAGAGAGTGCCTGCAACCTGTGTGATTATTGCTTTTGATTCTGGTGGATGTGAAGGAGTGAAGAATAAAGTTCCCTCTGCTCTGAACGCTCGGCCTGGTTATTCCTCCCTCCACATTATCATAATGGTCTTAGTTTTGTTCTGATTATCCTTGCCTTAGTGCTCCCTGGTCCTGCTCTTTAGTATTATGACTATTTTCATCCATCCATCCATCTTCTACCGCTTTTCCGGAGGTCAGGGTCGCGGAGCCAGCAGTTCAAGCAGAGAAGCCCAGACTTCCCTCTCCCCAGCCACCTGCTCCAGCTCTTCAGAGAGGATACCAAGGCATTCCCAGACCAGCTGGGAGACATAGTCGCTCCACCAAGTCCTGGGTCTGCCCCGGGGTCTCCTCCCAGTGGGACGTGCCCGAAACACCTCAAGTGGGAGGCGTCCAGGAGGCATCCTAATCAGATGCCCATACCACCTCAACTGACTCCTTTCAATGTGGAGGACCAGCGGTTCTACTCTGAGCCTCTCCCGGATGACTGAGCTCCTCACCCTATCTCTGAGGGTGAGTCCAGAAATCCTACGGAGAAAGCTCATTTCAGCCACTTGTATCTGCACCTCCAAGTCCGAGTCCATGGTCCTCAGCCGGAAAAAGGTGGATTGCCCTCTCTGGGTTGGGGCCAGGTTCCTGCCCCAAGTGGAGGAGCTTAAGTATCTTCGGGTCTTATTCACGAGTGAGGGGAAAATGGAGCGAGACATTGACAGACGGATCGGAGCAGCATCTGCAGTGATGCGGACGTTGTACCGGTCTGTTGTGGTGAAGAGGGAGCTTAGTTCTAAGGCAAAGCTGTCGATTTACCAGTCAATCTACATTCCTACTCTCACCTATGGTCACGAGCTTTGGGTAATGACCGAAAGAACGAGATCGGACTATTTTCATGTCATGTGGTCCTCTCTGTATCACTGGTCCTCTCTGTATCACTCCTTTATTGTTGTCCTATATGTTCATTGTCATGTTTCATGTGCATCCCCTGTCTGTGACTGTGTATCCCTGCCTGTCCTGTTCTCTGCACCTGTAGCCACTTCCCTGCTGTCTCAATTTGCCCTTGATTGTTCCCACCTGTCCTGTGTTCTGTTGATTACCTATGGTGTATGTATGTCTGTGTCAGTTTCAGTCCGGTGTGGCGTCAATAACATGTAAAAGTTGTATCGTGTTTCCCTGCCAGTAACCCAGTACCCAAATGTCTCTTGTAAGTGTATTTATTTATCGTGTCCTCAGTTGTTTTCAGCCCACGTGCTGTTATTTTGTTTCTTTAAGTTTTCCTGTAAATAAATCATGTTACGCTGGAGTTCAGCTTGCATTGAATTCATTTATCCAACCATGTCTACCAGAGGTAGCCGTGACACCCAAGAATATCAACTTCCAAATTCATCCTTGCCACTGCAAGAAAAAAAATTACATTTTTAAACTTCTGATCATCAGCATCAGCCTCATTGGTCTGGTTGGTCACGACTGGAAAAGGCTGAGAATAGCTATTGTTAACCATATATTCATCCATGTTTTAAAAAATGTAATCATTATGGTTTTAAAAAAGCGTGATAAAAATGTGAATCAGGAGCATAGAGCATGGAGTGTTTATATGAAATCAATAGAAAAAAAGCAACACTGCTGAGCATAAATGAAGCGATAACCAAAGCAGTCTAGTGAAGCATGAAATGAATCCTCATAATTGTTTAAGAGTAAACGAAAACACTTTGTAACAGGGCTACATTGTGCTGCATGTCTACCATTAAAACTACTAATAGAATGAGCAGGAACCCTATGACCTGTCAGACATGTCACTTCCTTCTCCAGCCCTCCAGGGTCTGCTGCACAGTTCAGTCATGTAAATCAAAACCATGTAACAAAATCGAGGGGAAGATCAACATTCACTGGGGCTTAGAGTGGATTCATTTGTTGTATTACCCAGGGACAAGTCATCCATCACGTTCATCGGCCAAAAGATCAAAATCTAATCCCCAGGAAGTCAAGCAGAAGAACACCATCCTCCCCACCCCCAACCTGACCGCAAACTGACCAATGAGTCCGCCGGGTCAAATTAACAAACACAGCCCTCCATGGCTCTCACACCAGAGGAGGGTGGTGAAAAATGTGGCCTCTGCCCCGCATTCATAACTGCTGCACAGCTGGGATCTCCGACAGAACCAGTTCAGCACTTTTCTCCATCTTATCTTTTATTCATTATTTTAATTTCTCTGGCAGCCTCTAACAGCCCAGGCCCTTCTGCAGGGAGATAAGTGCTTATGATGGTGTCATTTAAAAGTGCAGAAAAAACAATGGGTGCCATTTAAATTATTGATTGTGGTAATGGATATGTTGTGGAGAGCATGAGTGGTTCTCCTTTCTACAGACATAATGAGGTTTAATTGGGCTTGAAGATGTTAAAAAGGGAAGGTGACAGGTCATGTGTCTTCTCTTGGATGGGAGTCTACTTTACATCAAATTATGAATGAAAGATGGCAATTTTATTTGAAGCGCTGCATCTCTTAACACAATAAACAATCAAGAATTTCTTTTGTGGATG
This sequence comes from Pholidichthys leucotaenia, assembly GCA_020510985.1. Taxonomy (NCBI): domain Eukaryota; kingdom Metazoa; phylum Chordata; class Actinopteri; order Cichliformes; family Pholidichthyidae; genus Pholidichthys; species Pholidichthys leucotaenia. Next base: position 382,507,440 of record CM035836.1, on the reverse strand, counting down.
AAATTCAGCTTCAGATTTGAGGGGCATATGCAAAACAGTGCTGCGTTCGCACAGTAGTTTCAAATGAATAATTTATTAGGAGAAAGTTAAATGTGATGTGTCTGTAACTTATCTAACTTTAGAAAATTTATACCCATGTGTGTTAAAATAATTCAGGACAGATATGTGTTTATTTTTGTATTTTCCCTGCTCCACTGATTTTTTTTTTTTTTTTTTTTTTTTTTTTAGCCTTCTGTGATCTTTGCTTTCATTCAGTTTTTGTACCTGCAGTCAGATGTTGCTGCTGCTTGATGTCAATTTTGATTTTATTTTTTGCTTATGAAACATTGAGATGTAAAACACATCCTGTAGGTAGGAGGAGAGACAGATGTTAAAAAATACTCAGAGGAAACTCGCTTGTAAGTAGTGGTGTGACATTTGCAGATCATTCTTTCACAGCGAACTTGTCTCTTTCACAAACTGTTCACACAATCACTTACCTTGCTTCACAGATTTGTTGGTGTTTGCAGTGTTTTCAGACAAACAATTTAGAAGGCACTTCCATACTAGTGCGCTAAGCTTGTTGTAAACAGATTGACTGGGGACTAACCAGAACAGAAGGCTTAAGAGCCACAATGACTGAAGAAGGGTTTAAAGCAGTTCTATTATTAAGAGTGCTGGATTTGTCTAATAAAAAATAAAATAAAAGGAATACACACTATCACCAAGCAGCAAACGACTAACCTTTGGGTTGCAAACTCTGTGATATGCTAACCCAGCAGAGCAACCAACATTAAATACTTGAATAGCAGAACATCAGTGTCATAGAAACATGACATGTCCATAAAAGCAGCCAGTCAGGAGTTCAAAGGAAGGCTTCACATTTGCTAACAATACAAACAAATCTCCTACAGCAGCATCTTTGGTGACACAAAGTAGAAAAAGATTAAGGCAAGGGAATCTAGCGTAGGGGTGGGTCCTTTGGGAAGTTTCCTGCCAGAGTGTAGAAACTCGTGCTACTTTTAGAACGTAGCATTTTGTTTAGCATTTTGCTAAACTCTTCACTGATGCAGATGTGTGCTGGTTTTGTATGGCTGATGATAATTACTGCACTGTAAAATTCAATTCAACAATTTTGCTTAGAAAAATGCATGCAAATCAATTGCTTTGAAAAACTAAGTAGAACAGAAACTGTACATTGTAAATGAGCATTTGTTGATACAATGAACAATTTCTTGACACACTGTACAACTGACGCATCTGGCTTTCCACCCAGCACTTGGCACAAGCTCCAGATCACAGCAGTAACACTTAAGTGGCACAGAAGGTTGGTGGCCTGAACCACGCAGCTTCATGGAAGGCCCAGTCATGGTACACAACTCCCCTAAAGCAAAAACTGCTAAGCCCACTGTTACTGTTGACCGGTGAAATCCACATTCATGATCTGCCAGAAGGACTCACTCCCCAAATGTTAACATAACACTGTTGATGAAAACAGACAGCATTTTAATATTTACTGTAACCCTTAGATGCATGACCAACCAAATCCAACACTCTTCCATGAGTGTGGTCAAAATGACCCCAACTAGAATGTGTGTGTTTTATGCTGTAAACTTAAGAAATTTCTTTCATTTTGGTTAAAGATGATTATTTTTATTATATTTTGGGTGATTATTATTATTATTATTATATTTTGGTCAACAAAAGAAGGGGACAGCTTGGGGTCATTTTTGACCCCACATATGGAAAAGTGTGGTACTGATACAAAAAATGCAATTAAAAAATATAACAATTAGATACAAATTCAAATGGCCTCATGTCAGAGACAGCCTATTTGAGGAATACATGTAAGATTAAATGATTAAAAAAAATTAAAATTACAAAGATATTGCAAAAAAAAAAAAAAAAAAACACTCGGGCATTTTTGACCCCTGCATCTAACAATACCTACATTGTCCTCACTGTATACACTGTATTGTCCTCATCTGTTTACCCTCTGTTTTTACCCTTGGCATCCAGTCTGAGATGCTAATTGCAGCGTCTACAGTGTTACTAATAACCATGGTGAAACTGAAAAGGGGACAGCTTGGGAAAAGCCTGGGGTCATTTTTGACCCCACATATGCATCTAAAAAAACCTACTGTCCTCATCTGTTTACCCTCTGTTTACCCTCGGCATCCAGTCTGAGATGCTAATTGCAGCGTCTACAGTGTTACTGATAACCGTGGTGAGATTCAAAAGGGGACAGCTTGGGAAAAGCTTGGGGTCATTTTTGACCCCACATACGGAAAAGTGTGGTACTGATACAAAAAATGCAATTACTTAAAAAAATATAACAATTAGATACAAATCCAAATGGCCTGAAGTCAAACACAACCAATTTGAGGAATACATGGAAGATTAAATGATAAAAAATTAAAATTACAAAGATATTGCAAAAAAAAAAAAAAAACAACCGCTGGGGTAATTGTTACCCCGCTTATGCATGAAAGAGGTAACCAAATTGCAAGCTACAATTTCAGTGAAGTCAGAACATTCTGCAAAACATAAATGAAATCAAAATACAATGACTTAAAAATCTTTTCAACCTACAGTGTCTCACAAAAGTGAGTACACCGCTCACATTTTTGTAAATACTTTATTATATCTTTTCATGGGACAACACTGAAGATATGACATTTCGATACAATGTAAAGTAGTCAGTGTACAGCTTGTATAACAGTGTAAATTTGCTGTCCCCTCAAAATAACTCAACCCACAACCATTAATGTCTAAGCCAGCGGCAACAAAAATGAGTGCACCCCTAAGTGAAAATGTCCAAATTGTGTCCAATTAGCCATTTTCCCTCCCAGGTGTCATGTGACTCATTAGTGTTACAAGGTCTCAGGTGTGAATGGGGAGCAGGTGTGTTAAATTTGGTGTTATCACTCTTTTTTTGTTGTTGTTGTTGTTGTGCCTAAAGTGTCAATATTTTGTGTGGCCACCATTATTTTCCAGCACTGTCTTAACTCTCTTGGGCATGGAGTTCACTAGAGCTTCACAGGTTGCCACTGGAATCCTCTTCCATTCCTCCATGATGACATCATGGAGCTGATGGATGTTAGAGACCTTGCGCTCCCCCACATTCCATTTGAGGATGCCCCACAGATGCTCAATAGGATTTAGGTCTGGTGACATGCTTGGCCAGTCCATCACCTTTACCCTCAGTTTCTTTAGCAAGGCAGTGGTCATCTTGGAGGCGTGTTTGGGGTCATTATCATGTTGTTTCCAAAGGGAGGGGATCATGCTCTGTTTTTGTATGTCACAGTACATGTTGGCATTCATGGTTCCCTCAGTGAATTGTAGCTCTCCAGTGCCAGCAGCACTCATGCAGCCCCAAACCATGACACTCCCACCACTATGCTTGACTGTAGGCAAGACACACTTTTCTTTGTACTCCTCACCTGGTTGCCACCACACACGCTTGGCACCATCTGAACCTAATAAGTTTATCTTGGTCTTATCAGACCACAGGACATGGTTCCAGTAATCCATGTCCTTAGTCTGCTTGTCTTCAGCAAACTGTTTGCAGGCTTTCTTGTGCATCATCTTTAAAAGGGGCTTCCTTCTGGGATGACAGCCATGCAGACCAGTTTGATGCAGTGTGTGGTGTATGGTCTGAGCACTGACAGGCTGACCCCCCACCCCTTCAACCTCTGTAGCAATACTGGCAGCACTCATATGTCTATTTTCAAAGGATAACCTCTGGATATGAGGCTGAGCATGTGCACTCAACTTCTTTGGTCGACCATGGTGAGGCCTGTTCTGAGTGGAACCTGTCCTGTTAAACCGCTGTACGGTCTTGGCCACCATGCTGCAGCTCAGTTTCAGGGTGTTGGCAATCTTCTCATAGCCTCGGCCATCTTTATGTAGAGCAACAATTCTTTTTTTCCCACATCCTCAGAGAGTTCTTTACAATGAGGTGCCATGTTGAACTTCCAATGATCAGCATCAGAGAGTACGAGAGCGATAACACCAAATTTAACACACCTGCTCCCCAGTCACATCTGAGACCTTGTAACACTAATGAGTCACATGACACCGGGGAGGGAAAATGGCTAACTGGGCACAATTTGGACATTTTCACTAAGGGGTGTACTCACTTTTGTTGCCAGCAGTTTAGACATTAATGGCTGTGTGCTGAGTTATTTTGAGGGGACAGCAAATTTACACTGTTATACAAGCTGTACACTGACGACTTTACATTTTATCAAAGTATCATATCTTCAGTGTTGTCCCATGAAAAGATAATAAAATATTTACAAAAATATGAGGGGTGTACTCACTTTTGTGAGATACTGTATATTCAATTCAATGCACTACAAAGAAAAGATATGTAATGTTCAAACTGATAAACTTAATTGTTTTTTTTTTTTTTTCAAATATTCACTCATTTTGACTTTGATGCTTGCAACACATGCCAAAAAAAAGCTTGGACAGGGCCATGTTTACTACTGTGTTACATCACCTTTCCTTTTAACAACACTCAATAAGCATTTAGGAACTGAGGGCACTAACAGCTGAAGCTTTGTAAGTGGAAATCTTCCCATTCTTGCTTGAGGTACGACTTCAGTTGCTCAGCAGTCCGGGGTCTCTGTTGTCGTATTTTGCTCATAATGAATCACACTTTCAATGGGAGACAGGTCTGGACTGCAGACAGGTCAGTCTAGTAATGGCTGTTGTAACATGCAGAATGTGGCTTGGCATTGTCTTGCTGAAATAAGCAGGGATGTCCCTGAAAAAGGCGTTGCTTGGATGGCAGAATATATTGTTCCAAAACTTGTACGTACCATTCAACATTAATGGTGCCTTCACAGATGTGCAAGTTACCCATGCCATGGGCACTAACACACCCCCATGCCATCACAGATTTCTACATACAATTTGAAATGTAGACTCGTCAGACCACAGCGCACTTTCCCACTTTGCATCAGTCCATCTCAGATGAACTCGGACCCAGAGCAACTGGTAGCATTTCTGGGTGTTGATATATGGCTTTTGCTTTGCATGATAGAGTTTTAACTTGCACTTGTAGATGTAGCATTGAACTGTGTTAACTGACAATGGTTTTCTGAACTATTCCTGAGGCCATGTGACAATATCCTTTACAGAATGATGTTTTTAATGCAGTGCCACCTGACAGATCAAAGGTCACGGGCATTCAGTGTTGGTTTTCAGCCTTGCTGCTTACATGTAGAAATTTCTCCAGATTTTCTGACTCTTTTGATGATATTATGGACCGTAGATGATGAAATCCCTAAATTCCTTGCATCCTGTGTGTGTTTCCTGACAAGCCACACACACACACACACACACACACACACACACACACACACACACACTTGCAAGCATGTGCGCACATGCACACACCTATGGCTATCTGTTCTCTTTCAGATGCAGATACCCAAATTGTGCTGAGATCTACTGAGAAGCAGCAATTGTTTCTAGTGTTTTCTTTTTTGCCCCCCCCCCCCCAATTCGACCACTTCATATCCCTTCAACTCCCTCCCCCATTCTCCCCTGTCAGGTCCAGCATAAATAAGACAATTTAAATAAAGTATTAAAGTTATTAAGATAAGATAAGATAAGATAAGCCTTTATTAGTCCCACAATGGGGAAATTCCAGGATTGCAACAGCACAGGTACAGCAACACTCAGAGCAACAATCAAGAAGACAAGAAAAACAAGAGCAGCGAATATACATATGTACACACATATATATATATATATATATATATATATATATATATATATATATATAAATATATATACACAGTGTGGAGCATTGTAGCTAGATGGAATAAACAGCATAACTGTCTACTTAGTTATCCTACATAGTATGAATATGTACCCATGCATATTGTCACCCTCCGTAGTGACTGATATTGTCCTAGTTGTATACTGGAGGGGACATTTGTGTAAGTCTATTGCGTCTTTTGCATTCAATACTATTAGGTCGTCACGTTTTTTTGCTATCGCCGCGAGCAGCCCTGCTTAGGTTATACAGTCTGACAGCCGTAGGTAGGAAGGACCTACGAAACCTCTCGGTTGCGCACCTAGGATGATGTAGTCTGCTGCTAAATGAGCTCCTCAGTGCGTTCAGTATGTCCTGCATAGGGTGGGACTCGGACTCCAGCAGAGATGACAGTTTAGCCACCATCCTTCTCTCTCCTATCTCCTCCACTGGGTTAAGGCGTTGCCTCAGGACAGAGCTAGCTTTCTTGATCAGTTTGTTCAGTCTCTTCCTATCGGCTGCTGTAATGCCACTGCCCCAGCAGACCACTCCAAAAGTGATGGCTGATGCTACCACCATGTCGTAGAATGTCTTCAGCAGCGCCCCTTGTACACCCAAAGACCTGAGTCTCCTCAGTGGGAACAGCCTGCGCTGTCCCTTCTTGTAGAGTGCATCGGTCTTGTGTAACCAGTCCAGTTTATTGTTCAGATGAACACCCAGGTACTTGTAGGATGTCACCATCTCAATGACTGCTCCCTGTATGTTTACTGGTGCTGTGAGGGGTTGTCCTTGCCTGTGGCAGTCCACCACCAGCTCCTTAGTTTTCCTCGCGTTGATCTGGAGGCAGTTCTGATGGCACCAGTCCACGAAGTCCTGGATAAATCCTCTGTACTCAGCTTCATCTCCGTTGGAGATGAGGCCGACGATCACAGAGTCGTCAGAGAACTTCTGTAGATGGCAGTGTGTTGTGTTGTGTGAGAAGTCCGCAGTATAAAAGGTGAACAGGAAGGGAGCCAAAACCGTTCCCTGGGGGGCCCCCGTGCCACCGATGATCGTGTCGGACACAGAGTCCCGGGTTCTCACAAACTAAGGCCGGTTAGTGAGGTAGTCCAGGATCCATGATGACAAGTGCTGGTCCACCCCTGCGCACAGCAGCTTGTCCTTCAGGATCATTGGTTGGATGGTGTTGAAAGCACTGGAGAAGTCAAAGAACATGATCCTCACCGCATTCCCGGGCTTCTCCAGGTGGGACAGAGAACGGTGAAGGAGGAAGATCACTGCATCCTCCACCCCAATGCCATGCTGGTAGGCGAACTGGAGTGGATCCATCGCGGGTCCCACCAGGGGGCGGAGGTGAGCAAGGAGCAGTCTCTCCAGGGTCTTCATCATGTGAGACGTCAGGGCCACTGGTCTGTAGCTGTTCAGGTCTTTGGGGTGGGAAGTCTTTGGTACAGGTACCACACAAGATGTTTTCCACAACTGTGGTACCCTCCCCAGCTTCAGGCTCAGGTTGAAGATGTGCTCCACAATTCCACACAGCTGGTCTGCACAGGACTTGAGGAGCTTCGCACTGATGCCGTCCGGTCCCGAGGCCTTCCTCGCCTTGATCTTCCTCAGCTCCGTCCTCACCTGGGTCTTTGTGAGGGTCATGTTGGGGGGCTGTGTGCTGGGAGTGGGGGGGTGTTGGTGGAGTGGGGTGTATACAGCAAGACTCGATGTCTTTAGAGGCAGCAGTGGTTGTTGTGCAGTCGGGGGGGGGGGGGGGTCAAACCTATTAAAAAACAGGTTCAGATTGTTCACCCACTCCCTGCCCCCCGTGGCCTGGGGGGAGGTATTCTGGAGCCCAGAGATGGTTTTTAGGTTTCTCCAGACCCCGCCGATGTCGCTCTGTTGCAGCTTGTCCTCCATCTTCTTCCTGAAGCTGTCCTTGCCTTCTCTGATCTTCCTCCTCAGCTCCCTCTGTACGGACTTCAGCATCTCTCTGTTCCCCAACCTGAAGATCCTCTTCTTCTCTCTCTGAAGTGTTTTTATCTCAGGGTTGATCCAGGGTTTGTTGTTCGAGCAACACCGTATGGTCTTGGTGGGTACGGTGTTGTCCACACAGAAGCTGATGTAGTCTGTGATGGTGTGAGTGAGGCCATCGATGTCCTCACCATGTGGATCACAGAGCTGCTCCCAGGCAGTGGTTTCAAAACAATCCTTTAGAGCGTCCATTGCCTCCTCAGACCATAACTTCACTGTGCGCATGACCGGAGGTTGTCTGTGTACTAGGGGTTTGTACACCGGCAGGAGATGAACCAAGTTGTGATCCGATCTCTCGAGTGGGGGGAGTGGTGATGAGGTGTACGTCTCCTTAGTATTTGCATAGAATAAGTCCAGTGTTTTATTGTCTCTAGTGTGGCATGTGACATACTGGCTGAACGTGGGTAGAATGGGGGACAGTGAAAAATGGTTGAAATCACCTGAGATGAGGAGAAGAGCATCTGGGTGTTCTGTCAGCAGCCTGCCAGTTACTGAGTGGATGACGTCAGAAAAACAGAAAAAGACGTCAGAAAAACATGATCATCTGCCATCAAAAGTGGGGAGGCTGCACACCCTCAAGCCAGTGGCAAGGTCAGAGTGCCCATGCATAACATATAACCATATTTTCTTTTTAAGGAGGGGTCTCCAATCAAAAGGAATGTAGTTTAAAGGAAAAGGAAGTAAAACATACTTCTTCCAAGAGAAGTCCTGTATTAGATAAGTGTTTTTGAATTCTGAATCATGCTAAATTAAAACGACATAAAAGGTAAATAAATGAAGACAAGGCAACATCCTAGTCATTAAATGCCCAAATGAAAAGAATGACTTAGTTTTGAATAAAAAAGAAAAAAAAAAGAGTTTGGTTGTGAACAGGAGCAACATACTTTGGACACATGGTTTACTGGCAGTAGTTAGCTCTATGCTTAACACAGTTTATGCTAAAAGGCTTTGGATGAGTTGATGAACTAATCCAATCAAATGTAAGAGTTTATGAGTGCTGTGTGGGATGACTGGATATTTTAGGGATTTGTAAAGGATCCACCAGTCAGTCACTTTAAACTCCATCTGAGCTGCTTTATAATGTAGGTGGAAAATGTTGCCTTTCACATGTATAAAATACCAAGTACCATTAGCAACCCAGCAACGAAATCTGTTTTCGTAAAAGCTGAATTAAAAAATGAGAAAGCCGGATTGGCTTCAGGTGTGCTGGCAATGGAGTAGGTGTGTGCGTTGCTGGCTCCTGCTATATTTTTTTCTTTACTTTTTAAACCCTATTTTGCTGTAAGCTGTTAATGTTTTGGACATTTAATACGTGCAGAATCTGTTTTGAAATATGTCCAAAACAAGAAAGCAGACTGAAAAGGAGGCAGCAGGGAACAATATTAACACCAGCTTAGCTGAGGATGCTAGTATCAGCCTTAACCCTGCACTTGTTGCCTTGCTTGAGCAACACAGAATGTCCATAGCTGCTGACTTCAAAGCTTCATTTGAACTTATTAATGGTAAGCTGGACAAAATTCAAGCAGATGTGGCGAACCAGGAGCAACGCATTGGCGACCTTGAAAACAACGCGGAGGACGTCAGCCAGCGCCTAGCGGCGCTTGAAGTTACATGCGAGTCAATACAGGAGGAGAACAAACTTTTGAAAAACAAACTTTCTGACCTGGAGGGAAGAAGCAGGAGGCTGAATATTCGTCTGGTGGGTCTGCCGGAGTCCTTTGATGTGGGTCCACGGCCATCTGAATTTTTTTCTCGGCTGTTGGTGGACGTCTTTGGCACACAAACTTTGCCATCTCCCCCAGAGCTGGATGGAGCCCACCGCAGCCTCATGTCCAAGCCGAGTCCGAATGGGAAGCCGCGCGCTGTCATTATTTGTTTCCACCGGTTTCGGACCAAAGACTTGGTGATGAGAGAAGCGCGGAGACGCCGTGGGACTTTGGAATATCGTGGGCATAAACTTCAGTTCTACGAGGATTATAACGCCGACGTTCAGAAGCAACGAGCCGAATATAAGGAGGTTATGTCCGAGTTGTACAAGAGAGGTTTTCGTCCTTCTCTTCTTTTCCCCGCCAGGCTCCGGATAACTCTTCCAGACGGCAAAAACCAGTGGCTGGCGTCCGTCTCGGAGGCCACCTGCTTCATGCAAACTATGGAGAGAAACCAGCAATTTTCGCCTTGAACTGGACATTTCTGGGTTGACCAGCTGCCGCGCTGGGCTGCTTGTTACTTCATTGAAGCTGCACTGACTGGACATTGATGCATTTTCAGATGTTTAAAAACAAGGTAAAATTGGCTCCCTATACGTTGTTGTTTATTTAATTCTTTTTTTTAATTTTATCTTATTTATTTATTTTTTTTTTTTTAGGGTAAAACGTTCATATTATGCAGGATTGAAGCCAGTTGTATGGGAGCATTCTGTTAGGATGAAAATAGAGCTGGAGATGGAGCGGTTGCTGTTTTTTTGCAACCGGCTGGAGTGTTGTTATAGGTTTGGTTGTTGGATTTTTTTTTTATTTTTATTTTTTTTATTTTTATATTTTTTTTTTGTTTGTTTTTTTGTTATGGTTTTATTTACACCCCCCTTACCCCTTCCTTTCTTTTTTTTTTTTACCTGTACCTCACTTTATTCTTCTTTGGGCTACACAACATAATATATAAAATTTACTCTTTGAATGAATAGTAATCTTACTTTGGTAAGCTGGAATGTGAAGGGGTTGAACCACCCAATTAAACGAAAGAGAGTCATGTCACGTCTAAAGCAATTTAAGCCTGGGGTACTGTTTTTGCAGGAAACCCATTTGCAGGATTCCGACCACTTGCGTTTGTCAAAATGTTGGTCAGGACAATTTTTTCATTCAAATTTTAAAGCTAAGGCCAGGGGCGCTGCTATTCTTATTGATCGAAATATCCCATTTATTAACTCTAATGTTGTATCAGATAAAAATGGACGATTTGTAATAGTATCAGGTAAACTTGGTGATAAACATGTCACTTTGGCTAATCTGTATGCACCGAATTTTGATGATGTGCACTTTTTTCGCAACCTTTTTTCGCAACTTCTAGATTTAAATACTCACTCTCTAATTCTTGGGGGTGACTTTAATTTGTATATGGATCCGATCTTAGATCGCTCATCTTCAAAACCTGCTAGTCTTAATAAATCTGCAACTTATGTTAAGTCTTTTCTTGAGGAATATAGCCTTACAGATCCTTGGCGTTTTTTACATCCTAACGGCAGGGACTATTCTTTTTTCTCTCACGTACACCATACTTATACCAGAATAGATTATTTTTTTGTTGACAATTTATTAATTAATAACCTTTGCTCTTGCAGTTATGATAGCATCTCGGTTTCTGATCATGCCCCTCTTGTACTTAAAATGATCCTCCATGGATGTGACTCCATGAGAAAGCATTGGAGATTGGATCCATTATTACTTACAGATGAAAAATTGGTTACGAATATTTCTTCTAAAATTAATTTTTTTTTGAAAGAAAATAAAACTCCTGGTATGTCAAATAAAACGATATGGGAGGCCATGAAGGCATTTCTTAGGGGGGAATTTATTTCATTGGCAGCATTTAAAAGACGATCCTTAATACAGGAACAGAAGGCTATTTTAGATCAAATCCTGGACATTGACAGACAATATGCTCAATCTCCATCACCCGCTCTGTACAAGGAACGTATGACATTACAAACTAAACTTAATTTACTTTCTACTCGACAAATTGAAGGTTGTTTAATAAGGAACAAGAGTGAATTTTATGAACATGGCGAAAAAAACAGTAAACTTCTAGCTAATCAACTACGTGGTATTAGAGCTAAGCAATTTATTACTGGAGTTAGGACAGATAAAGGAGAGGTGACATCTGACCAACAAGCGATTAATGATATTTTCAGGTCATTTTATTCCAAATTATATACCTCAGAATATACAACAAACTTAAAGGATTTGGAAATGTTTTTTGATTCTATTGATATTCCTTCGATTTCTTCAGAATCTCGGCAAATTTTAGAAGCTCCCATCACAAAAGAAGAAATTCAGCTGGCAATATCATCCATGCAATCAGGAAAATCTCCAGGACCTGATGGGTTTTCCGCTGATTTTTTCAAAAAATTCTCTGATGACCTCGCCCCTTTCCTTTGTCAAGTTTTTACAGAGTCGCTTGACTCTGGTACACTTCCTTCTTCATGCTATCAGGCCTGTATCACTGTGTTGCTTAAAAAGGATAAGGATCCTGTTGATTGTGCTTCTTACAGGCCTATTTCCTTGTTAAATACCGATGTTAAAATTTTGTCAAAGTTGTTAGCTTCAAGGTTGGAAAAGATTCTTCCTTTTATAATTTCACAGGACCAAACCGGTTTCATTAAAAATCACCACTCTTTTTTTAACTTGCGGCGGTTGTTTAATATTATTTATACTCCTCACCACAACATACCTGAATGTCTTATTAGTTTGGACGCTGAAAAGGCATTCGATAGGGTTGAGTGGGAGTATTTGTTTTTTACTTTGGAGAGGTTCGGTTTTGGTCCTTCTTTCTGTTCCTGGATTAAACTTCTCTATGCTAGTCCTTTAGCTTCAGTGTTAACTAATTGTCGCTATTCTGACTATTTTAGACTTTACTGTGGTACGAGGCAAGGCTGTCCTTTGAGCCCGTTGCTCTTTGCCTTGGCAGTTGAGCCGTTAGCTATTGCAATCCGTGGGAGCCGGGACTTTCTAGGCATTCGTAGGGGTGGCATTGAGCATAGGGTTTCACTCTATGCTGATGATCTTTTATTATTTCTCTCCAACCCACTTACTTCATTACCCGCTATACTTAATATTTTGGATAGTTTTAGTAGGTTTTCTGGTTATAAAATTAATCTTAATAAGAGTGAACTGTTTCTGATTAATGAAAAGATTCAAGTTCAGGATTTTGAAAATTTTCCTTTCAAGGTTGTTATTGATCATTTTAATTATCTTGGGATATGTGTCACTAAACAATTTAATTACTTGTTTAAAAATAATTTTCTCCCCTTACTTGACCAGTGTAAGTTAATACTTTCCAAATGGTCCCCATTATCCTTGTCTTTAATTGGCAGAATCAATTCTGTAAAAATGATGTTACTTCCAAAGTTTTTATATTTGTTTCAATGTCTCCCCATTTTTATTCCTAAATCCTTTTTTAAGTCTTTGGACTCTCTGATTACCTCATTTATTTGGAATGGTAAACATCCGAGATTGAGGAAAGTTTTTCTTCAAAGACCCAAATCAGTAGGTGGCATGGCTCTGCCTAACTTTCAATATTACTACTGGGCAGCAAATATCAGGTGCATGTTATATTGGAAACATTTTTATCTGGAACCCAAATCACCTATTTGGATCCTTATGGAGTCACATGTGGACAATCAAACTTCCCTACCGGCAATTTTAGGTTCACCACTTCCCCTTGCTTTGTCTACACTGGGTAATAATAAAGTAGTTCGTCAGTCTCTTAGAATTTGGTCTCAATTCAGGAAAAATTTCGGTCTTCAGTTTTTTTCCATTAGAAGTCCAATTGCCGCAAATCATTTATTTACCCCATCAACTATTGATAGTGCATTTCATATATGGCACAGAAAAGGTTTAAAATCTTTTGCGGATTTATATTTTGATGGTCAATTTGCAAGTTTTTCTCAACTTTCCACCAAATTCGACATCACTTCTACACATTTTTTCCGCTTCCTCCAGGTCAGACATTATGTGCAAACCATGACAAAACAATTCCCTCAAAAACCTTCTGATAATCCTCTAGATGATTTTTTATTAGTTAAACCAACTTCTAAGGGGGTAATGTCAGTTTTATATAATTTAATTTCAAATTTACAATCTTCTTCTCTGGCCGCTATCAAATTGAACTGGGAACAAGATCTTAATTTTACTTTTACTGATGAACTGTGGGACTCTATTCTTGGCCAGGTTCACACTGTATCAATGTGTGCTCGTCACGCTCTTATTCAATTTAAGATTGTACACCGGATGCACCTGTCCAAGGTTAAGTTAGCACGTATTTACTCGGATATAGACCCAACTTGTGAAAAGTGTGGTAGCGCTCCTGGCACTTTGCTTCACATGTATTGGTCCTGCCCTGCATTGATGAATTTTTGGCATTCTGTTTTTATCACTATGTCTGAAGTCCTGCAATATCAAATTAAACCTGATCCATTATGCGCCATTTTTGGTGTGGCTCCAGAACTTGTCTTGCCAAGTTCCAAATTAAAAGTATTCAAATTTTCATTATTATTGGCCAGACGTGCTGTATTACTGAAGTGGAAAGACTCTTCGCCCCCTTCACATTTACAGTGGATAAAAGATATAATGTCCTGTTTGGATTTAGAAAAAAATCAGATATACAGTCTGTGGCTCTGAAAACAAATTCTATAAATTATGGCGCCCGTTTCTTGATTTCTTTGAAAGACCCACGATTATAGTTTCTGAGTAGCTCATATCCCCTTTACCCCACCCCCACTTCACACACACAATTTTTCTTTGTATTTTTTTTTTTTTTATTGTTTATTTAAAGGTTTTTGTGCTTTGAAGCATTTACATTTGTTGGCTTTAAGTTCTAGTTTTTTTACCGTTTGGTTGAAACAAAAATGAAAATTTCTAATACTTTGTATTGTATTGATACTTCAATTAATAATAATAAAAAGACCTTTGAAAGAAAGAAAAATGAGAAAGCCCACATTGTTTTAACGGTTTAATAGTAAAAGCATAGAAACTTACAGAGCTTGCAAGAAAAATAACTAAAGTAGAAAAACCTGAACACTGTCTTCAGATGACCAAACTTTTCATCTATTTAACATTCCACCAACATTTTGTCTTTCCTCGCCTTCTCAGTCTCTTTACCAGACCTTACAGGCTGGCTCTCCAATGTGGACCAAAGTTCAATGTACTGTTAATCTTTCCTTTTTGACAAAAAGCAGACAAACCAGAGGAAAATGGTTCAGTAATTAATCCATTGGGAATGTTTACTGTTTCCAGTGGAATGCATCTGAACCCACAGCAGAGAAGAAACAATCCTGATTCCTGATTTGAACCAGCATGCACAAAACTTACAAAAACAAAAACATAAATGCCATTTGTGAAGCAAAATGCTATGGGTAGGGTGATACATTTAGATCCAAAACAATATTGCAGTGGTTCCCCTTGATTGCATTTTACAGTCATGGGACACATCTGTAAACACTGTCCTTTCTCTACTCTAGAATCACACCACACTTGAGCTTGGTAAACCGCTACTGAAATGAGACTTTACGACAAAGCTGTGCGCATATAAATGTTTTATATATTTTGTTAAAAACTCAAATGGTCTATCATGAGAGTATGAGAAAATTAAACACGTAGATCAAAGAGCCCACTGGGTCTGTTCTCAAAAGAACACATCAACTGTGACTGTAAAAGTTTCTACTATTTCTGGGTAAAACAAAACTAAAGGTCCCTGACGATGAGTTACTAAACACTGGCTAAAATCTAGCACATTTTAAATGTCATAACATTTGGCCAGTTGCTCCAAACATGTTTAGGTTTTTGACAACAGCCTGCTGGACATATAACTGACCATTCCATTAATCTGTCATTTTTCATAATTAACAGTCAGGGTGCCATGGTGAGGTCCTTTCTGGATTCTTGAATCTGATTCAGATTGAAATTTCTCAACAGTAAATCCCACGGACTTTGTGATACCTGGCTTTTACTGAGAAGCTGCCAGCAGACTGAACGAGATTGCAGGTTTAAACTTGAGGTCACTCAGAGAGCACATACCTCCACCAAGGCCCTAAAGAAAGTGAAAAAGTGAATCATAATCCGCAACCTGACCTAGATCACCTCCAAAATCAAAATGGTATCATCCGTAGCCCAAGGGCCAACTCTGGTGAGAATTTCATCAAAATCCGTCCAGTAGTTTTGGCATAATACTGCTAACAAAGACAAATAAACCACCATGAAAACATTACCTTCTTGGTGCAGGTAATGAACTCTGAAAAGGGATTTTCAGGGACTACCACTAAAATAAGAGGGCACTCAGAGAGAGCATACATCTGCCAAGGCTCTGTCTGTCCATCTGTCCCTCCCTATCTCCGTTCATCCCTTCATCTGTACATCCGTCCTCCCATCCATTCATCCTTCCATATCTCCGTCACTCCATACCTCCATCCGTACCTTTGTCTGTACCTCCAAAACTAGTCCAATAGTTTTTGCATAATCCTGCTGACGGATGGACAGATGAACAATCACATTACATTCATGGATCATCTCCAAACTGTAATGGATTCATCTGTAGCCCAAGGGCTACCTGTGGTGAAAATGTCATCAAAATCCATCCAGTAGTCTCCATCTTTAACACCGCAAGGTAGGGCCTTCATAGCAGAGGTATGAGCTCATGAATCACCTTCAAAATCAAATGGGTTCATCCATAGCCCAAGGACTACCTCTGGTGAAGATTTCATCAGTATCCGCTCAGTTGTTTTTGTATAATCCCGCTACAAACAGACAAACAAACCTCCCTGATCACATTACCTTCTCTGTGGAGGTAACTACATCTCTCAGTAGGAATGTACAATAAAACGAACTTCCACAAACAGTCCCTGGTACTCAGGATGTCCCTGCAGTGAAGGAAGAGATGACAAGTTAAGAGGAGGTTGTTTTCTTCAACTAAAAAGTTTTGATAAGAACTTTTTTTAAAAAAAAATCTCCCTGCCTTTTCTGAGCATTCAACCAATGAACATGTTGATGGAGCGATCTCCACTCAGCAAACCTGAGTTAGTCAAGTCTAAGAAACGACTTTCTCATCTGCCTTAAACTTCAGAGGCAATAGAGGCTGTGATGTTTTCTAAGTATAGCTTCCCATTCCGCCTCTAATTCCTTTATATCTCAAATTTATCTTGAAGACGTATGTGGTAATCCGGTGCAGTATAGTTTCACACCTAGTTAATAGTCAAGGCTTTATCTCCATCTCTGCTGAGCCTCCTGCCAGATATTAGCATGGATTGAATGTTAGCCTATGACTGCCAAGGAAATGTGTGAATTAACAAAACGTAGGCTATTACTGAACCGGTTGGCTTAGTGCTGCTTCTTTTGGGAGCAAGACTGATGCAAACAGTTTCAGGAAGTCTACTCAAGGGCATCCCAGTGGATCCATAACATTAACTTGGCGTGTGGATTTTCAAGTTTTAAGATGCTGCACTTTATCTCCTCTCTGCTACTTTATACATATGACACCACAATAATGAAGTCACGGATAAATTCTGCAGACAGGCAAGCAAGCGGGTTAACTCTGCAAATTAAAGGTGAACATAAAGAGATCCCCTTTTGATTCCTGGAATATTTCCAATGTATTTTAATTTGAATGGTTGCCAATATGTTCCACATTAAGCACAAGGATTACTTGCGCAGTGATGTGACTATCAGGTAAATCACAATGATACATCTGTTCTGTTCCATTTCCTCCTGGAAGTAGATTATACAAACACAATTCTACCTGCTTCCTGATGAGTGGAGGCAGGGTGAGGGATGATCCAACTACAACAGCACATCCATCTTGCAAAGTGTGACAATTTCTCCACAACACTGAAGGTTCATATTGGCAGCAGCTGCCTGTACAGATATAAAACTCCAACTCCAAATTAACTTGGCTGGGATAATCCTACAAAATGATAGCAACAGCAATGGAAATAACATTTGTACAAATTCCCTGTGACCCGGGTCATGCTAGAGTCTGTCTGCTTGCTCTCAAAAATCCTTCAAAACCTAAACAGTACTGCAGGTGTATCTGACACTTTGACTCGACATTTAAGAGCCGTCTGGTTAACGGAACTGGATGTTGACCTTTGAACTAAACCAGATGGGTGGCTAAGTGGCATATCCATGTCAGAATGCCACCTCTTGTTTGGGTTAAATAAGATGGAAGATATTCTGTGTCAGTGCTGCTAATTACATTTTCCAGTGACATCTTTTGTTATATTGCAAATTAAATGGAATAAATACACATCAAACTTTAATTTTAGCGATAAGAAGGAAAATCTATCAACTGGGTCATGTGGAAAACTCTCCGGTCACCCTACAAACCACAGATGAGGAATGATTGGCTTATTGAAAGGTTTCACAGCTCATGTAAAAGCAGCTAGAGGGGACTGGAAAAAACAAAACATCTCTGTGGTACCATACATTGTTGAGGTCGTCTCATTCGATGTCACATCTGGAAGACAGATACTGGAGTCAAACACACAAAACCACTAATGCTGGGCTTTTCTGCAAACCTAAGGGATTCCATGGCAACATATGAAGGTTTGTATGACCCGGTGGTGGAGTATATTTAATAGTAATTTTTAAAAATAGAAATAAAGCTATTTAACTAGATAGCGTGTGCGATTTTAGACTATAAAAAGACTCATCTCTCTCTCTGTAAAATTACTTTGAACTTTTATTGAAGTATGTAAAATTTGGACTAAAATCTGTCTGCTTAAGCTTCTTTTCTTTATCAGCTACTTTGCCCTTTTGCACTAGCATCTGTTCTACTTGTTTCTTCTTTACTCAGACTTGGTTTTATTTTCTCATTTTCATAAATGCCGTCAATTTCCCATCTTGAACAGTATACTCCCTTAAAGCAATAGTTCACCCCAGAATTAATGGCACGTGTCCACTGCTCCATTTTTTGTCAGAAGGCATCACATCAGGGATGTGCTGTGGTGCGGGGCTAGACGTAACCAGCTGGAGTGACAGAAAAAAATTGACATCATGGAAAGCCAATAGTCAAAGAACTCTGTCCCAGGGGAAAGACTGTCATTCTCATGCTCATTCTGAGAGCACACGGGTTGCACCTGACTGGTTGATGGATCTGGCCGTGGGCGGTCTTCCACAGACTGAAGCTCCCAGACAACATGGCAGATCACGAGTTTCATATCTTTAAAACAAGCCAGCGAAAAGTGTTTCTAACCAGACTTTGTGAGAGAAATAGTAGGTGCAGTTAATGAATCCATCGTTATTTGACATCAAAAACTGCTGGTTTAAACATTCAGCATCACATTGCTCAGCTGGCACACGCCAGGTGCCCAGACCTCATTTGCATAAAGTAAAAAATGTCAACTTTATGCAAATGAGACATATGGGCAACTCGACAGACCACAGCCAAATGCTTTGCATTGCATTTCACAGACACAGTGAATGGAAAGCGGAAAAGTGATGGGTCCAGTGGACATGTACCATAAATGTACACATTTTCTCTCAGGTTGTCAAGATAAGATGTGCACAGTGCTGGGGATCACCATTAGTGTTCACATCCTGTCATCCTGACATGAGCATGAGCCCTGTAGCTCCTAAATAAAATAACTCCTAACAAGACATGCATTTGATTTGAGTGACTGGTTCATGATTTCTGGGAAGAGGATGCTGTTGAACTTCTCAGAATTTTTGGGCACTATAAGCTCCACAGGGCAAGTGTCAATTAGTTCCAATATATATTTAAGACAAGACAAACGTCTCAAGTGCCAGCATCTTAAAACCTGGGCAGCTCACACCAGCATCATCTACAGTATATTTTTAAATAAGCATTAAATGCCAGGGGAAAATGTGTAAATTTAATTTTGAGGTGAAATGTCTTTTTTAAGGACAGCTTTAGAGCATTAATGTTTGGCAAGAGACTGGATGCATAGTAAACTGAATTACAAGATTTGGCAAATCGGGAGCATAAAAAAAAAAAATCAGATATGCTGTTAAATACAAAATATTAAGCATCAGCGTGTTAGATAGGAAGACCGTCGGCTTTTATCTGCACAAATAATACAAAATCTTTAAACCACTACCTCATAAATCATTGTGCAGGCTGCCAAATGTGCGGGGTGTTCTTGTGCCAAACTCCATCTATATGGCACAACTGGGTGCAGATGGTGTGGGAAATAAGAGCCAGTTTAGTTTCTCATGCATCATTAATACAAGCAATGACCCCCACCACCCTGGCAGTGGCACGCAACTGTGGGCTGCCAGATACACCTCCTTACTCAGCACCCCAAGGTCTCAGCATGATAACACACACACAGTTGCACATGCATTTTTACATTATTGGAGGAATGTGTCCCGCGAAGTGTTTGTGCAGATGTTTGTGCGTCAGCAGTTGAGTTTCATTTCCAGTTCCCGCATCCTTTGTTGCAATACAGAGTAAGAATGAATGAGCATGTTATTTTTTTTTTCACAGAGACAAATCACAAACCCACATTTTCCCAGAAAGCCTTGTGGTTTACACTACAAAGTGACTGAATCATGCAACTGGCCACCAAAATCTTCCATGTTTACTAGAGCCTACAGCATTTTCTATGCAAGTCATTCACTTGATAGAGCAGAAGAATGTCTGTCAGCATGGTAGCTTAATCACTGGACGCTCAGCAATCACAGCGATAAATAACCTCAGACCACTGCTTCATACAGACAACATCTTCCGAAGTGGCTGCTCCTTCACAGCCACATAAATCCTCTCCCCTGATCCACAGCTCTCATCAGGAATACATAACATTACTCCACCGGAGGATCCATCCATCACTGGGCGCCCTGCATGCACCATTATTTTCAAAGTCCAACTCCTACACTTGAGCACAGCCGGGGACTGTTTCCACTACAGATCATTCAGTTTAAAACTAGCTCACACTGTCACTCAGACACAAAAACAGCTGCGTGTTTATGAAAATGTATGCAAGAAAGGGTTTCCTGAGACAGGCGTGAAGCTAAAGACGGCATCTTTAACAGCTGACATGTTCTTATTAGGCTATGGCGTGAGACTTAACTTTTAAAAAAATCCTGAAGAACAAAACCACATCTGATGTTTGGTTTGTGCACACTGATATATAGAAGTATAGTTTGATGATTTTCTAGTTTGATATAAACTTGAAAACTTTTCATAAATTGTGACATATTCATTGAGGACAAATTGTGCTCTAACAGATTTGCATGATTCACAGTTCAAAATTATTCCTATTTACATTCTACCAAGAATTTGCAAAGACAAACAGTTCACCCACTATTCAAAACAAGCTGTTATATTTTCTTGCCCTTTTAGGCTATGTTTGGACAATCTGAGTGCCTGAGATGATGATGTTAGGGATACTCCTCTTTGACATCATCCGTCTTACCCAAAGCATTGACAGCAGTCTTCTGTCCAAGCACAGTGGATCTTGTCCTTCTTGGGTCCCTAGCTGGCACCTAGAGGGGGAGGTCGTCCTTACAACCAGCATGCTGCTGTGAGTGCCACAGTTTGCTGGACGCTGTTGACGATGTTCTTCCATGCTTTATGGTCCACGGTACTGGCCTTTGCTTGACTGAACTTGAGGAGCCAAAGTTTTAAGTTGCCCTCAACTTGCTTGGCCCACGTTTTTTTTTTTCAGTGCACTGCGCTGAATTCTCCAGTGTGTGGGTCACTGCTGCCACAGAAGTTTATGTGGTAGCCGGTCAGTACTCATTCTGTAGACATGGCCAAACCAACTCAATCTATGCTTCTGGACATGTTCTGGATACCTTGTATATTTTTAATTATTTATTAAAAACTTTGACTGGCATCAGGGTATGATATTAGGCATCTCATATTGTAACAGTATGCGTCTTATAGAAAATAAGTAAATATTGGCAGATGGACAGCTCGTTCAGCCATCGCATCATCCCACGAAGGTGTAAAACTGAATGCTTCCCGTGTGCCGTTGTGCCCACTGCCATTAGATTGCATAACAGCCAGAGACACAATCTGACACAGCACTGAGGGTTTAGTGTCTGGTACGGACACCTCGCAATGTCGTAATACTGCTATGACTACATCTGTAGTCTTGTTCTTTTCTAGCGCCATCATATCATCGATTCGACTGTGTCTGTAGTGTTGTTTCTTTTTATCTTATCATTCATATATTTAGCATACCTATTTTTTTCTGTTTGCTGTTTCTGATTCCCGACTGCTGTAACACCTGAATTTCCCCCATGGGGATCAGTAAAAGATTATCTTATCTTATCTTAACATCACTTTTAATTGTATGTGTTTCTTCATACCTGCAATACATAAAATATATATAATTGTTTTCAAATTCTGGAGCAAAAGACACATTGTACTTTTTGGTAGGATAAATAACTTATTCACATAATTTGATCATTTTTTCATTATCAGTGACAGTGTCCCAGTGAGACAACTTTTCAAAAGATGGCCAAGCAATATCAGCAAGACAACAATCAAGAAATGCACTGTGGGACTGAGAGCAATTTATGAGTGAATGTCACAGGGAGAACAGGATTGCAGGCTTTTTGTAAATTAAGGTTAGAAACTTTTCCATTACTGTGAGGTTAGTTACACCAAGTATGCCACAAGCAGCTGGGAGCAATTGCAAGCACTTTTTTCCTCTCTTCTAAATCTTTTTCACTGTAACCACATCCAAAAAAATCTTGCGGCAAAAGTGTTGTTGTAAATGCAACAGGGAAATGTCAGTGGAGCTTCAATATGGCTAAAGGTTTTCAGTAAACAGTAATATACTGCAAAGGTGATATCTGATAAGAGAAACAGAGGAGTGATGTGAAACTGCTGATATTGAACTACTCCCGAACAGAGAGATGCCTGCAAACAAATATTTGCCCAAAGACCTAAGACTTTATTACATACTGGCGAGCAATCAGAACACCATGAATGACCACACGGCACAGGATTTTATAGATGGATAGATATTCTTATAGGCATCTATACTTTTAAGTTTATGTTGGTTTGCTTTTATGTAGTGCCTTTCAAGAAACCCAAAGCACTTTACAATGAAAATCCATTATTCATTCACTCCACAGACAGACAATGGTAGTGGTAAGCTACTGCTGTAGCCACAGCTGCCCCGGAGCAGATCAACGGAAACGTGGCTGCCAGTCCGCACCAAGAGCCTCTCCGACCACTGCTGAACATTTATACACATTCATACTCAGTGTCATGGGCACTGGAGGCAAGGTGGCTAAAGTGTCTTGCCCAGGGACACAACAGCAGGATGGCTGGGGAGAGCGAGATTCAAACCACCAACTCTCTGGTTACTGGACGGCCCGCTCTACCTCCTGAGCCACTGCCGCCCACATTTTCCTCCTCTGTTCCATTTTTGCTGAGCACCAAGCTGGATGGCAGGAAGTTCCACTTTTATATATGGTCTTTGGCATGACCCAGCCAGGACTTGAACCCCGACCTGCCAGTTGTGGGGTGGATGCTCTATACCTAGGCCACCACTCCGGTGGAGTTTTTCATGTTTTTACTTATGTTTTATGCATTATGTCTTTTGTCATTTGGTGTAATCTGTTGAAAATAGACCTCCCCCCCTTCCCCCAGTGAATCGGCAACCCAGAAGTAAACCACAAATACTAATAAACAAGGGTGAACAACGGGATTTAACCTGGGTCATCTACATATAAGCACAGTGGCAGTTTTTGATATGGGACACATGGACAGTTGCCTAGGGCAGCATTTTCTTGGTGGGGGGCGCAGAAGAATGAGGAAAAAAAGATTCAGATTTATTTCTGCTTAGCTCATTTGTGGCAAAGGGGCGCCCCCTACAGGCACAACACTGGCACCCTCTATGACTATCTGTACAGTTCACAAACTGGCAGATTACGCCACACCAACTCAACAAGCAACTCCAATGGTGGGCATCCGAAGTGGAGCAAAGGAGAAAAAAAACAAAAGTAAGTTTGGGCTTAAATTATGCAGCAGTTTGAATGTTAAAACACTAATTAAGAATCCTAAAATGGCAACATTTGGTTATTAAAGCGTATCTAGCATGACATTATTTATTTCCAATGTGTTTCAGTTTACCCGGTCACGTTAATTCATTTAACATGTTAAATAATTGTTTTCTTTAAGTTGAGCAGATTTATTAATTCTTAATACTAATATCAGTAATATGAAAACATTATGTTGAGATGTGACTGATTAATTCACTTTAAAATAACTTTTTAAGTCCTGTAGAGACCTTGGTATGTTTACTTTATTTATCGTCTTACCAAAGTAAAACTTTCACATCTGTAATAATAATCAGATTTTTCTGGTCCTTTTTTGATGTTTCCTCTTGTTCCATGGTGGTGAACCTGGAGGAAGTGAGGGTCAGCACTCATGTGGACAGAGCAGGGCTGGACTCAAAATTAATAAAACAAAACTGATATTTGACTGAAATAATCATAATAAAAATGAATTGTTTTATTGATTGTGTTTTTCTAACAGTTTACTTTGCAAGCTGCAATAAGATAAATATGAATATTGCGTGCTTACTGTTAATAGAAAAATTATTTCAATAAATTAGTTTTTTGAAGAAGTTAACGTCTTTTTGCAAGATAATTCAATAAACGGTCTCAATATTCATTACAGGCAGAGTGAAATATTTCATACTGTTCTGATTTAATATTGATGATTATGGTTAAAGTTTTTAAAATTAAATTATAAATTATGATATATAGTTTTGGTATGCATCTTTAATAAAAAAATAGTTTTGTACAAAGTTGTAAACATGTGGATTCGTAAACACAACAGTTGTGTGTGTTACGTGGGGTATGCACTGTGGTGGCGGCGGGGGGATGTTGGGGGGGGGGGGGGTTACGGCCAGGGTGTCATACAAGCCAGGACTGCCACTGTATGAGCATTATTTTAAATACCATCCACCTTTCCTACTCACCTACATACTCAAATTTAAGGACTTTTAAAATGGGGAAACTGTGTAAAAAACAGGACCAACCATACTGTATGCACCATCTTTGTAGAGCAGCCGTCACTGACTAAGAAAACTCATACTGCTCTATCTCCCCACTCATTAAAATACATGTACAGTAACTTGCATGTTTACCCGCCCTTAGAAAATGTGTAATACAAAGAGAAACATGTTTATTTCCATGTATGTTACACATTTTATATGTAAACGTGGGCAGCTCGGTGGAGCAGTGGTTAGCACAGTAAGAAGGTCACGGGATCGATTCCACCCCTGACCATCAGTGGCCCTTCTGTGTGGAGTTTGCATGTTCTCCCTGTGTCTGCGTGGGTTTACTCTGGTTTCCTCCCACAGGCCAAAAACATGCAAGTTAGGTTAACTGGAGACTCTAAAATGGCCCTAGGTGTGAATGTGTGTGTGAATGGTGAAGGAATGGCGCCGTACCATGGCTGCTTCCTCCATCTACGTGGATGCCCTGAATTTCCCCTCTGGGGATCAGTAAAGTACACAAAATAAATAGTTTTACAGGTGGTCCAAACAGTGCCTTCTAGTTTTTATGAAAAGAACTACGGTCAAGAAAAGTAGTGCAAACAGCACTTTCTAATGATAAAGCTTTAAGTGGTCTAGTTTGAAAAATGCTTGAAAAGGAGCCCCTCACTCTTCCACTAACCATTACAGTGATGAGAGCACCTCGCCCTCGCCTCCCACCATCCTTCACCCACCTCCATAGTAGATGATCAGTGCATTTGAAGAGGTGCAGCAGCAGTATCAGTAAGGGTGACAAAGTGAATGTAGGACATACCACGTGTAATTGTTACACACTAGAGGGAGAAACCATGGGAGATACACGGTGACTGTAGGGGACCAAAATGTCTAAATTGCACACATGATACCAGGTTGACCCTATAGAGTAAAATGCTTAAACCACCAATTTGGTCAAAACTGAGTTACGACTGGATTTAGACTTTGTGTTCTCTGTTTTACAATCTGTCAAAGTGGCCCAGGTCAGTTTGTTCCTAAGAAGTCTCAACATGAATGAATATTTATCTACCGACAACACTGTTACTCAGTTTAACCGTTTTTGGAAGCACCTCGTCTTTGTTGGGAAGCATAGTAGGAAATGCTTTCATACGTATGGTTTGGGATCAAGGGTTCATATGGACAGTCTGCCATGTTCCCCAAAGAGCCCCCGTTGGACTGGCCCAGATATGCTGTATGCTAGATACAAATGATCCTGCAGCAGAAACTGAAATAAAAGAGCCCCAAAAGAGAGGTCGAATGTTTCATTTCAGAAACACTGAATATTGCTTCAGGGTATGTAGACAAAAAAAAAAAAAAAAAATGGTGTCAGAGTTATCAGAGCAGGCCTAAAATAAATGAGTCACTGTGAAAAAGCAGAATATCTACAGAACTGGTTAGACGTTTAGGGGGATGAGACACAGAGGCCCTGGGATAGTCCTCCCATCTGGTGCAAAACATCCCAGACAAGTGCTTGTGCTTTCAAAAGGCAAATAAATTCAGGGCAGCAAAAGCTGGCCATACAGCTCCATGTTTATTATTGCCTCTGATTTCTAGTTCATTTTGATAAATCATCATGTCGCCAGAGCCTCGACAGAATATAAATCTCTTTCCACGTTGTCCTTGTGAAAGTGAGAACTAAATTAAAACAGCGTGAATAAATAAAAGCAGTAGAATGTTCAATCTATGTGACATTAGATCCAAGATGGTTACGGTGATTCAAATGAAAGTCTCTATTTGGATCCCAAGTCTCTGTGTTAATAAAAGCTGCTCTGCTGTACAGCACACATGGCTCATCTCCTGAACGTGCACTATTCCAGGGTGTAGCTCAACATTTGTCCAAACATTGGAATACGTTTTATCACTGTCAGTGTCTAATGACCTTAAATCCATGAGTCTGAAAAGCGCCTGGCTCTTTGAATTTCGACTGCCAAATTCTTTCAAGTTTTCATGATGAAATGACCTTAAAAGGGGCATTTCAATTGAATTTCCATAGAATCCCCCAGCTATTGCAATTGTATTCCATCCCTTTTGAAATCTCCAACAAAGACTTCATTAACAAAGGCCTTTAAATTCTACAGCATTATTCAAATATTCTTGTATTTAAAATTAACTTTTACATTGGATTTAGTGTAGAGCTCAAAGATGCTGGGTGTAAAAACTATTATGGTGACTTTATGAATAATATTTGTTAGTTTCACACTTGTGACTTATAGATCAACCTATACTGACAGTCTTATGATGATCCCTCATGCAATGCAGGCCCAAAGTAGATTAGTCAGCAATATTCATCAAAATGCAAACAGCAAGGCAAACTTTTGCAAGAGGATTTTAGGGAGGTGACTATTATTCGGATAACTGAAAAATGGTTTGAAAAATGAAGTTGAACACATACCTTAGGAGTGTGTCAATGTTGGGACTGAAAGACAGAACATGAAAGACTCAAGCTGGACGGATGGATGGATATAGTTTGCTGCAGGAGAAATATGTTTAGGTGCATTTTCATTATCTGTATAATTTTTTTTCCATTTCTCTTGTATGCATTAAGTTGTTCAAATAAATAATTAATATGGATGGGTGAGGGATGGAGTCATCTTATAAATCTAAGGGCACACATCCACTATAACATTTGTGTCAAGCCAAGGCAAAAGTCTTCTTCTTTGGAATCGTGTGATAGCTCCATGCTGCACTTAAGATGGACCACAAAGTGGGTGGTGGGCAAGCAGGTCAGTCAGTACATGCACCTATAAACCGCTTTCACACCACAATTGGCAAGCCATAGGCACCTGTTCCATTAGCATAAATTAACACCTCAACAACCCTCCATGGCTTTTTCAAACTTTAAGGAGACACAGGTCCGATTTCCTGCAGATAACAGTGCATTTCACCGGAGTATCAAGTTTCATGCCCTCACATCACTGAGGTCACATGAATGCGCCGGTCATCCTGGAAGCTGGGGATGCCGGCTGCTACTGATTAGTTGAGAGTCGCCAGCATTATTACAAGTCTTTTATCACCCTTTTATCATGTCAAACTCAGCACAGATCAGTGGTTGATTGGAATACACTGATCTGTATCATTCTATTGTTGCTGTGCCCTGTCCTCTGTTTTAACAGACAAGGCTGCAAAATGCACCTGACAGACATTTTCTTTTTTTACATATCGCCACTGAACAGCTTTCATATTTGCAGGAAGAAACACTCTGTGAGTGTGTGTGTGTGTGTGTGTGTGTGTGTGTGTGTGTGCTTGCACTTTTATTTGGTGGGACTGTGTGTCTGTGTGTTGCATTTTGTGTCCAGTGCGACACAGAGATTTTTTTTTTTGATGGGGCTGTCACGGAAAAGAGGAGCAGAGGATCACAGGGTGTTGCAAAGTTAATGCAGGGTGAACCAGGATGCACAAACAAGCACAGAGCGCAGCTGAACAGGGAGACTTCCCAGTGCCGAACCAGGACAGCCTGGTGTCAGTTCCACAGCAGCTGGAGATGGTCAGAGCTGCTCCAGGCTCCAGGCAGGAGTGACTGAAAAACTGGTCACTCTCAGCTACTGTGATATTTGTGTAATTGTGGCACACACAGTTATCTGCTACAGCTTGGAAATTAATATAATATTAATCTCTTAGATAAACAGCCTACTGATTCATTTCAACTTTCAGTCGCTGTGGTGACCGTGACACCTACTTCATTTTGCATTTATTCCCATTGCCCTATTCAAATGTCTGCCAAGCTGAGAAAACAGCCAACTTTATTGTCATTCAAGCCATACAGCCAATCATGTACAGTAGAACGAAATTACATTTCTCCTATCTACAATGTCAATCACATCCAGGATCAGAGGGGCCGCTGCCAAGCAAGGTGCCACCACAAACAACTTTCCTTCTCCCATTCTATTATGCTGAAGACCAAACTAGTACCATTTGTATATGGTCTTTTGTATGACCTGCCTGGGGCTTGAACCCAAGACCTCCCAGCTGTGGGGCAGATTTCCTACCACTAGGCCACCACTCTGGTGAAGTGAGCTGGGAAAAGAACTCACCTCACCTCACTTGCAGGGTCATTTAGCCTGCATCAAGCAGCGCCAGTAACCTTATTCAGACAACAGAGGGACCCCAGATCATACTGGGTTTGCCTGGATTACCAGGACTTATGTCAGTAAAAAATTTTATGGATTTCCTGATGCTACAGATGGGGATTAAAAGATCATAAAAAAATCCATAACTGAAGAGTTTCAAGTTTTGATGTCTTCTGCTGTTGTAGTAGTAAAGTGTTAGTTTCTATGAGAAGAAGTACATGCCAAAGACTTGAGGATGCAAACCCGTTTTGAAGCTGCATTTCCTGCTGTGATCACATTTACATGTAATCAAAGCCTGATTATAAAACTAACACTGTTCTTTTGCATTATCAACGGAAGCGTTCTTACAGAAACATCAATCATTCATAACACTATTCATTTAATTGTTGAAATGAACTCTCTTCTATTAACTCGCTAGGAAGAGCAGAAGTTAACTCTGCATCTAAATCAAAACGGATCAGCCAGAAGTTCCACAGCTCAGACTCTGCTGGTCAGAGCAATTCATCAGAGTGCTTCAGTCCCTCCACAGAAATCTGCAGTAGGAGGGATGAAATGAGCTCAAACAAAACAGAGTGGCTGCTAGAAGCCACGCTCACTACACCCAGTCATGGCATTTAAATCATTTTAATCATCCATCCCACTCACTGTATAATAACATACTGCTGTGAGAAAGACAAATCCCCACCACATCCACGCCCCCGTCTCAGCTCCCCACACAGCCTGTGTCAACTGGAAAACACCCCCCGACATGGCACACGCAAGGTGGAAATGTCTTGCATCAACATGTAAAGAGCATCACTATAGAATCTGAGCAGCTGTCAGCGGTAGAATTAGCAGTATCACGTCTTTTTTTTCAGTCACTGGGGATTTTTGAATGGGTGATTATTATGTTTCAGCTGTAGGCAAAAGCCTGAAAAAAAAAAAACATGACATCTAGTGTGATACAACTCATTTGAGCAGCTGGGATTAGAGAAAACAAGAGCATTTTTTTTTTTTGTCTTGATAAATAACTCAGCCCTTTAAATGGCCCATTCCCTTCCTGGCATCCAGCTAATCAATGAATAGCTCCAGCAGTGGTGTTCTTGACAGATTTCCCATCTCTCCAGCACTGTCGCCCCATCGGGCTGCTTTCGCTCTGATCGAGACCATCCAACATCTGAAACCTTTGCAGCCAACACGAAGGCAGACAGCTTCAATGATCTTCATTAAAAGCTCAAGTAAAGTAATTACAAATCGTTGTAGTGCTGTAGCTGCTGCGCACATTAACTTAACCAACCTTAAAGTGAATGGGATGGGGGTGCGGGGAGGTTAAAGTCATGCGATTTACACTGAGCACATGTCTGAAGCATTAATGCAGCCATCACTGGCTTCACACAGCAGCACCGGTGCAGCTTGGAGATTCGTTTAAGTGCAGTCGGATTTGGTTGGGAAACTTTGATCTGCAAACCGCCACAAGTTTCACAGTCGTTTAAATTGTGTCATGTAAACGGAAGAGAAGTGTGCAGGTGGTTTCTGGCTCATCACACTCTCAGCAAAAAAAAGCATGCAGTGCTCCAGGAGGGAACTACATAATGAGGTGCGTAATTGTGTGCAGTTTCAGGTAAATCCATGGGGGGGGGGGGGGGGGGGCATGGCTTCTTTATGTTTCGCTTTTGCTTCGCAGCAGCCTGGAGTCAGTGGACAAAGAAAAGAGCACCCCGTCCCTCCCGAGGCTGCCCTCCTCTCATTGGTCAGCAGCAAATCCTTTTGTTTTGGCTCTCATGGTTGAAAATCCTGCATCTCATGAATGAAAACGGAGCAAAAAGGCTTTATTCTGAATGGGAAAGAAGAAAGTCGAGCACAAAATAGATTTTAGACGAGTTTTTTTTGTTTGTTTGATTGTTGTTGTTTTTTTTCCCCTCAGCACACTCTGCCAGCTCTCATCCACTTTAAAGCGGCTAAAATCGCGTCTCATCATGTGTTAGATTAGAATATAGTGATCCATTCATTCCCTGCACGGACAGCGGGCGCCGCTCGGCTGAAAGGAGCCCGTTATGTTGGTGATGTCCCCGGTTGTAGGCACATGCACCCACACACCCACACACACACACTGAGGGAAAAAGGGGCAAAAACTTTTCCATCCGTGCACTCCCCCGCTTCACAGACACATGCATGCAGGTTTTAAAAAAAAAAAAAAAAAAAGAGCATGAACTTCCCAAAACTGGCGGAGACAACAATGCACAACACACCCAGAAAAAAAGAACGAAAACTACAAAATGAATGCACCGACAGGAATAAAGACTGACAACAGCTGCCAAATGAATCCTACCATGAGTTCCTGTCTCGGAGCCGGCAGCTGCTCACACGACCAGTCAGATCTGGCAACTTCCCATCTTCACATTTCCCCGTCACTGGTTAAGGGGTTCAATTACAGCGTTTGTAAATCCGTGGTGTAGCTATCACATTTTTCCCCACTCCACAGGCGGTTACATGAGAAGTTGAAGGCTTTCTGCTCGGCAGTGTGACAGTGCCTCTTTCTCCTCCGCTTTTCTCTCAAGCACGGATATGAACGGGGGAGTCTCTCTCTCTCTCTCTCTCTCTCTCTCTCTCTCTCTCTCTCTCTGCTGGTGGTGGTGAGACTGGGGTGAAGGATGAAAAAAGCTAGACAAATTCTCAAACTAATACCTTATAACACTAAAAAAAGAACCACGAATCAACACATATGGCAGCCTATTTTCAACAGGTTGAAGAACAGCATGGTTGTGCTGTCAAAAGCAAGACTACAGGGCACTCAGAGAGTGTATCCCTCCCCCAAGGTTCCGTCTGTCCCTCCCTCAACCCGGCCATCCCTCCCTCCCTTCCTCTGTCAGTCCCGCCATCCGTCTGTCCCTCCATGCCTCTCGTCATGATTTCTGCCCCTCTGGGGCAAGGGGTGAGGAGAAGACCCAAGTGCTAGGCGAATCTGGTACACCATGATTTTATTTTAAACAGAAAGTAAAAGCTGCACATGGGCAGAACTGAAATACAAACACTGGCAGGATACAGCAAGCTCAAACTTGGTAAAGACTTACAGATATAGATCAGGACACACAAAGGCAGGGGAGACAGCAGGAAGTTGACTCAGTGACTGTGGTAGACTGCAAGTCTAATTTAAAACATTACTGGCACATGCCTCTAGGGGGAACTACCTGTATTGTTCAGCACTACTATTAAGGGGACACATTAGAATAAGAGTGTGAAAACCCCGCGCAGAATCCATGTTCAGTCTATTATGTGTGTTGCAGAATAAACGGCAGAGTTAGCCAAAGAAATAACTCAAGTGTGATCATTGCTACACGGTAGGATATCACACAATTGGCGACGAGGATTAAAAGAAAAAAATCAGCGGCGAGAAACAGAGAACATTGCAAGTGTGGCGAACTCAAGTGACTCCAGTAGTTCGAGTGCAAGTTCAGAGGAGGAAAAACGAGGTTTCCCCACCACGACGAGCAATGGCGGCTGTAATCGGAACGGTAACCCCTTTTGATAACTCGACTCAGTCATGGGAAGAATATAGTGAAATGTTGGACTTTTTCTTCGAAGCTAATGACATTGAGGAGCCAGACAAAAGGAAGGCTGTACTGTTGAGTGGAGTTGGTGCAACTACTTACAGCTTGTTGAGAAATTTAATAAGCCCTGCATTACCGAAAGATAAAACGTACGACCAGCTTACTGCTGAGCTTCAGAAGCACTTCAGCCCCAAACCGAGTGAAATCGTGCAACGATTCAAATTTAATTCACGCATAAGGAGGAACACTGAGTCCATAGCAGAGTATGTGGCAGAATTGAAGAAATTAACACTGCACTGTGATTACAAAGACTCATTGGAAGAAATGTTAAGAGACAGACTTGTGTGTGGAGTGAATGATGACCGAATGCAACGGCGACTTTTATCTGAAACAAAACTCACTTTTGCGAAGGCTTTGGAATTATGCCAAGCGATGGAAACAGCATCTAAAGATGTGAGAGAGATGCAAGGGAAGCTAACAGAGGACACAGCAACGCATGTTCGTGTGCCTAAGACCCAAGTAGGTGTCCACAAAGTGTCGACTGACAAAACTCAGCACAAATTCCCCAGTTGTTATCGCTGCAAAGGCCAGCACAATGCCGCCGAGTGCAAATTTGCCACTGAGCTGTGTCATAATTGTGGCAAGCGAGGGCACATTAAGAAAGCATGTAGAATAAAGGTGGACAGCGCACAGGTGCTGAAAGCGACAGTTAATGGGCAAAAGTATGAAAACACGGGCCCAGGAAAGGAACAGCGAGCGAATCAACTGAGAGGGGAGGGAGAAAGTGATACAGAAGACATGGATTTTCACACAATTTACAACACGTCAGAGGAGCTGACCAAGGTAGCGCCCATCACGCGTACCATGAATGTTAATGGAATGAAAGTAACATTTGAAGTTGATACAGGCTGTGGAGTAACCATATTAAGTAAACAGCAATATACACAACTGTGGAAGAAAACAGACACAGCAGAATTAAATCCCTGTTCATTAAAATTAAAAACATACACAGGAGAGAAGCTAGACGTACTAGGCATGGCACAAGTGAAGGTGCAACACGAAAACAAAGAAAAGGACTTACCTGTAGTAGTAGTTGGGAGCGAAGGACCAAATCTACTAGGGCGAAGTTGGCTACAAGAACTGGCCATGATTGATCAGTTGGTGAATAAAGTGGAATCTCAGCCCAAATTGCAGCTGGAGGAGATCCTCGAAAGACACGCTGAGGTGTTCAAAGAAGGCTTAGGACAGCTAAAAGGTGTCACTGCAAAGATTAATGTGGACAAGGAGGCCCAACCACGATTCTGCAAACCCCGACCGGTACCCTATGCAGTCAAGCCACTGGTTGAAAGCGAGCTACAGAGGCTGCTGGATGACAAGATCATTGAGCCAGTGCAGGTTGCAGAATGGGCGGCGCCCATAGTCCCAGTGAGAAAGCCGGATGGCTCCATTAGAATATGTGGAGATTACAAACTCACTGTCAATCGAGCATCACGGGTGGATCAGTATCCAATTCCTAAAGTGGAGGACCTCTTCGCACAGCTGAACGGCAGCCGACACTTCACGAAATTAGACATGAGTCACGCCTACCAACAAGTAGTCTTGGAAGAAGAATCAAGAAAGTATGTAACCATCAATACACACAAAGGCTTATATACCTACACACGCTTACCATTTGGAGTAGCTTCCAGTCCTGCTATATTCCAGAGAACTATGGAGGGCATCCTAGGTGGAATTCCGAATGTTGCCATTTATTTGGATGACATCCTTTGTACAGGACCAAATGAACAAGAACATCTGAAAACGCTGGAGGAAGTGCTTCAACGGTTGGAGAAAAGCGGTCTGAGGTTGAAAAGAAGCAAGTGTGAGTTCATGGGAAAAGAGGTGGTGTTCCTCGGCCACAAGATCAACGCCAGTGGTCTACACCCTCTAACAGACAAAGTGGAAGCCATTGCGGAGGCGCCTGAGCCACAAAATGTTACTGAGTTAAAAGCCTACCTGGGCTTGTTGAACTATTACCATAGGTTCCTCCCAAAGCTCTCCACGCTGCTGGCACCACTACATACCTTACTTAAGAAGGAAGAAAAATGGTCATGGGGGGTCAAGCAGCAGAAGGCGTTTGAAGAGTCCAAAGCGCTACTTCAGTCCTGTAGTGTGTTAGTGCACTATGATTCAAACAAACCACTCATCCTGGCGTGTGACGCATCACCCTACGGTGTGGGTGCTGTACTCTCTCATCGTATGGAGGATGGCTCAGAGAGACCCATAGGGTTCGTCTCAAGAACTCTTAGTGCAGCTGAGAAAAACTACTCCCAGCTAGACAAGGAGGGCCTTGCAGTAGTATTTGGTGTAAAAAAGTTCCACAAATACCTGTACGGGAGACAGTTCGCTATAGTGACTGACCACAAGCCACTAATTTCACTGTTCAGTGAAATGAGAGCCATACCCCAGATGACATCTCAGAGAATTCAGAGATGGGCCGTTACATTAGCAGCGTATGAGTACACCATCGTTTACAAAGCCGGACGGGACCATACGAATGCTGACGCGATGAGTAGGCTACCCTTGGATGGAGGAAGAGACAGCACGCCTGAGGAGGAGGAGAGAGTGCTATTGTTTGAAGATATCGGCGTGCCCCTGGTGAACGCACAACAAATAAAGAAGTGGACAGACAAAGACCCGGTTCTAGCAAGAGTGCGAGAATACATCTTGTGAGGATGGCCGAAGATGAACAGTCCTGAGTTCATTCCCTATGCCCGACGACAGGATGAGCTCAGCACCCAGGAAGGTTGTATCCTGTGGGGAGGACGCGTGGTTGTTCCACCACCTGGTAGGAATGCCTTACTGCAACAACTACACCAAGCACACCCTGGCATCACTCGCATGAAAGCATTGGCGAGGAGTTACATGTGGTGGCCCAACATGGATGCAGAGGTGGAGGCGCTTGTGAAGTCATGTGCGGCATGCCAGGAGAACAGGAACAGTCCTCCAGCAGCCCCACTACATCCCTGGGAAGTTCCAGATAAACCATGGAGAAGAATTCACATTGACTACGCAGGTCCATGGATGGGAAGAATGTTCCTGATCATAGTTGACGCATACTCAAAGTGGATCGATGCATATTCTGTGAGTAGCTCTACTTCTACTGTTACCATTGAATGTCTTAGAAAGAGTTTCAGCCAACATGGGCTACCTGAAATCATAGTATCAGATAACGGTACATGTTTTACGAGTGAACAGTTCCAAGAGTTTTCTGAAAAGAATGGCATACGTCACATCACGACTGCGCCATACCATCCTTCTTCTAACGGCTTAGCCGAGAGGGCCGTGCAGACATTCAAGTCACTCATGAAAAAGATGACAGGAGACTCTATTGAAACCCGAATGTCGAGAGCTCTGTTCAGCTATCGAATAACACCCCAATCTACAACTGGCAAGTCACCAGCTGAGCTGTTGTGTGAAAGGAAGTTGAGGTCAACATTTGACTTAATACATCCAGACTTCAGAAACAAAGTGCATGATAAACAAGAGAAACAAAAAGGTTATCATGACATGCATGCTAGAGAGAGAATACTGAGAGAAGGAGACGTGGTCTACACCCGCAACTTTGGCTCAGGACCAGCCTGGGTACCAGGAGAAATAACAGAAAAGACAGGCCCTGTGTCATTCAAGGTGACATTAGGTCATGGACAAGTGGTGAGGCGACACATCGACCAAGTTCGTGGTAGGAGCTCCATTCCCCTGCCGATGGCACCAGAGGTGTTGTCTGACACCCATCCTGAGGAGAGCATCAACGAACCACCACTTCAGGTGAAACCTGAGGTAACCGTCTCTGCAGATTCTACGGGCAGCACTGCAGCAGCCGAAACAGTGGAGCAGTCTGAGTCTTCACCTGCAGTTGGCTCACCCGCCGTGAGAAGATCTCAGCGAGCTAGGAAAGCTCCAGACTACTTGAAGGACTATACTTAGTCAGTAGTGAGTTCCCCAGCCACAGGACAAGAATGCGTCCTGGAACCTCACTGGGATGCGGTAGTCAAACCAAATCCCCAGTTAGACTGTTATGTGTGTTATACATGTAAAAAAAAAAAAAAAAAAGAGAAAGAAATTATGTGTATGGCACATGTGTTTAAGAAGTTAAAAGTAACTGTGATTGTTTAGGGTTAAATGGGAGTTCCAGGATGTCTAGCATAATTGGCTAGTGTAATTAAAAGTAGTTTAATCTAGAGGGGAGGGATGTGGTAGACTGCAAGTCTAATTTAAAACATTACTGGCACATGCCTCTAGGGGGAACTACCTGTATTGTTCAGCACTACTATTAAGGGGACACATTAGAATAAGAGTGTGAAAACCCCGCGCAGAATCCATGTTCAGTCTATTATGTGTGTTGCAGAATAAACGGCAGAGTTAGCCAAAGAAATAACTCAAGTGTGATCATTGCTACACGGTAGGATATCACAGTGACCTCACAAAGAACACTCAAACAGGACTCACATAAATAGAGGAACCACTAATGAGCTCAATGTAAGACAGCTGGGACAAATCAGAGCAGCCGGTGAACACACTGGAGGGGGCTGCACCTACACTCACAGAGAGGAACACAGACATGCAGGGGATCAGGGAAAGACAAAACCCCGATAACACAATATGAACCATAACTGACCCAGGAACATGGCAGAACCCCTAAAGACAATACTAATAATAATGACCACAAGACTTTAACCAAAACAGATGACAACCATAAGACACAGACACCAGGCAACAGGGGAAGGCATGACATGGAAGGATCAGGGAACATGGGAGCGCTTAGAAATAATCATGCTGATAATCAAGATCATAATAATAATAACACTGAGAAAATGAAAATAAACGAGCATAATGCGTGGGCACGGTCCTAGCCATGCGCAAGACCATGACATAGTCCCCCCTTTAAGGAGGGGATTCCAGACACCCCAAAACTAGAAACATGGGACCAACAAAACGGGCAGGGGGAGGGAGGCAAGGCACAGCGGGAAAAACAAAATACAGGAATCAACCAGGGCGAGCAAAACAAAAGAGTCCATCAGGAGTTCAGAGTCAAGTAAACAAAGTGAGTCAGGGGGGCAACCCAGGTACATGGGGCCCCAAACCAAGGCACAGAGTGGATCGGGTGGCCTGCCCAGATTCCCAGGCCACCAGATCACGTAGCTGGATGGGTCAGGAGGCCAATCCAGGTCCATAGGACCCCAAACCAAGGCACAAAGCAGATCGAAGGGCCTGCCCAGGTCTCTAGGACACAGAATTGCAAAACTGAGTGGGTCAGGGGGCCTACCAAAGTTCATGGTCCAGCAGATGAGGGAAAATACACGAGCCTCTTGCTTGGACCGAAACACTCTGTTTGAAAGAAAACATAGGAGCCACCTACCCAGTAGCTGACAACACAAAACTTTCAAACTCAGAACCTGGCAACAAAAAATCTCTGACCTTGGGAGAAAACATGGACGGTTTAACGTCGGGAGATGATGTGGACAGCTCACCCTCTGAGGGTGCCAATACAGGCATTCCACCCTCTGAGGGTGCCAACCTGGACATTTGACCCTCTTGAGGGTGCCAACATGGACATCTGACCCTCTAGAGGGAATGACAACAACATCTGACCCTTTGGAGGAGGCAACAAACACTTTACTCTCTAGAGGAAATGACAAAGACACCTTACCCTCTAGGGGTAACGACATGGACATCTCACCCCCAGAGGGTGCCAACATGGACATTTCTCCCTCTGGAGGTGAAAACATGGCTATATTAACCTCAGGAGATGGAAACACAGCATCATTGCCATCTAGAGGTGAACACATACATAGCAACATTAACATCATTGACCGCTGGAGGTGAAAACATAGTAACATTAACATCATTGACCTCTAGAGGTGGAAACATGGCTATATTGTTCTCAGGAGCAATGGCTGAAGAGAGAATATGTTGGACTTGGTGTACACAAACACAGATGCTGATAAGGCAACACCTCGCCCCCACCTCAGCCTTTCTGACCACATATCCGTGATGCTGGTGCCTGCCTACAAACCTTTACTGAAGCGCAGCAGGCCAGTAGTGAAACAAATCAGGATTTGGCCAGAGAGTGCAACCTCAGCACGTAAAGACTGTTTTCTGCACACAGACTGGGAGGTCTTCAAAATAGCAGCCTCCCAGGAAGACAAGACAGATGTGGAGGAGTATGCTGAAACGGTCACCAGCTACATCGCGAAGTGCACAGAGGATGTCACTATAGTGAAGACTATCACTGCACGGGGCAACCATAAGCCCTGGATGACTGCAGAGGTGCGCTCGCTGCTCACAGCCAGAGATGCAGCCTTCAGAGTGAAGGACAGGATCGCCCTCCGCTCAGCCAGGTCTGCGCTCTCAAAGGGAATTAAGATGGCGAAGCGCGCCTATGTGGAGAAAATCCAGGAACACCTCTGTGACACTAGGAACGCCAAGCGGATGTGGCAGGGAGTTCGGGCGCTGACGGACTATAAGTCTAGGCAGGGGGTCGATGATGACGACGCTTCACTTCCAGACAGGCTCAACAACTTCTTTGCACGTTTTGAAGCATCAAACCCGACAATCAGAGGGAGGGCTGGCCCATCTCCACCATCGGTTGGGCCAGCTATCTCCATCAACACAGCGGACACACAGAGGACCCTAACCAGGGTCAACCCATGTAAAGCTGCAGGTCAGGACAACATCCCGGGACGTGTGCTCCGAGACTGCGCGAGCGAGTTGGCAGATGTCCTGACTGACATTTATAACATCTCCCTGAGTCAGGCCATCGTTCTCAGATGCTTTAAGATCTCTACCATAGTACCCCTGGCAAAGAAACCAGTTGTGTCCTGTCTGAATGACTGTCATCCTGTTGCACTGACACCAATTGTGATGAAGTGTTTTGAACGGCATGTCAAACCACACATCACAGCCTGCCTCCCTGCATCACATGACCCGCTCCAGTTTGCATATTGTTCAAACCGCTCCACAGAGGATGCTATAGTCACCACCCTGCACTCTGTCATCACCCACCTGGATCAGAATGACACCTATGCCAGACTCCTGTACATTGATTTCAGTTCAGCATTCAACACCATTATTCCCCAGAGACTGATTACTCCTTCTTGGTCTGAACACCGCCACATGTCTCTGGATCCTGGATTTCCTGACTGAGAGACCTCAGTCTGTCCGTGTTGGAAACAACATCTCCAACTCTATCATGCTGAGCACCGGATCCCCTCAAGGCTGCGTACTCAGTCCACTGTTGTTTACACTTCTAACACATGACTGTGTATCCAAACACGAGGGGAACCAGATTATTAAGTTTGCAGACGACACCACGGTGGTGGGACTTATTCAGAGGGATGAGGAATCAATGTACAGGGAAGAAGTGAGAGACCTGGAGGGCTGGTGCAGGGAGAACAATCTGGTGCTCAAAGTGGACAAAACGAAGGAGATGATTATCGACTTCTGGCAGTCACAGCCTGAACACGTCCCTCTCAGCATCGGCGGCTGTTTAGTGGAGAGAGTGGAGAACATCAAGTTCCTCGGAGTGCAGATCTCGCAGGACCTGACCTGGAGCAAGAATTCCATGGGGATCAGGAAGCGGGCCCAGCAGAGACTGCACTTCTTGAGGAAACTCAAACAGGCCTCTCTCCCCATCTGCATCCTCAGGACCTTCTACAGAGGTGTGGTGGAGAGTGTTCTAATGTACTGCATTGCAACATGGTACTCCAGCTGCAGTATGTCAGACAAAAAAGCCCTGCAGAGGATAGTTAAGGGAGCTGAGAGGGTAATTGGAGTTTCCCTCCCCTCAGTCCAAGAACTTTTTCAGAACCGTTGTAGGAGCAGGGCACTGAACATTGTCAAGGACCATTCTCACCCTCTGCATAAACACTTTGAACTTCTGCCATCTGGCAAACGATTCCAGAGCATCAGAGGCAGAACCACCAGACTGATTAACGACTTCCTTCCACAAGCTGTTAGGATGCTGAACAGTTGATCTGGAATCTCTCATACATACTACTGCACCTATGGACATTATGTGTATTATTTGCATATTATAGTTCTGGTTAGTTTTCAAGTATGTCTCAGGGAAGTGTGAATGACTGTGTTGGGGTGGGGGGTGAGGGTGTGTGTGAGTGTGTCTTAAATTATGTTCTTTTTTTACTTATATGGATGCCAAGAGAAACGCAATTTCATCTTGCCTGCACTACAGTTGTATGTACAGCAATATGACAATAAAGGTTGATTTTGATTTTGAAGGTCTTCTGCCCTCCTGGACATCAGTGGATGGAAGTCTCATGACCTCTGGCATAACAGGTAGAGGTCCCATGACCTCCTGGATGGCGAGTGAAGGTCCCATGACCTCTGACGTGGCTGGAAGAGGAGGGGGAACCACGACGACCTCGGGCAGAGGAGAGGGAACCACGACAGCCTCAGGCAGAGGAGGGGGAACCACGACTCCCTCAGACTGGCCTGTAGCACCCTCAGTGGTCCCGGACTGGGACATACTGTAGCTGCACCCACAGTGGTCTCAGACTGGGCCAAATCTGCACCCACGGTAGGCCCGGACCAGGCCAAAGCTGCACCCTCGGTGGCCCCCGGGCTGATGCGTACCTCCCACGGTGGTCCCACACTGGAGCGCAGCACCCACGTAGGTCTCAGGTCTCAGGCTGGGGCGCAGCACCCACAACGGTCCCCAACTAGGACACAGTGCCCACGGAGACCCGGACTGAGGAGGAGCTGCACCAACTGAGGTCCCGGGCTGGGACGGCGCACCTGCGATGACCTCAGCCGACGAGGAAGCAGCACCCTCGGAGGTCCCAGGATGGGATGGCGCACCCATGAAAACCTCATCCGGAGGGGGAGCAGCACCCACAGTGACTGGCAAAGCGTAGTCCTCCTGCGACTCCTTCACTGACATGGTCGCCTCGGACAGAGGAGAAGAGCAGGGAGTGAGGGAAGTATCACCACAATTACCAGGAGCTTGGCAAGTCTTTACTAATATTGATGCAAAAAAGGAAAGAACAGTACTTGCCTGAGCTCCTGGTCCACTTCTGTTGGGGTGACTGCCTCAGGATCAGCAGCAGGAGCATGCACCTTGAGCTGAGCTGGAGCAGGAGTGTGCACTTCGGGCTGAGCTGGAACAGGAACGTGCACTTCAAGCTGAGCTGGAGCAGGAACATGCGTCTCAGGGACAGCTGGAGCTGTGGTGTGCACCTCGGGGACAGTGGGAGCCATTGTGTGCACCTCGGAGTCAGCTGGAGCTGAGAGACGCCGTGGGGCTGGCTTTGGCAGTGCGATGTGGAGTTGGTATTGCAGGTGGGATGACAGGCGAGACTGCAGATTTATTCTCAGGCTGAAAAGTTTGTTTCTTCACAGGCTGATCAGTAGATTTATTCACAGGAGAGACTGGTAGGGCACGTGCAGGTGTGGGAAAAGCTGGAGCTGTAACATGCCCCTCGGGGACAGCTGGAGCTGTTGTACGCATATTAATGAAGGCAGGAGCTGTGATGCGCACCTTGCGAACAGCTGGAGCAATCCAAATATGAGCCGGAGCAGGTGGTGGTCCGTGGCGTTGAGTGGAACAGCATCTCCCAGCGCCTTCTTTCCACCCGTGGCCCCTGAATGCCAGCTTGCTGCTGCAGAGCTCTTCCCGCTCCACTGGAAAGGGAACTGATGGTTGGGAGGCTGGCTCCGGCAAGGAGGAGGCTGATGGCAGTGGTGGTAGAGGAGGAAGGGAGAGATTCAGCACCTGGGGGTGGAAGCGCACGCTAGGTCTGGCCTCCAGCAGATTAGCAACTCCACCTTAGCATAGCGTCTCGCCCTCTCGGGATGAGCAGCTCTGAGCACCGGCTGCCATGTCCTCAATCATGGCCACAAACTCCAGCTCATCCCGACTCCAATTTTTCCTCCTCCTGAAAGATTCGCCTGCTGGGTCCGTTTGTCGTAGTGAGGTCATTCTGTCATGATTTCTGCCCCTCTAGGGCAAGGTATGAGGAGAAGACCCAAGTGCTAGGCGAATCTGGTGTACCATGGTTTTATTTTAAACAGAAAGTAAAAGCTGCACGTGGGTAGAACTGAAATACAACACTGGCAGGATACAACAAGCTTAAACTTGGCAAAGACTTACAGATATGGAAGTTGACTCAATGACCTCACAAAGAACACTGAAACAGGACTCACATAAATAGAGGAACTAATAATGTGCTCAATGTAAGACAGCTGGGACAAATCAGAGCCGCCAGTGAACACACAGGAGGGGGCTGCACCTACACTCACAGAGAGGAACACAGACATGCAGGGGATCAGGGAAAGACAAAACCCAGATAACACAATATGAACCATAACTGACCCAGGAACATGGCAGAACCCCTAAAGACAATATTAATAATAATGACCACAAGACTTTAACCAAAACAGAAGACAACCATAAGACACAGACACCAGGCAACAGGGGAAGACAAGACATGGAAGGCTCAGGGAACGTGGGAGCACTGAGAAATAATCATGCTGATAATAATCAAGATCATAACAAAAATAACACTGAGAAAAAGAAACTAAACGAGCATAATGTGTGGGCACGGTCCTAGCCATGTCCAAGACCATGACACCTCTGTCTGCCTTGGCAGAGGTATGTGCTCTCCATTGACCTCCAATTTTGAATGGATTCTTCTGTAGCCCAAGGGACACCTCTGGTGAAAATTTCATCAAAATCCACTAAGTAGTTTTTGTGTAATCCTGCACCAAAACAGACAGACAAACAAGCTGCCCTGATCACATTACCTTAAAATGCGGCAACAAAGTGACATGCAACACAGTTAGATTGAAAGTACTAAAAGTCTAATTATATAACAGTCCTGGAGGCTGAGAATGGTTATGAAAATGTAATAATCAATTCTTGCTTGGTCCACTTTCAACCTCTCTTTAAAGTAGTCATTGACTGCACTTTTCCAACATTTTAACAGCTCTTCATGTCTTAATGAAATGTTTGTGACATATTTTGTCCACATTTTCTTTAATTTTTTAATTATTAAAGCAATTTTTTCCTGACTTTCTTGAAACACTGATTTAAAGCCTGTCACTTTTAGAAACATCCTTCAGCTGTTCAACTAAGCCCTCCCGCCTACATCAGTTA
The DNA here is from genome assembly GCA_020510985.1 of Pholidichthys leucotaenia. Classification (NCBI taxonomy): domain Eukaryota; kingdom Metazoa; phylum Chordata; class Actinopteri; order Cichliformes; family Pholidichthyidae; genus Pholidichthys; species Pholidichthys leucotaenia. The sequence goes on along the minus strand of CM035836.1, from coordinate 382,464,200 downwards.
GCCATTAGCTGACTAGCTTCTAGCCTCCTTCTAGCTTGGATGAGCAGCACTGGTTCATCGATCCGCAGTCATGTGTGCATCTCGCGTCCAGTGTTGGGAGTAACACGAGTAATGCCACTGCTTTTGCAGTAACATGCCGTGTAATGAAGTTACTGTTTAAAAACTCAGTAATGCATTACAGTTACTGAAATTTGATCAGATGGATTTGTACTCATTTTATTAATACGGATAGATATTTTTAGCGCAAGTGAATCAGGGATGGCAACAGGAAATTCTGATTTCAGCTGAAATCTAATTTGGTCGATTGACTTATGGGGGGCCAGGGGGGGGCGCAGCCCCCCTGAAGCTGGGAGGTTTTCAGTAAAACAGAAGTAATTTAGACTGAAAAAAATGATTAAAAAAAATGAAGTACTAGACTTAGATAAATCATTAAATTTAATGAAAAGTTAACTTACTTTTTCTTCAATGTTGTCTCACTGTCTTTAGTCCAACATATTTAACAGTTCTATAAGAGTTTATTACAATATTTACACTGGTCACCAAGTCACTTCTAATGTGAAACTTTCTTCCTTTTGGCAGCAAGCTGTGTCAGTCTCTGAACTTTGAACTTCATCTCCTTTTCTGGTTTCTTCAGAAATTGTCCGAGTGTTTCTGTTACCTCGTCAAACTTTGAGCCAATTTTCACCTTTACTGTCACTTTTCTCTCAAGCCAATTCCATCGGAACTTATTTTTGACACTTTTGTCTAGTTCTCACTTCCGCCCTCCCAAGAGAGTAGACGCTTTTTCTTTCTCTCCTGCTCTGACTTTTTTCCTCCCCTCCCAACTACTGGATCCCAGCTTGCTGTTGTCTGTCTGCGTCTAACTGCGACCGTCGAAAAGAAATTATGGAGTTAATAAGCTGGGCTTTGAACACAATTGACACTATTTTTTCAACAAGGAAAAGTGCTCCGGGGGAAGCTGTCTGCCCCGCAGGAACGGCTCCAGCGGGCTATTTACGTGACACAGGTAATTGGAGAATGCTGTGTCTCACTAATCTCTCTATCGAAGATATTGAAGATTTGTTTATCTTCGTAATAATGGTGATCGGGATCTTTCTGATTGGGACTGGAATTGTCCTGGTTTACTGCAAATTGCTGAAGATGGATTCAACCTATCAAAATGCTGGCCAGGCGAGGTGCATCTGTCAAATTGAAAAATTGGAGAAGACCCTGATAGCGACAAATGGAGAACTGTCTCGGAAGGTGGATTACATCATGGTCTCGCTTAGGTCTTTCCACGATGGATTTAAAGCCCCGCAATGAAGGATTAAGTACTGAATCTACAGAAGAAATAAAAAGCCTTCTCTGTGATCAGTCCGATTTGGCTCAATTTCCCCATGAAAATTCCTCCTGGCTGTCTGCAGTCTGTGTTTTCAAAATCATCGAGCATAAGGCCTTGGACAGCCAGCTGGACTCTGCCAAGATAAGGACTCGGCGCCAGCCAGACAAAACATCTCCTGCCAAGAGTCCTTGTTGTCTCTCTTATTATCATCAACACTGCTCAACACCGCACACACATTGATCCATGAACTGAATAAAGATACACACACTGCTCTCTTGTGTCTTGTTAACCCTGTGTAGCGAATGTGCATTGAGAGCTTTTTTTTCCCTAGAAATCTTAATATTGATTAATTATGTAACCAGTATTTTGAATCAATGATTTTTTTGCTCCTTCCTATTGTTCCTCGTATTATTCTTATTCTCATGCTTGTACTCACTATCCTGTTGGCAGGCGCGTCTCTGATGCTGCCGCGTCACTGGAAATGCAGGTTCATTTTCTGTGTCAAGTCAAATTCTCTCGTATGTTATCAGTGATCTGTTAATGTACTTGGCAATAAATCTTTTTCTGATTCTGATTCTGATTCTGATTCTAGCACTGATGACTCCTGATCCTTCGATAAAAATCTCATAATTCCGCTGAAAACAATACCGAACGCTCAGAATTCCAACACGAACCAGTGATGTGATTTGGGGTTGGGGAAATTATCTGAAAATTTAGCAGGGGGTCTGGGGGACGCAGTCCCCCAGTGGGGTCCGGGGTAGAGCCCCGGTGGGGGGGCAAGGGGGGCAAAGCCCCCCGAAGCTCCTGGGTTTTTATGATTTTTAAGTACCAGAACTGTGCTTAAATGACATAAAACAAACAGCTGAATGCCACTTATTACTGTATAATATTGACTTATGTTCCAAGAAGATAGCATTCCTAAAATATTCCAACAAGCATTATCCATCACATGCTTTAACACTTGATCAAATCAAAATCAGTTAATTTTATCTATGCCAAAGTCCCCCAGTGTGTGACATCTTTGACTGCTTTATCTACTGTGGAAGATTGTTTCAAAAACACTGATCCCAAAGAATAGTTGCTCTGCCGAATGGCAAGGTAGTGGGCATGGTTTTTCACTTTTGATGCGTGGTCTGACAGCGCCACACATCCACGCGATCCATAGTTAATCAGCTCTTTACAATACACACAAAAAGCTTTTCCTGCCACGTCTGGTTTCTTCAAAAATTGTCCAAGTGTTTCTGTTACCTCGTCAAACTTTGAGCCAATTTTCACTTTTACCGTCACTTTTCTCTCAAGCCAATTCCATCAGAACTTTTTGACACTTCTATTTCTGCCACTGATGACTCCTGATCCTTCGATAAAAATTTCATAATTCCACTGAAAATATTACCGAAAGCTCAAAATTCCAACGCCAACACACCGATGACAAAGCATACAACGAGCCATTTCATTGGTCCAAATTTGCAACTATCCAATCGCAGGGCTGTTTACACATAACATCCGGGTTTATCGCGGGAAACTCACCCGGGAAAACGCCGAGCGCTAATGTATTGTGTTGATTTTCGCTAAAATCGGTGACAATAAGGTACCTTACCATCCATCTTCCATCTTCTACCGCTTTTCCGGAGGTCCGGGTCGCGGAGGCAGCAGTTCAAGCAGAGAAGCCCAGACTTCCCTCTCCCCAGCCACCTGCTCCAGCAGCCATGACTTTTTTTGACAAAGCAACAACGAGCCATTTGATTGGTCCAATCATTTCCAACTATCCAATCGTAGGGCCGTTTACAGCAGTAGCATGAGTACATAATATCCGGGTTATCGCGGGAGACTGTCACTCAGGGAAGTGCCGAGCGCTTTTGTAATCATATTAATTTTTGCTAAAATCATAAATCGGCGGAAATCCGCGGATCGGCGGAAAATTGCCATCCCTGGTGAATGCAAACTGACCCTACCTAGCTAACGAGCCGTCAGTCAAAGAGCCTCTTCACTGCTGTAGCCACAAATGGAGCTTGCTTCTGCTGGGAAAAGATGAAGCTACTTTGTTTTTGTGGAAACAGACAGATTAATTTTTTCTTTGTTGCGGTTAAGGATAAAAGCATATTGGTGGGTTGCAAACTAAATGTGTTTGAGACCAACTGCAATCTCCAGAAGCGGCTAAGAACAGCAACAAGGTCCTGCAAAGCTAGTGCTATGCTATGCTAAGCTAACACCGTGTTAGTGGATTTACACTATCTGAACAACAGCTGGATTTTGAGCACAGGTATGGCTCTGGACTGTTTGTGACCCAGCAAGAAAAAGATTGATTGCCAGATACGTTGTTACAGAATGAAGAACTGATAACAGTGATTTTCCATCAGACAGCTGAGACTGTTATTTACTTGCTACCTGGATAAAGATTATTCAAAAATGGATTTGATCTCCAAAAGGACTGGCTCATATCTCTGTCACAGCAGACATTTGGACTGTGGATAATGGACATTCTCTTTGGATCGCTGCACATCAGATTAAATCCATAATATTAAAGGTAAGAAATTGACAGCTTTATGCAGTGTTGCTAACTCACCCTTTTTCCCTCTCTCTCACTCCACAAATCCTATTTCTCATTCCAAAATGAGGAAATTACTGGCAATTTTGTGTTGATTTTCTTCAGATTTTTCCCACAATAAGAGTTCTCAAGGCAGGATTTGGGCGCATGCGCACGCAGCGACCAGCAGCAGGTGAAAAAAGTTCTACGTCTGTGTCTCTGTTTTTATGCACTTTAAGGTGTTTTAACGTGATTCTCTGTGCCATTTTTGTCCTTGAATGTTTGTGGACTATATAACGAAGAGCTCCCTGGTTCCATCAGTATGGATTTCCTTCTTGTTTTTGCACTGTCGTTTCTTTCCTACCGGCTCTTTGTCTTGGAGGTAAGCGCGATCGCGGTCACGCCGGGAAGAACGCAGTATTCCAGAGACATGTTACTGCATTTAAACATGGATAATGCAGCATCTGTGTTTGAGTCTGTGCCGCAACTGCCGGACTTTATTTTAAGAGATTTTCATGGACACAGCAATGAAAAGAGAGACAAGAGGAGGAAACGCGGAAAGCGTGGAGGCATAAGATTAAACCTGAGGAGGCGTCAGCTTAACCGCATTCCTCTTCCTTCCATTATTATGGGGAACGTACAATCCCTGAGAAATAAAGTGGATGAAATTCAAGGAAATGTACGATATCAGAAGGACTTCAAGAACCGCTGTGTCATGGCTTACACGGAGACGTGGCTTACGGCGCATGACTGGGACCCGGACCTGTGTATTGACGGCTTTGGAGCCCCACTTCGCTCAGATCGGCAGGAAGAGGTAACGGGGAAACGTCAGGGGAGCGGCTTATGTTTATATATTTATAAACAGTACTGTACATCTGTCACGGTCAGAGAGTGCAGCTGTACACCAGATGTGGAGCTTCTGTCCATATCGCTACGTCCCTTTTATCTGCCCCGCGAGTTCCCCCAACTTTTCATAACGACTGTGTACATTCACCCGAGGGCAGATGCTGCCTCCGCCTCTAGCACCGTCTTTGATGTGGTACAGCGGTTGCAGTCGATTTCCCTAGAGGCTCCAGATTTTATCCTTGGGGATTTTAACCATGTTTCTTTAAAGAAGACACTTAAAAACTTTTATCAGTATGTCTCCTGCCCAACCAGGCGAAAAAAGACATTGGACCTGTGCTATGGATCCATAGAGAGGGCCTATAAGTCTCTTCCCCTTCCTCCTTTAAGATCCTCAGATCACAACTGTGTACATTTGCTGCCCATAAAACTGCTCTCAGAAGAGACAAGGCGAAGACCAGAGACATAAACGTGTGGACAGAGGATTCAGTGCACTGCCTCCAGGAATGCTTTAACTGTACGGACTGGGAGGTGTTCACACTGTCCTGCGGGGATGATTTGGACTCTTTGGTGGACGTCACATGCTCATACATGGCTTTCTGTAAAAATATGATCGTTCCACGTAAACGTGTCAAAATATATCCCAACAACAAGCCATGGGTTACAAAATCAGTTAAATCCTACTTACAGAGGAAAGCGCTTGCCTTTAAACAGGGGGTTGTTTCTGAGCTACAGGTTGCCACAAAAGAGCTGAAGGCCAAAATTTTAAGAACAAAACAGAATTATAAATCAGAGTTGGAAAGCAAGATAGCAACAAAGAAACTTGGTTCAGCCTGGGCCAGTATGAAAACTAGTGCAGGCCTTCAGAGCACAGAGCGCAGTAATCGTGTGTTTTTAGATGGTTTTAATTCATACACAGAGCTGGCTAATGCTCTTAATTGTTTTTATGGTCGTTTTGACTCCTTTGATTTTGGCACAGAAACCCAAGATTTGAAACAGAAACTCAAAGACAATCAGCACTTTAATATTGAGGTGCAGGATGTTAAAAGGGCGTTCTGTGCTGTAAAAGTGAACAAAAGTCAGGGCCCTGATAAGATATGTGGGTGCTCGGTAAAGTCCTGTGCACATGAATTGAGTCCTGTATTTCACTACATTTTCAATAAGTCCCGGGTTGCAGTGCAGCCGTCAGTGCCGGCAACACACGGCAGAACCATAGTGAAACCACTGGGAGATGGGCCGGAGCGATGCGAGGCACATTGTAAACTGCGGACCGGTGAACCAGGTGCTAACAGGGATGGTCATAGGGTGATTAAAATCTGAAGAAAATAACAATATAAGCCACGGTTGGTTCGAGCTTGCTTGTACCAATGTTAGCTTGGGAGCTAATAGGCTATCTTTAGCACCCCTTCAATCTACATGACAGACAGCTAGGCAGACCAGTAATAGAGCAGTGGGCGGGTCTCAAGGATGACGGTGGGTTGGCTTTTTCTAAACGTATATGATTTAGACAGAAGAGTCAAAAATGTTTCTGACGTTTCTGGGAGAGAAAATGAGATAAAGGCTTTGTGTTTTTTGAGAGAATTGACTGTTTTGAATTTTTTTGGTAATTAGGTGACCAGTAGACTCATTTTAGACAGTTAAAATCTACAAACACACCATTTTTCAGTCAATGACCCCTTTAAAAGTTCGTCGAAATCCATCAGCAACTTTTTAGTGAGGTTGTTAAACCACATAGATGACACATGGCCAATCAAAAAGAGAGGTAACAATTGCATAAAGGAAACCTTGATAACATTTCCTGATGCAGCTCCCCTAGCATTAGAAGTACTGATGTGCAGTATGCAGATGATGTGTAACAGGTTCTGGATACTTGGTTCTAAAGACTGATATGTAAAGGTTAAGGTATAAATAAAATGTTCTTGTCTTTTTTCATTGATACGATCCATACTGAAGCTCCCACTTTTTCCATTTCAGCACACACATGTTGCTTTATCTACAAAAATGCCAACAGGTCCTTCAACTAATGCATGAAAATATGTTGTGGCTTCCCAACTTTCAAATTCAGCCATATTTATGTACTGCGTCAAACTCACTGATGTCATTGCGTTTCACAGTGTTTCCTATTTCGAAACCCTTAAGTCCTCCTATGACAGTAGGAGTCAGATGGGGAAAAGATTGAAAATAGCAATCCCAGCTGTGGTGGAAGTGGCACATTCCCTGCTGGGCTAAAAACTGTCCCACTGCATGCAATGACTCTGAGAACTATTACACATTGGGCAATACAGATTTAGGGATATGTGGAGAACCTGATGAACAGTTTTCATTGCCTTAAAATAGCAACTATGTCATAATAGCAGAAACCACAGTAAAAAAAAGTTGTTACACTTTATCCTTAAAGTTTTCATTTTCTTTTACACAAGCATGTCAAATCATCATCATCATCATCATCATCATCATCATCATCATCATTATCCAGATTCAAGATGTTGTCCTATGCTCATACGTGGGGCTGAAAATTTCATAGGCTGAAAAGTTCATAGTGGTCAAATTTGACCAAATGCGGTTTATTTTTCAACATAGTCTCCCCTTCGATCCACACACTTCTTCCATCAGTGTTGCAGCGCTTGGATCCCTGCGGTTGAAAAATAAACCACATTTTGTCAAATTTGACCACTATGAACTTTTCAGCCCCCCGTACGTCAGACTGGCATATGCTGGGCATTGATTCTGCTGAGTCTTAAAGGTGATAGAGACAACACTCTGACCTTCTGGCCAGTCACATTCACTCTTGCCCCAACTACTTGGTAGAGACATGTGACATTAAGCCAGTTATGCTATTGGCTGTGACTGGCTGTGACATCCTTACCGGCCAGAGAGATAGGACATGGCTTGTCACCAGGCTAGTCACAGTCGGGTAAGTGCAGTCACTGTATTGATCAGGTAAATATCACGGTTAAACAACAACACTGCAACAAAGACATTGAGTTGCTAGCTGTTAGCATGTGGCCTACCTATCTCCCCAGGGAATACTCACACGTGATCTGCATTGTTATTTATGCAAATCCGACGGCGAACGCTGGGACAGCGCGTGACGTCATTCATTCAGTAACTGGCAGGCTGCTGACAGAACACCCAGATGCTCTTTTCCTCATCTCAGGTGATTTCAACCATATTTCACTGTCCCCCTTTTTACCCACGTTCACCCAGTATGTCACATGCCACACTAGAGACAATAAAACACTGGACTTATTCTATGCAAATACTAAGGAGGCGTACACCTCATCACCACTCCCCCCACTCGGGAGATCGGATCACAACTTGGTTCATCTCCTGCCGGTGTACAAACCCCTAGTACACAGACAACCTCCGGTCATGCGCACAGTAAAGTTATGGTCTGAGGAGGCAATGGACGCTCTAAAGGACTGTTTTGAAACCACTGCCTGGGAGCAGCTCTGCGATCCACATGGTGAGGACATCGATGGCCTCACTCACACCATCACAGACTGCATCAGCTTCTGTGTGGACAACACCATACCCACCAAGACCATACGGTGTTGCTCGAACAACAAACCCTGGATCAACATGAGATAAAAACACTTCTGAGAGAGAAGAAGAGGATCTTCAGGTTGGGGAACAGGGAGATGCTGAAGTCCGTACAGAGGGAACTGAGGAGGAAGATCAGAGAAGGCAAGGACAGCTTCAGGAAGAAGATGGAGAACAAGCTGCAACAGAGCGACATCGGCGAGGTCTGGAGAAACCTAAAAACCATCTCTGGGCTTCAGAATACCTCCCCCCAGGCCACGGGGGGCAGGGAGTGGGTGAACAATCTGAAACTGTTTTTTTAATAGGTTTGACCAACCGCCCTCCCCTCCGACTGCACAACAGCCACTGCTGCCTCTAAAGTCATCGAGACCTGCTGTCCACACCCCACTCCATCAACACTCCCCCACTCCCAGCACACAGCCCCCCAACCTGACCCTCACTAAGACCCAGGTGAGGACGGAGCTGAGGAAGATCAAGGCGAGGAAGGCCTCGGGACCAGACGGCATCAGCGCAAAGCTCCTCAAGTCCTGTGCAGACCAGCTGTTTGGGATTGTGGAGCACATCTTCTTGATCTTCATTGCTCTGTGTACTTTGCTGATTCCAAGATGGCCGTGCCGCCTGTGTTTCTGGCTGCTGGTCATCTCCGCTTGTTTGTCCTGTTTTTGATTGTGTTATTGTGTCTGGATTATATGCAATCAGCCATTGTTTATGATCGCCAAGTGCTGCTGGATATTCGATCTTCCATGGTGGGGTTTGGCTGTCATAATCAGGAGGGAAGATTCTTCCATCGGTCTCTGCGTCTGCAACTTCCCGTTGGTACCTGGGATCCCCGCTGTGGTTATACCGGCAGAAAGCAATCCAAACCTCGGGGAAGATGTGCAGGTGCTGCGGTGAAATCCAGAAGGCTTGCTCGGCTTCGCCGTCTTGCTCGCTCCACCTCATCTTCTCCTAATTCTGCAGCTGGCCTCTTTCCTGGATCCTGGCCCTCGGGTGTGCCCGGAGTGAGGCCATCATTTCTCCGGACTGTTTTTCCTGCTCTACCGTGTCAACCGGACTTCTCCCTGCCCCGAGCCAGCAAATCCCCTGCAGGTAGCAGGTGCCTACGTCAACTTTCACCGGCCCCCATTCCTGGCGAGACTGCTGCTGTGACAGAGCCCATCCAGCTGGCGTTGCTTAACGCACGTTCCATTGCAAATAAATTATTCTTTTTGAACGATTTATTCATTACTACAGGGCTGGACTTTTTATTTCTTGTTGAGACTTGGCAGAAAAGTGAAGAATTTACCTCCTTAATTGAACTTTGTCCACCGGACTGTACCTTCTCCTGTGCTCCGAGATTGACAGACCACGGCAGTGGTCTGGCCATCGTGAACCGGCGCCGCTTCGTTACACGGACGGTGAGCCATGGAACTTTTTCATCGTTTGAACTGATGATTTTAAAAATTGGCTCCTCAAACCCATTTTATTATGTTTTAATTTACCACCCTCCAGGAGTTAATGCCTCCTTTTTATCTGAGTTTAGCGATTTTTTAACTTCTATTATTAAATTTGAGTGGACTTTATTACTTGGAGATTTTAATTTGCATATTAATGATCCCAATGACAGTTTTGCTGTGAATTTCTTGGGTATTATTGAATCATTTAATTTTGTTTTGTGTCTATCTGGCCCTACGCATATCAAAGGAAATACACTTGATCTTGTTTTTACACTCGGTCTTAATGGGAATAATGTTCAGACTAAGGAGCTTCTTGTGTCAGACCATTTTTGTGTTTTTTTTAATTTATCATTTAAATCAGTCTGTTACATTGGCAAGCGGGTAAACTGCTCTCGTGTCATTGACCAGTTTTCAGCTGTGAAATTTTCTGCTGCCTTTGACAGCAGTGGGGTTTTATCCTCTGATGACGACACTGAGAGCTTGGTCTGCTCTTTTAACTCACACTGTTCAAGCATCTTAGATGTAGTTGCTCCCTTTAAAACCAGGACTGTTCGTGCTGTTAATTCATCCCCCTGGTTAAATGATGATCTCTGTTGTTTTAGACGTAAATGTCGGAGGGTGGAAAAACTGTGGAAGTCCACTAAACTTGAGGTGCATCGATTGTACCTTAAGGAGCTGTTAATTGAATTTAACAATATGATAAAAATGGCAAGAACTTCTTATTTTTCCAACATCATCTCCTCCAATAGTAACAATCCAAAGATCCTCTTCAGTACAATAGACAGTATAGTTAATCCTGTTAGTTCTGCTCCTCCTGTTTATTCAATTAATGACTGTAACAAGTTTCTTTCCTTTTTTGTTGACAAGGTCACTGCTGTTAGGGCTGGTTTTACTCATTCCTTTCTCCTAATCCTTGATTGTCCTAACAGACAGGCCTTTTTAAGTGATTTTACCCCAATTTCTTTTGAGGATTTGTTAGTGTTGGTGAGTTCCATGAAATCCTCCTCCTGCGTTTTAGATATTTTGCCTTCCTCAATGTTAAAAGAGGTAATTGGCTCAGTGGGTACGTCTTTGGTTAATATCATTAATAGTTCACTTGAATCTGGTTGTGTACCCTCGTATTTTAAACATGCAGTTGTGCAGCCACTTTTAAAAAAAACCTAACCTTGATCCATCTGTTTTTAAAAACTTCAGGCCAATTTCTAAGCTTCCTTTTATTTCTAAACTTTTAGAAAAAGTTGTTGCCAAGCAGCTCACTGACTTTCTGATTGAACACAATATTTTCGACAAATTTCAGTCAGGTTTTCGTCAGAAACACTCGACAGAGACCACTCTTCTCAGGGTGTCAAATGGTATTTTAATGTCATCAGACTCTGACAAATGCTCTGTTTTAATGTTATTAGATCTTACTGCAGCATTTGATACTATTGATCATTGTATTTTGTTACAAAGGCTTAGAGATTGGGTAGGTATTTCTGGAAAAGCTCTGGATTGGTTTTTCTCCTACCTTTCTGGTAGGAGTTTTTCCGTGGCTGTTGGCTCTTATTCATCTGACTCTGTTCCTTTAACCTGTGGGGTGCCTCAGGGTTCTATTCTGGGTCCACTTTTATTTGCCGTATATATGCTGCCACTTGGTTCTATTATCAGCAAATTTAAAGGTGTGTCTTATCACTGCTATGCTGACGATTTACAGCTACTTTTCTCTTTTAAGCCTGACCATGTTGACAATTTAAAAAGTATTCATGATTGTCTGCAATTAAGGACTGGATGTCTAGTAACTTTTTGCAACTTAATGCTGATAAAACTGAAGTCCTTATTGTAGCACCTGATAATCTAATTCCTAAGTTTGTTAATAGCATTGGTTCATTAAAGCTGTAACGTACGGTCTAATCTAAAAAATCTTGGTGTCATTTTCAATCGATGAGTTTTGATCAGCATGTCAAATCTCTGACCCGGAGTTGTTTTTTCCACCTTAGGAATATATCCAAAATTAGGTCATTGGTTTCCTACACTCAGTTAGAAATCATTATTCATGCCTTTGTTTCTTCACGTTTGGACTACTGTAATGCTCTTTTTACATGTCTTAGCAAATCCTCTTTACACCGCCTACAGTTAGTCCAGAACGCTGCTGCAAGATTACTAACTAGGTCCAGTAGATTCTGTCATATCACTCCTGTTTTGGCTTCCTTGCATTGGCTTCCTGTAAATTATAGAATTGATTTTAAAGTTCTTGTTCTTACTTACAAAGCCATTCATGAAGAGGCACCTTTTTATATTAGTGACCTGCTCTCTCTACACAAGCCCAGCAGGTCTCTCAGGTCTTCTCATCAGAATCTATTGATAGTCCCTAGTACTAGGCTCAGAACCAAAGGTGACAGAGCCTTTGCTGCTGTTGCTCCCAGACTGTGGAACTCCTTGCCTTGTGAACTTAGATCTGCACCGTCCATTGGTGTTTTTAAGCAACTAAAGACCCACCTTTTTAGCCTGGCTTTTTAATTAACTATATGCTGATTGTATTTTTGTGTGCTTTTACTGTCTACTTTGTTTTTTTACTGTTTTATGTGCCTGTGTTTTTATTTTGTTTTTTACCATGTTAAGCACTTTGTGACTGTCTGTGAAAGGTGCTCTATAAATAAACTTATTATTATTATTACATCTTCAACCTGAGCCTGAAGCTGGGGAGGGTACCACAGTTGTGGAAAACATTTTGTGTGGTACCTGTACTAAAGATTTCCCACCCCAAAGACCTGAACAGCTACAGACCAGTGGCCCTGATGTCTCACATGATGAAGACCCTGGAGAGACTGCTCCTTGCTCACCTCCGCCCCCTGGTGGGACCAGCGATGGATCCACTCCAGTTCGCCTACCAGCATGGCATTGGGGTGGAGGATGCAGTGATCTTCCTCCTTCACCGTTCTCTGTCCCACCTGGAGAAGCCCGGGAATGCGAGGAGGATCATATTCTTTGACTTCTCCAGTGCTTTCAACACCATCCAACCGATGATCCTGAAGGACAAGCTGCTGTGCACAGGGGTGGACCAGCACCTGTCATCATGGATCCTGGACTACCTCACTAACCGGCCACGGTTTGTGAGAACCCGGGATTGTGTGTCCGACATCCGTCATCTGTCATCGGTAGCACGGGGGGGCCCCAGGGAACGGTTTTGGCTCCCTTCTTGTTCACCCTTTATACTGCAGACTTCTCACACAGCACAACACACTGCCATCTACAGAAGTTCTCTGATGACTCTGCGATCGTTGGCCTCATCTCCAACAGAGATGAAGCTGAGTACAGAGGACTTATCCAGGACTTCGTGGACTGGTGCCATTGGAACTACCTCCAGATCAACATGAGGAAAACTAAGGAGCTGGTGGTGGACTGCCACAGGCAAGGACAACCCCTCACAGCACCAGTAAACATACAGGGAGCAAACATTGAGATGGTGACATCCTACAAGTACCTGGGTGTTCATCTAAACAATAAACTAGACTGGTCACACAATACCGACGCACTCTACAAGAAGGAACAGCACAGGCTGTTCCTACTGAGGAGGCTCAAGTCTTTTGGCGTACAAGGGGCGCTGCTGAAGACATTCTACGACACGGTGGTAGCATTAGCCATCACTTTTGGAGTGGTCTGCTGGGGCAGTGGCATTACAGCAGCCGATAGGAAGAGACTGAGCAAACTAATCAAGAACGCTAGCTCTGTCCTGGGGCAACGCTTTGACCCAGTGGAGGAAATAGGAGAGAGAAGGATGGTGGCTAAACTGTCATCTCTGCTGGAGTCCGAGTCCCACCCTATGCAGGACATACTGAACGCACTGAGGAGTTCATTTAGCAGTAGACTACATCATCCTAGGTGTGCAACCGAGAGGTTTCACAGGTCCTTCCTACCTACGGCTGTCAGACTGTATAACCTAAGCAGGGCTGCTCGCAGAGATAGCAAAAAAAAACGTGACGACCTAATAGTATTGAATGCAAAAGACGCAATAGACTTACACAAATGGTCCCCTCCAGTATACAACTAGGACAATATCAGCTGCTACGGAGGGTGACAATATGTATGGGTACATACTATTTATACAATGTAGGATAACTAAGTAGACGGTTATGCTGTTTATTCCATCTAGCTACAAAACTCTGCACTGTGTATGTATATTTATATATTTATGTGTACATATGTATATTCACTGCTCTTATTCGTCTTATCTTCTTAATTATTGCTCTGAGTATTGCTATCCCTGTGTTGTTGCAATCCTGGAATTTCCCCATTGTGGGACTAATAAAGGCTTATCTTATCTTATCTTATCTTATCTTAAAGAAACACAAACAAATCATTGTGCCACATAAGCAGTGTGCTGCATTCACTCTGTCTCAAGAAGTGTGGCGATCAGAGCGCTGATCCCGTCAACGCTCGGGTTACTCAGTATTTCCCCTTTTCCACCATATTATTTCGGGGTTTGTTATTAGGACCTGTCAAGGGCTCTTATTGTGACAGCGTCACGGCCGCACTTCCGTCTGTCAAAGCCGAGCCGGCGTTGTGACAGTTGTTTGCCATTTTCATTAATTACTTTACCCTTTCCTGGTTGGCCTATGTCCAGTATTTAAGGGAGCAGCTGAGGCTCACTCCTCGCTGCAACCTACACACACAAACACCTCCGTGTTGATGGATCAGAGTTCCTATCCTCGACTCCAGTCTTCCTCCTGTGTTTGGATTCATCGCTGCTCGTCTTTGTAAGTGTTTTTGTACAGCGTAGGTTCCGTCCTCACTGCACCTCCTTATTTGTCATCAGTGTCTATTATTTTGTGCTTTAGTGTATGTACGTGTTTTGCCCCACGTGGCTGTTTATTTTATCCTTTTGTAAATAAACTAGCAAACTTACTTCTGGCTCCTGGCGTCTCACTAATGCCCTGCAAGGGGCATTCATGACAGTAGGTCACAGCCAAACAAGACTCCAGCCACTGTAAGTTTGTTTTCAAGCTTGAGTTTTTTTCCTTTTCCGGGTGCCAGTGTTAGTCAGAGAAATGGACTATTGTATCAAGTACCTAATGGAGGTTGATGACCTCCTGTCCAATGCCCGTCTGTTCATCCCCTCTGACACCGCACACCGGTACCTGGACCTCGCGCAGAGGGCTTTAAAGAGCTATCACCTGACCTCGTTTCCTGAGGGTAAGGAGAGCGTGTCGGAGTTGGTGGCTCCACAGGTGAGGAACTGTGAGCTGATGGAGAATCCGGTCACCTTGTCCCGCTGTTCCGTCAGCTCCATGGACCCGGCTGCCCCGGCTGCTCCTCCCTCCTCCTCGGTGTGCCCTCCAGCTGCTGTGCGCCCAGTGAGTCCTTCTCTGGTTCCGCCTGTCACCGTCCCTCCGTGAGTATCCCATCCGCATCCTGTCCCAGGCCGCCACAAGAACTCTGCCTCCCAGCCAGCTGTTTCCCCCGTGCCACGTCAGAGGGTTGAGACAGCAGCCCCAGCCTCCGGGCCACCTCTCCCTGCTGTTCCATCAGCTTCTCTTTCCCGGACCGCCTCGGCTGCTCCTCCCTCCTCCTCGGCGCTCTCCCCAGCTGCTGTGAGTTCAGCGAGTCCTGCTCTGGCTCCGCCCATCACTGATCCTGTGAGAGCGGCTCTTCTTCGTCTTCCTGGAGGGCCCTCAGTCACCATCCTTAGGGGAAAGGGGAGAACCAAGCCCGCTGCAGTAACCCCCATCGTTCCCCAGGAGAACAGGCAAGTGTTATTTCATTCCTACTCTCAGTATAATGAATTGCCTTGTCTGACTTCTGGGGGTGGAGCTCGGGGTTCACAGTCCTTTGAGCTCCCACCACCTGCTGCAGCCATTAACACTGAACCTGCTACCTCTGTGTCTCCTTCCCTTCTCTCTGAGCGTCCCCCCGGTGCCAGGAGTAGACTGTCGGATGAAGGAGGAGCCTGCGGTCCTGGAGAGCCTGGTTCTAGTCCTGCAGCTGCATCATGGGCAGAGGAGGAGACCTGACTGCCGTTTGGAGCCTGAGCCGATGAATAAGCGTCCCCGGGTCTCCGTGAAGGAGCAGTCGGGCCCAGCAGGTCACAGAGCCCCTGCCACCATGCCGTGCAGGCCTTCGGCGTGGTCTTCAGCGCTTGGGGGTTCCCAGACTGTGATGACCATCATGCCGGCTGCAGAGCCGGCTGCAGTCGAGCTGAAACCAGGAATGGACCTCCGGATCATTGAGCCTGGATTGTTGGAGTCCTGGACGGCGGTGGAGCCCAAGATCAGGTAAGTGCTCTATTTTGTCTTCTTACTTTCCGTTCTGGAGCATTCTTGCCTGTCTCTTGGGGAGATGAGCCGGATGCAGCCGACCGCTTTATCCGAGCTCGTCTCGCCGGGCTCCGCCACTGCCGGTGATCCTGATCCCAGTTCTCTTTGTCTTTCTGGGCCTTCTCCCAGGGTCACCGGAGACGAGTCAGCTCCAGTTGTCGTCATCAAGGCTCCAGGTTTGCATTCAGCGGTCACCCCAGGTGCTGCACTGGCCCAATTGGGGTCCACCGTGGGTGCTGCGCTGGCCCAGTCGCGGTCCACCGTGGGTGCTGCGCTGGCCCGGTCAGGGTCCACCATGGGTGCTGCACTGGACCGATCGGGGGCCACCGTGGGTGCTGCGCTGGCCCGGTCCGGGTCCACTGTGGGTGCAGCGCCAGCTTGATTCGAGGTTGGTGAGGGAGCTGCAGATCCCCTTCCGCCTGACACCGGACTGGTTCCTCATCTCCCCCCCCCCATTTTCCTCCACCAGGTGCCGCTGGGGTCTCCCTTATTTGGGTCGGCTTCCCCTCATTGTCTCTCTCAGTAGGGAGGCCGCCTCCGAGCTTCCCCCTCCGGTTCTGGTGTTCTAAGGATGCGGGTCGGCCACCCGAGAGACTGTTTCGTCAGTTCTGTGTCCTGGGTCGGCCGCCCGAAGGACTGCCTTGTTGGCTCAGCGACCTGGTCCGGCCGCCTGAGGTACTGTTTCCCTGGGTCTGGGACTTTGGTAGACTGCCTGAACTGTTCTTTTTCCTTTTTGTTAGGTGGAATCAGGATGCGGGTAGACCGCCTGAACTGTTTTTTCCCTTCTTCCGCTCTCTACCTGCCGGCGTCCCTGAAATTGAGGGGCGGGGGGGGGGGGGGGGTTCTTCCATGTATATTGAAGGATTCTCTGTTCTTTGCCCGAATTACCGTGTGCACTATGCAGATACTTTTTTGTCTTGCTTATTCTGTAGCGTTTGAAGGTGGGTTTTTTGTCTAGTTGAAGTGTTGTTGGGTACTTGTGTATTTTGAAATGTACCTGCATTTTGGTTTGCTCTCGCTTGTCGTATTGGGCTGTACCTTACTTATTTTTTGTTTTTTTTCATTCTGCTGCACTTTATTTCTCTAGTTGAAATGTTACTTGGTACTTATGTATGTTGGAAGGGTACCTGTATTTTGTTTTTTCATCCTGTTGCACTTGATTTAGTTTTGGTCATTTCTGTGTTTAGCCATTTTATGTTATCCATATTGTTATCCATTCCTTGTGGGGGTTTTTTCCCTCCTCTGGGTGTCGCTGCTGCCTTTTTTGTTTTTTGGTTCTCGCCCTCCTGGCCTGCTTCCCCCTCCGCCCTCCCTGGGTTGGTTCTGGTAGCCTTCTGGTTGGGGGGGCTCGTGGATGTTACGTTTGACGCCTGGATTGCACCCTTTGAACGGGGGGTACTGTGGTGATCTGAGCGCTGATCCCATCCACGCTTGGGTTACTCAGTATTTCCCCTTTTCCACCATATTATTTCAGGGTTTGTTATTAGGACCTCTCAAAGGCTCTTACTGTGACAGCGTCACAGCTGCACTTCCAGCTGTCAAAGCCGAGCCAGCGTCGTGACAGCTGTTTGCCATTTTCATTAATTACTTTACCCTTTCCTGGTTGGCCTATGTCCAGCATTTAAGAGAGTAGCTAAGGCTCACTCCTCACTGCGACCTACACACACAAACACCTCCGTGTTGATGGATTGGAGTTCGTCTTTGTAAGTGTTTTTGTACAGCGTAGGTTCCGTCCTCGCTGCACCTCCTCGTTTGTCATCAGTGTCTATTATTTTGTGCTTTAGTGTATAAATGTGTGTTGCCCCACATGGCTGTTTATTTTATCCTTTTGTCCTTTTGTAAATAAATTAGCAAACTTACTTCTGGCTCCTGGCGTCTCACTAATTCCCTGCAAGGGGCATTCATGACAAGAAGTTGAATATTACATGAAATAAACAGCACTCATTGTCACTGGTAATGCCTGATAATGGTAGAAAATTAAGGAAAAAATGCTAAGAGTCTGTATTTGTGTTTATAACATTCCATAGGTACATACACTGTAAAAAAAACAAAAAAACAAAAAAAAAAACCTAGGGTTTATCTACTTTTAAAAGTTTGTGTTCGGACTGCCTTAAAATTTTAAGTTGACTGAACTTGAGTTTATGTGTTTATGTGTTTTATGTGTCTTTACCACTTATCTTCTCAAGTTCAGTCAACTTAAAATTTTAAGGCAGCCCAAACACTAACTTTTTCTTAAGATGAAACAACTTTCTTTTACAGTGTAGCTTACTTATTTGATTACAATAAATAAAAAGACCAACTGTATCCTGTTATCACAATGCTGCAGGGGCTGTCAACCATTATAATTACCGACAGAATATGGTGTCTCTTTCTGATATGAAAATGTTAGCCATGTCCTATCTAGTGTTTATAGTGTGTGTGTGTGTGTGTGTGTGTGTGTGTGTGTGTGTGTGTGTGTGTGTGTGTGACCATAGTGAACTTAGTAAGGAAACCAGTCACATTTATATTTCTCTCTGTGTTTCAAGAGCAGGCACGCACCCACCTCACTTCCTGCATGATGAAGTCCAGAGGGGGGATGTAGCAGAACCAGAGATGTGGGAATGATTCATCACAATGCATGTGGACAATCCAGAGTCCCACAAATCAAAGCTTGACTGTGTTGACCATGCCGAAATTCTGTCTGTGAGCAGGGGTTTCACTTAAAAGCATACTCAGGGAAATATGTTGCCTCATATCATGTTTCAATGATTTGGCCTAAATTCTCTTTGTGCTGTCACTGAGTCAGCAATCATCATCATCACCATCGCAATCACTGAAATGGGCACCATTAAGCTTTCAGTTGGAGTCTTTTGCTTGCTAGTTTCATAGCCCTCCAGCATCCATTATTGCCAATATAAAACTACCCACAGGGATGTTATGGATTTTCAAGAGTTTCATCTTCTCTCCAAATGAATTTCTAACTCTGCCAGCTGCATCTCTCTTATGGACAGTCTCTATCTGTTCAGCAAGTAAGACCAACAACATGATGGTGATGAATATAATTATGATGAGGTGATCATGAAGAGCTTGGTTGTCTCTTCGGAAAGCCATCCAGTGCATATGAGTCATTCTGCCTGCCTGCAGCATACCCCGCGTCTGTAGTCAGACATGCATCTCAGCAGAAGCCTGTCTTAGCCTTTGTTTCCATTAAAGCCTGGTGGGAGAAAAAAAAAAAACTAAAAAGGAGACAGAAACAACAACAAAAAGCCACCGGTGCTGTTTGTTGTATTTGTATGCACTGAGCTCAGAAAATTGTAAACCTGGATGCCTGTAGCCAGGCATTTGGATGAGAACCTCAGGTAGTACGGTTTTCATGTGACATTTAATTTCTTGTTTCATCACACATTCCAGTTTTGCTTTCTTAGCCCTAGAGCACTATCGCCGGGTGATTTTCACCCGAGCAAATGTATTTACATGATTTTCAATATGTTGCATTTTTCTGAGTGTCATGGGTCCCTGGGTAGCTTCACCATTGTTTTTGACATCTTTGAAGGTGTGGGTGTTTCCCTACCCCAAAGCCCACTTTTTCCTACAGGCATGCTTTTGGGTGATTTTCACCCGGCAATAGTGAAAGAGGGTAAAGTACGTTTTGGGTGGATTTCACCCCGTGATAGTGTTAGTGTATAAAATCAGAACACTTTCGCTATAAAAAGTAACACTGTCACTTTCGTCGGGTAATTTTTACCCTATATAATATATCCAACAAAAAGTACTTGTCATAAAAAATAGATCAAAATATGACAACACATGATAAATTAGAATGGTTTTCTTTTATTTTCAACTGTGGCATGTGTAACAAAATGAAAAAAAATGTCATAGGAGGACATGCTTTACTGAAAAATTAGGAATTCATAAACAAAAAATTCCTAAAAAAAAAAAAATAATGATTCTGGAAACTTGGTCTTTGGTCCACCCATTCCTGGGACATTCGAGTGATGACAAAATGGCCAGATCTCTTAACAGTCTTTCAACAATCTCTCAGCGACTGCCAAAATCTCTCAATGATCTTGTTCAGTTTTGACTCATTCCAAAACAACCTGTCAACGATTACCAAAGAGAAGTGATCTCTCAACAAGTGCTCAAGGATTTCATCAATCTCCCAATGATCGCCCAGTGAGTTCTCAGCAATCTTTCAATGAACTCTATTGGTCTTTAATTGAACGCTCAATGATTTCTCACTGATCTCTCAGCCGTCACTTCCTCTTATTAAACTTAATTACTTAATCTTTGCCTGGCTACTTAAGTGACCGTTGCCGCCAATCATCTGAAGGCAGGGCGATCTTGGGCTAGTCAGCCCTCCTGTAGATCTCATCGTTTGGGGTGTGGTGGAACCATCGGATGCCGAGGATGTTACGGAGGCAGGTCCGATGGAATGCATCCAGATGGTGGGTGGTTGTGGTGGAGACCCACCACTACGAATGCCGATCATTACCTTCAGTAGTTAAAAATTTGGCGTTCGTTGAAAAATCGCTGAGAGATCAGTGGCAGATTGATAAGATTGTTGAGCACATCTTGAGCTCTCCTTGACAGCTCAACAATTTCATTGATCTTCCAGAGATCTCTCAGCAGTCTTTAAATGATTTCTCAGTGAAATAAATTTAAATGAATGGCAAATTTTTTTTCCACCATGAAGGTAGAGATGGCTGAGAGATCAATGAGGGGTCACTGAGCATTCAATGAAAGATCAACAGACTTCATTGAAAGACCACTTCAGAGATCACTGAGAGACCATTGGGAGGTTGATTAGATAATTGAGCACTCCTTGTAAGCTCCTTGAGAGATTCCTTGACTGAGTCAAAACTTTGAGGAGATCATTTTTTCATCTTTCAATAATCTTGACCCCTTTGTATAGGGGGGTAGAAGAGCACCAGAAACCTCTTAATATACACTACCGTTCAAAAGTTTGGGGTCACTTAGAAATTTCCTTATTTTTGAAAGAAAAGCACTGTTTTTTTCAATGAAGATAACTTTAATCAGAAATACACTCTAATATCTAATATACATTGCTAATGTGGTAAATAACTATTCTAGCTGCAAATGTCTGGATTTTAGTGCAATATCTACATAGGTGTATAGAGGCCCATTTCCAGCAACTATCACTCCAGTGTTCTAATGGTACAATGTGTTTGCTCATTGCGTCAGAAGGCTAATGGATGATTAGAAAACCCTTGTGCAATCATGTTAGCACAGCTGAAAACTGTTTAGCTAGTTAGAGAAGCTATAAAACTGGCCTTCCTTTGAGCAGGTTGAGTATCTGGAAAAACTTATTATTTCAAATACAAATCATTATTTCTAACCTTGTCAATGTCTTGACTATATTTTCTATTCATTTTACAACTCATGGTGGTAAATAAGTGTGACTTTTCATGGAAAACACAAAATAATTGTCTGGGTGACCCCAAACTTTTGAACGGTAGTGTATATACAGGTGCATCTCAATAAATTAGAATGTCATCAAAAAGTTAATTCAATTCAGTAATTCAATTCAGAAAATGAAACTCCTATATTATATAGATTCATTACACACAGAGTGATGTAGTTCAAGCGTTTATTTCTTTTAATTTTTATAGTTATGGCTTACAGCTCATGAAAACCCCAAATTCAGTTTCTCAAAAAATTAGAATATTTCATAAAATTAATTTTAAAAAATGTTTTTTTAATAGAAATGTTTGCCGACTGAAAAGTATGTCCATACTTGGTCGGGGCTCCTTTTGCATGAATTACTGCATCAATGCAGCGTAGCATGGAGGTGATCAGCCTGTGGTACTGCCGAGGCGTTATGGAGGCCCGGGTTGCTTTGATAGCGCCCTTCAGCTGGTCTGCATTGTTGGGTTTGGTGTCTCTCATCTTCCTCTTGACAATACTCCATAAATTCTCTATGGAGTTGAAGTCAGGCTAGTTTTCTGGTCAATCAAGCACAGTGATACCATGGTCATTTAACCAGGTTTTGGTACTTTTGGCAGTATGGACAGGCACCAAGTCCTCCTGGAAAATGAAACCAGCATCTCCATAAAGCTTGTCAGCAAAGGGAAGCATAAAGTGCTCTAAAATTTTCTGGTAGACAGCTGCACTGACTTTGGACTTGATAAAACACAGTGGACCAAGACCAGCAGATAACACAGCTCCTCAAATCATCACTGACTGTAGAAACTTCACACTGGACCTCAAGTAACTTAGATTCTGTGCCTCTCCGCTCTTCCTCCAGACTCTGAGACCTTGATTTCCAAATCAAATGCAAAATTTACTTTCATCTGAGAAGAGGTCATCTGCTGGTGTTGGTCCGCTGTGTTTTATCAAGTCCAAAGTCAGCGCAGCAGTCTACCAGCAAATTTTAGAGCACTTCATGCTTCCCTCTACTGGCAAGCTTTATGGAGATGCTGATTTCATTTTCCAGCAGGACTTGGCACCTGCCCACACTGCCAAAAGTACCAAAACCTGGTTTAATGACCATGGTATCACTGTGTTTTATTGGCCATAAAACTAGCCTGACTTCAACTATATAGAGAATCTATGGAGTATTGTCAAGAGGAAGATGAAAGACACCAGACCCAACAATGAAGACGTGCTGAAGGCCGCTATCAAAGCAATGTGAGCCTTTTTAACACCTCAGCAGTACCACAGGCTGATCACCTCCATGCCACGCCACATTGATGCAGTAATTCACGCAAAAGGAGCCCCGACCAAGTATTGAGTGTGTAACTGGACATACCTTTCAGTCGGTCAATATTTCTATTAAAAAAACATTTTTTAAAATTAATTTTATGAAGCATTCTAATTTTTTGAGAAACTGAATTTGGGTTTTCTTGAACTGTAAGCCATAACTATCAAAATTAAAAGAAATAAACACTTGAAATGTATCACTCTGTGTGTAATTAATCTATATAATATAGGAGTTTCGTTTTCTGAATTGAATTACTGAATTGAATTAACTTTTCGATGACATTCTAATTTATTGAGATGCACCTGTATACAGCTTACCTCTTTAGTCACCCAACAAATTCTCAATGATCCCTCAGCAATCTCTTCTGGTCTCTCATGATCTCTACTTGTCTCTCAAGGATCTTTCAAAGATCTCTATAAATTGCCATCAAATTATATAACGATCTCCCAAAGATTTACACAGAAACGGCTTCTTTGAGGCTTTAGGAGATCATAAGAGATCCGGCCAATTTTTGACTCAATTGTCACCCAATGATCTCCGTCTGTGTAAAGGGGCCCTTAGTTGACACCTTCATGAGTTCTCTGCAGTAAATTCCAAGTCAATCCCAAGCTTCATCCAGTTTTCCTTCCCCAGAGTGAAGTTGTCTGGGAGCAGTTTCTTCAGTTCAGACACACACCACACATCAAGTTCCACTAAAATTGGTATTTAACTCATTGGTGGAGCTTTCATTCTGTGACAGCTTTTCTGTGCAAATCTGTGTCGTATTTTTAAGCCTCCAAATTTGATCAAAAACCCCAAAATAGGTTTAAAAACTGGCATATCTGATTTCATGCCTTCTCAAATGTGGGCCTAAAAAAATGGAACTGAAAAGCTTGAGTTGAGTCAAATATAGCTATTACATGCATGCTTTGTCTTTGTAATGGACTCCTCTGTGTGTGAGAGCAGAATCCATCTCCAGATTTATGATATTTCAGTGTCTGCTTCACCTGGTTTGAGCTGAAGAAACTGCCTCCATCCCAGTTTAAATTGTGAGAGATGAAGTCAGCCTCCGAGTCTCCGAGCAGAGCAAGACGCCCCACGGTCCTCCTGTTCAGGAATATTTCTGTGAACACTGCGTCACTATCAAAGTCTCATTTTGCTATCCTGCATAATAGGAAGAGTTTAAAGTGCTGCAAAGGGCTCAGCCGGACAGTCAGATGAGATTAGAAGTAACAGCCTGTTGGTGAGCGGGGGAGGAAAGATCAAATCTGAGGGAAGTTCTAAGGGTAGGGGGGATGCAACCTCATACATGAGTCAGCTACTATGACGGGGTCTTTACAATGTTTTTGGTTGAGAAAAGGGAATAAACCTTGTTTTGTCCTCAGTGCAGCTGTGATGGTTGCTAAGTCTGGTTCTAACTCCCAGCAGCTCAGACATCTGTGGCTGTGCAGCATTTTCCATCATGAGTATTACTCATCTTCTTCATTCTAAGTTGCGTGCCAAGGCTCACTGATTACTGCCTGACCCTGGTTGTGTTGTGCAAGCTACTCGGTGCTAATAAAAGGACTCAACAAAGACTGTGGAATATGCGTTCAGAGATTAAATAACCATTTTTTCTCATGCATCTACACCAGTGACAGATATGCCCAGAAGAATGACGTTTTCCAGTTTTTATTCCTGTTCTCATAAATGTGATTAACATTCCTGTGTTGTGTAGCTGCCATGGGGAAAACATAACATCTTAGATGAGAACAAAGAGCAGAGTTTCCTTGGAGATAACAGGAAGTTGTGAAAGTGTGATCTTTTGTGTGTCAGAGAATGCATTGTAGGATCCTTTGTGTTTCAGAGACTGAGGGAGGATGTTAGAGGATTAAGGAAGTGAATGCATTGTGACCTTTGATGTGAATGCAATGTGACTTTGGAGCTGTAGGAAGACCTGAGTATTTAAGGGACGAGTTTTGTATGAGATGTCCTCTTGCTACTATGCTCATGTTGGAGATGTGTAATAAACTGCCTGAGACAAATCTGCCTTGTCATTTACACACTCCACACTGGTGACCCAAGACGAAGCATGCAACACGAAGTGAGTTCCCCGGAGCCAGCCTCGTTGGGAGCCCCCAGCCAAGTGTATGTCGTTGCCATCCAGCTACCGGATTTTTGGCAGCACAATCCGCGCTCCTGGTTCCACCTGGTTGAGGCGCAGTTCGTCCTCTGGGGGATTTCAGTGGATGACATGAAATTCTACCATGTGGTTGCAAAGCTCGACACCCACATGGCTCAGCATGTGGACAGCCTGCTGGATCAGCCACCAACCAGTGACAAATACGGCGCGTTGAAAGCTGCACTCATCCAGCACTACACACTCTCGGTTGAAGAGAGAGCAGAGAGACTCCTGACGCGGACCGGCTTAGGAGATTGCACGGCGATTGACCTGATGGAGGGGATGCTGAGACTGAAGGGCTCGGACGACGACCACTTCATTTTTACCCACCTCTTCCTCTGGAACATTCCGTCAGCGACGAGAGCGGCCCTGGCCAGTTCGCCGTTGCTGGGCAAGCGGGACTACCGCGCGCTGGCCCGGGAAGCACACCGGATCATCATGGCCAGCAGAGAGCTCATGACCACGGCAGCAGCGACGGAACTCGGCGCGACGCCCGGAGAGGGCGAGGAGCCATTGACGGCGGTAGCAGAACCACTGACTACAGCGGCGGCGGGGGCCAAGGAACGTGGAGGAGACATCCTTTGTTTCTATCACCGCCGCTTTGCAGAGAAGGCACGCAAATGTATACCACCGTGCCAGTTCAAGCGCTCGGGAAACGCCAAGACCGGGGGGTCGGTAGCAGCTGCGACCCTCAGTGAGGAGAACAAGCTGCTCTACCTGACGGACGCACGCTCCGGGAGGCATTTTCTCGTGGACACCGGCGCCCAGCTGAGTTTCATCATGCCGACCTACGCCGACCGGCTGGCAGGTTCCAGCGGCCCCGAGATGGCAGCAGCAAACGGCTCGGAGATTAAGACCTTTGGTGAGAGGACTCTACTTCTGTCGTTTCACGGCCGTGCATTTGAGTGGACTTTTGTCATAGCGGCATTGAATTTCAATATATTGGGGGCTGATTTTTTGTGCTCACATGGTTTGTTGGTTGATGTCGCTAACAGGCGCCTGGTTAATGCACTGTCTTTTGATTCTATCCCCTGTACAGCTCGAGCGTCCCAGCCAACAGCACAAGCCAACGTCACAGATGCAAGCAGTAAGTTCCACACTTTGCTCACTCATTTCCCAGCACTCACGGTCCCGACATTTTCGGCAGCCGTCGCTAAACACGGGGTGGAACATTTTATTACCACCACTGGGCTGCCCGTTTTTGCAAAACCTCGGCGCTTGGACGCAGCTAAACTGGCCATAGTGCACGAGGAGTTCGCCAACCTGGAGAGGTTGGGCATCATCAGGCATTCAAACAGCCCATGGGCTTCCCCGCTACACATGGTCCCTAAAGCTGACGGTTCGTGGTGACCTTGCGGGGATTTCCGCAGGTTGAACAACGCCACAGTGCACGACCGCTACCCAATTCCCCACATCCAGGATTTTTCCGTTCACCTGGCAGGGGCGCACGTTTTTTCTAAAATAGACTTGGTCCGCGGTTACCACCAAGTCCCAGTGCGCGCTGAGGACATACCCAAAACAGCGGTGATAACTCCGTTTGGTCTATTCGAGTTTTTGCGCATGCCATTCGGGCTTAAAGAGGCTGCACAGACATTCCAACGCATGATGGATGCGGTGCTGCGCGATCTCCCTTTCGTGTTCGTCTACCTGGACGATATCTTGGTACCCAGCGTGTCCGAAGACGAACACGAAAACCACCTCACGGCGGTTTTCCAGAGGTTGGGAGAGCACGGTTTAATAATCAACCCAGCGAAGTGTCAGTTCGGAGTGACGCAGATTGATTTTTTGGGGCACCGCGTCTCTCCAAAAGGAGCGGTTCCACTGCCCGACAAAGTGCGTGTGGTAGCAGATTTTCCCCGACCGCAAACGGTCAGGGCGTTACAGGAGTTTTTGGGAATGGTGAATTTTTATAACCGTTTCCTCCCCCCGCGCAGTGCAGCTCATGCAACCACTCTACGCCGTGCTCAAAAAACAGAAACCCGCGAATAAGATGGAATGGTCCCCGGAGCGAGAGCGGGCATTCTCAGAAGTCAAGGCAGCCCTGGCAAACGCTGCGTTGTTGGCACATCCAGACCCAACAGCCCGCATAGCGCTCACTACTGACGCGTCAGATGTGGCCATAGGGGCGGTCGTGGAGCAGCGTGTAGCCGGGGCTTGGCAGCCGCTCGCCTTTTTCAGCAGGACTCTGCGCGACAGTGAACGTAAATACAGCGCGTTCGACAGGGAGTTGCTGGCTCTCCACTTGGCCATTCGCAACTTCCAGTTCTGGCTGGAAGGGCGCTGTTTCACCGTGTTCGTGGACCACAAGCCACTAACATTCGCAATGGCCAAGGTTTCAGAACCGTGGTCGGGCCGGCAGCAGAGACAGCTGGCCGCGATCTCAGAGTTTACTACTGATATTCAGCATGTGTCGGGTAAACTGAATGTAGTGGCAGACTGCCTCTCGGTCACCCCGGCCACCCCGGTCCGCGTGGGGATAGATTACTCAGCCATGGCCGCGGAACAGGTTAGTGACGCGGACGTGTGCGCGCTCCAGTCTGGACCAACAGGGTTAAGGCTGGAGAGCAGGGTGCTGCAAGACAGTATGCCCCCCCCCCAATTTGTGATGTCTCCACGGGGCGACTGCGTCCCGTGGTACCGGCCGCGTGGCGCCGCCGCGTTTTTGACTTGATTCATTCTTTGGCGCACCCTGGAGTGCGCGCGTCGGTCAAAATGGTAGGAGAGAAATTTGTGTGGCCGAGCCTTCGCAAACAAGTGAAAGAGTGGGCAGCTGCCTGCATGGCGTGCCAATGAGCCAACGTACGCAGACACACGAGAGCTCCCTTGGAGCCGTTTCACATCCCGGCTAAGAGGTTCGACCATGTTCACGTGGACCTCGTGGGCCCCCTCCCGCCATCACAGGGGTGCACGCACCTTCTGACAATGGTGGACCGCACCATGCGCTGGCCTGAGGTGGTTCCACTGGCGTCGACCACAGCCGAGGAGGTGGCGTGCGCGTTTTTAACAGCATGGGTGGCGCGTTTTGGAGTCCCGTCGGACATAACGTCCGACAGAGGCCCTCAATTTGTTTCCGAACTTTGGTCAACAATGGCCCGCAGCCTGGGTGTCACAATTCACCGCACAACCGTGTACAATCCACAGGCTAATGGGTTATGCGAACGTTTTCATAGGTCATTGAAAGCGGCTCTCAGGGCGTCACTGACGGATGCAAATTGGGTAGACAAGCTACCGTGGGTTTTATTGGGGTTACGTTCTGCGCCTAAAGAGGATTTGGACGCTTCCCCGGCTGAACTCGTTTTTGCGCAGCCACTTCGGCTGCCCAGGGAGTTTCTCCCAGATAATCCTGCGCCGGGCAGCTCCCCGTCTCAGCTGTTGCAGCGTAACATTGACACAGGCACGCTGCCGGGTCCTGTTCACCACAGTTTTCCGCGCATTTTTGTGCCTAAAACTTTGAAAAACGCGGAGTTTGTTTTTGTCAGACACGATGCACATTGCCCCCCACTGCGACCACCTTATGATGGACCGTTCAGAGTGGTGGAAACAGGGGACAAGCATTTTTTTGCTAGATTTGGGGGGTAGGAGGGAAAAGGTTGGCATAAACAGACTTAAACCCGCTTTTGTGGTGGCGGACGAGCAAGTGCTGTTGGTGAAGGCCCCTCGGCGAGGAAGACCCCCACGGGGAACTTCCCAGAGTAAAATTTCCCCAGAACACCCGCAGGGACAGACAAAAGGTTTTCACCCCCAAGCAGCAGCTCCCCAGCATGACAGCGCCGCGGAGGCGGTGAATCCTGGTTACAGCAGATACGGGAGAAGACTGAAGCCCAAGCAGCATGTGGATTGATGTGTAATGATTCTGTCACAACATACAGACTGTTATTCTTTTGTTCGATCCAATATGCTCGTGGGGGGGGGGGGTGTAGCTGCCATGGGGAAAACATAGTGACTAGCATCTTAGATGAGAACAAAGAGCAGAGTTTCCTTGGCGATAACAGGAAGTTGTGAAAGTGTGATCTTTTGTGTGTCAGAGAATGCATTGTAGGATCCTTTGTGTTTCAGAGACTGTGAGGGGGGATGTTAAAGGATTAAGGAAGTGAATGCATTGTGACCTTTGATGTGAATGCAATGTGACTTTGGAGCTGTAGGAACACCTGAGTATTTAAGGGACGAGTTTTGTATGAGATGTCCTCTTGCTACTATGCTCATGTTGGAGATGTGTAATAAACTGCCTGAGACAAATCTGCCTCGTCATTTACACACTCCACAGTTGTACCTTTTAATATTTCTGTTGCAACACAGTGAAGCATGGTAAACATGTTTAGAGTGGGTAGTCACGCCTTATATCATTTGAAAGCTTAGAATTTAATCTATTTGGATATTAAAACAGATTTCAGATACAATCATAACACTGGAATTAAATCAGCTAGCACAACTTAGCAACATAGCATTTACTCACCAATGAAGCTTTCTTGGAGTCCTGGAATTAATGATAGTGCAACAAATATGGTCCAGTTTTATTGCAAAAGGTCCAATATGTGGGGAGACTTGAATAACGAAACCGAATTGCATTTAATTCCAGTTTATTTCAAGTAATCATCCCACTGTCTGCTCTCATTCCTGAGCAGCGAACAAAGAGGGTGAACACACCAAAGTTCTCCCTTTTAAACATTCTCACATCAAACCATTTCCCTTGCAGGGGAAATCACACATCTCTACCAAAATCCCTTTATTCACATTCATTAACCTTTTATTTACATAACTCCCCCTTCTCTCCTCTCGAGCCTCAGCGGTCAGGAAGTCTTCTGTCCCCTGTCCTCCGCAGGGGGTCCAGGCTCTGCGGCTCCGCACCGCAGGGGACTGCAGCTCTGTGGCTCTCCTTCATCGTGAGGTTAAATCACATATGCAGTGTCCAACATATACATGTCTAACAACACAGCCATATAACCCCCCCCCCAAACGATGAAGAACAGACTATTTCCTAAAATTTAATAACACCTTACTCACTACTGAATAATCAACACCAACATTCAGTCTGTGCGCCGCTTGGGCTTCAGCCGTCTGCCGAATCTGCTGTGAGTTGGCCCCGCCTTGCCTGCGGCGCCTTTCTGCTTCGGCTCTGTTGACTGAGGAAGAGAGTGATTATTTGCCCTTTGCGGGGGCCTGCCTCGTCGAGGCGCCACTGCGACCGGTACAGACACGTCCTTCATGACAAAAGCAGGTTTTAGTCTGTCAATACTGACTGTCTCTTTTCTGTCTCCAAAATCTAGCACAAATTGCTTATCACCTGCCTCCAGCACTCGAAATGGCCCTTCGTAAGGTGGTTTGAGCGTTGCTTTTAGGGCTTTGCGCCTGACAAAAACGAAGTCGGCATTTTTCAAAGCCTTGGGAACGAAAACTCGTGGAAAAGCGTGATGAACCGGACCCGGGAGCGTGTCTGCTCCCGTGCCAACTAACGGTCCCAGAGCAGAGAGAGGTGGGGGCTCTGGGTGCTCTGGTAAAAACTCGCCTGGCAGCCTCAGAGTTTGTGCAAATACCAGCTCCGCTGGGGAGGCGTCTAAGTCCTCTTTAGGCGCAGAACGCAACCCTAATAAAACCCATGGCAGTTTATTTACCCAATCTGCATCCGTGAGCGACGCTCTGAGTGCTGCCTTCAAAGACCTATGAAAACGCTCGCATAAACCATTAGCCTGAGGGTGGTAAGCCGTAGTGCGGTGAATTTTGGCTCCTAAGCCGTTGGCCATCGCTGACCACAGCTCAGAGATGAATTGCGGTCCTCTATCGGACGTAATGTCCGACGGAACCCCGAAGCGCACCACCCAAGCCGTTAAAAAAACGCAAGCCACCTCCGCGGCCGTGGTCGTCGCAAGTGGGACCACTTCCGGCCAACGTGTGGTGCGGTCCACCATTGTCAAAAGATGCGTGAACCCCTGCGATGCCGGTAGGGGGCCCACAAGGTCGACGTGCACATGGTCGAACCTTCTGGCCGGAATGCGGAACGGTTCTAACGGGGCTCTTGTGTGCTTGTGAATTTTGGCCCGTTGACAGGAAATGCAGTTTTTTGCCCATTCCTTCACGTGCTTGCGCAGGCACGGCCAAACAAACTTTTCCGCCACTAGTTTCACCGACGCGCGCACCCCCGGGTGCGCCAGTGAGTGGACCGAGTCAAAAACACGGCGGCGCCACGTGGCCGGAACCACCGGACGCGGGCGCCCCGTCGACATGTCGCAGATCGGGGGGGCATACCGGTTTGTAAACACTTGCTCTCCAGCCTTAACCCTGTTGGTCCAGACTGGAGCGCGCGCACGTCTGCGTCCGCCCCCTGGTCCGCTGCCATGGCTGCGTAATCTATACCCACGTGCACCGGGGCTGCGCGCGCCACCGTGCCGCTCTCCTGCGGCGCGGTCACGGTGGCCCGTTCTGCCTCTGCGTGTGTTGGAGTCGTGAATGCGCACGAGAGACAATCTGCTACTACATTGAATTTGCCTGCAACGTGCCTAATGTCAGTGGTAAATTCCGAGATTGCGGCCAGCTGCCTCTGCTGCCTGCCGGACCACGGGTCTGAAATTTTGGCCATGGCGTATGTGAGCGGCTTGTGGTCCACATAAGCGGTGAAGCACCGTCCTTCCAGCCAGAACTGGAAATGACGAATAGCCAAATGCAGCGCCAACAGTTCTCTGTCGAACGCGCTGTATTTTCGTTCAGCCGCGCTTAAAGATTTGCTAAAGAAAGCCAAAGGCTGCCAAACTCCGGCTACCTGTTGCTCAATAACGGCCCCTATGGCTAAATCTGAAGCGTCTGTCGTCAGCGCGATACGTGCTGCAGGGTCTGGG
This sequence comes from Pholidichthys leucotaenia, assembly GCA_020510985.1. Lineage (NCBI taxonomy): Eukaryota > Metazoa > Chordata > Actinopteri > Cichliformes > Pholidichthyidae > Pholidichthys > Pholidichthys leucotaenia. The sequence continues at coordinate 382,432,576 of CM035836.1, read as the reverse complement.
TGGGCCAGGAGCGCAGCGTCAGCCAAGGCTTTTTTAACCTCTGTGAACGCGCGCTCCCGCTCCGGGGACCATTCGACCGCCTGGGTCGGTTTTTGTTTTTTGAGCGCGGCATATAACGGTTGCATGATTTGAGCTGCGTGGGGCAGGAATCGGTTATAAAAATTCACCATCCCCAAGAATTCCTGTAGTGATTTGACCGTTTGTGGACGGGGAAAATCCGCTACCGCGCATACTTTATCTGGTAACGGAACCGCTCCCTCCGGGGAGACGCGGTGACCCAAAAAATCGATCCGCTCGACGCCGAACTGGCACTTGGCTGGGTTAACTATTAAGCCGTGCTCTCCCAGCCTCCTAAAAACTGCTGTGAGGTGCGTTTCGTGTTCGTCCTCTGAAGTACTCGCGACCAAAATGTCGTCGAGGTACACAAACACGAAAGGGAGATCGCGTAACACGGCATCCATCATCCGCTGAAATGTTTGCGCCGCCCCTTTGAGACCAAACGGCATGCGTAAAAATTCGAAAAGTCCGAACGGGGTTATTACCGCTGTTTTAGGAATGTCCTCCGGTTGGACTGGGACTTGGTGATAGCCGCGAACCAGATCAATCTTTGAAAAAATGCGTGCCCCCGCCAGGTGCACCGAAAAATCCTGAATGTGCGGGATGGGATAACGATCGTGCGCCGTAGCGTTGTTTAGCCTGCGGTAATCCCCGCACGGTCTCCAGGAGCCATCGGCTTTCGGTACCATGTGCAGCGGCGAAGCCCACGGGCTCTTCGACCTACGAACGATGCCTAGCCTCTCCAGGCTGGCGAACTCCTCGCGCGCAATGGCGAGCTTAACTGCATCCAAGCGCCGAGCTTTTGCAAACACGGGAGGACCAGATGTGGGGATAGTGTTTCACCCCGTGCTTCGCGACCGTCGCTGAAAAAGTGGGCACAGTGAGCGCTGGAAATTGGGTGAGGAGTGTGTGAAACTTACCACCTGCTGTAGCGACGTGGGTCTGTACTGGTGGCGGGGACACTCGAGCTGAACAGGGGAGAGAGTAAAAAGAGAGTGCATTTACCAGCCGTCTATTAGCAAGATCAACTAACAGATTGTGTGAACACAAAAAATCCACGCCCAACATGTTGAAACTCACCGCCGCTATTACAAAAGTCCATTCATATGTGCGGCCATGTAAGCACAAAGGCAAGGTCCTTCTCCCGTAGGTGTTGATGTTCAAGCCATTTGCCGCCGTAGCTCCGCTACCGTGGGGTCCAGCCACCCGGTCCGCGTATGTTGGGGTGATGAAGCTCACTTGTGCTCCGGTGTCGATGAGGAACTCTCGTCCGGAGCGCGCATCCGTGATGTAGAGCAGCTTGCTGCGTTCTCCGAGGGTTGAAGCTGCTAGCGACCCCCGGTCTTGCCGTTTCCCGAACTCCTGAAGTTGCAGGGCGGCACACACCTGCGTGCCTTCTCTGCGAACCTCCGATGGTAAAAGCAGAGATCTTCTCCTCCGCTGTGTCGTGTCCGCGCCTCTGCCGCCGGACCATTGGCTCCACCTCGTCGCGGCCGTGCTGCCGCCGTCGTCTGCCAGTCTGGGTCTGCCGCCTCTGGCTCCCCGCTGTCTCGGGTCGCCGCTGTGGTTGCTTGCCCGCCGCAGGCGTCCAGGATCCCATCTGCTTCCTGGGCCAGCTCCCGGAACTCCTCCAGGGTGTGACACTTTTTGCCGGCCAGCGTGCTTCTCGCATGCGTCGGGAGGTTGGAGAGGAAGATGAACTGAAAAATGAAATCATCGTTGTCCAACCCTCTCAGCTGTATCATCTCCTCCATCAGGGTGCTCGGCCTGTGTCCTCCTTGGTCTAGCAAAGACAGGATCCTCCTCGCCCTCACTTCGGCCGAGGGGGTGAAAAACGATGAGGGTGGATTTCAGCTTGCCGTACCTGTCGGTCGCGGGTGGCTGCTCCACCAAGCTCTGCACGCACCGAGCTGTGCTGTTGTCCAGTTTAGCGATGACATGGTGGAACTTAGTGTCATCCACCGTTACTCCTGCGAGCGCGAACTGCGACTCTGCTTGAAGAAACCACGACCGTGGGTTATCCTGCCAGAAATCAGGCAGCTTAATGGCCACTGCGCTCGCCAGCTCTGAGCGCTGTGAGTCCGGGACCCTGAGACCTTCTTCATTCATTCTCAACGTCGTCAGTCACCAATGTGGGGAGACTTGAATAACGAAACCGAATTGCATTTAATTCCAGTTTATTTCAAGTAATCATCCCACTGTCTGCTCTCATTCCTGAGCAGCGAACAAAGAGGGTGAACACACCAAAGTTCTCCCTTTTAAACATTCTCACATCAAACCATTTCCCTCGCAGGGGAAATCACACATCTCTACCAAAATCCCTTTATTCACATTCATTAACCTTTTATTTACATAACTCCCCCTTCTCTCCTCTCGAGCCTCAGCGGTCAGGAAGTCTTCTGTCCCCTGTCCTCCGCAGGGGGTCCAGGCTCTGCGGCTCCGCACCGCAGGGGACTGCAGCTCTGTGGCTCTCCTTCATCGTGAGGTTAAATCACATATGCAGTGTCCAACATATACATGTCTAACAACACAGCCATACAATAGATCCATCTGAGAAAGATTTATTGTCCATCTAGATGATTACAGGGAAAAATGCCCATAAATCATAGCACTGTTTGAAATCCAGCCGGCTAACTTCCAGCTCTTTTTTTTTTTTTTACGCACTATGAAAACTACATTTCCCATAGCAATAGTAACATAAACAGAAGCCCAAAAGACTGACATGACAGTCTCAATTTGATTGATACCTCATTTGACCCAATAGACCTTTCCTTTGTGTTTTTACAGCCTTTAATAAGCATGTGCCTACTTAGAATGTAGGGCCAGCCCCACAGCTAACAGAAACAAAACAAACCAATTATGGATGTGTCGCGTAGCCAGTTAATTTCTGAACGTAATGATACCTGATTTTACTACAACTACTACATATATAGTGGGGAAAATAAGTATTGAACACGTCAACATTTTTCTCATTAAACATGTTTCTGATGGAGCCATTGACCTGAGATTTTCACCAGATATCAGCAACAACCCAAGTAATCCATACATACAAAGAAATGAAAGCAACTGTGTTCACAAAACAAGTTATATTTAATAAAGTGGAATGACACAGGGAATAAGTATTGAACACATGAAGAAAAAGAGGTGCAAAAAGGCATAGAAAGCCAAGAAATCAGCTGAAATCCATCAGAATTTACAAAGCCATCCCATCCCCATCAGTGCAAATTAATTTCAGCTGGTTAAGTCCTGACTGATAGCCTTTAAAAAGGTTTGTGGATATCAGATTGTCACACCTCAAAGAACTCATGATGGGTAGAAGCAAAGAGATCTCTCTAGGCCTTTGCAACCTTATTGTTGCAAAATATAATGATGGCATTGGTTACAGGCACATTTCTAAACTGCTGAATGTTCCAGTGAGCACTGTTGGAGCCATCATTCGGTGTCATACACTAACTACTAACTAACTAACTAACCTGCACTTATATAGCGCTTTTCTAGTCACAAAGACCACTCAAAGCGCTTTCATTAATACTAATCCTCTATTCTAAGGGCCTATAGGAAACAGATATCTAGGGACAATTTAGAACAGCCAATTAACCTAACATGCATGTTTTTGGCATGTGGGAGGAAACCGGAGAAATCCCGGTGTAAACCCACGCAACACGGGGAGAACATGCAAACTCCACACAGATCACTGTTGGTCGGGGCTGGGATCGAACCCACGATCCCACGATCCCCACAATCCCCCGGCCAAGGGTAAACTGTGCTGCCGCAGTGCTAACCACTGCGCCACCGTGCAGCCCACTACCGTTCAAAAGTTTGGGGTCACTTAGAAATGTCCTTATTTTTGAAAGAAAAGCACTTTTTTTTCAATGAAGATAACTAAACTAATCAAAAATACACTCTAAACATTGCTAATGTGATAAATGACTATTATAGCTGCAAATGTCTGGTTTTTGGTGCAATATCTGCATAGGTGTATAGAGGCCCATTTCCAGCAACTATCACTCCGGTGTTCTAATGGTACAATGTGTTTGCTCATTGTGTCAGAAGGCTAATGGATGATTAGAAAACCCTTGTGCAATCATGTTAGGTCTGCAATGCTGTAATTGCTGCAAATGGAGGATTCTTTGACGAAAGCAAAGTTTGAAGGAAAAAATTATTATTTCAAATACAAATCATTATTTCTAACATTGTCAATGTCTTGACTATATTTTCTATTCATTTTACAACTCATGGTGGTAAATAAGTGTGACTTATCATGGAAAACACAAAATAATTGTCTGGGTGACCCCAAACTTTTGAACGGTAGTGTATGTCTGAGCATCTGTCCTCAGCATTCAGACTTCCTTTGTAGTTTTGAGTGTTTTTCTGTTCATTATTATTTCCCTGTTAGTTCTGTTATGTTGTGTTGGTGATATGAGCCCCTTTTCCTCTATTCCAGACAGCCATTTCCACTCGCAGTCTGTGTTTGTTCCTCAGCTGCGAGTGATAGTGTTTTGTTCTTTTTTTGTCTCCTGCTATTTTTTCTCCTCTCTCTGCTCTCAGGCCACTCTCCCATCAGCTGAGAGCAGTTAGACAATTAGTGTTCCCCAGCCCAGCTCTCACACCTGCTGCCCATCACTGTTCATGTATTTGAACTCTGCCTTTCCACCCTGTATTTGCAGCAGCCTCATTAATGTTCAGACTAGACTTCATTTCTCCGGTCAGTCTCCCCCTATCATGACCCTCCTCATGTGCTTTTATGCAGCGCATCGAGGAGTGAGGAGGAAGGATGGATTTAGGTGCAGGTTACACCACAAACACATTTATTAACAAACAGGGTAAACAGTTTCAAAAACAAAGACATACAAAAAGGCTACAGGGTACACTAAAGGGCTCACACGATGGACCTGCAGCGGGCAAACCACAGTGCACAGTGGCCATAAGACAAACAGTACAAAGTAACGTAATAGCTCGGGTTAACTTAGAGTCTTCCAGGACGCTCAACTGGCTCGGGAGAAAGAAACTGGACAAAGTGCCAAAGCGTAGCAGCTTAACTGCAAGGTGAAATGCTAACAGTTCGTACCCACAGAACAGGAGCAGTCCGAGTAGTCCAAGTCTTTCCGGTGAGCACACACAACCAACAACTACACTGAGGGGAGTAGCAACAGTGTAGCTCCCGACATCCTCATAGGACAATACAATGGTCCAGCAATGCTTGACCGGCAAAGGCCACTTAAAGTAGAACTGAACTGAACGGCATTGAACGGCACTGGGTGATAGTACATACAATTATAAAGATAATTTATCATTGGCACCCCCTTCACAAATCCCAGAATCTTGGAGAAAATCGCGATTTTGAATTTCCCGCCCTGAAAAATTAGACAAATCCGCCGAAGTGCAGCCGGAGTTCCGCGTGACGTCACGAGTGTGACACAGTCCTCCATGTTTACCATTGCGAGCACATCGACACTGGTTGTTTTTGGTGCATTTTGTCGTGATAGTCGACTACAAAACATTTCCAACACCTGGGAAGATCTGTTCAGTGGCCAAGGAAAGCTGTCATGGTGACGAAAGAAAAGAAAGGGGGAGGAAAAGCGACTGGGAAACGATGCGTTTCTAGATATACAGTGATCCCTCACTTATCGCGTTTAATGGGGACCAGAACCGACCGCGAAAAGTGAAAAACCGCGAAGTAGCGTCACCCCCCCCCAAGGGCGTCACAAGCACTATTTTGCACAAAAAGGCACAAGAGAACAGCGAAAAGTCCCACTAAGCAACACGAGCGATAAAGAACAATGAATGCGGTCTTCCTTCGCTGGGTAAAACGTCTCGGCCAATCAGCTTGCGAGATTCCCGAGCGGTGAAGAGGTGGGCGGAGAGGAGTGGAGCGGTGGTCAGAGAGGTAGATTTTCAGTTGTGCGGGCTCTCCGTGTTGATACCTGATGTTCTAATGTAGAAGGCAGGGAGAAGGCAGGGAGACTACATTAGAACATCAGGTATCAACACGGAGAGCCCGCACAACTGAAAATCTACCTCTCTGACCACCGCTCCACTCCTCTCCGCCCACCTCTTCACCGCTCGGGAATCTCGCAAGCTGGTTGGCCAAGACGTTTTACCTCGCAAGCTGATTGGCCGAGACGTTTTACCTCGCAAGCTGATTGGCCGAGACATTTTACCCAGCTTCGCTCCCTGCCGAGCGCCTATTGAGTTTTTGCATATGACGTCAGGGGGCGTGCCGCACTGGCCCGTTAGAGTGTGCCGCCATATTGGATGGCAAGAAACAGCAGCAGCAGGGTGAAACAAACCACATAGCTCACGTGTACCTACAAACTCGGCAAAATGGTGTACTCCTGTTGTTCCCCCTGATAAGGGGATAAGCGGGGAATTAAATGGCCGGTGTGAAATGCAAAAAAAAAAAAAAAAAAAAGTTGGATTTTTGAATAATTACCTTCACTGACGTAATCTCTCGCTTTCTCATAACAGGCTGCACGGTGGAGCAGTGGTTTAGCTCTGTGGCAGCACAGTTTACCCTCGGCCGGGGGATCGCGGGGATCATGAGACCGTGGGCTCGATCCCAGCCCCCGACCAACAGTGAGCTGTGTGGAGTTTGCATGTTCTCCCCGTGTTGCGTGGGTTTACTCCAGGATTTCTCCGGTTTCCTCCCGCATACCAAAAACATGTAGGTTTAGGGTGCTCGCGCACGCAGCAGCTGGTGGCTTGTCACCAGACTGCAAACCAAATCTACCTACAGGTACAAATAAGTAACAAAAAAAAACAAAAAAAACTTTGTGAGTCGGGTCTGGTTTGGGGGCGCCTCTCTGCTTGCTACAAAGGACAATGCACACATGAAAGGGGAGAAAAATATTGTAAATGTGCATAAAATCAGGTACGTTTTAACGCGGCGCGCCGTGGAGAGCCTTTAAAAAAAAAAAAAGAACACGCAGCGCGCTTCACTCACCTCTGAGTCCGAGGAGCTGCTGTTGTTTTCCGACTCGTTCACCAGCAAAGACTTCACATCATCCAGATCCCTTTACGCTGACACGTTTTCCGATATCTTTTCCTCCTGCTCCCCTTCGTCTTTGAAAGATATCATCTCATCGTTTGCCCCCAAATCATCCCCGCTGAGCAGATTACTGGCAGTCATTGTTCTGCTAATTGCTCCAGCTGTTACCCCACACCCGCCACCTCCGTTCAACTGAGGCATTTCGGCACACCAGAGGAGCGCACGGGAGTAAGATTAAAAACACTTGTCTGCTGTTATGACTGCTGACAATGACTCCACTGAATGTGACACAGACATCGCAGACACAGTGTCAGAGGCCACAGTGTCAGTTGTTGAAGAGGATGATAGGGATGTTATATGTCAGACTGTGACTGTGTGTTCTCCTCACTCATTCTGATCGCTAAACAGTACAAGTTACGCCTGGGTTGTCACAGTGCAACTGCTGCTCTTGCCATCCAAGATGGCGGCACCTACGGCGTGTTTATGTTTACCCCCGCGAGTCACGTGAATTTTACGAGCCTACGCAAAAACTCTATACCCAGCGAAGGAAGACCGCATTCATTGTTCTTTATCGCTCGTGTTGCTTAGTGGCAGTTTTCGCTGTTCTCTTGTGCCTTTTTGTGCAAAATAGTGCTTGTGACGCCCTTGGGGGGGGGGGGTGACGCTATTTCGCGGTTTTTCACTTTTCGCGGTCGGTTCTGGTCCCCATTAAACGCAATAAGTGAGGGATCACTGTAATAAGTTGGAAAAATGCTGATATTTTTTTTTCCCTTTTTTATTGTTAATTTTCCTTATCCTGACACCCCAAACATGCCAAAGTAAAGACTCACCATTCTGTATTCAATAAGCGACTCTCCTCCCCATCACTGCTGCGGTCTGAGTCGGTGCCGGAATCCCCCGAAAATTCTGGCTCTAATCTGTATGGTTCGATGCCTCCCTCGCTCTCTTCCTGTTCACTTGACACTCCTGCATCCTCCTCTGTCTTGTCACTGATCCTGAATGCCTCTTCACTCTGAAAACTCTGGTGTTCTTGACTGCTGGAACTGCTATCATCTGCCATTGTTGTTTTGATAAGGGTCACACTCGTGACGTCACGCAGCGTCGTCTGTACTACTTCCGGTTTGTTTGGCACTGCCAGCCAGAGGCAAAAGTTTATCGGCTTATAGCTTGGCCATCGCACGGCCTAAAAATTTCTTTTATGTGTTGAAAAAATACAATAGGTAATAAGGAATTAATCTGCTATTCTACTTTTTTGGCAAAAAGGTGAGTTCAGTTCTACTTTAAGTACAAGCATTGCTGGCACAACAGATTGGGTGCACCTGGGCGAGACGCGGGAAAAGCAATCACCGGAGTGGAACCAGCTGGCAGTCATGAGAGGGGGAGCGTGGTCAGACCGGCAAGTGTTAGACAACGCCCACATGAATGTAGGTCAAAGGAGGCTGCCTAACAGCTGCCGGCCAGAACAGTGGCTACAGGTACGGAAAAAAGAACACATGACATACACTACCGTTCAAAAGTTTGGGGTCACTTAGAAATTTCCTTATTTTTGAAAGAAAAGCACTGTTTTTTTCAATGAAGATAACTTTAAACTAATCAGAAACACACTCTAGTATCTAATATACATTGCTAATGTGGTAAATGACTATTCTAGCTGCAAATGTCTGGTTTTTGGTGCAATATCTACATAGGTGTATAGAGGACCATTTCCAGCAACTATCACTCCAGTGTTCTAATGGTACAATGTGTTTGCTCATAAGGCTAATGGATGATTAGAAAACCATTGTGCAATCATGTTAGCACAGCTGAAAACAGTTTAGCTAGTTAGAGAAGCTATAAAACTGGCCTTCCTTTGAGCAGGTTGAGTATCTGGAAAAACTTATTATTTCAAATACAAATCATTATTTCTAACCTTGTCAATGTCTTGACTATATTTTCTATTCATTTTACAACTCATGGTGGTAAATAAGTGTGACTTTTCATGGAAAACACAAAATAATTGTCTGGGTGACCCCAAACTTTTGAACGGTAGTGTAGAAACTACAAGAACTCAAAAGATAACACAATACACAAACACACAGATAAACCTGAGCCACAGCGGGTCAGAACCGTGCCCAAAAAACAACCCAGCTCGGCTTGTGACACCCCCTCCTCTCCTTCAGAGTTCCTCTGCTCTGGAGATTCAACGCTGTAAGTTTTTCTTGTTGGCTTTTTGGATTTGTTTGCACCACTATTTTGGACTGTCATGTTTATATGTCAATAAATTGTCTCACTGCGGTCAAGCACCTGGGTTTGCCCTGGAGGGGTGTTCATGACAGTAGGCAGCTGCCGAATTAAGAATCCAGCTTTTGCAGTGGGGCACTTTTTCACTTTTTTGTGTTTTTTCACTCACGTGCTATTGGAGCTCATCATTGCCCCAGCGCACCGTCCTCGCACTAATAGAAGAGGATTGGCAGCGGGGTCACCCACGGTGGAGGAGGAATGGGCGGCGGAGTTCATTCGTGATTTTGTGGATCAAGCCCTTGAAGCCCAAGGACTCAAGAAAACATGGGATTGTCTGTATGGAGCGGTGGGTATCATAGAAGTGCATCCTGGCCTTTGGAGCTATCCACAGTACGCAGACCTGCTGCCCACTGTCTGCACATTCCAACAGTCATTTTCCTGGGTTGTCGATGGGAGCGGTTCCAGCCCAGTGGAGGCGGAGACACCCATCACGGCCAACGTCCTCTCCTCCTTCCACTTCGCCGACCTCTCCACCTGCTCCTGCAAGAACTTCAACAGCTTCTCAGCGAAAGCGTTGCCCTGCCACTGCACACCAGAGGAATTTCTCCGCCTCTTCATCAGCCTCCCTTCTGACATTGAGCCCACACTCCTCCCGCAGCAGATCTCTTCTCTCCATCTTTTTCTCCAGCTGTTCTGTCAGCCCAACCTCCCGCCATTTCTGCTGCATCTTCCAGTTCCTCGCTGCCTCCTCCCGCTGTCAAGAGGTCCTTCATTTCTCCTCCAGCCACACCTTCCTCCATGAGTATAGGAGCGGCTCCTCCACGATCCTCAGGGGGTCCTGGAATCATCCTAGCCACGGAGAGGGACGACACATCGCCAGCTACAGCAGGGAACATCGTGTACCAGGAGAACAGGCAAGTTTCCTCTCTTTTTATTTCTAATATTGATAATATATCTTGCCTGATCCCTGGTAGAGAGACTCTGGGTTTGCAGTCGCAAGAGACATCTCCACCTGCTGCAGCCTCCCTTTACTCACCAACCTTCTCCGTGTCTCCTCCTATTCCCTGTGAGCGTCCGCCAGCCCCGGAACAAGACCGCTGGATGATGGAGGAGGCCGTGGCCCTGGAAAGTCCAGCTCCAGTGCCAATGGTGAGCTGTACCTCAGCTGCCACGCCGGAGGAGTCACCAGCGTGGTCCCCTGTGCCTGAGGGTATAAGGACTGCAATAACCATCACGCCTGCTGTGGAGGCTGACACAGCAGTGTCAGCTTCCAAGCTGAACCTCCAGAGGGCTAGCCTGAGAAGACATCGCCTGGATCATCGGAGTCCTGGACAGCAGTGGAGCTTGAGCTCAGGCAAATGCTTTCCTTTGTTTTTCTATTGTCTGTTTAAGAGCATTCTTGCCTGGCTGTTGGTGAGGAGAGCCAGGTGCAGACATCCGCTGCACCTGAGCTCGCCTCGCTAGGCTCCGCTGCTGCTGACGACCCTGACCCTGTTTCTCTTTGTGTTTCTTCTGAGCTTCCTCTCAGGGTCACTGGAGATGTTCCAGAACCACCACAGGTCTCCGAGGATCCAGGTTCACCACCCGGTTACATTGTGGGTCCAGCTTTCCCGGCTAAGGTCACCCCGGATCCAGCTCCTCCTCTACCTGTGGCTGTCGTGTGGGTCCCTCCACAAGCTAAGTCTCCGTGGGTGCTGAGTCTCAGCCAGCGACCCTCATGGGAGCTGCACCCCAGCTTCAACCCGACATGGGTGATGCACTCCTGTATGGGCCCATTGTGGGTGCTCCCCTCCCCCCCCCAGCCTGGGGTTCACCGTGGGTGCAGCCATGGCCCAGCCGGGGTCCACCAGGGGTGCAGCTGGGCTCCAGCCCGGAACCGCTGAGGGTGCAGCCGTGTCCCAAGCTGGGACCACCCAGGGTGCTGCCGGCCAGCCTGAGGACGCTGAGGCCATCTCTCCTCTACTAGATGCCTTCAGGGTGCCTTTTCCTCCTCTGCTGGACGTCGTCATGGTTCCTCTTCCTCCACCTCCAGACGCCATTGGGATCCCCCTCCTCTGGTCCAGCTTCCTGCATCTGAGCCTCCCGGTGGGAAAGCCACCTCCTTGTTCACCCCTCCAGTCCTGGTGGCTCAACAACACTGGCCAGCCACCCAAAGGACTGAGTCACTGGGTCAGGTGGCCCATTTTCTTCAGCAGGCCACTTGACTCTCTTCATCGGGCTGTCTGCTTGGCCTGAGACTTTGGCTGGCCACCCAAACCCTGGGGCTCTGGGACCGTGGCAGCTTAGGGGTCTGTCAGGATGCAGGTGTGAATTTTGAGCTGGTTTGTTTTTTCCCTCCTGGCCGTTTTTCCCCCACCTCCCTCCTGGGGTGGTTTTTTGCTGTACTCTGTAGAAGAGCTTGGAATAACGAGGCGATGTGACTTATAAACCAAAGTTTATTATCAGCTTCGCTCGTCTAACAAGTCTCATCTAGTGCAGCAGCAGAAGTAGTAAGAGAGCAAACACATTCGGCTCTGTGTACTTATACTCACACACAACAAAAGACATGCATCTCAAAGCTGACATCCCCCATTACTTAATCCCCTCCTTTGTCTCCGTACCCCTCCACCTGGCCCTGGGAGGTCAGGGTGACCTATCTGGTCTCCACCGCAGTGCCTCGGATGCTCTTTGATCTTCGCTGGCGGTTGAGACCATTTGTCCTGTTCTGAGGTGTGAAGTCGCTTTACATATGTAGTCACCAAACATTCTCACATGCTTATACATATGTAGGTTATGGGATATATGATTAATATAGGCCACATACTCCTTTTTTGGGGGGGGGGGTCTTTTTTTGATGTTACTTTGAGGTGTCTGGAATCCACCCCTTGAGGAGGGGGGGGGGGGCTCTGTCATATGTCTGAGCATCTGTCTTCAGCGTTCAGACTTCCTTTTTAGTTTTGAGTGTTTTTCTGTTCATTATTATTTCCCTGTTAGTTCTGTTATGTTGGGTTGGTGATACGGGCCCCTTTTCCGCTATTCCAGACAGCCATTTCCACTCGCAGTTTGTGTCTGTTCCTCAGCTGCGAGTGATTGTGTTTTTTGTTTTTGTTTTTTTGTCTCCTGCTATTTTTTCTCCTCTCTATGCTCTCAGGCCACTCTCCCATCAGCTGAGAGCAGTTAGATAACTAGTGTTCCCCAGCCCGGCTCTCCCACCTGCTGCCCATCACTGTTCATGTATTTAAACTCTGTCTTTCCACCCTGTATTTGCAGCAGCTTCATTATTGTTCAGACTAGACTTCATTTCTACGGTCAGTCTCCCCCTCCTCTCCTCCAGAGTTCCTCTGCCCTGGAGATTCATCTCAATGTGTTTTCTTGTTGACTTTTTGGATTTGTTTGCATCGTTATTTTGTACTGTCATGTTTGTTTGTCAATAAATTGTCTCTCTGCGGTCAAGCCCCCGGGGGGACGTCCATGACATTCGGAAGTGGAAAGAACATCATTTTACCATAAACTTGCCACAACCAAGAGCTCCTCGCAAGATTTCTGACAGAGGAGTCAAAAAAATTATCAGAAGAGTTATCTAAGAGCCAAAGACCATTCATTTAGAGCTCCAGAAAGACCTGGAGTTAACAGGTACTACTGTTTCAAAGAAAACAATAAGTAATGCACTCAACCGACATGGGCTCTATGCCTGCTCACCCCCCAAGACTCCATTGCTGAAGAAAAAGCATGTTGAAGCTTAAAGTTTAAAGTTTGCTGCACAACATTTGGGCAAGCCAGTAAAATACTGGGAGAATATAGTCTGGTCAGATGAAACCAACATTGAACTTTTTGAATGCTACAGCACACAGCATGTTTGGAGGAGAAATGGCACTGCACATCCCATCATGGTGTGGGGGTGTTTTTCAGCACATAGTACAGTCGGACTTCATGTAACTGAAGGAGTTTTTTTTTTTTTTTTTTTTTTTTTTTTTTTTTTTTTCTCTCGGCGCCACACGAGTCGGCTGCCTTTTGCAACAGCGGCTCGATTCCGAGTCTTTTTCCCTTCCTCTCTCTTTTGATCCGTCTTTTTTTTTCACCCCACTTATATCACGGACACACAGATCGTCCTAAATGTCTCCTGAGCCGGTGGACGGAGCCACTGTCTATAGCAGGATACGATACAGCAGAGAACAGCTGCTAGCATTCAACCGCCACCCGGTCCCATTGGAAAAACTCGACATACCGAGTGAACTGAGGCGAAAACGCCGCGGCTGCCGGGCTGGAGTAAGGCGGAGGACAAAAAATATAAGGTACAGACCCTCCCTTCCATCTGTTGTCATGGGAAATGTACGGTCGATACTGGGAAAGTTAGATGAGCTAGCGGCTATCTCCCGTTATGATAGCACATACCGGGAGTGCTCTCTCCTTTTGTTTACTGAGACGTGGCTAACTGAACTAGCAGCAGATGCTAACATTGAGCTGGAGGGTTTTCACATGATACGAGCTGACCGAACACCAGACAGTGGCAAGGCTAGGGGCGGTGGAGTGATCATGTATGTTAACAACAACTGGTGCAGACCGGGACATATCACTGTTAAACAACGACACTGCAGCAAAGACATTGAGTTGCTAGCTGTTAGCATGAGGCCTACATATCTCCCGAGAGAACACTCACACGTGATCTGCATTGTTGTTTATGCAAATCCGACGGCGAACGCTGGGACAGCACGTGACGTCATCCATTCAGTAACCAGCAGGCTGCAGACAGAACACCCAGATGCTCTTCTCCTCATCTCAGGCGATTTCAACCATGTTTCACTGTCTCCCATTCTACCCACGTTCACCCAGTATGTCACATGCCACACTAGAGACAATAAAACACTGGATTTATTCTACGCAAACACTAAGGAGGCGTACACCTCATCACAACTACCCCCACTCGGGAGATCGGATCACAACTTGGTTCATCTCCGGCCGGTGTACAAACCCCTAGTGCACAGACAACCTCCGGCCATGCACACTGTGGAGTTATGGTCTGAGGAGACAATGGACACCCTAAAGGGCTGTTTTGAAGCCACCGCCTGGAAGCAGCTCTGCGATCCACATGGTGAGGACATCGATGGCCTCATTCACACCTTCACGGGCTACCTCAGCTTCTGTGTGGACAAATCCGTTCCCACCAAGACCATACGGCGTCACTCAAACAACAAACCCTGGATCAACCCTGAGATAAAAACACTTCTGAGAGAGAAGAAGAGGATCTTCAGGTCGGGGAACAGGGAGATGCTGAAGTCCGTACAGAGGGAGCTGAGGAGAAAGATCAGAGAAGGCAAGGACAGCTTCAGGAAGAAGATGGAGGACAAGCTGCAACAGAGCGACATCAGCGGGGTCTGGAGAAACCTCAAAACCATCTCGGGGCTCCAGAATACCTCCCCCCAGGCCACAGGGGGCAGGGAGTGGGCGAACAACCTGAATCTGTTTTTCAATAGATTTGACCAACCGCCCTCCCCCCTGACTGCACAACAACCACTGCTGCCTCTAAAGAAATCAAGTCCTGCTGCCCACTCCCCACTCTACCAACACCCCCCCACTCCCAACACACAGCCCCCCATCCTGACCCTGACCAGGACCCAGGTGAGGACGGAGCTGAGGAAGATCAAGGCGAGGAAGGCGCCGGGACCGGACGGCATCAGCGCAAAGCTCCTCAAGTCCTGTGCAGACCAGCTGTGTGGGATTGTGACGTATATCTTCAACATGAGCCTGAAACTGGGGAGGGTACCACAGCTGTGGAAAACATCTTGTGTGGTACCTGTACCAAAAACTTCCCACCCCAAAGACCTGAACAGCTACAGACCGGTGGCCTTGACGTCCCACTTGATGAAGACCCTGGAGAGACTGCTCCTTGCTCACCTCCGCCCCCTGGTGGAACCAGCGATGGATCCACTCCAGTTCGCCTACCAGCATGGCATTGGGGTGGAGGATGCGGTGATCTTCCTCCTTCACCGTTCTCTGTCCCACCTGGAGAAGCCCGGGAATATGGTGAGGATCATGTTCTTTGACTTCTCCAGTGCTTTCAACACCATCCAACCGATGATCCTGAAGGACAAGCTGCTGCGCGCAGGGGTGGACCAGCACCTGTCATCATGGATCCTGGACTACCTCACGAACCGGCCTCAGTTTGTGAGAACCCGGGACTGTGTGTCCGACACGATCATCAGTAGCACGGGGGCCCCCCAGGGAACGGTGCTGGCTCCCTTCCTGTTCACTCTTTATACTGCGGACTTCTCACACAACACAACACACTGCCATCTACAGAAGTTCTCTGATGACTCTGCGATCGTTGGCCTCATCTCCAATGGAGATGAAGCTGAGTACAGAGGGCTTATCCAGGACTTCGTGGACTGGTGCCATCGGAACTGCCTCCAGATCAACGCGAGGAAAACTAAGGAGCTGGTGGTGGACTGCCGCAGGCATGGGCAGCCCCTCACAGTACCAGTAAATATACAGGGAACAGACATCGAGATGGTGACATCCTATAAGTACCTGGGTATTCATCTGAACAATAAACTAGACTGGTCACACAATACTGATGCACTCTACAAGAAGGGACAGCGCAGGCTGTTCCTGCTGAGGAGACTCAGGTCTTTTGGTGTACAAGGGGCGCTGCTGAAGTCATTCTATGACACGGTGGTGGCATCAGCCATCACTTTTGGAGTGGTCTGCTGGGGCAGTGGCATTACTGCAGCCGATAGGAAGAGACTGAACAAACTGATTAAGAAAGCTAGCTCTGTCCTGGGGCAGCGCCTTGATCCGATGGAGGAGATAGGAGAGAGAAGGACGGTGGCTAAACTGTCATCTCTGCTGGAGTCCGAGTTCCACCCTATGCAGGACATACTGAATGCACTGAGGAGCTCATTTAGCAGCAGACTACATCATCCCAGGTGCACAACCGAGAGGTTTCGTAGGTCCTTCCTACCAACGGCTGTCAGACTGTACAACCTAAGCAGGGCTGCTCGCAGAGATAGCAAAAAGACGTAACAAACTAATAGTTTTTTGAATGCAAAAGATGCAATAGACTTACACAATGGTCCTCTCCGGCATACAACTAGGAACATACCGGTCGCTATGGAGGGTGAGAATATGTATGGGCACATAATCATACCATGTAGGATAACTAAGTAGACGGTTATGCTGTTTCATTCCATCTAGCAACAATGCTCTGCACTGTGTGTGTTTATATATTTGCATATTTATTCCATCTAGCTACAATGCTCCGTACTGTGGGTGTTTATATATTTATATATCTACATATTATTCCATCTAGCTACATTGCTCCGCACTGTGTGTGTTTATATACTTGCATATTTATTCCACCTAGCTGCAATGCTCCGTACTGTGGGTGTTTATATATTTACATATTTATTCCATCTAGCTACAATGCTCTGCACTGTGTGTTCATATATTCATATATTTATTCCATCCAGCTACAATGCTCTGCACTGTGTGTCTGTGTGTGTGTGTATATATATATATTTTATAGTAATACGTACATATGTTTATTAGCTGCTCTTGCTTGCTTGTTTTTTTTTCTTGCCTTCTGATTGTTGCTCTGAGTGTTGCTATCCCTGTGCTGTTGCAATCCTGGAATTTCCCCGTTGTGGGACTAATAAAGGCTTATCTTATCTTATCTTATCTTATCTTAATGGACAAATGTACAGAGACATTCTTGATAAGAACCTGTTGCCATCTGCCAAGATGCTGAAGAGGAAGGTGAACATTTCAGCAAGACAATGATCCCAAGCATACAGCCAAGGAAACTCTCAACTGGCTCCAGAGAAGGAAAATAAAGCTGCTAGAATGGCCCAGTCAGTCACCTGACCTGAATCTAATTGAAAATCTATGGAACAAACTGAAGATCAGAGTTCATAGAATACACCCATGGAACCTTCAAGATTTGAAGACAGTTTGTGTGGAAAAATGAGCTAAAATCACTGCTAAGCAATGCCTGCACCTAGTTTCTCCATACATGAATCATCTGGAAGCTGGCAGGCAGGGAATTAATTGTCAGGGATAAAATTAAATATCTGGGACATTTTATTAATGATAGAATGACTGATGATGATGATATTTTCAGACAACGCTGCAAAATCTACATGCAAGCAAATATTCTTGCACGCAGATTTGGTTTTTGTTCAGATGAGGTGAAACTGGTTCTTTTCAAAACCTATTGTACACCTTTATACACTGCTCATTTATGGATAAATTATAGGAAACAAAGTATGCAGAAATTACAGGTTGCCTACAATGATGCCTTAAGAATTTTACTTAAAAAGCCTCGATGGTGCAGTGCTTCCGAGTTATTTGTCTCATCACGTGTAAATACTCTGCATGCAGTAATAAGGAATCTTATGTATAAATTCATCTGTCGGCTTGATGTATCTAGAAATGAAATCATTCAAGTCATGTCTAGCATTAAGCTCAGTTCTATTCGCTGTCAGTCACAGTTTAGAAGGCACTGGTACAGTTGTCTTTTTAAGTCTTTTTAAAGTCTGTACTGTCTTTGTACTTCTCTCAGCAGTTGTGTCTTAGTGTTTTTTGTAACTTTTTGATTGTTTCAACTGTTTTGTTTTTACTTTTTTTTTCACTTTTTTTGATGGACCTTGAGTCTGGAATAAAGTCTTTGATTGATTGATTGATTGTTATTGCCAACAAATTACCAACACATTTGCCAATGTCATATTGGACCCTCCGGGGCAGAAAGAAGGACTCAAACACTGGGCGACCATTAAACATATTTTATTTCAAAATAAAGTAGTTTGTGGGCTGAAAACAACAAATAAAGTCATTGTGGCAAACAGTATACAGTGGGGAAAAAAAGTATTTAGTCAGCCACCAGTTGTGCAAGTTCTCTCACTTAAAAGATGAGAGAGGTCTCCAATTTTCATCATAGGTATACCTCAACTATGAGAGACAAAATGAGAAAAAAAAAATCCAGAAAATCACATTGAAGGATTTTTAATGAATTAATTGGTAAATTCCTCGGTAAGATAAGTATTTGGTCACCTACAAGCAAGCAAGATTTCTGGCTCTCACAGACCTGTAACTTCTTCTTTAAGAGGCTCATCTGTCCTCCACTCGTTACCTGTATTAATGGCACCTGTTTGAACTCGTTATCAGTATAAAAGACACCTGTCCACAACCTCAAACAGTCAAGACTCCAAACTCCACTATGGCCAAGACCAAAGAGCTGTCAAAGGACACCAGAAACAAAATTGTAGACCTGCACCAGGCTGGGAAGACTGGATCTGCAGTAGGTAAGCAGCTTGGTGTGAAGAAATCAACTGTGGGAGCAATTATTAGAAAATGGAAGACATACAAGACCACTGATAATCTCCCTCGATCTGGGGCTCCACGCAAGATCTCACCCCGTGGGGTCAAAATGATCATGAGAACGGTGAGCAAAAATCCCAGAACCACATGGGGGGACCTAGTGAATGACCTGCAGAGAGCTGGGACCAAAGTAACAAAGGCTACCATCAGTAACACACTACGCTGCCAGGGACTCAAATCCTGCAGTGCCAGACGTGTCCCCCTGCTTAAGCCAGTATATGTCCAGGCCCGTCTGAAGTTTGCTAGAGAGCATTTGGATGATCTAGAAGAGGATTGGGAGAATGTCATATGGTCAGATGAAACCAAAATAGAACTTTTTGGTAAAAACTCAACTTGTTGTGTTTGGAGGAGAAAGAACACCATACCTACTGTGAAGCATGGAGGTGGAAACATCATGCTTTTAGGCTGTTTTTCTGCAAAGGGACCAGGACGACTGATCCGTGTAAAGGAAAGAATGAATGGGGCCATGTATCATGAGATTTTGAGTGAAAACCTCCTTCCATCAGCAAGGGCATTGAAGATCAAACGTGGCTGGGTCTTTCAGCATGACAATGATCCCAAACACACCACCCGGGCAACGAAGGAGTGGCTTTGTAAGAAGTATTTCAAGGTCCTGGAGTGGCCTAGCCAGTCTCCAGATCTCAACCCCATAGAAAATCTTTGGAGGGAGTTGAAAGTCTGTGTTGCCCAGCGACAGCCCCAAAACATCACTGCTCTAGAGGAGATCTGCATGGAGGAATGGGCCAAAATACCAGCAACAGTGTGTGAAAACCTTGTGAAGTCTTACAGAAAACGTTTGACCTCTGTCATTGCCAACAAAGGGTATATAACAAAGTATTGAGATGAACTTTTGTTATTGACCAAATACTTATTTTACCGAGGAATTTACCAATTAATTCATTAAAAATCCTTCAATGTGATTTTCTGGATTTTTTTTTTTTCTCATTTTGTCTCTCATAGTTGAGGTATACCTATGATGAAAATTGGAGACCTCTCTCATTTTTTAAGTGGGAGAACTTGCACAATTGGTGGCTGACTAAATACTTTTTTGCCCCACTGTAAACAAGCACCAAACAGTGGCGTGAAAAGTGATGTGTTGAAACACAGGTTGGTAAGAAATAAGGAGGATGCCGTCCTCAGGGTATAAATAAGAGAGGGGATAATTAACAAATGAGAAACAGCTGTGATCAATAATAACAGTGATGATAACAACCAAAACATACTTCAAGGTAAAAATGAACTTAAAGACTGAGGAGCACTAATAACAAACAGTAACATAACATAAAGAGTGGGACATGTCTGTAAACATGTCCCCTATGATAAGCATATATAATTATGAATATTTTATTATTATTTTTATTTTTCTAATTATCATGGCACCCTCAGAAGAATGGTGCCCTGCACACCTGACCACATGCCTCATATCTGAGTCCGTCACTGCATCAGGGTCAGGCCTACTGTCTGTGCCCAAAGTTAGAACCAGGCAGCATTCAGTTTTTGTGCTCCTCACATGTGGAACAAACTCCCAGAAAGCATCAGGGCTGCTGAAATGCTCAGTTGCTTTAAATTGAGGTTAAAAACTTTTATATTTACTGCTGCCTTTTAGTAGAACAATTGTTAATCTCACACAATGCACTGTAACTTTTATTTCTTGCACTTCATCTGTCTTCTTCTGTTTTAGCTTGTTTCTGTTTCTCTTTAATATATTTTTTAGTTTACTTTTAAATTCTTTTGTTTTTTTGATGTACCTTAATGTATTTCTGTTGCACTTGCTGTAATGTTTTAATGTTTTATGCAGAGCACTTTGAATTGTCTTGTACATGAAATGTACTAGTTGGCCCTGCGATGGAGTGGCGATCTGCCCAGGGTGCACCCTGCCTCTCGCCCAAAGATGCTGGGATAGGCTCCAGCCTCCCCACGACCCAAAAAGGATTAAGCAGAAGAAAATGGATGGATGAAATGTACTATACAAAAAACTTGCCTTGCCTATGTAAGAAAAGTCTCAGACAAGTTTGAATTTGGGTGACCTTGAACTCAAGCTCAAAGTCAGAGGTCAGCTGCAGGCTGAGGGTGCCACAAGCAGCCACCAGTATTTAATTTTTTTTCTATTGTATAAACAAATTGTGCAAATCTGCTCCAACCGAGATCAAGAATATGAATGTAGATTTAAAAATCACCATAAATTGATCCTGTGTCTCCAATATGTCATTTCATTCATTTTTCATTTCATTTATTTAATTTATTTCTATCTGCCACAAAAGACTAAAAAAATCCATTAATAAAAGAAAAAAACTAATGGTCAAATTACATCCATAAAGGGTTTAGACTGAAGCTAACGCTTATATACACTACTCACAAAAAGTTAGGGATATTTGGCTTTTGGATGAAATTTATGAAAAAAGTAAAAAGTTCACGCTACAGTGACATTACAGTATATCATGAAAGCAGTGCATTTAAGTAGGAGCATGCAATGGTGATTTCCTCATCTCAAACAATTTATTGAAACAAAAGCCGTCAACTGTCAGGTTCTGGGCATGGTGTGATTATGCCTCGGCGAAACAGAGGCATACAGTAATTGGTTAGTGCATCTGTTTGTGGCTGTGTGTATCTGTCCATCTGTCTGTCTGTCTGTCTGTCTGTCTGTCCGCCTCTCTGTTTCAGCTCGCCTGGTCAAAATTAAGTGGAACTAAAAGCTTGTATCATTGTATCACCATATTTTCTCGAGTTTTAATTTGCCAGAATTTCAAACACTTTGTTTTTGAAATAAACACAAATTTAATTCACCATTTCTGTCAATGCCGCAGCACAAAAAAAAAAAAAAAAAAAGGTATTGTAATAACGATCTCAGGCCAGTAGAGGTCGTAGTGCCACTTTTTTACAGCCGCCCATGCTACCATGCCACAGGCACCGAGGCACAGCACCTTGGTGCTTTCATTAATTATTATTATTATTATTATTATTATTATTAGTAGTAGTAGTAGTAGTAGTAGTAATAATAAGTGTCCTTGTGTTCTATCCTATAAGTGTCCTTGTGTTCCCCGATCGTTGTCTGTCATGTCATATCATCCTCTGTTGTTTGTATTTTATGGTCGTCTTTTTGCATTTGGTTATATTGTTTGATCCCTGTTTATTTTTGCTGTCAGTATTTTTGTCCTTGTTGTCCTTAGTCATGTTGTGTCATCCCCTATCCAGATTCATGGTTGTGTGTGTGCCTGTTTACCCATTGTCCTCAGTTCCTCATGTTTCTGTATTCATAGCCATTTCTTCATGTGTGCTCCTGTTCAGTCCTTGATTGTTGCCCCGGCTGTCTCACGTTTGTAATTATCAGTTACCCTATTTATATCAGTTTGTTCATGTATTCTATCTGACGTCATAGTCGTTCATTTTTGTGATTTATTTTCTGCCCCCGTGCAGCTATTTATTTATGTTATATTTTGTTCTTTGAGTTTTTTTTTTTTTAATAAAAATATGTTACTCTGGAGTTCAGTCCGTGCCCTGGGTCCTCCTTTCCCTAAACTCGCATCTGCCCGGAGGGCAGATCATCACACAATGACCTCACCGTGCTTGGGCTCAGCAGGCAGGAGGAGATTGGTGGCTGGGGATGCTGACGTGGATGAGCTACAAGCGATCCAGTTCCTCAAGAGTCTCACCTCGGATGTTTACACCTCTTGCTCGCTGGAGGAAGCACTGGAGTGCCTGGACGCTGCGTCCAAGTTAACAGGAGCATACCTCCGCCTGTTGCGCTACCCCAAGCTGGCTGAACTGCTCCAGTTCGTCTCAACCCTCCAACAGATATATCAGGCGATGCCGGGAGACATTTCAGCAACGCCGTGACCTACAACGATGAAGAAGCATCCGCAAGTTCCGGTGTCTCTCCCACCACATTGCGCACCAGCTCCAGCCCCATCTCTACCTTGCAAGCAGCAGCCCACTGCACCACAGGCACCTTGGGAAACATCCATCACCGAGAGGGTGCAGCTTCGTGGCTCGAGATTGGCATTCACCTGTCACCATGCCTGTAGAGCCAGCTCCTCCAGCTGCTCGCAGGGTGCATGTTACAGCTCCAGCCTTCTGCAAGGTGCACACAACAGCTTCAGCCATCCCTGAGGTGCACACAACAGCTCCAGCTGTCTCCGAGGCGCACACAATGGCTCCTGCTGTCCCCAAGGTGCACACAACGACTCCCGCTGTCCCTGAGGCACATGCCACAGCTCCAACTGTTCCTGAGGAGCATGCTCCTGTTCCTGTTCTGCCCAAGGTGCATGCTCTGGCTCCTGCGGCTCATCCAGAGGCGATCACCCCAGGAGCAGTGGACCAGGAGCTCAGGCAAGATCTTCTCGTTACTTTTTTTTTTTTTTTAATTTAAGTTTTTGTAAAGGGTATACAGGTCATTACAGCATTGCATTGTTTACATTTTCATCACATGTTCCCTTATTTTTTGCTATTTGACAACATTGGTAGGATAGTTATTACAACACCCCCCTTTTTTTTTTAAAGTGAAAGAAAAAGTGAAATTAAGGAGAATTAAATAAAAACAAAACAAAACAAACAAAAAAACGAATAAACAAACAAACAGAACAGCAAAAAACAAACAAACAGAAAATTAAGTAAATAAAAGTAAAAGAGCAACTGAGTAGCATTGGAACAAAGAGCGGGACCATTATTGAAATGGTATTTGTCAAAGATTAGATCTAATGGAAGACACATATGCGATCCAGGGTTGCCAAAAGTTCATGAACCCATCCATGTCCTGTCTCAGTGCGAATGTCAACTTTTCCATTGAGTAAATGTCTTGAATCACGTTAATCCAATCTTCAGGTGTAGGACAGTCCTTCAGCATCCATTTTTTAGTTAGGGCTTTTTTACTTGCCAATATTAAAACATTGAATAAGTATTTATCTCCTCGTCTTTCCAGTGATTCCGGTAGTAAACCCAAATACAAAGTTACAAAAGAAAAGGGAACTGTTATTTTGAATATTTTCCCCAATATTGTCTGTATGTTGGTCCAATATTGGTGGATAATTGGGCATGACCAAAACACATGAAAATGATTTGCAGTCTTTTCACCACACAAGCGTGAACAGTTCAACCCCTTATGGGTAAATTTGTTTTGTGCAGGTGTTCTGAAAAATCTTACCAAATTTTTCCATCCAAATTCTCTCCACTGCAGGGAAGAGGTACTTTTCCATTGCTGTTTATTTAGCTTTTCCCATATTTCCAATTGTAAAGTGAAATTCCCCTCTTTTTCCCATCTCTCTTTTATATATGATGTGTTGTCTCCTTTTAAGTCTTGAAGACCTTGATATATTTTAGAAATGTATCTGATCCCTGGGATCCCTTTATATGCCATTAAGAAGACCTTCAGAACACCTGACTGGGCCCTTTCCAAATCCTCCTTTTTAAGTATATTGTTTATGTGGTGTCTAAGCTGAAAGAACCTGTAAAGATCTTGATTTATTAGACCTTGTTTTTTCAAATCTTCAAAACTTCTTAAAGTTTGCCCCTTAAAAAAATCGTAATATTTTATCAGCCCTTTCTCTTTCCACTCTTTAAATCTAGTGTCTGTTTTATTGGGGGTCAAGTCTTGATCATAGGCAATCCATTGCAGAAGTCGATAGGGCTCTTTAGCTTGATTCTCTCTGACTATCTTAAACCAAATTTTTAGCGGGGTCTCTATCCACGGGTTGGTGTTATTCAAGAGTTTAGTTAAGGCATTGTTCCCTATTATTGCCTGTAGGGGGATGTCACTTGTTATTTGGCATTCCATCTCCTTCCATTGTGCAGTGTAGACTGGGTTACATATCTCTACTAAAGTTTTAATTTGTGCAGCTATAAAA
This sequence comes from Pholidichthys leucotaenia, assembly GCA_020510985.1. NCBI lineage: Eukaryota > Metazoa > Chordata > Actinopteri > Cichliformes > Pholidichthyidae > Pholidichthys > Pholidichthys leucotaenia. The sequence continues at coordinate 382,408,123 of CM035836.1, read as the reverse complement.
TAGTCCCTGATATTTGGCAGCGCGAGCCCACCTTTGTCTTTGTTTAGCTGTAGGGTTCTATATCTGATTCTAGGTCTCTTGCCCTGCCATATGAATCTTGAGATCCTTCTGTCCAGCTCCTGCCATGTTTTTTTGGGAGGTTCTACCGGTATTGTTTGGAAAAGGTATAGAAGACGTGGAAGTATATTCATTTTGACTGCTTCAATTCTTTGTGCAGTACCTAAGAATGGTATCATATTCCATCTTGCTAGGTCAGATTTTATTTTAGTCACCAGTGGATCATAGTTTAGTGTTATAATTTTGTCGAGTTGTTTCGGGATATTGACCCCCAGATATTTCATAGATTCCAACTCCCAGTTAGTTTTGAGTTCATTTAGTGAAAAATGATTTGGATCATAGTTGAATGTTAAGACTTGGGTTTTATGCATGTTTAATTTGTACCCCGATAAATCTCCATAATCTGAAAAAACTGAGATTAGTTCTGGTAGAGAAGTGTCTGGCTGCCCTAGGTATATTAAAATGTCATCAGCAAAGAGTGCTATTTTATGTTCCTTCTGACCAAGTGTAATACCTTGAATTTCTTGATTTTGTCTTAGCCATTGGCTCAGAGGTTCTATGAAGATTGCAAAGAGCAGTGGAGACAGGGGGCAGCCCTGACGACATCCTCTTTCCAGCTCAAAAGATGATGATAAATTACCGTTAATCCTTATTTTAGCTGTTGGTTTTTTATATAATGCCTGTATAGTTCTAATGAAGTTGTTATGAAAATTGAAACTGGATAAGATTCTATATAGGAAAGACCAGTCAACCGAATCGAATGCTTTTTCAGCATCTAATCCCAATATGACTGCATTTAAGTTATATTTTTTTATATGATGAATTATGTGTAAAGTGCGTCGAATGTTGTCTTGTGTCTGTCTTTGTCTTATAAAACCTGTTTGGTCTAAGTGAACTAAGTCTGTCAGTATGTTTTCTAACCTTTTGGCAAGGATAGTGGTAAAAAGCTTATAGTCCTGATTTAATACACTGATTGGTCTGTAGTTGGAGCATTCTAGTTTATCCTTTTCAGGTTTAGGTATAACTGCAATGACCCCTTCTCTCCAGGAGGGGGGATTTCCCCTGTGTGGAGGACGTAGTTAAATGTTTTCAGGAGGAGAGGAGATAGTTGCTGTTTAAAGGTTTTGTACCATTCTGCTGTATAGCCATCTGCTCCTGGGGATTTGTTAGCTTTAAGTTTCATAATTGCTTTTTCCAATTCTTTAGGTTGTATTTCTGACAGTAGGGTTTTATTTTGTGAATCCGTAAGTTGGGGAAGGTTTAATGTGTTTAGTAATGTCTCGGATGCGTTTTTATGTTTTTTGTGGGAGTATAAGTTTTTGTAGTAATTCTCGAAGCTTTTAAGAATATCCTGAATTCTGAATTTTATTTCCTTTGATACTGGGTCTCTGATTTTGTACATTGCTCTTTCCGTTTGTTGTTTCCTCAATTTATAGGCTAGTAATTTTGCCAATTTACTGCCTGCTTCATAGTGTTTTTGTTTCAGAAATGTAAGTTTCTTCTGGATTTCTATTGTGTAGATCTCATTTATTTGATTTTTAATTTCTTTAATCTTGAGCGAGCCATTAGACTGAGTGTTGTCTTTGTGTTCTTTTTCTAGGTTCTTGAGTTCTGACTCTAGTGTGATTAGTTTTTCTTGTCTCAGTTTCTTTTGGGTTGCCAGTTTTGCAATAATTTTTCCCCTTATTACAGCTTTGCACGCATCCCACAGTATTAAAGGAGATACTTCTCCATTATCGTTTTCTTCCAAATATCTGAGAATATCTGATTCCAATTCATCTTTCAGTGGTCCTTTCAGGACACTTGAATTCAACCTCCAGGAAAATGTATTATTTGTGTATTTTTGGATGTTTAAGTCCATATAGATCGGACTGTGGTCGGAGAGATCCATCAGTCCTATTTTACATGTTTTTACTCTTCCAATGTCTCTATTAAACATAAAAAAGTAATCAATCCTTGAGTAAGATGAATGTGGCGTTGAATAAAAAGTATAATCTTTTACATTGGGGTTGAATTCCCTCCATACGTCACAGATTCCCATTTCTTTTAGTAGCATCCGAGTATTCTTACTTTGGGTGTTATTTTGATGTGAAGAATTACCTGTCGCATCCCAGTATGGATTCAGTCTTAGATTGAAGTCTCCACCACATATCACTAAACCTTGGGCTTTAGTTATCATTAGGTCGAATACATTTTTATAAAATTTCCATTTAGCCCCTGGTGGTGCATATACATTCAGCAGGGTGATATCTTCTCCCTCTAGCCGCCCAGTTACCAAACTGTACCTCCCTTCTTTATCTTTGTGTTCTGATTTTTTTTCAAATGTAATTTTGGTTGATATCAATGTCGCTACTCCCCTCCTCCTCCCTGATTTATATGAAGATGAAGAGATCATTTTAAACCCTTGTCTATTGAGTTTAGTGTGTTCCACGTCTGTTAGGTGGGTTTCTTGTAAAAATATTATTTCTGCTTTGTCTTTTTTCATTTTGCGTAGAATCTTGGATCTTTTAACTGGATTCAGGATCCCTTTTACATTATATGAGGCTATTTTGGTTACATCCTGTTTCTCCATTGTATTTTCTTATTTAGTATAACAGTGTGGTGGCCCTCTTTTTTGCTACTCAGAAACTGAAAGAACATTAAGAACATAAAAAACATTAAGAACATAGTGTACGAAACTTTAAAACAAAAAACTGTCAAAAGAACTTCCTGAGCTGGGGTCTCTTTAAAGACCCTGTAAGAGCCCTGATGGAGTGTAGGCTCTGAGGGAAATTCCTCAAACTCTGTTACGTGCTGAGGGCCCTCTCTTACCCCTGTAAGTTGTCCCATGTTTTTAACGTGAATTTCAGATCCCAATCCGAATTTGTAATGATTTTTTTTTTTTTTTTTAATGCCTATAACCTATGAGATTGTGTGCACCCTCCCACCCCCATCACAGCAAACATTCACTCTAATATAGTATTTGTTAGTATGGAGAGAACATGTGGGTCATTGTTACATTTCTATTTTAACATGATTTTTTTTTTCCCCCTTTAAATTAAGAAGACATTTGTTTCTAATGCTATAACTGCTCCATGAAAGGTTTTACCACATGCTGATTCTGCATCTCCTTTAATGTTTGTTACCTTGTAGGAGGGGGGGTGGAAGTGCAGAGTGACTGAAAAGAAAAAAAAAAAAAACAAACAAAAAGGTTGCTATTCCTTCCTGGAACTGGAAAGCTTATCTTTGTAGCTCTGGGGCTGGGTTTCCCGCTGCTGGCCCGTGGATTTTGAAGGTCTCTGAGTGGACCACGTTTGAGCTCTGATTTTCTCGCTCAGATCCGCTGCGGGTTTAAACACCGTTACTGGGAGTCCTCTCCTTGCCATGTCAGTTGTTGCTTCTTCCGCTGAATTATAGAGACATGACTCTTCACTGTAAAAGACCCTTACCTTCGCCGGAAATGGCGTCTGAAAGCGTAGATTCTGTTCCCGTAAAACCTTTTTGGCGTCGTTATATTCCCGTCGTTTTTTAAGAACCTCAGGGGCGTAATCGTGCTCCACGAAGACTTTTCTCTCATGATGCATAAATCCTTTTTTCTGCCAAGCCCGTCTTACAACCTCTTGTTTTATTTTGAAATTGGCGAATCTTACCACCACAGAACGTGGGGGCGCTTCCGGGGCTGGCTTTGCGGCTAATGTACGATGGGCTTTTTCTATCTTCAAATCGGTGGTTTGTGGAATATCCAACTTCTCTCTCAATAAGGATTCCACGCATTCCGCCACTGTGTTGAAACCATCTTCAGCTCCTTCTTTCAGACCGTGAATTCTGATGTTATCTCGTCTCTGTCTTCCTTCTTGGTCGGTTAGCTTAGCCTCCAGCCATGACTGTTTTCTGTGTAAATCCAGCACAGAATCTTCAAGCACTTTTACTCTTTCTTCAGCTTCCAAGATTCGGTTTTCGGCCTGGTCCATTCTGCTGTTCGCCTTTTTTAGATCCTCTCTGAATTCAAGAAATTCGGCCCGAAATCGTCGTATTTCGTCAAATAGCGATTTCAAGCTAATCCTTTTGTTAGCTAGGCCCAGGTCCTCGTCTTCTGAACGGAGGTCCTCCGGTTCAGATTCTGCGGTCGCTGTGCGTCCTGACCTGGGGAATGTCAGTTTCCTCTGCTTGTGGTTAGGCATGGTGTTATTGTCTTTTGATTTTTAATCTTCCAAAAATCCGTTAGGTCTGATTTTGAGGATGTTTTCCTTGGATTGAGTCTGGGAGTTTCAGCGTTAGGTTGCTATCACCATGGCGTCCAGACCGGAAGTCTCCTCGTTACTTTTTTAACATCAATATTAGTAAAGACTTGCCTAACTCCTGGTGATAGTGGTGTCGTGTTATTCACTCCCTGCCTATCTCCCTTGTCTGAGGTGGCTGCATCGGAGGGGAGATTCCAGGCACTGGGCTGGATGCTCTTCAGGCTCAGCCATTATCAGCTTCAGAGGCTGGCGCACCTCGACCCGTTGTTCCAGAGGTCAAGGGACCTCCACCCATCACTTCAGAGGTCAGGGGACCTCCACCGTCGCTCCAGAGGTCAGGGGGTCTCCACCTGCTGTTTCTGAGGTCAGTGCGCTGCAGTCACGGTATGGAGCAAAAGGCTCCTCAGTTTTTGCTAACCAAATCCTGTGCTGCACTCTGGGGGTTCATGAACTTTGGTAGGCCCTCTGACCCACCTCGTCCCATGACTTTGGCCAAAGACAGTTTTAGGCCACCCGACCTATCCTGCATTCCAGTCTGGTGGTCTAGGGACTTTGGTAGACCACCAGGCCTCTCTTGTTCTCTGGTCTGGGGCTTTTAGATGCTGGTCGACCCCCCGACTCATCGTGTTCCCCAGGTCGGTGGTCTTGGGACTTTGGGAGGCCACCCTATGGACATTTTGTTTCCTTTTTTTTTGTGAGATTCCTGTGGTATGTTTTCTCCCACCGTGCCTTCCTCCCACCCATTTTGGTGTTATTATGTGTCGTGACTCATTGTTACGATTTGTCCTAGTTTTCCCTCTGACAGCTCTGGCACGCCCTCTCCTACTGTCAAGCTCCGTCAGCTGCACTGTCACCGGTGCTCACACACACACACGCCCCATTCACTCTCATTCACATGCGCTCTCACACACCGGTTCCCAATCAGTTCTGCTCACGCACTCACACACCGGCAATCTCTTTCCTCGTTAGCTTTTGGAGTATTTGTTTGCCACTGCTGAGGAAGGAGATTGTCGGGACATTCCCCTTCATACATGGCAGCGTGTTCCTCTGTGTATGGTTATTCACTCCCAGCGTTCTACTCAGCCTGACATTTTAAAATGATCCATACCTTGGTGTTTCGGCTGGTCAGCGTCTCTGCCTCTGCCTCCAGACTGCACAGCTCGCCCCGGATTAGCTCCAGACCTGTAAGTGTGTCTAGCCTTTTCTCCTGTGCTAGCAGGCCTGCAGCATTTGGCTGCTCGCCTTTCCTGTTTCATGCGTAACGCAGCTGTGCAGCACCAGGCTTTATTTTCACCAGGCTGTTGAGCATTCAGCAGGCACCCTGTATGTTTTCATTCTCTCCCTCGTGCGCTGTGTAATGGCGCACAGGGGTTCATGACAGAATGTCCCGACTGTAAAAAAAAAACCCAGCGGAGTAGAGTTGTGGGTTTTTTTTTCCCCTTCTCCTTTTTCTCCTCATACGTGGACACAATGACTTGGACAGACAAGGAGCAGGAGGCCCAGGATTTGCTGGAGGAGGCGGGCTTCGCCTTTCAGTGATCTCAGTTTCCCGAGGACTGGGAGTGGACACAACGCATCGGACTTTGAGCAGCGCTACCTTCACCTCCGGGGAATCCATAGGGTAGACGCCATCCTCTCCATCATCCTTCCCATTCCTGACGCAGAGCCAGAAGATGCCTCTCCACGATTGGAGCCGGTCCCTCGCCAGAAGAAATGCTCTCGTCAGAGGAAGACTTCCTCCCTCCTCGGATCCCCTTCATCTCCCGGGACAGCGCCCACCCAGTCTGCGGACAAGAAGACGGAGGTGGAGTTAGATAGGGAGCAGCGCTCGTTGTGTCTACTGGAGGAGGTTCTCTCCTGGACGCAGAGGCCCCGTCCCTCTTCGACAGCTCGTCAGGCTTGGGACACCACGAGGAGGGTGATGGAGCGAGGCAGCCTCTGGGATCATCTGGAGGCGATGGAGATCCTCCGGGACATCTTCGCCGTGCCATGTGAGGAATCGGCTAAGGATCTCCCAGTGCTCGAGCTCCTCGCAGCCACTTCGCTCACCTCTCCCAAGGACGTGAGGTCTCTCTGCATAGGTGACCCGCTTCCCGGCACGGTGCTCCGTGTTTCGGATTACCTCATCCCCGCATCACCCAAGAGGAGGAGGGAGAGGAAGCCCCGCAGCAAGAAGCGTCCAATTCCATGAACTGCAGCTTCGCCTTCCTGTTCCGAGCAATGCTTCACTCCGTCACAGGAGGAGATCGAAGAACGTAGGCGGGCTCTCCTGGCTGAAACGGACCTCATCTTGGAGGTGAAGCAGTGGCTCCTCCCAGAGATGGCTGAAAGACTGAAAGAGCTTTCCCCGAGGGAGGAGGAGCTTTAACCCGATGAGGAACGCCAGGAGAGAAGAGAGGACTCCTCGGAGGCCGCTGGGGACTTCCAGTGCCAGGAGAACAGGCAAGTTTCTTTTCATTCAGGTTACACAATCAATGATCAATGTTGCCTGCCTCCTGGTGAGGAGACTCTGGGCGTGCAGTCCCCTGAGTTCTCCGCTCCAGCGGCATACAGCACTCTCGTGCCTGGTCTCAATGACTCTTTTCTATGTGCCCCCACGAGCCCATCGGTCCCGGATTCAGGTCGTTCGGGGGAGGAGGAGCCAGAGGACCAGGAGGGTCCAGCCCAAGGGCCAGCAAAGGAGTCGTCCACAGCCGCCATGCCAGAGGAACCAGAGGCGTAGAGGACGGCGCACGAGAGTTCCACCCTTGCTACCATCATCATGCCCGCTGCGGGGGCCGCCGCAGGGGAGTCATTCCCCGGACCGGACCTGCAGTCGATGGGACCCAGGCCATCATTGTTGGAGTCCTGGATGGCAGTAGAGCTTAAGCATAGGCAAGTAGTCTCTCCTGTAGTTCATTTGTTGATGGTGGAGGGATCTTGCCTGGCTTTTGGGGAGGGGAGTCAGGTGTGGCTCCCAGCCGCATCTGGACCCCCCTTGCCGGGCTCTGCTGCTGCCAGCGACCCTAATCGCTCTCCCTCTCCTATCCCCTTCAAGCTCCATCCTAGGGTCGCCGGAGAGGAGCAGCCACCACTTGGGCCGCCCATTGACAATGAGGCGGGTCCAGCTTCTGCGGAGGGGGCCAACGGGGATGAGGCACCCGACGGACTGGAGGAACCCACGCACCCAAGATTGCCGGAGTCCTGGACGGTGGTGGAGCCAGAGTTCAGGCAAGTGTGTTCCATTATATCAGAAATTTCAATATTAATGTCACACTGCCTAACTCATGGTGAGGTGGACCCGGGGCAGCTCACAGTAGCCCTCGGGACCACCACAGCGGGCTCCACTGCTGCCAGCGACCCTGACCCGGTTTTTCTCTTTCTCCCTTCAGACACAGAGCCTCCGGCCAGGGTCGTTAGAGAGCTGTTGGAGGCAACCGAGGATCGCGGCTCGACTTCTGAGGATGTGAGGAGCATCACCTCCCTCGCTGGGGAGATCACCGCGGGTGCAGCAGAGCCCCAGCTGGAGTCCACCACCGGTGCAGCCATGTCCCAGGCCGGGCCCATCGCGGGTGTAGTCATGTCCCAGGCCGGGACCATCACGGGTGCAGCCACGTCCCAGGCCTGGACCATCACGGGTGCTACGGTACTCCTGTACCAAGCCTCGAACGGCAGGGGGGTTCCTATTCCTTGGCTTGGCCCCCAATGCTCCCGAGTATGGAGGCTGCCTCTCCGTCATCCTCACAGGTCCTGGTGGCTCCACCACACTGGTCGGCCACCCGAGGGACTTGGTTTATGGGTTGGGTGGTCCATTGGCCCGGGCAGGCCACCGGACATTATCGCACGGGCCGCCTGCTGGACTTGGGACTTGGGCAGGCCACCGGATCTGCCACTCCTCACCACACTGGGGGCCTGGGACTCTGGTCAACCCCATGAACTTTGGACTTATGGAAAGGGAGGTTAGTGCTCCAGGTTGGGGGATCGTAAGGAGGGATTGTTCTTTATTCTGTTTTTGTACTATTGTGTTTTCGCGGGTTGCTCCCCTCCTAACCGGTTTCCCCCACCTCCCACCCTGGGTTCGTGTTTGTTGCGGGGGGGGGGGGGTCCCTTGAGGGGTGCTGTTTCATTTCTTTTTTGGCTGATGGTAATGGGGTGTCTGGTTTCCACCCCTGGGGGAGGGGGGGCTGTCATGAATCCGACTTTGGAGGCCAAATCCGGTTCTGAGTCATTGTTACGATTTGTCCTAGTTTTCCCTCTGACAGCTCTGGCACGCCTTCTCCTCCTGTCAAGCTCCGTCAGCTGCATTGTCGCTGGTGCTCACACACATACATACACACACACACACACACATGCACACGCCCCATTCACTCTCATTCATATGCGCTCTCACACACCAGTTCCCAATCAGTTCTGCCCATGCACTCACACACCGGCAATCTCTTTCCTCATTAGCTTTTGGAGTATTTGTTTGCCACTGCTGAGGAAGGAGATTGTCGGGACATTCCCCTTCATACATGGCAGCGTGTTCCTCTGTGTATGGTTATTTGCTCCCAGCGTTCTACTCAGCCTGACATTTTAAGACGATCCATACCTTGGTGTTTCGGCTGGTCCGTGTCTTTGCCTCTGCCTCAAGACTCCACGGCTCGCCCCAGATTAGCTCCAGACCTGTAAGTGTGTCTAGCCTTTTCTCCTGTGCTAGCAGGCCTGCAGCATTTGGCTGCTCGCCTTTCCTGTTTCATGCATAACGCAGCTGTGCAGCACCAGGCTTTATTTTCACCAGACTGTTGAACATTCGGGAGGCACACTGTATGTTTGGTGGCCAATTCTGTCATTACACCTTTCCATATATTGTGTGATGAACCGAACTGCATTCGGTGATTGTTGAACTTGTTATTTTGGTGAACTTTAATAAACACGACACTCTCTACTCCTGCGATTGGGTTTTTCATTCTCTCCCTTGTGCGCCATGTAATGTTTTTTTTTTTTTAGGGGTATCTGGAATCCACCCCTTAAAGGGAGATTATGTCAGGTTCTGGGCACTTGTTCATTTTTGTTCCTCTGTGATTATTATTATTATTATTATTATTATTATTATTATTATTATTATTATTATTATTATTATTATTATTGTTGTTGTTATTATTATTATTATTATTGTGTCCTTGTGTACCATGATCGTTGTCTGTCATGTCATGTCATCCCCTGTTGTCTGTGTTTTATGGTTGTTTTTTTTGCATTTGGTTATATTGTTTGATCCCTGTTTATTTTTACTATCAGTACTTTTGTCCTTGTCCTTAGTCATGTTGTGTCATCCCCTTTCTAGGTTCATGGTTGTGTGTGTGCCTGTTTACCTGTTGTCCTCAACTCTTCATGTTTCCGTATCCATTGCCATTTCCTCATGTGTGCTCCTGTTCAGTCCTTGATTGTTGCTCCAGCTGTCTCACATTTGTAATTATCAGTTACCGTATTTATGTCAGTTTGTGCATGTGCTCTGTCTGGTGTCATCGTCGTTCATTTTCGTGATTTGTTTTCTGCCCCCGTGCAGCCATTTATGTTACATTTTGCTCCTAGAGTTTTTTTTTTTAATAAAAACATGTCACTCTGGAGTTCAGTCCTCTTTTCTCCAAACTCTCATCTGCCCGGAGGGCAGATCATGACAACAGCAGTGGTGGGTATACTACAACAAAAAATATCAATGTCTCAATAACTTGTCATGTGCCCTTGAGCATCAATTACAACTTGACAACAACGTCTCATGCTGTTCACAAGTCGACTTATTCCACGCTTCTTGAAGAGCGGACCTCAGGTCATTGAGGTTGTGGGGTGCAGGGTTACGAGCCTCTATATGGCAACTCAGCTGATCCCATAGGTTTTGTATGGGATTCAGGTCTAAAAAAAAAAGTGCAGGCCACTCCATTTGGTTAACTGTTTTATTTCAAACTCTTCTCACTTACTTTATTGCGCAGCAGCCTGGTGGAGCACCCACAATTTTGTCGTGCTGTACAACTGTACAATGACAATAAAGCCTATTCTATTCTATTTTATTCTATTTGAGGTACCCCAGCCTCCAGCAGCTGTTCCCTAATGATGTGACCTTGATGAGCTGGAGCATTGTCGTCCATGAAGATGAAAATGTGTGGTTCATGCAGAGGTTCAATGACTGGATTAATGATGTTATTCAGGTAGTATTGGATTGCCAGTTCTATATTGACTAGACACATCTGCCCAGACTGTAACACCACCACCACCAAAGGCTTGTCTGGTGACAACAGTGGCTGATGCATAGCGCTCTCCTTGACGTCTCCAACATCATTGGCGGCCATCATTTCTACTCAACATCAACCAGCTTTCATCAGAGAACAACACTGAGGCACACTGGTCCCTTGTCCAGTGTAAATGCTCCCTGGCCCATGTAAGACGATGATGCCTGTGCCTGGTGGTGTGGACAGGTACCCTTGCAGGTCATCTAGCACGCAGGCCACACTGATGTAAACAGTTTCGAATGGTCTGACGTGACACTTGGGTTCCTCTCACCTCCCTTAAATGTGCCTGGAGTTGAATGGCTTCATCATCCGGTTCCGCAGGGCACTGTTCACAATGAAGCGGTCATCAGTGTGGGATGTGGCCAAAGGACATCCACTTCTATGCCTTTCTATGACTCTTCCAGTTTCTCTGTATCTCTGTTGCAACCTACTGATGACACTCTGTGACACTCTTAAATTCAGTGGCCACTTCCATCTGAGAACATCCTGGTTGAAGCCTTGCATTGGTGAGGTACTGTTGATCAGTTGATAGGTGTTGTCTTGGTCTCATTATGTCAAAATGTGAACAGCATGATGAAGAGGACTGTTTGTCACAGTTATCTGCTTTGGGAGACAGATATGCTTTTAAGGTAGGACCCAAAGCGCAGGCAGGATTGTGATGCAATAATAACAATTTATTAACAAAACTCAGGAGTAAACACAGCATGGGGGCTGGAAAAATAACTCACAAGCACAGACTAAAATGAACTCACGGAGAACTATACGGGGAGCATGAGGGAGAAAGTGACAATGACCCAACACCAACTGAAAGCAAAAGGCAACATATATAGGGAGGAAACTAATCAAGAGAACACAAGACAGCTGGGAGACAATCAGGGCTGAACAGTTACACATGAGGGCAATGATACAGATAACAGGGGATGATGTACGACAGGGGATGAGTACAGCAGACCAGGGGAGACACAGAAGACAATAACTATAATAATAACAATACACAGGACAAATAATAATCACAGCAGGGAAAACACAAGACATCAAATAATGACATTAAAGACAAACAGGGGGTGATGTAACATGACTAGAGACATAAAGGGCTATCAAATACTAATAATAATATTAAGGCTTGGAGTGTGACTGTCACCGAATTGTGACATAACCCCTAGTGGTCAAGAGTAGCAAATATTTTTTGTCAATAAAATAGTTCAGATTTCCAAGGCTATAACTTGAAAGTGGTAAGAGATAATGGCTTGCTGTCAATTAGAAAGATGTAAAATATGATCCAAAGTTTCAGATATGAGTGATTTTACGCATCTAATTTGCATAATGCCACGGCAGCTACATTGAATTACATAACTCAGTCAAAAGCGGACTTTGGACATATTTACACAAAGAATGACTCTGTTTTTTGACATCGTTGTCTCTACAATGATACATTGTTATCTTGTCTTCAAAGTATATCAACAAGAAATCAGTACAATGTAAAAAAAAAAAGAAAAAGAAATTTGTCACGGGTGGCTAAGGGGACTCTCTCACTGCCGTAGTTGGTGCGTTTTCATCCATCGTGGTCATTATTTTGCATTCTGTCGGTCATTTACTCTCTCTACCACATCTACAAAGTCTTATGATTATCCCACATAAATTTTGCTTGTATCCCGCGGCTATTTTCCATGTATGAAGCCGTCTAGTGACGGTGCATGATGATGGACGGTGGGCATATTAGCTTTCTGAGCTAAAATAAGGGAATACAGGAAAAGGAAATAAGGAGTTATTCTTCGCTGGTGTATTACATGTCAGCCATGATTCTTCCAACATGTGTCTGCCACCTTCTGAACTGCCATGATCAGTACACGTTTTCAGTATAGCTGGGGAGTACAGGGATGTCAGAATTAGTTGACAGGCACAGCGTTGTGCTCTGCCACTAGGGGCTCGTGAAATCTCACACTCAAAGGGTTAATAACAACCAAAGGGAAAACCAAGAAACCCAAGAAACCCACGGTCTGGGACCATGCCCAGAACCTTACATGATCCTCCCTTTAAGGGGTGGATTCCAGACACCTCTAAAATAAAACATGGGAACACCAAAATGGGTGGGAGGAGGGAGACAAGGCACAGTGGGAAACACAAACACGGAATCTCACAAAAAAACAAAAACAGAAAATGTCCAACGGGTGGTCTCATATGGCCCTTTTCCACTAGTCCCCACTCAGCCCTATACACCTCTGCTTTACATGGCCCAGCACGCTTTTGTTTCCATTACAGCAGAGTACCACTTGGGGTAGGTGGGATTTTTTTACAACAAGGCGGCGCCACACTCCCGTGGCATAAAACACGCGGCACAAGCAAAACACAACATGGTGGGTTATGAGCTGACTGCTCGGTGTCTGGCTTTTTGTCAGAGTAAAGGCAAAAAAGGACAGCCAAGACAAGGCTACAGGCAGTGAGACGAAACACTCTGGAAAAGTACTGGAGCATGTAGAAAGCCATAGAGCCAAAGATGTGAGGATATGAACTAGATCACATGTGAAGGTAAGTTAATGATTGCTAATGCTAGTTTGCTTTAAGTCCGCCGTACTACATTGTAATGTCTGCAAGTTATCGCTATTAGGTACTAAAATATGTATGTTGTGTGTGTGTTTCAGATGGCTCTCTTGTGGCAAAATTACCACTTCAAACCGTGGGTCTGGGCGTTCAACGCAGGCTCCCAGTGATGACACCCCAGCTTCACAAAGGCAGTGGCTACAGCAGCTCCTGCAGCACTGAGTCTGTGGTGGTGTCATGGCAAAAACTGTTCAGCTGCCAAAACTTGATTGCCAGGTTGTAGTTATGGGGTTATATTAGCCATAAAATATATATTTCAACAGGTAAACAGTACTGAGTTAGGTATAATAAGACATATTTAACAATTATGATGCATTTTAGGCCAAAACAAACATGATCTAAGATTAAAAGCAATTAAAATAATGCAGTCACAAGGTTACATGGAAAATAGTTGATTTAGTGGATAGATGCATGTAGAAACTATAGAAATATACAGTATATTCTCTGCATCAACAATGTACTATACATGTATTCATGTAGTATTGCACTGGGAATTTTGACAATAAACCTTTGTACTTTTTGCAGATGTGCCTCCACTTTTGTTTTATGTGTGAAGGTTACCACCAAGTGACATAAATTAAATACTAAAAGACTGGAAAAGCTGTCTAAGAACAATCCAGCAGTTTGAGAAATCACTTTTGGTTTGGTGTAAGTCTGTCAACAGAATTATGAACCATAAAGCAGTTTGTGTTAAAATGTTAAATCCCATTAAACCCTAACTCAGGGGTGTCCAATCATGTGCCATGGAGGGCCAAGACCCTGCAGGTTCTCTCTTCTACCCAGTCTCTTCAGCAGATGTTTTCACTGATCAGCAGTCAGTGGAAGAAATTCGGTGGAATCTGCTGTTGAAGACTCTGGTTGGAGGTAAAGCCTGCAGGGTCTTGGCCCTCCATGGCACATAATTGGACACCCCTGCCCTAACCCATTATTAGAAAATGCAGAAGCTAATATGGCCCAGAATTCTTCCATATACTGGTACTATCACTAAAGTGTGCAGTGTCTTCTGCACTGGAACATCCAACAGTACACTCTTCAGTAAATAAAATAATTGTTTTTGATTACTTTTTCTTAAAAATGAGCCATTATTTTTCAAAGTCTCTGATAAATGGTTTGTACTGTTGACTCTTTTCCCACCAGTATCTTAACAGAGAAAATAGAAAATCATGATGCAAACACATAAGTCACTGAATTGTTTATTACAATCAGCAGCAAATTCCAGATTATTTAGAATGTGCAAAATTCAAAATGTAAAAAAAAAAATTTAAAAAAAAATTAGTATGGGTCACATACGCCGGCCTCGCTGCCTCACTGAGAAGCAACTGGATGTGCCACTCACACTGGTCCCAGTTCACCAGATCTTCAGCCTGCATCACTGTAAATAGTGACGCAAGGTCCAGTTTGGGGTGGATCATTTTCCTCTTGCCTAGATGAAAAGAGAGAAAAGGGTGGTGGTTAATTAATGCATGTTTAAATCATATTTGAGAAATACACTTGTTGCTAAAAGCCAGTGGTGGAATGTGACAATAAAGAACTTTGTTGTTGTATTTAACCACAGTTTTCATGTAACTGCAGTTCAGTAAAGTAGATTTTATAAGGGCTGGGTTATGTTTAAAATCATTTGTTTTTATTGTGCCCCCAACAATCAGAATGAGTTGATACCTTCAGTTGAATGGAATCTAGTACTTAAACTGAGGGTGTGCATCCCCGAGTATGGAGTCACTCAGTCAAGATATGTAATTTTTATCAATAAAAGTGTAGCCACCGCTCTGTCACCCTGGCTTCAAGTGCGGGCGGTGTTTTGTACTTGTATTGCTAAAATATTAAAGGATGCACTACAGTGGGTCTCAAATATTTGTAATATGTCCTGTCACTATAATACTGTATGAGTTTATTGATGATAGACTATAAACTACACATAAAAACTAAATTATAATGGTAACTGAACAACTCCCATTCCCCAAAGTGCAACATACACTCTTATGAATATAACTCACAAAGGATCACACAAGTGATCTGACAAAAGTAAATAAATAAACAAGCGTTTTATTTTACAGTGGATGTGCCATTCATTTTCAATTATTCTGTAATTAATATTCACACAATCAAATAAATCTCAGTTCAGTCCCTTTCATATTAAGTGGAAATTGTGCTACTTAGCTTTGGCACTTTATCTATACTTTAACTTAAAAAGCAAAAGGATTTGAGTACTTTGTCTGCCACTACTAAAAAGAACAGGGTGTACAATGGGGTATGCAACTTTAATATGGCTTACCAGTCAGAACACATTTCTGTGTGCTGCATCGCTGCTGTCATGCTGGTCAGATTCTAGAACGCAAATACGCACAACTTAAGTACATGCACAGCACAAAAGTGCAACATGTAAAAAGCCACCTTTTTCACCAGGATTACAACTAGCTTATTTCATCAGATATTGTCAACACAAGCACAAAATACAAGGAGAGCATGGAGCACAGAGTTAGCATTGACGGCTAACTAGCTAGCTCATTATCTGCACACAAGCAACGTTGTTGTGGTCTGTTCAAAGTGAACTTTCCACTGCTGGGATAAATAATGTAAAAGATGTATAATATCACATCATATCACATCACTCACCATCCTCTATATCCGAATATCACAGCTTTCAACTTCTTAATTTGGGTGCTCCTGTGGCCGCAAATTCATTTCGGGTGGCTGCATCTAGTTACCTCTGGATTCTCTCATCAGCCAAAAGGCACAGAAAACTCTGCTGGACTGCAGTGTTGATTTCTGTAGGTCTGATTTCTGTGAAGCCATTCTATCGTTATACTGACGCTTGCTTGTTGGCTCAAGGACGAATCTTTACAAATGGCATCTCGAGATTCTGAATTCAGCCTTCAAACGTCACTCTCATGACATTACGCCCTGACCAATGAGTGGCCTGCAGTCTGTTGACGATACATTTTCAACCCGACTCAGCACGGTTAGAACCCCAGGGGAATAGGTATGAAAAAAAGTGTCTGTTACCAGGTACCAGGTACTAATGGAAAAGCCTAGAAAGCGCACCAAGTCGAAGTGAGTAGGGCTGAGTGGGTACTAGTGGGAAAGGGGCTATAGAGTCCCGGGATTACTGAACTGGGGAAGTGAATCGGGGGCTGACCAGCATCCCAGGGCCCCCAGCCCCAGAAACATGGAGAGTCGGATGGCCTCCCAGAGTCTCTGGGCCACCGGACCAGGGAGCACAGCAAGTCCAGAGGCCTACCACAGTCCAAGGGCCACCTGACTGGAGAGTACAGCGGGTCGAGGGGCCGATCAGAGTTCAAGGACCCCCAACCCAAAAAACACGATGAGTCTGGTGGTCTCCCAAAGTCCAATGGCCACCAGATGGATAAGCATGGCACGACAAAAGCATTGAGTTCAGGAAACAGCAGTAGGGGCACTCTGAGCTCAGGCGACAGTAGCTGGAGAGCTTTTACCATGGAGAGAAGCTGCTGCAGGAAGTTTTGACCATGGAGAGCAGCTGTGGCTGGGGATCGTCGATCACAGAGAGAAGCTGCTTCTGGGGAACGTCGACCATGGAGAGAAGCTGCTGCTGGGGAGCGTCGACTTTGGGAGGCAGCAGCACTGACACGTTGACCTCAGGAGGCAGCAGCAGAG
This sequence comes from Pholidichthys leucotaenia, assembly GCA_020510985.1. Taxonomy (NCBI): domain Eukaryota; kingdom Metazoa; phylum Chordata; class Actinopteri; order Cichliformes; family Pholidichthyidae; genus Pholidichthys; species Pholidichthys leucotaenia. Next base: position 382,391,373 of record CM035836.1, on the reverse strand, counting down.
ACGTGTCAACCTCGGGAGATAGCAGCAGAGACGCACTGACCTCGGGAGATGGCAGCAGAGATGCATTGACCTCGGGAAACAGCGTAGAGACGCGTTGACCTTAGGAGACAGCAGCTGGTGAGCGCAGACCACACAGAGAAACGACTGGGGAGCACTGACCACACAGGGAGATGACTGGGGAGCACTGAACACAGAGACTGCTGGAACTGACGTGTGCACCTCAGAAACAGCTGGAGCTGTGGCGTGCACCTCGAAGAGAACAGGAGTTGAAGTGTGCCCCTCCATTCCGGATGCAGCCACCTTGGATGGGAAGGAAGAAACACAGGATGGCTCACTACAATTACCAGCAGCAGAGACCGGTGGGGAGAACCCAGAAGCAGATGGGAACTGCACTTGGGTACCCCCATCAGCAAGGCAAGTCTTTTAAAAAATGGATGTTAAAAATAAAAGGAAAAGCACTTGCCTTAACTCCTAGGCCACTGTTGCTGGGATGACAGTCTCTGGTGAGGCTGCTGGTGACAGCGCATGAGGCAGTCTGAGGCACAGCAGCGGGCAGCGGGCAGCGGTGAGGGCAGCAGTGTAGCAGATGTGGGAGCCGGCACTGCAGGTAGAGGGTGACATGGAGCCGGCACTGGAGGAGAAGAGTGAAGTTCAGCCGGTGTTGGCAGTAGACGGTGGCATCATAGCAGCAGTGGGGATTGAGGGTGATGTGGAGCTGGCAATGGAGGGTGAGGGCGGTGTGAAACCGGCACTGTAGCTGCCATGGAAACCAGTTCAGCAGCTGCTTTGGGAGCTGGCGTTGGAGAGTGCTCCAAGTCGGATGAGCTCCACAGCACTGGAGAGAATGCGGAAGAGCGGTATGGTGATGTGCTCTCCTCAGGTCCGTGGAGTGGCTGTGGAACTGGGGAGAAGCGTGGTGAGGGGGACACTGGAGCCAGGCCATGCTCCTGCATCAGCACAGGTTTTGGCACTTCCAACCAATACCTCTACAGTCCATGATGTGGCTGCGGAGTTGGAGAGAGGCATACTGAAACTGAAGTTGGAGAACGAGGGGAGGCTGAAGACGTCAGGGCCAGGAGATGCTGTCTCGTCGGCACAGTCTCCGGTGTCTCAAGCATCTCAGCTGCACTACCTCTCCTGCACGTGGTGTGACTGTGAGATTGGTGAGCGGCGAGAAGAGGACACCGGAATCAGGGCATGCTTCTTTGTTGGCACAAACTCCGGTGTCTCAAATAAATCTTTCACCAGCCTGCGATATGTCCTGCCCACTGAGTCCAGGTATGGTTAGGTCATTCTGTCACAGTTATCTGCTTTGGGAGGCAGATATGGTTTTAAGGTAAGGCCCAAGGCACAGGCAGGATTGTGGTGCAATAATAATAATTTATTAACAAAACTCAGGAGTAAACAAAAACACAGTATGGGGGTTGGAGAAATCAAAGCACCAAGGTGCTGATGCCTCAATGCCAGGCATGCATTCTTGGATCATTACCAAAATGTTATGGGTTCCTCTTTAGCACAGGGACCACCTCTAGTAAAAATTTCACCCAAATCCATTTAGTAGTTCTGGAATATTCTTGCTAACACACTGTGAGAAGATAAGAGCCTTGGTGGAGGTATGCATTCTGGGATCATCACCAAAATGTTATGGGTTCCGCTCTAGCCCGAGGACCACCTCTGGTAAAAATTTCATCCAAATCCATCCAATAGTTTTGGAGTATATGCATGCACAGTGAAAATAATCTGCAGCTCACATGCCCATACTGTTGGCGGCAGCCAAGAGCCACCAAATTGATTTAAACAGCTGCAAGCACAAAAGAAGAACACGGTGACAGACGTTTTAAATGGCGGAAGCAATGGCGGTACTTGAATACAATGACAAGATGAACAAGAGCTTTTGCTGTTTAGTGGCAGAGGAAGAAAACAGATGGGCAAAAAGATGGACATTTGTTCACTCAGTATTTGTGGATTGATGAGTACTTTCCTCTGGCAGGAGTTTCCGGGTGCATGTGCAGTGCCATTCCATTGACAGTAAAGGTGATCTATTTTTTGTTGTTTATTTCAAAAACAAAGTGTTATTGTGAAATTCTGGCAAATTGAAAGTCAAGAAAATATGGTGATACAATGATACAAGCCTTGAGTTACACGTAATTTTGACCGGGTGAGCTGAAACAGAGAGGCGGACGGACAGATACATACACACAGCCACACACAGATGCACTAACTGACTGCCGTATTGACTGTCACCAAGGCATAATAACTCAGGAGCAGAGACTAAAATAAACTCATGGAGAGCTATATGGGGAGCACAAGAGAGAAAGCGACAATGACCTAACACCAACTGAAAGCAAAATGCAACATGCAGTGGTGTGAAAAAAAGTGTTTGCCCCCTTCCTGATTTCCTCATTTTTAGCATGTTTGTCACACTTAAATGTTTCAGATCCATCCATCCATCTTCTTCTGCTTAATCCTTTTTGGGTCACGGGGGTGTGTGTGTGGGGGGGCTAGAGCCTATCCCAGCATCTTTGGCCGAGAGGTAGGGTACACCCTGGACAGATCGCCAGTATGTTTCAGATCATCAAACAAATTTAAATATTAGACAAAGATAGCACAAGTAAACACAAAATGCAGTTTTTAAATGAAGGTATTTATTATTAAGGGTAAAAAAAATCCAAACCTACATATCCCTGTGTGAAAAAGTGACACCCCCCCCATTAAAACATAAGTTAACTGTAGTTTATCACATCTTTGGAAAGCTGAGTTCAATTTATCTAGCCACATCCAAGCCTGATTACCGCCACACCTGTTCTCAATCAAGAAATCACTTAAAAAGGACCTGCCTGATAAAGTGAAGTAGACCAAAAGATCCTCAAAAGCTAGACATCATGCTGCGATCCAAAGAAATTCAGAAACAAATGAGAAACAAGTCTGGAAACGGTTATAAAGCCATTTCTAAAGATTTGGGACTCCAGCAAACCCCAGTGAGAGCCATTATCCACAAATGGCGAAAACATGGAACAGTGGTGAACCTTCCCAGGAGTGGCCGACCAACTAAAATTACCCCAAGAGCGCAGCAATGACTCATCCAAGAGGTCACAAAAGACCCCACAACAACATCCAAAGAACTACAGGCCTCATTTGCCTCAGTTAAGGTCAGTGTTCATGACTCCACAATAAGAAAGACACTGGGCAAAATGGCCTACATGGCAGAGTTCCAAGACGAAAACCACTGCTGAGCAAAAAGAACATAAAGGCTCATCTCACTTTTGCCAGAAAACATCTTGATGACCCCCAAGACTTTTAGGAAAATGCTCTGTGGACTGACGAGACAAAGGTTGAACTTTTTGGAAGGTGTGTGTTCCATTACATCCGGCGTAAAAGTAACACAGAATTTCAGAAAAGGGACATCATGCCAAGAGTAAAATATGGTGGTGGTAGTGTGATGGTCTGGGGCTGTTTTGCTGCCTCGGGACCTGGAAGACTTGCTATGGTAAATGGAACCATGAATTCTGCTGTCTACCAAAAAATCCTGAAGGAGAATGTCCGGCCATTTGTTCATGACCTCAAGCTGAAGCACACTTGAGTTCTGCAGCAGGACAATAATCCAAAACACACCAGCAAGTCCACCTCTGACTGACTTAAGAAAAACAAAATGAAGACTTTGGAGTGGCCTAGTCAAATTCCTGACCTGAATCCGACTGAGATACTGTGGTATGACCTTAAAAAAGTGGTTCATGCTCAAAAACCCTCCAATGTGGCTGAATTCCAACAATTCTGCAAAGATGAGTGGGCCAAATTTCCTCCACAGCGCTGTAAAAGACTCATTGCCAGTTATCACAAACGTTTGATTGCAATTGTTACGGCTAAGGGTGGTCCAACCAGTTATTAGGTTTAGGGGGCAATCACTTTTTCACACAGAGCCATGTAGGTTTGGATTTTTGTTTCCCTTAATAATAAACACCTTCATTTAAAAACTGCATTTTGTGTTTACTTGTGTTATCTTTGTCTAATATTTAAATTTGTTTGATGATCTGAAACATTTAAGTGTGATAAACATACAAAACAATGAGAAATCAGGGAAGGGACAAACACTTTTTCACACCACTGTATATAGGGAGGAAATTAATCAGGTGAACATGGGACAGCTGGGAAACAATCAGGGCTGAACAGTTACACGTGAGGGCAATGATACAGATAACAGGGGATGATGTACGACAGGATGAGCACAGCAGACCAGTGGAGACACAGAAGACAACTATAATAATAATACACAGGACAAATAATACACAGCAGGGAAAACACAAAGACATCAAATAATGACATTAAGGACAAACAGGGAGTGATGCAACATGACAAGAGACACAAAGGGTAATCAAACACTAATAATAATATTAATAATAACCAAATGCAAAACCAAGAAACCCAAAAAGAACATAAAGATTAGACACAGTCCCAGACCATGCCCAGAATCTGACACTGTTTAAATACCAATTCTAACTGAACCAGAAAATTTATTGGTTGATTCATGGCTCAAACACCTGCTATGAATTTTGCCATTAAGCACCTTGTTAGAGAACAGCAAGTTATGCAAAAAGTACTGAAACACTGAACAGTTGGACATGTGCGTTCAAAAGGTTATAGAAGGTTAAATTAAGTTCACCTGTAAAGGTTATAGCGCATTTTAGGTGCTTCCTGAAATTTCATCCACAAGCCGAATATCCCTAACTTTTTGTGAGTAGTGTGTGTCTAACCCTCTTAATGAACATAAAGAATCACTACAAAAACAAACAAAATTACATAATTATACTTAGAATAAATACAGAAATGATGGTTACCTTGGTAAAATCCAAACAAACAGGACTGGGTGGGGTGTCTGTGGCACACACTAATACCATATGGGTCAAATGTTCCTAATTAATCAGTTTTTCAACAGTAAGTGAGGTTGAAGGCCAAGAATGGGTTACTGGAATCATTTTAAACCCAATTTTTAGTTTTGGTTTGTTTTTAATGACTATACCTTCTCCCCCCCATGTCAGATTTTCCATTCTGAAATCTTAAGTTATTGAAAGAAACAATAGACTACAAGGTCATTTTTAACTTAAGCCAATTTTATCTTTATTTTCTAGTCAAAAATACCTCACATATGCATGTATATAACAGACATTTTAATGTCATGTAACTTTTTACAAGTCACCTTTAAGACTGAACACAGATATATTCGCACCAGGGAATGCAGTATTATTAAAGCTTGTTTTGAGGCTTTTTTTGCCTTTATTGGACCGAAACAGGAGAAAGAGAGACAGGAAATAGGCGTAAGAGCAGGGGTGCAACATGCAGGAAAGCTCACTCAGGTTTGCGACTCAAACCAGGGATCACTGCAGTGGAGCGTCACGCTCTTATGGTGTGGATCCTAAACCTCACTGGATTATTGTAAAAAAGTAAATACTTTTGTTGCTACAGTGAATAGAGCGAATAAATTGAATTGTGCTCTGTTGAAGCAAAGCTAAAAGAGTCATTGAGGGGGAAAACGCACCCGTGATTTATGAGGACTCACTTGCATTTCTCTTTCATTTTTTGAGGAGGCCTTGTCTCTGGAGAGCTGAAATGTGCAGAAGGAAAGGATGCTTGCTATATATCAGTTTAGCAGGTAGGGTTGACACCCATTTTCCCATAATAGTTTAACACAGTTTTCAGAAATATATGCAGACTCTAGACATAAACAAATTGTACAGGGATACAAGCTGAAAGAAAAAAAACCCATGGTGGTAATAGAAATGGTAACAGGTAATTAAGGCTATTAGCTAGGCCAGACAACAATTAATTGTCAGGTAATTTGGTTGAAAGTAAAATAAGAGATCTGTAGAAGAGCTGGAAATAACGAGGCGGTTTTGTATCACAAAAGTAGAGTCTTTAATGAACAAACTCTTCTATCTTGTCTCATCTGGTGCAGAGCTTGGCAGAAGGCAAGAGACAGAACTCTGCTTCGCTCGCTGGTTAAATACAAGCACGCATAGCACCACTCATTGAAACAGCTGACGTCAGAGCCACTCATTGAAAAAGGTAACATCTCCCCGTTATCTTAATCCCCATTGTCCTGCCATCCCCTCTCCCTGTCTTGGGAGGTGATGGGAACTCCCCCTCTCGCTTTAGGGGGGTAAAGGTGTTGCCAAGTCAACAAGTCTGTTGCCATGGCATCCTGTGATGTCATGAGTCTTCACACGGTGGTGAGATTCCTTTGTTCTTTCAGAGGTGTGAAGTTCCTTTGTATATTCTGTCCCAAACATTTCCACATGCTCTAACAAATGTAGGTATGGAATATATGAGTGATATATACCACAGGCCCCCCAAACAACTATGAAGGAACACAGAAAGATTCACAGTCTAGGGTAATTACTAAGACATACTACGTGTTACAGCCGTTGCCACAGAAGAAACTTTCAAGCAGCCATGCTCCTAAGAGAGTTCAGTGAAAACATAACAGCATAGTATAGTCATAAATCAGTCCTAAACTGTTGCGGCATAATTAGCGAAAATTTGCAGAGTGGTGTAATCAGTCCCTGTGTAGTCTGGGTTTCAATCTTCTCCCAAAGCTGCTGTAGGTCGGTTTAGGCGTCCTGCTGGGACCTTGTTGTGAGGAATCTGCAGTGTGGGAAGGAGAGAGATTATCTGTTCCCTGCCTGGGGGCTGAGACTTTTTCCTTGGGGGGTCTACCTCGCTGAGGTGCTCGAGCCAGCTGTGCGGGTTCGTCTCTCAACAAGAAGGCAGGTTTGAGTCTGTCAATGCTGACCGTTTCATTTCTATCCCCATAATCAAGCACAAAGTGTTTGTCACCATTTTCCAGCACTCTATATGGGCCATCGTATACTGGGCGTAACGTTGGTTTTAGAGCTTCATGCTTAACAAAAACAAACTCAGCGTTTTTTAAAGTTTGAGGAACAAAAACTCGCGGAAAGGAGTGATGAGCTGGACCGTGGAGAGAGTCCGGACTGTTACTGCCTAAAAACCTTGGGACTGGGAGGTGCCCTGGTTCTGGGTTTTCTGGTAAAAATTCACCTGGGAGTCTGATAGGCTGAGCAAAGACTAATTCTGCAGGGGAAGCGTCTAAATCCTCTTTAGGTGCCGCACGCAACCCCAATAAAACCCAGGGAAGTTTATTTACCCAATTTGTGTCCGTTAATGAGGCCCTGAGGGCGGCCTTTAAGGACCTGTGAAAACGCTCGCATAACCCATTAGCCTGAGGGTGATAAGCGGTGGTACGGTGAATTGTTGCCCCTAAACTGTTGGACATGGCTGACCAGAGCTCTGAGACAAATTGAGGCCCCCTATCTGACGTGATGTCTGATGGGACGCCGAAACGTGCCACCCAATTTGTTAGAAAAACGCGAGCGACTTCCTCCGCTGTAGTTGCCGCTAGAGGGACTGCCTCTGGCCAGCGTGTGGTGCAGTCTATCATTGTTAGCAGGTGTGTGAAACCCTGGGAGGAAGGCAGCGGCCCCACGAGGTCGACATGAATGTGGTCGAACCTTCTAGCTGGGATTGGAAAAGGCTCCAGAGGGGCTTTTGTGTGTTTGTGTACTTTGGCGCGCTGACAAGGAATGCAAGTTTTTGCCCATTCTTTTACGTTTTTGCGCAGGCCTGGCCACACAAACTTTTCGGCAACCATTTTGACCGAGGCGCGCACACCTGGGTGCGCGAGGGAGTGAATTGCGTCGAAAATGCGGCGGCGCCAAGCAGCTGGTACTAACGGGCGAGGTCGGCCGGTTGAAACATCGCATATTAGGGGGGGCACGCCGTCGCGCACCCCTTTTTCCTCCAGCCTTAACCCTGTTGGTCCAGACAGGAGCGCGCGCACGTCCGCATCACTACCTTGTTCTTCCGCCATGGCTGCATAATCTATCCCTTCATGGATAGGTGCTGCATATGTGTTTGCGTTAGAGAAAAGCTCAGCTGCTGAAGCAGTGTAATCTGTCTCCTCGTGCTCTGGCGGTGCCACAGCGCGAGAGAGACAGTCCGCTACTACGTTAAGTTTGCCCGCTACATGTCGAATGTCTGTGGTGAACTCTGAAATCGCAGCTAGCTGTCTTTGTTGTCTGCCCGACCAAGGTTCTGAAATTTTAGCCATAGCAAAAGTGAGCGGTTTATGGTCCACAAAAGCCGTGAAACTCCGCCCTTCTAACCAAAACTGGAAGTGGCGGATGGATAAATGGAGCGCCAGCAGCTCCCTGTCAAAAGTGCTGTATTTGTGTTCCGTCGGGTTTAGCGATTTGCTAAAAAATGCTAAAGGTTGCCAGACCCCCTTGACAAGTTGTTCTACAACTGCCCCTATGGCCAAGTCTGAAGCATCTGTGGTTAGAGCAATGCGGGCCGAGGGATCTGGATGGACTAACATTGTGGCGTTAGCTAGGGCGTTTTTAACTTCCGCAAAAGCGCGTTCGCGTTCAGGGGTCCATTCGACCGCGTTGGAAGCTTTCTTTTTTTTAAGCGCGTCATACAGGGGCTGCATGAGCTGAGCTGCATGAGGGAGGAAACGGTTGTAAAAATTAACCATCCCCAAAAATTCCTGTAGCGATTTGACCGTTTGGGGCCGTGGAAAACCTTCTATCGCATGAATTTTGTCTAGAAGCGGAGCTGCCCCTTTCGGGGAGACTCTGTGTCCCAAAAAATCAATTTGCGATACGCCGAATTTGCATTTGGCTGGATTAATTATTAATCCGTGCTCTTCTAACCTCTGAAAAACGGTAGTGAGATGCCGCTCGTGCTCTTCCTCCGATGAGCTGGCTACCAGCATGTCGTCGAGGTAGACGAAAACAAAGGGGAGGTCGCGTAAGACTGCGTCCATCATACGTTGAAAAGTCTGAGCAGCACCTTTGAGGCCGAAAGGCATTCGCAGGAATTCAAAAAGGCCGAAAGGGGTTATAACCGCTGTTTTAGGAATGTCTTCAGCTCGGACTGGAACTTGGTGATAACCGCGGACTAAGTCTATCTTTGAAAAAATGCGCGCGCCCGCTAAATGCAGTGAAAAATCCTGTATATGAGGGATGGGGTAGCGGTCATGCACTGTGGCGTTGTTTAATCTGCGGTAATCTCCGCACGGTCTCTAAGAACCGTCGGATTTCGGAACCATGTGAAGTGGTGAAGCCCAAGGGCTCTTTGAATGTCGGCAAATGCCTAATTTTTCAAGAGCTGCAAATTCGTCCCTTGCTATGTTGAGCTTGGCCGCGTCTAAGCGGCGAGCTTTGGCAAAAACGGGAGGTCCCGTTGTTGGAATGAAGTGTTTAACCCCGTGTTTGGCTACAGTGGCTGAAAATTTGGGGGTTGTGAGTGCTGGAAATTGGGTGAGGAGTTGCTCAAACTTACCTCCTGCCGTGGTGACGTTGGCCTGCACAGGTGGTGGAGAGACTCGAACTGAGCATGGAATAGAAGCAAAAGATAGTGCATTAAACAGGCGCCTATTTGCTAGATCAACTAATAACCCATGTGCACATAGAAAATCAGCGCCTAACAAGTTAAAACTCACTGCCGCTACAACAAATGTCCATCTGTAGCTGCGGCCGTGAATGAGGAGGTGCAGGCTCTTTTCACCGAACGTGTCGATGTCCGAACCGTTGGCTGCCACTGCTCCATTGCCCCGGGTGCCCATGGCTCGATCTGCGTGGGAGGGCATGATGAAACTCAGCTGAGCTCCCGTGTCGATGAGGAACTGCTTGCCTGTGTGTCCATCCGTCACGTATAACAGCTTGTTTTTCTCGCTGAGAATCGCTGCCGTTAACGGCCCTCGGCTTGGGCGTTTTCCCGACATCGTGAACTTGCAGGGGGGAACGCATTTGTGGGCTTTCTCGGCGAAGTGGTGGTGATAATAACAGACGTCGATCTGTTTGTTACGCTTGGGCCGCGCCGCTGTCACCGTGGGTTGTGGCTCTCCATGGCTCGGGGCGTCAGTTTTGAGGTCCGCGGATGCCGCTGTAGGTGTCCGCTCCTTGCAGGTGTTGACGAGCCGATAAGCCTCGCTGGCCAGTGTGCGGAAGTCTTGGTGGGTGTCGCACTTCATACTGGTGAGTGTCCCTCTCATGTGTGGTGGAAGCGTGCTGAGGAAAATAAACTGGAAAAGGAAATTGTCGTCCTCCTCCTTAAGCTGCAGCAAATCCTCCATGAGGGCCTTCGGATTGCCCCCTTTGTGGCCGTAGATCACCAGGATCCTCTCGGCTCTTTCCTCCGCTGGTGGGACATAGTTCGCCACGATGGTCGCCTTGAGCGTCTCATACTTGTCCCGGGCCGGTGGTCGCCGGATCAAGCTCCGCACACACCTCGAAGTGGCGGAGTCGAGCTTGGAGACGATATGGTAGAATTTTGTATCGTCTGCTGTGATGCCCGCCAGTATGAACTGGGCTTCAGCCTGTAGAAACCAAGAGGCGGGGTCTTCTTGCCAGAAGTCTGGCAGCTGGACAGCGACGGTGTTCGTGCACACCATCACTGTTGTGCCCGCCGGGTGAGAGTGCCTTGCCTCGGCTCTCACGGCGGTGCTGGAGCTCGGTTGAGCTCTCTCGGTACCTTCTGCCGGGTGGAACAGCTGTCTGCTTGTTCCCTCGTCTGCGTTGCCGCTGGCGTAAGTCAGATTCGCCGCGGATGAGTCGCTTGAAGAACGCCTCAGGTCCATACTCGCGTCAAGGTCACCAGTGTAGAAGAGCTGGAAATAACGAGGCGGTTTTGTATCACAAAAGTAGAGTCTTTAATGAACAAACTCTTCTATCTTGTCTCATCTGGTGCAGAGCTTGGCAGAAGGCAAGAGACAGAACTCTGCTTCGCTCGCTGGTTAAATACAAGCACGCATAGCACCACTCATTGAAACAGCTGACGTCAGAGCCACTCATTGAAAAAGGTAACATCTCCCCGTTATCTTAATCCCCATTGTCCTGCCATCCCCTCTCCCTGTCTTGGGAGGTGATGGGAACTCCCCCTCTCGCTTTAGGGGGGTAAAGGTGTCGAGTCTGTTGCCATGGCGTCCTGTGACGTCATGAGTCTTTACATGGTGGTGAGATTCCTTTGTTCTTTCAGAGGTGTGAAGTTCCTTTGTATATTCTGTCCCAAACATTTCCACATGCTCTAACAAATGTAGGTATGGAATATATGAGTGATATATACCACAGATCTTTGCTTCTATTTTTCATGTGTGGAGATGTGTACTTTTGTCTTATGATTATTAAGATAAGATAATCATTTATTTGTCCCACGATGGGGAAATTTACAGGAGCAGCAGCAAAGCCATAGCAGCACTCAGAGCAATAATAAATAATAAAGTAAAAGATTATATCCACCTTATTCCTGAGGGCGCTGCTGTAGAAACGAGTATGGGGGCAACTTCCGGTTTCGGCTGAAGTAGTGTTAAATCAGTCAGTAAAAGTGGAGTAGTGGGGCATTTAAAATAGCGTTTTTAAAAGTTTTCAAATTCGTTTTAATGTATAGTCCATATACGTGTTTTGCAGTCAAGTGGCAGATAATTTCAGCACTTGCAGTTTTTGTATTTTTTGAATGTGTTGGCATAGTTCTGGTACTTGTTGCTGGTGTTCATGGTTGTGCCAATAGACTGGATAAATGGAGGATCCTCACAAATAAGCACTGCTAAATCTGTGGCTTCAATGGCAATGCAAAGATCGTGCACTGAAAACTAAAAAGGATTGTTGGTGTGATCGGTGGTACAGACACAGGACAGACACAAGAACACCAGATATGTTTGCACTTGTATGAATGTCACAGATCTGACGTTTATGTGTCATATATGCCACCAGATGCAAGGCTGCATGAAGTAAAATAATAAATAAAAATAGTAACAGTTTGCTTCCTAAGGCTTAATGATTTAAGAAAGATATCAAATATTTTTTTTTTTTTTTGCATTCATTGCACTGCAATGGAACAATATGGACTTGATATTAGCAGCTTCAGCATGCATTAACTTTTAAATTATCACAAAATATAGATCAATAAAATGATAAACAATTGTCAGAAAATATCTGTATGTGTTAAGTTAAATAAAAAGCATTCAGGGCATGACAGCAGCATGATTATGTTAATTTTGGGGTAAAACAGACAGCTGCAGCATTAAAACACCCAAGCACGGTGTTGTGGTTCTTTGTGGCTCTGACTAGATTCTATGTCTGCTCTGAGGTAAATTTGATTATGTCCAACATCTTTTTACAAAATGCAGCTGACTTTATTGTGGTGTAGATATTGATATATCTGTTATGTATGGTAAAATACCTGGGTGAAGGATGAGGCAAGATGACTGGATGAACACTGCTTTATTGATGACAGAGAACAGCGGTAACACGGCAGGCACCTGACAGAGGGCACCGGTCAAAGAAGCTGCAATATGGATGCCCTCTACCTTATATAGGGAGGTGTGGTGATGTGATGGGTAAACAAATAAAAGCTCTGTGATATTATTATATATGGATATGGCACATTATTGTGAAGTGTGGTATGGTGACGTGCACTTCCCATCACCACACCGCACTTTACAATAATGTGCCATTTCCATATATAATAAGATCACAGAGCTTTTATTTGTTTACAGTGTTAGCATCTTAACAATGGAGCTAACTAACGGAGCTACCGTCTGCCAGGCCACTTTTTAAGGTCATCTTCTCATCCCTCGATAGTCGTGGGAAGTGGTATGATTACATTACTCCTTTTGAGGTGCAAAAGGCCGTGTTCCCGCATTTTTATGCCAAAGTCATTGTTTTTTAACAAGGAAAGTGTCCCGTTTCAGTGACAATTCCACGTTCTAAACTAGTACCGGAAGTTGCGCCCATAATTCACACAAGGCATCATGGGGGATAGGAATAAGGTGGATACACAGCATATATACACAGTGCAAGAGTTAGAAAAATAAGTAAAAGTAAATGGTATTTACAGTACTAGTGAGGAGTTAAATTATTCAGCAGTATCTATATTAACAGTATACTTCATAGTTGAATAAGCACAGTATTGTTGCATCCTTCAGTAATAATGATATTAACAGCAGAGTTGAAAAGAAACATCTTTATTTGTGCAAAATAGTTGTGTTATGTGCAGTCTCTATGAACAGCACTTATAAAGTCTGACAGCAGCAGGTAGGAAGGATCTGCAAAATTCCTCCCTCATGAACTTTAAATGGAGCAGCCTGCCACTAAACGAGCTGCTCAGTGTGCTCAGTGTGTCCCGCATGGGGTAGAGCTCGGACTCCAGCAGGGCACCGTGCTCCTCTCTCCTACCACCTTTAATGGGGCGAGGCGAGCCAGGCGGCACCCCAGAACAGAGCTGGCCTTCTCAATCAGCCTGTTCAGTCTCTTTCTGTCGGCAGCTGTGATGGATGCTGCCCTAGCAGACCACTCCATACATGATGGCTGATGCCACCAGAGTCATAGAAGGTCTTTAGGAGTTAGATCTGAGTCTCCTCAGAAAAACAGCCTGCTTTGTCCCTTCTTGTAAAGTGTATTTGTGTTGTGAGACCAGTCCAGTTTATTGTTCAGATGAACACCCAGGTCACCAACTCAATGTCCATTCCCTGGATGTTTATCTACACCTGCGGGAGTCCACCACCAATTCTCTGGTCTTTCCTGCATTGATCTGGAGGTATTTCCACAGGCACAAGTCCACAAAGTCCTGGGTCAGTCCTCTGTACTCTGTCATCCCCATCAAAGATGAGGCTGATAATCGCAGCGTCGTCAGAGAACTTCTGCAGGTGGCAACTGGTCAAGTAAAAAGAAAAAAAACTTATTAAACACTATAGGCTCATTTGTGGAAAAAATTATGAAATATAAAATGCTGAAATGAAATATAACAAGCAAATATTTGAAAGTACAAACTGCTTTGCTTAGAATAATAACCAAACTAAATGACCAAATATTACTCAACAACTGATAAACTTTTCAAATAATTTATGTCTAAAATGTAATATATTAGTCAATTTTAGTTTCTAAACTGTCCCAGTTAGCTGTTTTTGGATGTTGGATCTATAAATGTATAAAACACAAAATATACAAAAAAAAAAATCCCCCCCACACAAACATGTAATCTTAAAACCAACAGTTTGCCAAAAAAAGATGTTTTCACACTATAAGTTTTTCCGTTGGAGAGAAGTGATAAAAAAATTTGCTGACAGCCTATCCACTCATTTGTCCAAACAGCCTTAGGATTTTGGTGAAGAATAACAGTGTAATTGTCTGCGTCAGAACCTTGAGCTCAATCGCTTTTGAGACTTTAATTGGGCTGAGAGCACTGAAAGAAAATATTACATCTGAGTGCAGATAGCAGTCAGTATCAAAGCTTGGGGAATGAGGGATTTAGTGTTGAATTCTTCAGCAAGGTTGAGCTCTTATTTTTCCTGCATTCACATTCATGTGCATTATGTAAAACTGATTTGTTTGAAAAAAGATTCCTTCACAATACTCCTCAGCTCTGGGCTTTTATTAGGGCAGGGAATTGATTAAATATTTTTTTACTAATTAATTGCACATTTTCTAAAATTAACTGATTAATCACAAAAATTGCAATGAAGAAACAATGGAAAAGAAGTATTTTAGTAACTTTTAATTGCATTTTTTTCATAAAACATACAGTGGTGTGAAAAAGTCTTTGCCCCCTTCCTGATTTCTCATTTTCTTGTATGTTTGTCACGCTTAAATGTTTCAGATCATCAAACAAATTTAAATATTAGACAAAGATAACACAAGTAAACACAAAATGCCGTTTTCAAATGAAGGTGTTTATTATTAAAGGAAAACAAATCCAAACCTACATGGCCCTGTGTGAAAAAGTGATTGCCCCCTAGGGCGGCAGTGGCTCAGGAGGTAGAGCAGGTCGTCCCATAACCAGATGGTTGGCGGTTCAAATCCTGCTCTCCCCAGATATCCTGCTGTTGTGTTCCTGGGCAAGATACTTTACCCACCTTGCCTCCAGTGTCCATAACACTGGGTATGAATGTGTATAAATGTTCAGTGGTGGCCGGAGAGGCCACTGGCGTGGATTGGCAGCCACGTTTCCGTTAGCCTGCCCCAGGGCGGCTGTGGCTACAGTAGTAGCTTGCCACTACCGTTGTCTGTCTGGAGTGAAGGAATAATGTATCTCTTTGAGTGTCTATGATAAAGCGCTATATAAATCTGATGCTGTGGAGAGACGAATAATCAGGTGAGGCGGTTCCAGAGCAGAGCAGACTTTATTAATTTCTCTCTCTCACATCCACCAGAATCACAAACATCAAAAAGAATACAGGTCGCAGGCACCTCTCCTTTTTATATCATACTGTGGAGTGTGTGAAATAAGAGGCTGATTCATGGCAGACGGTTTATTACACACTTCCCATCTCTCAAGCACAGAACAGAATGAAACATTTCAGCAGGCACTCTTCTTTTACCCAAATCTCTCCTCACAAGTTTCATGGCATTTCTCCACACACAACATGACATTTGCATTGCACTGCATTCAACCCCCTACGTCCTAGACTCCTTCCTGCTATCTCGCCAGGAACCTCCTGAGCATTGTTCTCCCATGCTTATCCACTGTCTCTTGTCTGAGATGCTAAATAATCTGACTCCCCCGAGGTGCTACAGTACCACTCGCTCAGTCACCTGTGGTGCTGCATTAACATGAAAGCCTTTGCAATTTCCATTCTCTTTGTCACTGTTTACATCAACCCACCAACCCCCGCATCAACACACCAACCCCCCATGACCATTCCGTCTGAGTGGAAACATACTGAGAAACAATACTGAGTGGATTCCCACACCGCCCCCCCCCCCCCCCGAAACTCAGACTGAGCCTTAACCGTCATGTCCTTTGGGCTTCAGCCTACGTCCGTAGTGGCTGTAACGGGGGGCTGTGGCTCCGAGGCGCTGCTGTGCCGGTGGGGGGCTCTTGGGGGTACGTCTGTCTGTGGGGGGACATTGGATGGGGGGGAAACATCTTTAGCATGCCCTTGTGACTGATCTGATGAGTCATTTACCTGGGGAGTTCTCAGTGGGGGTCCGCACTGGGGAGCTCGGGCCAACACCACCTGCTCGTCTGCTAAAACGAAAGCAGGCTTAAGCCTGTCTATACAGACTCTTTCCCCGCGTCCCCCCAATTCTAACACAAAATGTTTCTCCCCGGGTTCCAGCACTCTGAACGGGCCATCGTAGGGCGGGCACAAGGGGGTCCGGTGGGCATCGTGCCTGACAAATACGAAAGCCGCATCCTTCAAGGCCTTTGGTGCATGGAAAACAGTGGTGGACCGGACCGGGTACCGTTCCTGCCACTGTGCTATGTAGTGAAAGCGGGGATGGATCGGTGTTCAGCATGGGGCTGTCCGGCAAAAATTCCCCTGGGAGCCGCAGCGGCTGGGAAAAAAACAGCTCTGCTGGGGAGGCTGCCAAATCCTCCTTTGGTGCTGAACGCAACCCTAATAGAACCCATGGCAACCGGTCCACCCAATTTGCATCCGTAAGCGAAGCCCTGAGCGCTGCTTTAAGCGATCTATGGAAATGCTCGCATAATCCATTGGCCTGGGGGTTGTATGTTGTCGTGCGATGAAGTACGACGCCCAGGCTCCCGGCCATGGTGGACCAGAGGTCGGAAACAAACTGCGGGCCCAGATCGGACGTGATATCCAAAGTGGCGCCGAAACATGCCACCCATGTCGTCAAAAAAGCGCGTGCAACTTCTGCGGATGCGGTGGAAGCTAGTGGGACTGCTTCGGGCCAGCATGTGGTGCGGTCCACCACTGTCAGGAGGTGCGTGAACCCCTGTGATGGCGGGCGGGGGCCCACGAGGTCCACGTGAACGTGGTCAAACCGCTTAGCCGGGATATGGAACGGCTCCAAGGGGGCCTTTGTGTGCCTGTGCACTTTGGCTTGTTGCCACGCTAAGCAGGCGTTTTACCTGTTTCACCACTGTTTCACCTGTTTGCGCAGGCTTGGCCAGACAAACTTCGCTCCCACCATTTTGACTGATGCGCACACTCCTGGGTGCGCCAGGGAGTGAACCGACTCAAAAACGCAGCAGCGCCAAGCTCGTGGGACCACTGGGCACGGGCGGCCCGTGGAGACATCACAGATTGTCAGAGGAATAATCAGGCGAGGCGGTTCCAGAGCAGAGGAGATGTTATTAATTTTTCTCTCTCACATCCACCAGAATCACAAACATCAAAAAGAATTCAGGTTGCAGGCACCTCTCCTTTTTATATCATACCACTCGCTCAGTTACCTGTGGTGCTGCATTAACATGAAAGCCTTTGCACTTTCCATTCTCTTTGTCACTGTTTACACTGACCCACCAACCCCCGCAGCAACCCATCAACCTCCCATGACCATTCTGTCTGAGTGGAAACATACTGAGAAGCATACTGAGTGGATTCCCACAATGCATTATTACACTGGTCAACACCAAATTTATTGTCTAACTTTTTTTTAACTGATTTAGGACAATTTTGATGTGCTGAATTCAAAAATCAATTTTGAACATTCAATTTACATGTACTTACCTTAAGTACATGCACAGTACAAAGTAAGTACTAAGTAAGTACAGGTTTTTACTTAGCACGTGATCAAGAGAAACGGATATCATTTTTGGATTCAGCAGTGCAAAATTGTCTGAAATCAGTTGAAAAAAAAACAGACAACTTACAAAAAAAAATATTTTTGTAACCCTGTGTTATTTTTAATAAACCTAATAACTGGTTGGGCCACCCTTGCTAGCAACAACTGCAATCAAGTGTTTGTGATAACTGGCAATGAGTCTTTTACAGTGCTGTGGAGGAGTTTTGGCCAAATCATCTTTGCAGAATTGTTGGAATTCAGCCACATTGGAGGGTTTTCAAGCATGAACCGCCTTTATAAGGTCATGCCACAGCATCTCAGTTGGATTCAGGTCAGGACTTTGACTAGGCTACTCCAAAGTCTTCATTTTGTTTTTCTTAAGTCATTAAAGGTGGACTTGTTGGTGTGTTTTGGGTCATTGTCCTGCTGCAGAACCCAAGTGCGCTTCAGCTTGAGGTCACGAACAGATGGCTGGACATTCTCCTTCAGAATTTTTTGGTAGACAGCAGAATTCGTGGTTCCATTTACCACAGCAAGTCAAATCAAATCAAATCAAACTTTGTCATATTGCTGTACATACAACTGTAGTGCAGGCAAGATGAAATTGTGTTTCTCTCGGCATCCATATAAGAAGCAGCATGATTTAAGACACATTCCCACATAGCTCCCCCCACCCCCCCCCATCCATTCACACATCCCTGAGACATACTTGGGGAAAAAAAAGAATAACTAACTATAATATACAAAATGTCCGTAGGTGCAGTAGTGTGTATGAGAGATTCCGGGTCAACTGTTCAGCATCCTGACAGCTTGTGGAAGGAAGCTGTTGATCAGTCTGGTGGTTCTGCCTCCGATGCTCCGGAATCGTTTACCAGATGGAAGAAGTTCAAAGTGTTTATGCAGAGGGTGAGAACGGTCCTTGACAATGTTTAGTGCCCTGCTCCTACAACGGTTCTGAAAAAGTTCTTGGACAGAGGGGAGGGAGACTCCAATTACCCTCTCCGCCCCCTTGACTATCCTCTGCAGGGCTTTTTTGTCTGACATACTGCAGCTGGAGTACCATGTAGCAATGCAGTACGTCAGAACACTCTCCACCACACCTCTGTAGAAGGTCCTGAGGATGCAGATGGGGAGAGAGGCCTGTTTGAGTTTCCTCAAGAAGTGCAGTCTCTGCTGAGCCCGCTTCCTGATCTCCAAGGAATTCTTGCTCCAGGTCAGGTCCTGCGAGATCTGCACTCCGAGGAACTTGATGTTCTCCACTCTCTCCACTAAACGGCCGCCGATGCTGAGGGGGACGTGCTCAGGCTGCGACCGCCGAAAGTCGATAATCATTTCCTTCGTTTTGTCCACGTTGAGCACCAGATTGTTCTCCCTGCACCAGCCCTCCAGGTCTCTCACTTCTTCCCTGTACATTGATTCCTCATCCCTCTGGATAAGTCCCACCACCGTGGTGTCATCTGCAAACTTAATAATCTGGTTCCCCTCGTGTCTGGATACACAGTCATGTGTTAGAAGTGTAAACAACAGTGGACTGAGTACACAGCCTTGAGGGGATCCGGTACTCAGCGTGACAGACTTGGAGATGTTGTTTCCAACCCGGACAGACTGAGGTCTCTCAGTCAGAAAATCCAGGATCCAGAGACATGTGGCGGTGTTCAGACCGAGAAGGAGTAATTTCTCCATCAGTCTCTGGGGAATAATGGTGTTGAATGCTGAACTGAAATCAATGTACAGGAGTCTGGCGTAGGTGTCTTTCTGGTCCAGGTGGGTGATGACAGAGTGTAGGGTGGTGACTACAGCATCCTCATGGAACGGTTTGAACGATATGCAAACTGGAGCGGGTCGTGTGATGCAGGGAGGCAGGCTGTAATGTGTGGTTTGACAAGCCGCTCAAAACACTTCATCACAATTGGTGTCAGTGCAACAGGACGATAGTCATTCAAACAGGACACCACTGGTTTCTTTGCCACCGGTACAATGATAGAGGTCTTGAAGCATCTGGGAACGATGGCCTGACTCGGGGAGATGTTATAAATGTCAGTCAGGACATCTGCCAACTCGCTCGCGCAGTCTCGGAGCACACGTCCCGGAATGTTGTCTGGACCTGCAGCTTTGCGTGGGTTGACTCTGGTTAGGGTCCTCCGTGTGTCCGCTGTGTTGATGGTAAAAGCTGGTCCGACCGATGGTGGGGGAGGGCCAGCCCTCCCTCTGATTGTCGAGTTTGATGCTTCAAAACGTGCAAAGAAGTCGTTAAGCCTGTCTGGAAGCGAAGCGTCGTCATCATCGACCTCCTGCCTAGGCTTAAAGCCCGTCAGTGTCCGAACTCCCTGCCACATCTGCTTGGTGTTCCTAGTGTCACAGAGGTGTCCCTGGATTTTCTCCGCATAGGCGCGCTTTGCCGCCTTAATTCCCTTAGAAAGCGCAGACCTGGCTGAGCGGAGGGCGATCCTGTCCTTCGCTCTGAAGGCTGCATCTCTGGCTGTGAGCAGCGAGCGCACCTCTGCAGTCATCCAGGGCTTATGATTACCCCGCATAGTGATGGTCTTCACTGTAGTGAAATCCTCTGTGCACTTCGCGATGTAGCTGGTGACCGAATCAGCATACTCCTCCACATCTGTCCTGTCTTCCTGGGAGGCTGCTATTTTGAAGATCTTCCAGTCTGTGTGCTGAAAACAGTCTTTCAGTGCAGGGGTTGCACTCTCTGGCCAAATCCTGATTTGTTTCACTGCTTCCAAGTCTTCCAAGTCCTGAAACAGCAAAACAGCCCCAGACCATCACACTACCACCACCATATTTTACTGTTGGTATGATGTTCCTTTTCTGAAATGGTGTTACTTTTACGCCAGATGTAATGGGACACATACTTTCCACAAAGTTCAACCTTTGTCTCGTCAGTCTACATAGTATTTTCCTAAGTCTTGGGGATCATCAAGAAGTTTTCTGGCAAAACTGAGACTGGCCTTTATGTTCTTTTTGCTCAGCAGTGGTTTTCGTCTTGGAACTCTGCCATGCAGGCCATTTTTGCCTAGTGTCTTTCTTATTGAAGTCATGAACACTGACCTTAACTGAGGCAAGTGAGGCCTGTAGTTCTTTGGATGTTGTTGTGGGGTCTTTTGTGACCTCTTGGATGAGTCATCGCTGCGCTCTTGGGGTAATTTTGGTTGGTCGGCCACTCCTGGGAAGGTTCACCACTGTTCCATGTTTTTGCCATTATAAAACACTTATAGCAATGTTATTATAGCAATTTGTAATATTCATTTTCAGTTCATTAAAAAGAGGGAGTCGATTTCTGTACAAGACCACAATTTTTAATGTTGTCATACTGTATTTCCTGTTTTATTTTGAAACGGTCAAAGAGAATGTCAGTGCTTCTACTTAAAGTAACTTTCCTAATTTTCTCAGCCCTTAAAAGTACAAAGAAACTGACCAATTCTTAATTGATTTCAGGAGCTCCTGACCTTAATGGTGAGTTAGAAGCTTTTATTCACCTTATATTGGACTGTGTGTTTTTCTCCGCTCACTCTGATAAAAACTCTCCCTCTTTTCATACTTTTGAGTGAGCAGCCCCAATCAATAATGCTGCATCAGGTGTGTGTGTGTAAGTGTGTGTACATGTGTGCGTGCATGCATGCTTTAAGTGGGGTTTGTGCATGCAGAATGAGGTCACCCTGAGTACCGGAGGATCAGTTTAGTGTTGTGTAAATTTACCTGCTGAAAAAAGAAGATTACTATTGTTTTAAGCTGAGCCAGCTGCTCAGACAAAACAGTCACCACTGCCAACACTACCTCAGGGAGTGAAATGAAAGCATCAACTTTTTTTTTAATTCGTTAATTGGCCCACATTAATTAAAATAAGTTAATGCATTCATATTCCCAGATCTAGCTTATATACACTCACCAGCCACCTTAAGTGTCTAATCAGCCCATCAAGAGGCAGCAACTCAATGCATTTATGCATGTAGACATGGTCAAAGCGAGCATCACAATGAGAAAGAAAGAATGTGGCATGGTCTACTGGGATTTTCACACACAACCAGCTCTAGGGTTTACAGAGAAGTCTGAAAAAAAGAAAATATCCAATAAGCAGCAGTTCTCTGGGCCCAAATGCCTTGTTGATGCCAGAGGTCAGAGTAGAATGGCCAGCCTTACTTAGGCTGACAGAAAGGCAACAGTTACTCAAATAGCAACTCATTATAACTGAGGTATAGAATAAAGCAGCTCTGAAGGCACAAGACATTGAATTTTGAAGCAGATGGGCTACATCAGCAGAAGACCTGGTGCCACCCCTGTCAGCTAATTTTTTTTTTTTTTTTTTTTTTTTTTTCTCTCGGCGCCACACGAGTCGGCTGCCTTTTGCAACAGCGGCTCGATTCCGAGTCTTTTTCCCTTCCTCTCTCTTTTGATCCGTCTTTTTTTTTCACCCCACTTATATCACGGACACACAGATCGTCCTAAATGTCTCCTGAGCCGGTGGACGGAGCCACTGTCTATAGCAGGATACGATACAGCAGAGAACAGCTGCTAGCATTCAACCGCCACCCGGTCCCATTGGAAAAACTCGACATACCGAGAGAACTGAGGCGAAAACGCCGCGGCTGCCGGGCTGGAGTAAGGCGGAGGACAAAAAATATAAGGTACAGACCCTCCCTTCCATCTGTTGTCATGGGAAATGTACGGTCGATACTGGGAAAGTTAGATGAGCTAGCGGCTATCTCCCGTTATGATAGCACATACCGGGAGTGCTCTCTCCTTTTGTTTACTGAGACGTGGCTAACTGAACTAGCAGCAGATGCTAACATTGAGCTGGAGGGTTTTCACATGATACGAGCTGACCGAACACCAGACAGTGGCAAGGCTAGGGGCGGTGGAGTGATAATTTATGTTAACAACAACTGGTGCAGACCGGGACATATCACTGTTAAACAACGACACTGCAGCAAAGACATTGAGTTGCTAGCTGTTAGCATGAGGCCTACATATCTCCCGAGAGAACACTCACACGTGATCTGCATTGTTGTTTATGCAAATCCGACGGCGAACGCTGGGACAGCACGTGACGTCATCCATTCAGTAACCAGCAGGCTGCAGACAGAACACCCAGATGCTCTTCTCCTCATCTCAGGCGATTTCAACCATGTTTCACTGTCTCCCATTCTACCCACGTTCACCCAGTATGTCACATGCCACACTAGAGACAATAAAACACTGGATTTATTCTACGCAAACACTAAGGAGGCGTACACCTCATCACAACTCCCCCCACTCGGGAGATCGGATCACAACTTGGTTCATCTCCGGCCGGTGTACAAACCCCTAGTGCACAGACAACCTCCGGCCATGCACACTGTGGAGTTATGGTCTGAGGAGACAATGGACACCCTAAAGGGCTGTTTTGAAGCCACCGCCTGGAAGCAGCTCTGCGATCCACATGGTGAGGACATTGATGGCCTCATTCACACCTTCACGGGCTACCTCAGCTTCTGTGTGGACAAATCCGTTCCCACCAAGACCATACGGCGTCACTCAAACAACAAACCCTGGATCAACCCTGAGATAAAAACACTTCTGAGAGAGAAGAAGAGGATCTTCAGGTCAGGGAACAGGGAGATGCTGAAGTCCGTACAGAGGGAGCTGAGGAGAAAGATCAGAGAAGGCAAGGACAGCTTCAGGAAGAAGATGGAGGACAAGCTGCAACAGAGCGACATCAGCGGGGTCTGGAGAAACCTCAAAACCATCTCGGGGCTCCAGAATACCTCCCCCCAGGCCACAGGGGGCAGGGAGTGGGCGAACAACCTGAATCTGTTTTTCAATAGATTTGACCAACCGCCCTCCCCCCTGACTGCACAACAACCACTGCTGCCTCTAAAGAAATCAAGTCCTGCTGCCCACTCCCCACTCCACCAACACCCCCCCACTCCCAACACACAGCCCCCCATCCTGACCCTGACCAGGACCCAGGTGAGGACGGAGCTGAGGAAGATCAAGGCGAGGAAGGCGCCGGGACCGGACGGAATCAGCGCAAAGCTCCTCAAGTCCTGTGCAGACCAGCTGTGTGGGATTGTGACGTATATCTTCAACATGAGCCTGAAACTGGGGAGGGTACCACAGCTGTGGAAAACATCTTGTGTGGTACCTGTACCAAAAACTTCCCACCCCAAAGACCTGAACAGCTACAGACCGGTGGCCTTGACGTCCCACTTGATGAAGACCCTGGAGAGACTGCTCCTTGCTCACCTCCGCCCCCTGGTGGAACCAGCGATGGATCCACTCCAGTTCGCCTACCAGCATGGCATTGGGGTGGAGGATGCGGTGATCTTCCTCCTTCACCGTTCTCTGTCCCACCTGGAGAAGCCCGGGAATATGGTGAGGATCATGTTCTTTGACTTCTCCAGTGCTTTCAACACCATCCAACCGATGATCCTGAAGGACAAGCTGCTGCGCGCAGGGGTGGACCAGCACCTGTCATCATGGATCCTGGACTACCTCACGAACCGGCCTCAGTTTGTGAGAACCCGGGACTGTGTGTCCGACACGATCATCAGTAGCACGGGGGCCCCCCAGGGAACGGTGCTGGCTCCCTTCCTGTTCACTCTTTATACTGCGGACTTCTCACACAACACAACACACTGCCATCTACAGAAGTTCTCTGATGACTCTGCGATCGTTGGCCTCATCTCCAATGGAGATGAAGCTGAGTACAGAGGGCTTATCCAGGACTTCGTGGACTGGTGCCATCGGAACTGCCTCCAGATCAACGCGAGGAAAACTAAGGAGCTGGTGGTGGACTGCCGCAGGCATGGGCAGCCCCTCACAGTACCAGTAAATATACAGGGAACAGACATCGAGATGGTGACATCCTATAAGTACCTGGGTATTCATCTGAACAATAAACTAGACTGGTCACACAATACTGATGCACTCTACAAGAAGGGACAGCGCAGGCTGTTCCTGCTGAGGAGACTCAGGTCTTTTGGTGTACAAGGGGCGCTGCTGAAATCATTCTATGACACGGTGGTGGCATCAGCCATCACTTTTGGAGTGGTCTGCTGGGGCAGTGGCATTACTGCAGCCGATAGGAAGAGACTGAACAAACTGATTAAGAAAGCTAGCTCTGTCCTGGGGCAGCGCCTTGATCCGATGGAGGAGATAGGAGAGAGAAGGACGGTGGCTAAACTGTCATCTCTGCTGGAGTCCGAGTTCCACCCTATGCAGGACATACTGAATGCACTGAGGAGCTCATTTAGCAGCAGACTACATCATCCCAGGTGCACAACCGAGAGGTTTCGTAGGTCCTTCCTATCAACGGCTGTCAGACTGTACAACCTAAGCAGGGCTGCTCGCAGAGATAGCAAAAAGACGTAACAAACTAATAGTTTTTTGAATGCAAAAGATGCAATAGACTTACACAATGGTCCCCTCCGGCATACAACTAGGAACATACCGGTCGCTATGGAGGGTGAGAATATGTATGGGCACATAATCATACCATGTAGGATAACTAAGTAGACGGTTATGCTGTTTCATTCCATCTAGCAACAATGCTCTGCACTGTGTGTCTGTGTGTGTGTGTATATATATATATTTTATAGTAATACGTACATATGTTTATTAGCTGCTCTTGCTTGCTTGTTTTTTTTCTTGCCTTCTGATTGTTGCTCTGAGTGTTGCTATCCCTGTGCTGTTGCAATCCTGGAATTTCCCCGTTGTGGGACTAATAAAGGCTTATCTTATCTTATCTTATCTTATCTCTAATAACAGGAAATCTAAGCTACAATTCACAAGGGCTCACCAAAACTGGACAATACAAGACTGGAAAAACACTGCCTGGTGTGAGTCTCTTTTTTTTTTTTTTGCTGCAACATTCAGATGGTAGGGTCAGAATTTGGCATAAACAACATGAAAGAATAGATGAATGAGCAGCCAACAGAACTGCAACAACTATGTGATGCCAGCATATCAATATGGACCAATGTCTCTGAGGAATGTTTCCAGCACCTTGTTGAATCTATGAAGAATTTAGACAGTTGTGAAGGCAACAGGGATCAAACTCAGTAATGCAAAGCACAGCTAATAAAGTAAGTGTATCCATCCATCCATCCATCTTCTACCACTTTTCCGGAGGTCTGGGTCATGGAGGCAGCAGTTTGAGCAGAGAAGCCCAGACTTCCCTCTCCCCAGCCACCTGCTCCAGCTATTTAGAGAGGATACCAAGGCGTTCCCAGACCAGCTGGGAGATGTAGTCTCTCCAGCGAGTCCTGGGTCTACCCCGGGGTCTCCTCCCAGTGGGACGTGCCCAAAACACCTCAAGTGGGGAGCGTCCAGGAGGCATCCTGATCAGATGCCCAAACCACCTCAACTGGCTCCTTTCGATGTGGAGGAGCAGCGGTTCTACTCTGAGCCTCTCCCAGATGACTGAGCTCCTCACCCTATCTCTAAAGGTGAGTCCAGCATTCCTACGAAGAAAGCTCATTTCAGCCACTTGTATCCACGATCTCGTTCTTTCGGTCATCACCCAAAGCTCATGACCATAGGTGAGGGCAGGAACATAGATTGACTGGTAAATCAACAGCTTTGCCTTAGAGCTCAGCTCCCTCTTCACCACAATGGACCAGTACAATGCCCGCATCACTGCACATGCTGCTCCAATCCATCTGTCAAGCTCTCACTCCATTCTCCCCTCAATCATGAATAAGACCCCAAAATACTTAAACTCCTCCACTTGGAGCAGGAGCTTGTCCCCAACCCAGAGAGGACAATCCATTTTTTTTCCAGCAGAGGACCATGGACTCAGACTTGGAGGTGCTGATTCTCATCTCAGCTGCTTCACACTCAGCAGCAAACCATCCCAGTAAGACCTGTAGGTCATTGCTGGATGAAGCCAACGGGACAACATCATCTGCAAGCAACAGAGATGAGATCCTGTGGTCATCAAGCATGACACCTTCTGTTCCCTGGCTGCGCCTAGAAATCCTGTCCATAAAAATTATGAACATGATCGGTGACAAAGGGCAGCCCTGGTGGAGTCCAACTCTCATTGGGAATGAGTCTGACCGAGTGTTGGCAATACGAACCAAACTCTGACAACGGTTGTATAGAGACTGAATAGCTCATAATAACAAGCCCAATACCCCATACTCCTGAAGCACCCCCCACAAAAAACCACGAGGGATGCGGTTGAATGCCTTCTCCAAGTCCACAAAACACATGTAAACTGGTTGGACAAACTCCCACGAACCCTCAAGGATTCTCGAAAGGGTAAAGAGCTGGTCCGATGTGCCAAGGCCAGGACAAAAACCACATTGCTCCTCCTGAATCCAAGACCAAGAACCCGGCCAGACTGTCCTCTCCAGTACCTTGGCATAGACCTTCCCAAGGAGGCTGAGGAGTGTGATCCCTCTAAAGTTGGAGCACACCCTCCGATCATCTTTTTTGAAGAAAAGGCTTAGAAAGCTTAGAAGAAAAAACATATATTTTTCTTCAAAAAAAAGTAAGTGTATATCATTCTTTATTTAAAAAAAAAAAAATCCACACAGTAATGCAACTGAAGCGCTGTCTCTGAACAATAAATTCCTGCTCTATCATTCTCATGTACTCCTGATGGAAATTTTAAACATGTTGGATGCTGTGAAACAAACACTGTCAGTTAGGGACTGAAGGTTTTAATGAGCCAACAAAGGAATTCAAACAGCAAACATGAACTGAGCAATGGCTGGAGGTAAATGGACGTACATGTCTTTTTTTTTCTTCCCCATTTGCATTTTCTGTGGATTTAATGAGATTTTAAATGGCATGGTCATTTAAACAAACTGCAGACCTAGAGAGTTATGCTGAAGTAATTATTAGGGTGTAATGGAAACCTGTCAATCAGATCTGGATTAATTTCAACATAGAATATTCCCTGTGAGGCAACCCTCTGCTGTCAATTTAGTCACTGTAGACCCAGCATGGGGAGAATACTTTTGTGATGTTTGCATTTTAAATGAGGGAGGTCATAAAGAAGTTTTTTTTTTCTCTCTCTATGATGCTGAGCTGTGAATTCTGTGCCAGAGCATGAATGCACATGTTATTTTTTTCATTCAGCTCACTTCAAATGCTATGCTTGGTGTTTCAGGTGCACTACAGGGAACCGCTTTTCCTTAGCTTCGTGTAAAACCGGTAGCACATCTGGTTTTGATACTTGCCTCAGTGCAACTGATAGAACTGCTGCTGAAAATGATATTTTTATCTTGTATTGTTATTTCAGAAAACATAGCAACTTCTGTGTCTGCCCATCAATTTCAGTCTCTATCCAGATAAGTGATTAAAGCTGATATGGTGCCTGCAGGGCCTCGTGGAACTTCTAGTTGCAGATCAGACATAACACAAAAGATGTGCCCCTTCTATTATATGGAATTTGCTATATTACAACAGCATGATAACTGTTGCCTTCACATTTGACCATGGGGAGTTAGCGTGCTTCTGATTGGCTCGCATAACGCAGGATTTCTCTTTGGACCAGAAGATTCAAAGACACCCCGGCAGAGTGGCTGACAGCAGCCATTTCATTAAAACATGAGTGAATGCATTAGGATCTTAAATTGGATTTTTAGCTCTGTGATCACAACAGCTTTACAGAGAGCATAAGGTCATAAAGACCATGAACTTGTCAGGGAAAATGTAATGTGCCGATTAAGCATGAAGATAAGTTTTATTAAAGGGGATTGTATCTGCTTATGAAGCACAGCCAGCTATCTTATTTTGAACTTGTGCTTTATAAAAGGGCAAGAAATTAAAAACTTAAAGGTAGGGTGCCTATGATTTTTTGAAATACACTTTTTATACTCATAAAGTCTGTCTTGATGGTGTAACCCAGAGGTAAAGCTATCAGAATAAAAAAAAAAAAAAAACAACTGTTAATAATAACGGCAATAAATGCTTGAATGTAAAAAGCCAGAATATAAGTTTATATGGTTAAATATTACTGAAAACATCTACAAAGTTATATTTCATATTACTACATTTTATTTGGGTAAAAAAAATGTTAAAACATGCCAATTCATTGTCATTTATGTTTTAAGATAGCTGAAATGCATTTAGACTCTTATTTTGAAGAAAACATTGCTGCATAGCTCATGCCACAGGCAAACAGCCAATCGGATTGCTGCAGGCTTTTTCCTGCACAAAGCAAAGGAAATGCCACAACCACACAAAAAGTGCTGCACAGAGAGAGAGAAGAAAGGAGTAAAAATAGAGCAGAGAGACAAGTCTAAACTAACCTAAAAGCTATTTTTGCACTCTGAATAAGTTTTTTTTTTTTTTCTAACCTGTCTTGGTTGTACATGAAGTAACAGAACTCGGTATTGTTGGGTTTTCCAACCAGTCGTGGGTTCTGGAGATTTGTGTACGTGTGTTTATCGGGACTTGGCAAACTTAGGTTGGGATGAAGATATGTCGAATTAGAGCAGGATTTGAAGATTTGGAGAACATGTGCTTGAACCGTGATGGCGAGCCACCCTTGTGTGAACTGTGCATGAGCCAGCAAGCTAGAGGGCGTGCCACTCCTCTACTGGACGTGCATGGTTTTCATCTGAACTGGTATGATCCATCCACATTTCCACCAAAAACAGTGGGTTCAGGATAAAAACACTGGACTGCTAATTCAGAAGAATTAAAGTATTACTAGACTTCAAAGAAAAAGACTTTTATTCTGTGGTTAATAGATTTGTTCAGTCTTTTGCTGAATTGTTTTGAGTTTTGTAATTTTTTTTAATAATTTTATTTGATTGACCATACATGATTATACTGTAAAGGTATTGTTTACAATACAATGTTAATTGTTTGGTTGTAAACAACAAAACAATGGTAATGGTTAAACTTAAAGGGTACCTCTACTAAACTTGAAAGGAATTTGAAATGAAATAGAACTAAACTAATTTGAACAAAACAGAGATAACTCAAGTAGGTTAAAGAACTAGCTTGAACTGAACTAAAAGAAATTAAAAGTTGCAACCTATTAAAATAAGACTAAATTAAATCCTTTTAAACCTAACTAAAAGGTCTAAACACAAAAGGGGATTTATTCTATGTTACTGCATGTCATTGTTTTCTTGTCCATTTAATAATAAGCCAGTATTTTAAACATACTTCCTGGCCTGTGGTCTCTTCTTTATCAAAAGTTCATTACTGCTCCTGTAGTCTAATCTAGGTGACTCTGATACTGGTCCATCATCATCATTGTCCTATTACACTGTGTTGTATGCTAGTACATACTATACAGCCCATCCATCCATCCATCTTCTTCCGCTTAATCCTTTTCGGGTCGTGGGGGGGCTGGAGCCTATCCCAGCATCGTTGGGCGAGAGGCAGGGTACACCCTGGACAGACTGCCAGTTCATCGCAGGGCCAACACAGAAAGACAGACAACCATTCACTCTCACATTCATACCTAAGGACAATTTAGAATCCCCAGTTTGAGGCCAGTTAACCTAACTTGCATGTTTTTGGCATGTGGGAGGAAATCGGAGAAATCCCGGAGTAAACCCACGCAGACACGGGGAGAACATGCAAACTGCACACAGATCACTGTTGGACAGGGGCTGGGATCGAACCCATTCCCTGTAATTAACCCTTGTAGGTGTTACAGAAGTGGTGAGCCAGCCAGGTGCAGTTAAAACCTTGTTTGACCCAGACCCTAAAATAGACCAAGCCCGGAAGAAAAAAATGGACATTGCTGACAAAGAGAACATTAAAATCCCAAACTCAGTTGTCATTAGTGGGTTCACTGATACAAGCCTTGATGAAGATTTAACTGACTTCTTGAACAAGTGTGGGCGCATATCAAGAACCATAAAGATTGATTATCCGCATTCTCCACATCAAAACAATGCTATTGTTGAGTATGAGAGTGGAGCTGCCTTGACAGCCCTTGAACCCTTGCTGCCCTATACTCATGAAAGTCAAAATGTGAAATACCAAATCAGAGCCCTCTCAACTGAGTACATGGAAACAGTCACCAAGAGTGTCTCTCAAACAGACGCTTCTTTCCGTCTTAGACAGTTCTCAGGCAAACTCCCTTGTCCTAGTCACAAGGTAGACTTTGACACATGACGCAACAGCGTTGAGCTTGTACTCCAAGACCCAGATCTGTCCGATTTACCGCGCTCTCGAAAGATTTTAGACAGTCTTGTGCCACTGAACCTGCAGCAAATGTAGTCAAACCTTTAGACCCTAAAGCTTTTCCTTTTGCTTACATTGAGCTGCTTAATTCGGCATTTGGCATAGTAGAATATGGCAATGAGCTTATTGCTAAGTTTCTTTACACATTCCAAGATTCAGGCGAAAAGCCCTCCCAGTATCTCCATCAGTTACATACAGATCTCGCCAAAGCTCAGAAAAGAGATGGTGTTTCAGACACTGAGGTAGACTGACATCTGCTGTGTCAATTCTGTCGCGTGTGTTGGGATAATGCTCTTCTAGCAGACCTTCAGCTAGAAAGAAAGAAAGATAACCCACCCCCGTTTGCAGCGCTATTGTTACAGTTAAGAGTAGAAGAAGATAAGCACATAGCAAAAGAAAGCAGAATGAAAAAACACTTTCTTGTGACCAGGCCAAAAGTAGCTTCACACACTATAGCTGCTAACACTGACTTCTCAGGGCCTGCCATGCACAATGATCTCACTGAAATGCGAGCACAAATAACTGAGCTATAGGGTCAACTCACAAAGATAAAAGCGCAAAAAGCAGAACAACCAGCTATTCCTCCAAACAACATTGTCAAAGAACTAAAAGTGCAAATCACTGAACTTCAGAGACATCTTGCCAAACTCAAACCACCAAGTTCTCACAAAAAGAAAGCTGACACAGCAAAAGCCAATACCAAGACAAAGCCCAAAACCAAAGTAGCTGAACAAACACAATTGACACCCCCAGTTGCTACAGACCAAAGCCCTGGTATTGTTTCCAATGCCGCAAAGATGGTCATATCGTGTCCGCCTGCTCCAACGAGCCAGATCCATCTTTAGTCACTGAAAAGAGACAACAGTTAAAAGACAAACAAAGCAACCAAAAGCAGCCTTTAAAACTGAAACCAGCCCTCATTGCGAGACAAATGAGTGCTTCCAATGAAACCAGTCCCAATCAGAAATGCAAAACCCAAAAGCGTTCTTTCTACAACAAATCAGCAACTGCCAAACTACCCAAAGGATTAATCGGAGCTAACTACACAGCTCAAGTGCAAATCAATAACCAAAATTGCAACTGCCTTCTCAATACAGTGTCTCAAGTGACCACAGTGTCCCAATCATTCTATGAAAACAATCATTCAGACCATGAAATCCATCCAATAAACGAGTTGCTTGAAATAGAGGCTGCAAATGGTGAAAATGTCCCTTATTCAGGCTTCATTCGTGTTGATATCACGGTCCCAAAGAACTGTTTTGGCTCTGAAACCCGTGTCCACCTTTGTATTAGTTGTTCCAGATACTCGCTCTAACATCCAGTTTTCTCTGTTAACTGGCACCAACACATTAGATCTCCTTTATGAAAGTTTATCCCTGGCCAATACCGATCTTTATGGTTACCTTATGGTTACAGGGTAGTAAGTAAGTAAGTAAAATTTATTTATATAGCACTTTTCACAGAAAGGATCACAAAGTGCTGCACAATAAAATAAAACACATCACAAATACAATAATAAAGGCATAAAAGCATTAAATAAAAACAAACAAAAAACCCCAAATCAAACTAAAAAGCCTGTTTAAACAACAGTGTCTTCAGCTGCTTTATAAAAGCCTCGACAGAGTCTATTGAGCGCAAAGACAATGGTAGAGCATTCCACAATTTTGGTGACACTGTCTGAAAGGCTCTGTCACCTCTAGTTTTAAAATGGGTTTGAGGGGCAGCCAATAAAAGTTGATCCGAGGACCTCAAAGACCACGAGGAGTTACAGCCGTGGACAAAATTGTTGGCACCTCTCTGTTAATGAAAGAAAAACCCACATTGGTCACAGAAATAACTTGAATCTGACAAAAGTGGTAATAAAGAAAAATTCTATGAAAATTAACCAATGAAAATCAGACAATGCTTTTGAATTGTGGTTCAACAGAATTACTTTAAAAAACAAACTCATGAAACAGGCCTGGACAAAAATGATGGTACCCCTAGAAAAGATTGAAAATAATGTGACCATAGGGGCATGTTCAACCCAAGATGTGTCCTCTAATTAACATCACAGGTGTCTACAAACTTGTAATCAGTCAGTCAGCCTATTTAAAGGATGACAAGTAGTTACTGTGCTGCTTGGTGACATGGTGTGTACCACACTAAACATGGACCAGAGGAAGCAAAGGAGAGAGTTGTCTCAGGAGATTAGAAAGAAAATTATAGACAAGCATGTTAAAGGTAAAGGCTATAATACCATCTCCAAGCAGCTTGATGTTCCTGTGACTACAGTTGCATATATTATTCAGAAATTTAAGATCCACGGGACTGTAGTCAACCTCCCTGGACGTGGCCACAGGAGGAGACGGATAATACGATTGGTAACAAAAGAGCCCAGAACAACCTCTAAACACATTCATGGTGAACTCCAAGGTCATGATGCATCAGTGTCAGATTGCACCAGCTGTAGTTGTTTGAGCCAAAATGGACTTCATGGGAGACGACCAAGGAG
Organism: Pholidichthys leucotaenia; assembly: GCA_020510985.1. Taxonomy (NCBI): domain Eukaryota; kingdom Metazoa; phylum Chordata; class Actinopteri; order Cichliformes; family Pholidichthyidae; genus Pholidichthys; species Pholidichthys leucotaenia. The sequence goes on along the minus strand of CM035836.1, from coordinate 382,358,181 downwards.
GACACCACTGTTGAAAACAAATCATAAAAAAGCCAGACTGGAATTTGCCAAACTGCATGTTGACAAGCCACAAAGCTTCTGGGAGAATGTCCTATGGACAGACGAGACAAAACTGCAACTTTTTGGCAAGGCACATCAGCTCTATGTTCACAGACGCAAAAATGAAGCATACCAAGAAAAGAACACTGTCCCTACTGTGAAACATGGAGGAGGTTCTGTTATATTCTGGGGCTGCTTTGCTGCATCTGGCACAGGGTGTCTTGAATCTCTGCAGGGTACAATGAAATCTCAAGACTATTAAGGTATTCTAGAGAGAAATGTGCAGCCCAGTGTCAGACTGCTTGGTCTCAGTCGCAGGTCATGGGTCTTGCAACAGGATAATGACCCAAAACACACAGCTAAAAACACCCAAGAATGGCTAAGAGTGAAACATTGGACTATTCTAAAGTGGCCTTCTATGAGCCCTGATCTAAATCCTATTGAACATCTGTGGAAGGAGCTGAAACATGCCATCTGGAGAAAGCACCCTTCAAACCTGAGACAACTGGAGCAGTTTGCTGATGAGGAGTGGGCCAAAATACCTGCTGAGAGGTGCAGAAGTCTCATTGACAGTTACAGAAATCGTTTGATTGCAGTGATTGCCTCAAAAGGTTGTGCAACAAAATATTAAGTTAAGGGTACCATCATTTTTGTCCAGGCCTGTTTCATGAGTTTGTTTTGTAAAATAATTCTGTTGAACCACAATTCAAAAGCATTGTCTGATTTTCACTGGTTAATTTTCATAGAATTTTTATTTATTACCACTTTTGTCAGATTCAAGTTATTTCTGTGACCATTGTGGGTTTTTCTTTCATTAACAGAGGGGTACCAACAATTTTGTCCATGTGTGTATACACATTAAGCAGCTCAGTGATGTATTTAGGGGTCTGATCATGAATAGCTCTAAAAACAAGAACTAAAATTTTAAACTGAATCCTAAAACCAACTGGGAGCCAGTGAAGTGCTGCCAAAACCAGTGTATTGTGAGCCCTTTTCTTAGTGTGAGTTAAAAATCTGGCAGCTGAATTTTGAACAACCTGGAGGCGTTGAAGGTGCTTTTGGCTCAGACAAATAAAAAGACTATTACAATAGTCTAAGCGAGAAGAAATAAAAGTATGAATAACCATCTCAAGTTCCGCCTTTGACACCAGGGTTCTCAACTTAGAAATATTCTTCAGATGGAAGAAACAATTTCTAATTAATTGATTAATGTGGTGTTCAAAAGATGTAGCCGAGTCAAAACTGACACCAAGATTCCGAAGACTCGCCTGGACAGAGAAACCTAGTGTACCCTTGTGGTGCTTAATAAGCGGGATCTTGTTTTCAGAAGCGATAATTAATGTCTCTGTCTTATCTGAGTTAAGCTGTAAAAAGTTTGCACTTAACCACTGTGTGATGTTAGACAAGCAGTTAGTTAAAGATGATAGCATGTAAAACTCAGACTCTTTAAAAGAGCAATACAACTGAATATCATCATCAGCATAAAGTTGATAAGAAATATCATTGAATTGGCTAATTATCCATCCAAGTGGCAAAATGTAAATTAGAAATAAAATGGGTCCTAGAACTGATCCTTGTGGTGCCCCACATGAATACTGTGCTATTTCAGAAAGGATCTGATTCATGGACACATTAAAGGTTCTTCCTGAGAGGTATGATAAAAACCACTTTAAAACAGAACCAGACAATCCTAGCTCTTTGAGTCTGTTGATCATTATACAGTGATCAACACTATCAAAGGCAGAAGAAAGATCCAATAAAACCAAAACTGTGTATTTATCAGTGTCAGCCGCCATCATCAAATCAAATCAAATCAAATCAACCTTTGTCATATTGCTGTACATACAACTGTAGTGCAGGCAAGATGAAATCGTGTTTCTCTCGGCATCCATATAAGTAAAAAGAACATAATTTAAGACACACTCACACACACCCTCACCCCCCACCCCAACACAGCCATTCACACTTCCCTGAGACATACTTGAAAACTAACCAGAACTATAATATACAAATAATATACATAATGTTCATAGGTGCAGTAGTATGTATGAGAAATTCCGGATCAACTGCTCAGCATCCTAACAGCTTGTGGAAGGAAGCTGGTAATCAGTCAGGTGTTTCTGCCTTTGATGCTCCGGAATCGTTTGCCAGATGGCAGAAGTTCAAAGTGTTTATGCAGAGGGTGAGAATGGTCCTTGACAATGTTCAGTGCCCTGCTCCTACAATGGTTCTGAAAAAGTTCTTGGACAGAGGAGAGGGAAACTCCAATTACCCTCTCAGCTCCCTTAACTATCCTCTGCAGGGCTTTTTTGTCTGACATACTGCAGCTGGAGTGTCCATTTTGCAATGCAGAACGTCAGAACACTCTCCACCACACCTCTGTAGAAGGTCCTGAGGATGCAGATGGGGAGAGAGGCCTGTTTGAGTTTCCTCAAGAAGTACAGTCTCTGCTGGGCCCGCTTCCTGATCCCCAAGGAATTCTTGCTCCAGGTCAGGTCCTGCGAGATCTGCACTCCGAGGAACTTGATGTTCTCCACTCTTTCCACTAAATGGCCGCCGATACTGAGAGGGACGTGTTCAGACTGTGACCGCCGGAAGTCGATAATCATCTCCTTCGTTTTGTCCACGTTGAGCACCAGATTGTTCTCCCCTGCACCAGCCCTCCAGGTCTCTCACTTCTTCCCTGTAGATTGATTCCTCATCCCTCTGAATAAGTCCCACCACCGTGGTGTCGTCTGCAAACTTAATAATCTGGTTCCCCTCGTGTCTGGATACACAGTCATGTGTTAGAGGTATAAACAACAGTGGACTGAGTACGCAGCCTTGAGGGGATGCGGTGCTCAGCGTGATAGAGTTGGAGATGTTATTTCCAACCCGGACAGACTGAGGTCTCTCAGTCAGGAAATCCAGGATCCAGAGACATGTGGCGGTGTTTAGACCAAGAAGGAGTAATTTCTCCATCAGTCTCTGGGGAATAATGGTGTTGAATGCTGAACTGAAATCAATGTACAGGAGTCTGGCATAGGTGTCTTTCTGATCCAGGTGGGTGATGACAGAGTGCAGGGTGGTAACTATAGCATCCTCCGTGGAGCGGTTTGAACGATATGCAAACTGGAGCGGGTCATGTGATGCAGGGAGGCAGGCTGTGATGTGTGGTTTGACAAGCCGTTCAAAACACTTCATCACAATTGGTGTCAGGGCAACAGGACGGTAGTCATTCAGACAGGACACAACTGGTTTCTTTGCCACCGGTACTATGGTAGAGGTCTTAAAGCATCTGGGAACGATGGCCTGACTCAGGGAGATGTTATAAATGTCAGTCAGGACATCCACCAACTCGCTCGCGCAGTCTCGGAGCACACGTCCCGGGATGTTGTCCGGACCTGCAGCTTTACGTGGGTTGACCCTGGTTAGGGCCCTCCGTGTGTCCGCTGTGTTGATGGTGATAGCTGGCCCAACCGATGGTGGAGATGGGCCAGCCCTCCCTCTGATTGTCGGGTTTGATGCTTCAAAATGTGCAAAGAAGTTGTTGAGCCTGTCTGGGAGCCAATCGTCGTCATCATCGACCCCCTGCCTAGACTTATAGTCCATCAGCGCCCGAACTCCCTGCCACATCCGCTTGGTGTTCCTCGTGTCACAGAGGTGTCCCTGGATTTTCTCCGCATAGGCGCGCTTCGCCGTCTTAATTCCCTTTGAGAGCGCAGACCTGGCTGAGCCGAGGGCGATCCTGTCCTTCACTCTGAAGGCTGCATCTCTGGCTGTGAGCAGCGAGCGCACCTCTGCAGTCATCCAGGGCTTATGGTTGCCCCGTGCAGTGATAGTCTTCACTATAGTGACATCCTCCGTGCACTTCGCGATGTAGCTGGTGACCGTTTCAGCATACTCCTCCACATCTGTCCTGTCTCCCTGGGAGGCTGCTATTTTGAAGACCTCCCAGTCTGTGTGCAGAAAACAGTCCTTAAGTGCTGAGGTTGCACTCTCTGGCCAAATCCTGATTTGTTTCACTACTGGCCTGCTGCGCTTCAGTAAAGGTTTGTAGGCAGGCACCAGCATGACAGATAGGTGGTCAGAAAGGCTGAGGTGGGGGCGGGGTGTTTCCTTATTAGCATCTGTGTTTGTGTACACCAAGTCCAACATATTCTCTCCTCTTGTCTTAAAGTCTACACATTGTTTAAACTTGGGGAGCACAGTCTTTAAACTGGTGTGGTTAAAATCCCCCGCAACCACCACAAAATTGTCCGGGTGTGAAGTTTGAATTTCACTAATAGCATCGTGCAGCTCTCCGAGTTCCTCTTTAGCATTAGCTTTAGCATTAGCGCTCAGCGCTATGTAAACAGCAGCTACAAACATGTTGCTGAATTCCCTCAGCAGATAAAATGGCCGACAATTTACAATAAGGAACTCCGCCAACGGAGAGCAGTGTTTAGATACTAACATGGCGTTAACGCACCAGTTCTTGTTAACATAGATGCATAGGTCCCCCCCACGGCTCTTACCAAAGCTCGCAGCTACTCTATCCGCCCAGAACGATGTCGTACCTTCCAGTTGAATGGCCGCTTCAGGGATGTTGTCGTGGAGCCATGTCTCCATGAACGCAAGCACACAGAAGTCCCTCCACTCTCTCCGGGTTTCTCTCAGCAGACGCAGCTCGTCCAGCTTGTTGTCGAGGGAGCGGACATTAGAGAGAAGGAGCGACGGTACTGCTGGTCTGGAGGGGTTAGCCTTTAGCCTAGCATGAATCCCAGCCCTTTTTCCTCGCTTTTGCTTGCGTTCGCTCCGCTTACGCCTCCTCCTTTCCCGGGTAGCTTCCAGCTTAAACTCCGACAAAATTCCATGCTGGCGTAGAATGTCCATGTCACAACCCAGCACCGCGATTCTTGCAGCGTGCAGTACCTTGATGTTTAATAAGGTCTCACGGTTGTAAGTTTTACAGAATGTACGTCTGGGATGATCAAAACTCTCACACTCGCTGATGCCAAGAGGGGCCGCTGTGTCCATGCGTGCCGCCATCATAATGTCACTGGAGACTCTGACTAAAGCTGTTTTGGTCAAATGATTTTTCCGAATGCCCGACTGAAATTTATCCATGATATTACAGTTTGCTAAAAATGACATAAGCTGCTCATCCACTACCTTTTCCAGAATTTTTGATATGAAAGGGAGTGTAGAGATTGGCCTATAGTTATTTGGCTGCGATAGATCCAAACTCGGCTTCTTAAGTATCGGTTCAACCATGGCATGTTTGAGAGGGCTGGGAACCACACCAGCAGAAAGTGAAATGTTTATCAGTTCGACAACTGAAGGACCAATTGACTCAAAAACTGCTAAAAACAGCTAACACTGGAGTGTTGGCTCAGTTGGTAGAGCATCCGCCCCACACCCGGGAGGCAGGGGTTCAAATCCCAGCCGGGTCATGCCAAAGACCATATAAAAGTGGAACTTCCTGGCGTCCAGCTTGGTGCTCAGCAATAATGGAATGGAGGAGGGAAATTTGTGGAGGTGCCTTGCATGGCAGCGGCCCTCTGATTCTACACTTGGGGTGTGTGTGATTAACACAGTAGATAGGTAGATAGGTAAAACACAATCTCGTTCTACTGTACATGATTGGTTGTAGAGTTGAATGACAATAAGGGTGATTTAATTTAATTTAAGTAGGGAGAACATCAGCAGGGGAAGAGGAAGATTTCATCTTCTGCAGCAGAGCCGTGATGTCCTGAAGGGTCACTGGGTTAAAAGTGAACCAAGTACAAGGTGTGGGCATAACACTGGCACAGTTAAAAGAAGATGATGGCAAAATATTTTCCCTGATATCTCTGATCTTATCAACAAAGAAATTAAGAAATTTGTTACTGTCTGCTTTACAGAACACAGGAATTAGAGGGGCAGCAGGTAAGACAAGAGTGTTAATTGTGTCAAATAAGACTCTAGGAGTTTTCTTATTTGTGAAAATTATTTTATTATTATTATTATTATTCAAAATACTGATTCCTGGCATCCCTCAGCATGTCATTTAAGGAGGCTCTAAGTTCCTTTAGATGGAGTCTGTGAACCTCCAATTGGGTGGATTTCCATAAGCGTTTTATCTTATGGCAATTTCTCCTAAAGGATCGAATGGAGTCATTTATCCAGGGATAAGGCTTTTTAGGAGAAGCAAAGACAGATTTCACTGGTGCCACTTTGTCTAAAATAGCCATACAATGGCTGTTAAATGTCTGAGTGAAGGCATCAGGATCTTTAATTCCCAATAGTAAATGTGGCTCAAAAAAAGCAGAGAAGTCATTTGTTGCCTCTTGGTTAATAATCCGCCTTTTTGCTGCCATTTTCAGAGGAGGAGGATTCACAGGGAAGTTAACATTAAAAAGCACACAGCTGTGATCACTGATGGGGAAGTCATCCACGCACACATTTTCAATATTCAAGCCCAAAGAAAAAACAAGGTCCAAGGTATGACCCTTAGCATGTGTAGGGCCTGAAACATGCTGGATGAGGTTATAAAAATGAGTGATGGATAAAAAGTCAACAGCTGTGTTACATGTAACATCATCAATATGAATGTTAAAATCACCAATAATTAAAATCCTCTCCAATTTAATAAGAGAAGATAAAAAGTCTGTAAAATTCGTAAGAAAGACACTTGCAGGACCAGGAGGACGGTAGATTAAAACACAATAAAAGACATTAAAGGTCTCAACTTTTATTATCGGAGACTCAAAAGAGGAGAAGGGCTCAGAGTTTACCAATCTGCACAGGTGGCTGTCCCGGTATACAACAGTGAGTCCTCCACCACGACGCCCAATCTGGGGAGTCCCGATAACAGAGCAGCCAGGGGGACAGAGCTCCTTCAGGTGGAAAAACTCATTTTCTCTCTGCCACATTTCCACCAGGAACATAAAATCCATATCCTCTCTCAAGAAAAGTTCACAAAGAGTGAGGGATGTGTTGGAAATGGAGCGACTGTTAAACAATGCCGTCCGGATGGGTGATGGCTCAGCCACCCTCACAGCTGATCGGAGTGAAACTGACAGCAAGCACCTGACGCGGTCACGTGACTTCCAGCTGCGCCGGGCAGTCAGCCTCCAGTCAGGCAGGACGAATCGAGACCCTGGAGGCAAAACCATGGTCCCGTCCACAAGCGCCCCGGACATAAGTGTCCGCGAGATGGGAGAGCAATCCAGCAGCTGCAGAGGAGCATCCGTAGTCCCATCCTGGATGGGAACCCGCAGCAGACACCGGGTGCGTTCACGGTGACCAAACCAGGAACCCTCAGTCCAGAGGGCTCGTCTCCTCTTAACTTGACAGCCAGCTCTGCAACCCCGTCTCCTGGGCTTCTTCCCAGGCTTACCAGAATGCCAGCTCGCGAAGAGAAGCTGGTACTCAGGTGAGGAGGGAGAACACACAAATGGGGGCGGAAAAGTTTGTCTGTAGCCCTCCCAAGAGTCAAATGATCTTTCTATAGACAGTTTAATCTGGTACAACGACTATCAATCATATCTCAGTGTAGTGAAGACACATTCATTTAGTGATAAAGTTGATATAACAACAACAATGACAAACAGCGAGAGATGACACAGACGAAGTGAGGCAGTAGCCAGGCCAAACACAGGCACCACTTGCCCTCTTGCATCCTGAAGATGCAAGAGGGCAAGATGTGTTGGTGTTCAGTGTGTTACAGCAGAGATAAAAGCAGAAAAAGAACAGTAGCCTTGGTATAGTCAAGTTATCAGGGAAAGAGTCAGAAGTCATTCCCGCGGGTCAAAGTTGATTCTAAGAGGGGTTAGTCCATGTAAACACTAAAACACCAGATAAGTGGGTTGTAGTTGAGTCACCTTCCACATCCTCTTTGCCAGGTGGTGTTCTAGTCATTAACTGTTACTTACCTTTCCTGACAGACTCTCACAAAAGCTTCCCATTGTCCTGCGCAATGAAAGCAAACATGACATTGTCATTCCTGCTAAAAATGTCATTGCTGAAATCTATGCTATTCAAGAAGTAGTTTCAGCCAGTCAGATTGAAATGTCCAAGCAGTCTCAAAACTCTGAGTCAAGCAAACCTGCCCAGCTAAACGTAAACTTTGCAGATTCTCCAGTCCCAAATGAATGGAAAAACAGACTCACGCAAAAGCTCAGTGCAATGCCAGAGGTTTTCATGCAAGATGACTTTGGATACACAAACAAAGAAAAGCACCAGATAAAACTGAACGATGAGACACCCTTTAAACACTGACCCCATCCAATCAGACCACGAGATCTTGACGCTGTCTGTAGACATTTGCAAGAACTCAGTGAGGCAGGCATAATCCGCAAGTCCAAGTCTCCTTTTTCCTCGCCAATAGTCGTGGTTAGGAAGAAAAACTGCAATGTTAAACTCTGCATAGATTATCGCAAGCTGAATCTTAACACAATCAAAGAAACCTATGCTCTCCCTAACTTAGAGGAGGCATTTTCAGCCCTAACTGGATCAAAGTGGTTCTCGGTCCTTGACCTCAAGAGCAGGTACTATCAGATTGCGGTTGATGAGAGAGACAAGCACAAAACAGCCTTTGTATGTCCCATGGGTTTCTTTGAGTTCAACCGCATGCCCCAAGGCATAACAAACGCTCCCAGCACGTTTCAAAGGCTGATGGAGAAGTGCATGGGGGACATTAACCTTAAGGAAGTCTTAGTGTACTTGGACGACCTCATAGTGTTTTCTGAAACCTCGAACAACACAAAACTCACCTTCTTCATGTGCTCAGTCATCTCAGAGACTACGGTCCAAAATTATCCCTTGAAAAATGTTGTTTCTTCCAGACTTCAGTAAGGTACTTAGGGCACATTGTCTCTCAACACGGTGTTGAAACAGACCTTGATAAAGTGTCTGCACTCAAAACATGGCCAAGTCCCAGAAATCTAAAAGAGTTGTGCTCATTCTTAGGTTTCGCTGAATATTATAGGCGGTTTATTAAAGACTCATAGGTGTTACGATGGTTATATAGACATCTTTTCCATTTGAGCACCATTGGACTGTTCCAAGTGATTGGTCAATGGGGCTGTCAGTCAGCGGACACTGCTGCTTAAACATGCAAACTCCTTCCACATTCTGTGATGATTGGTAACTGTCAAGTGATAACCCGGTTGAGATACTGCATATATTTAGATGTTTAGAAAGAGGTGAAAGACATCAACTAGAAGCTTACGTAGCTCACTGTCCAAAAACCAAACATACAGTATTTATTTTGAATTATGTAAAATAGAGGAAATATGAGGTGACTTTTCACCAACACTAGTCCCTGGTATTAGATACACCTGCAAATGTCTCAAATATCTGATTTAACTTTAAATTATGGACAACAAGGACATGCAAAGGTTGAGGTTATTGTTGCCCAGGCAACAGCCTATTTGCCATCTTTGTCTGAGCTGAAAAAAACTGACATGTTAACATTAGAACAGAGATTAGAGGTTAAATTATTTTCTTCTATATATGAAAGTTTTCTCTAATTAGTTAACTTTTCCTTGTAAAATGTGAGGCATTTTCTTTCTATTATAATGACATTTTTCTTGTAAATGTGACTTTATATTAGTAAATATGCAGTTTTTCTTGCTTCTCTCATAATTTATTTTTTGAGACTTTATTCTTAACTTTTCAATTATAAATTTCAAAAATGTACATGTTTTTGTAAACCACAGTTTTTGTTCTTGTAAATTTGAACTTTTACAAGTGCCTTTGGAGCATTCTCATAGATTAGCTCCTTTAAAACTGTTATTTTTTAGATTATTTTTCTCATTTCTTTGCTTTTCTTATAATTACCTCCGCCAAAGGAGGAGGTAATGTTTTTAGTGGCGTTGGTTTATCTCTTGGTTGATTTGTCCTTTAGCAACATAACTCAAAAAGTTATAAATGGATTTTGATGAAATTTTCAGGAAAGGTGTTTAATGCCATGGGGAACAGATGATTAGATTTTGGTAATGATCTGAGAGTGCATACCTCCACCAAGGGCTTTGTTTGAATTTGTGCAGCAGGATTACACAAAAACTAGTGCATGGGTTTGAATGAAATTTTCACCAGAAGTGGTTCTTGACTAGAGAGGAATCCATTACATTTGGTGAGGATCCAAGAATGCATACCTCCACCAAGGCTCCTATCTTCTCACAGAGTGTTAGCAACAGGACTCCAAAACTAATGGATGAATTTGGATGAAATTTTCACCGGAGGTGGTTCTTGGGCTACAGAGGAACCTATAACATTCTGGTGATTATCTAAGAGTGCATACCTCAGCCAAGGCACTTATCCTCTCACAGTGTGTTAGCAACAATACTCCTAAACTAATGGACAGACTTTGATGTAGTTTTCACCGGAAGTGCCTCTAGGCCTACACACAAACCCATTACATTTTGGAGGTGATCCATGAGGGACAGAAGGAGCTTTGGCAGAGGTATGCGCTCTCTGAGTGCTTTTCGAGTTAGAGAATTATTCACAAAATTTTTAAACTTTGTGAAAATTTGAGGCTTTTTTTCACTGATGACTGTTTTCTTTGAATGTGTGGTTTTTCATGTCACAAGTTCACATGTTTTTCTTCCAACTTTTCAGTCTTTTTCTCAATATTTTTCCCCTCATGTGTTTCTGTTTCTAAAAAAAGACTTTTTCTTGTAAATGTTATTTTTCTTTTGTAAGTTTGTGCTATTTTCTCAAAAAAAGAACTTTTTCTCACAAAATTAGTGTATTGTGGGGACACACATTCGTGACCTGCTTTTGGACTCACATTTTAGACCAGAGCAAGGGCAGAGCTTCTGTGGTTATTACAGGAAGCTGCAGGAGAGTTAGCTTTGGTATGCAAAGCTTGAGACTGTGGGATATAATGAGGGGATGCATTGTAGATAGTGGTGTGATATCATGCAGAGAGGATGCATTGTTGCTGTCTTTATAATGCAATGGTTTTGTGAGACAGGATTAATGAGGGGATGCATTGTAGATAGTGGTGTGATATCATGCAGAGAAGATGCATTGTTGCTGTCTTTATAATGCAATGGTTTTGTGAGACATGTGGCCTGTTAACTGTAAGAGTCTTGGTATTTAAGGGCGAGAGTTCCCTTTGTGGCTCTCTTTTTATTCTGCTTCGTGATGTTGGAAGATGTGAATAAAACTGACTCGAGAGATAAACTCTGCCTCGTCATTTTCACATCTCCACACTGGTGACCCTAAGACGTATCATGAAAGAGGAGAATTCCCCCGGGCCAGCCTCGTCAGGAGTCCCCAGCCAAGAGAATGCCGCTACAGTCCAGCTACCGGACTTCTGGCAGAACAATCCACGCTCCTGGTTCACCGCGGTTGAGGTGCAGTTCAACCTCCGGGGGATATCGGTAGATGCCACAAGATTCTACCACGTAGTCGCAAAGCTGGACAACAACACGGTCCAGCATGTGGAGAGCCTGATCGACCAGCTGCCGGACAACGACAAATACGGCACGTTGAAGGCTGCACTCATCCAGCAATTCACCCCCTCGGCGGAGGAGCGAGCAGAGAGGCTCCTGGGGCTGACGGAGTCAGAAAATGACATGCCCGCGAACCTGATGGAGAAGTTGTTGAGGTTGAAAGACTCTGACAACGATCACTTCATTTTCACCCACCTCTTCCTCAGGACTCTACCGTCAGCAGCAAGTCCGACCCTCGCCTGTTCGCCACTGTTGGCCCAACGGGACTACCACGCGCTGGGCCGAGAAGCGCAGCGGATTGTCAACGCCACCAAGCGGCGCGCAGCCGCGGCCGCTGCAGCAGAACTCAGCGTGGCGACCGGAGACGACAGGAGGCCAGAGGCAGCGGTGCCAGACTCACCGACGACGGCGGCAGGGGCCAGGGAACGCGGATCGGACGTCCTCTGTTTCTGCCATCGCTGCTTCACAGAGAGGGCACACAAATGTGTACCACCGTGCCAGTTCGGGCGTTCGGGAAAATGCCAAGACCGGGGGTCGGTAGCAGCCGTGGCCCTCGGGGAGGAGAACAAGCTGCTATACTTGTCGGACACACGCTCGAGGAGGCAGTTCCTCATCGACACAGGCTTCCAGTTGAGTTTCATCATGCCTTCCTACGCGGACAGACTAGCTGGTTCCGGAGGTCCCCGGGTGTCAGCAGCGAACGGCTCGGAGATTAAGACCTTCGGTGAGAAGACTCTGCTTCTGTCTCTACACGGCTGTACATTTGAGTGGACTTTTGTTGTAGCAGCAGTAAATTTCAATATGTTGGGGGCTGATTTTCTGTGCTCGCATGGTTGGTTGGTTGATCTCGCTAACAGGCGCTTGGTTAATGCACTTTCTTTTGATTCTCTCCCCTGCACAGCGCGAGTGGCCCCGCCAACAGCACAAGCCAACGTCACAGCAGCAGGTGGTAAGTTCCACACACTGCTCACTCAGTTCCCAGCACTCACGGTCCCCACATTTTCGACAACAGTCGCTAAGCACGGGCTGGAACATTTTATTACCACTACCGGACCGCCCGTTTTTGCAAAAGCTCGGTGCTTGGACGCAGCTAAACTAGCCATAGCGCGCGAGGAATTTGCCAACCTAGAGAGGTTGAGCATTATCAGACGTTCAAACAGTCCATAGGCTTCCCCACTGCACATGGTCCCGAAAGCCGATGGATCATGGCGACCTTGCGGGGATTTCCACAGGTTAAACAACGCTACAGCTCATGACCGCTACCCAATCCCGCATATCCAAGATTTTTCCGTTCATTTAGCAGGGGCACACGTTTTTTCTAAAATAGACTTGGTCCGCGGTAACCATCAAGTCCCAGTGCGCGCTGAGGACATACCCAAAACAGCGGTAATAACTCCGTTTGGCCTCTTCGAGTTTTTACGCATGCCATTCGGACTTAAAGGGGCGGCTCAGATGTTCCAACGCATGATGGACGCGGTGCTTCGCGATCTCCCTTTCGTGTTTGTCTACTTGGACGATATTTTAGTAGCCAGCGCGTCCGAAGACGAACACGAAAAACACCTGGCCACAGTTTTCCGAAGGTTGGGAGATCACGGGTTAATAATCAACCCAGCGAAGTGTCAGTTCGGGGTGGCGCAGATCGATTTTTTAGGACACCGCGTCTCCGCAGAAGGAGCAGTTCCCCTTCCTGATAAAGTGCGTGCGGTGGCAGATTTTCCCCGGCCACAGATGGTCAGGGCGTTGCAGGAGTTTTTGGGAATGGTGAATTTTTATAACAGTTTTCTCCCCCGCGCGGCGCAACTCATGCAGCCGCTGTATGCCGCACTCAAAAAAAAGAAACCCGCGGATAAGGTCGAGTGGTCCCCGGAGCGGGACCAAGCATTCTCGGAGGTGAAAGCAGCTTTGGCAAGGGCTGCGTTGTTGGCACACCCAGACCCAACTGCCCGCATAGCGCTCACCACTGACGCTTCAGAGGTGGCCATAGGGGCGGTCGTGGAGCAACATGTAGCCGGGGTTTGGCAGCCCCTTGCTTTTTTCAGCAGGACCTTGCGCGATAGCGAACGTAAATACAGCGCATTCGACAGGGAGCTGCTTGCTCTCCATTTGGCCATTCGCCACTTTCAGTTCTGGCTGGAGGGACGCTCTTTCACCGCGTTCGTTGACCACAAACCGCTCACATTCGCGATGGCCAAGGTTTCCGAACCGTGGTCGGGCCGGCAGCAGAGACAGCTGGCCATCATATCCAGCATGTGGCGGGCAAACTCAATGTAGTTCAGACTGCCTCTCGTGTGCCGTAGCGGCCCCAGTCAGCGTGGGAATAGATTACGCAGCCATGGCCGCGGAGCAGGGTAGTGACGTGGATGTGTGCGCGCTCCAGTCTGGACCAACAGGGTTAAGGCTGGAGAACAGGGTGCTGCAAGACGGTATACCCCCCCTAATCTGCGATGTCTCCACGGGTCGGCCGCGACCAGTAGTACCAGCTGTGTGGCGCCGCCGCGTTTTTGACTCGATTCATTCTTTGGCGCACCCGGGAGGGCGCGCGTCGGTCAAAATGGTAGGAGAAAAATTTGTGTGGCCGAGCCCCCGCAAGCAAGTGAAAGAGTGGGCAGCAGCCTGCACGGCGTGTCAACGAGCCAAAGTACACAGGCACACGAGAGCTCCTTTGAAGCCGTTTCACATTCTGGCCAAGAGGTTCGACCACGTTCATGTGGACCTCGTGGGCCCCCTCCCGCTGTCACAAGGGTGCACACACCTTCTCACAATGGTAGACCGCACCACGCGCTGGCCTGAAGTGGTTCCGCTGGCATCAACCACGGCCGAGGAGGTTGCGCGCGCGTTTTTAACAGCTTGGGTGGCGCGCTTCCGCGTTCCATCAGATGTTACGTCCGACAGAGGCCCTCAATTTGTTTGAGCTTTGGTCGACAATGGCCCGCAGCCTGGGTGTCACAATTCACCACACAACCGCATACAATCCGCAGGCTAACGGGTTATGCGAACGTTTTCATAGGTCATTGAAAGCAGCTCTCAGGGCGTCACTGATGGGTGCAAATTGGGTAGACAAGTTACCGTGGGTGTTGTTGGGGTTGCGTTCTGCGCCTAAAGAGGACTTAGAAGCCTCCCCAGCAGAGCTCGTGTTTGCGTAGCCACTCCGGCTCCCTGGGGAGTTTCTCCCAGATAATCCTGCGCCAGATACCTCCCCGTCTCAGCTGTTGTGGAGTGACATAGAATCAAACACGCTGCCCGGTCCCGCGCACCAATTTTCTGCGCGTTTTTGTGCCTAAAACTTTGAAGAACGCAGAGTTTGTTTTTGTCAGACACGATGCGCACCGAACCCCGCTACGACCGCCTTATGCCGGACCCTTCAGAGTGCTGGAAACAGGGGACAAGCAGGTTTTGCTAGATTTGGGGGGTAGGGAAGAGAAAGTTGGCATAAACAGACTCAAACCCGCTTTTGTGGTGGCAGATGAGCAAGTGCTGTTGGCGAGGGCCCCGTGGTGAGGCAGACCCCCGCGGAGGGCTTCACAGAGTAATGTTTCCCCAGAACCCCCACAGGTGCTGACAAAAGGTTTCCACCCCCAGACGGCAAACCCCCAGCGTGACAGCGCCGCGGAGACGTCCAACCCCAGCTACAGCAGATACAGCAGGAGACGGAAGCCCAGACAGCTGTTGGACAAATGTGTATTGATACTATCGTGGCATGCATGTTGTTTTTCCCTTGTTTGTTCTAAAATGCTGGGGGGGCTTTGTGTGGGGACACACATTCGTGACCTGCTTTTGGACTCACATTTTAGACCAGAGCAAGGGCAGAGCTTCTGCGGTTATTACAGGAAGCTGCAGGAGAGTTAGCTTTGGTATGCAAAGCTTGAGACTGTGGGATATAATGAGGGGATGCATTGTAGATAGTGGTGTGATATCATGCAGAGAGGATGCATTGTTGCTGTCTTTATAATGCAATGGTTTTGTGAGACAGGATTAATGAGGGGATGCATTGTAGATAGTGGTGTGATATCATGCAGAGAAGACGCATTGTTGCTGTCTTTATAATGCAATGGTTTTGTGAGACATGTGGCCTGTTAACTGTAAGAGTCCTGGTATTTAAGGACGAGAGTTCCCTTTGTCGCTCTCTTTTTATTCTGCTTCGTGATGTTGGAAGATGTGAATAAAACTGACTCGAGAGATAAACTCTGCCTCGTCATTTTCACATCTCCACAGTATCTTTTTAATAATTTTACTGTTTTCTTATGCATTCTCAGTGATTTTTTTTGCACACATACAGGTATGACTGTTTTTCTCATAAATTTGCAACTTCTCTCATGAATTTGTGACTTTTTTCTTATAAAGTCAGACTTTTTTCTTGTAATTTTGCTCTTATTTCAGGTTAGAGCAGTAGCCCCTCATGTCTGTGCATGTCCCTGATGATATTCCTAAATCACTTTTGATAGAATAATTTTCAGCATAAACATTCTGAGTCAAAAATCAGGTGGAATGTTTGAATGTAAGTATATTTATTTACCCCATGGCCACTGGGGGAGAGATTACATGAGCATGGCCTTTAGTCCACGCACACTGAATCTCTCACCATACATTTCTAAGCCTGGTGTTTTTTATAGCTGTAAGGACAGATAAACAAAGGGGAGAAGTCCTTGAGGGATCTTGGAGACATCTGAAGGCAGTCTAAGTGTCTATAAATCTAATCTATTCCTGGTCACAGAAACTTAGCAGAGCAGGTTAATAAAACAAAGGAGATTATCTAGGTCACCCTTTACATCTCTGCTGACCTGCATTCACTCACACGCACATTCACTGAAGGCCACAGATAGAGAATAATTGCTCACAGAAACACCAAAACTATATCAGATATGAAAGAATAATATAAAGGAATATATGAACTTCAAATATATATATGAACTTCATATGAACTTCATATGAAGCATCAAACTCGACAATCAGAGGGAGGGCCGGCCCACCCCCACCATCGGTCGGACCAGCTTTTACCATCAACACAGCGGACACACGGAGGACCCTATCCAGAGTCAACCCACGCAAAGCTGCAGGTCCAGACAACATTCCGGGACGTGTGCTCTGAGACTGCGCGAGCGAGTTGGCAGATGTCCTGACTGACATTTATAACATCTCCCTGAGTCAGGCCATCGTTCCCAGATGCTTCAAGACCTCTATCATTGTACCGGTGGCAAAGAAACCAGTGGTGTCCTGTTTGATGGACTATCGTCCTGTTGCACTGACACCAATTGTGATGAAGTGTTTTGAACGGCTTGTCAAACCACACATTACAGCCTGCCTCCCTGCATCACACGACCCGTTCCAGTTTGAATATCGTTCAAACCGTTCCATGAGGATGCTGTAGTCACCACCCTACACTCTGTCATCACCCACCTGGACCAGAAAGACACCTACGCCAGACTCCTGTACATTGATTTCAGTTCAGCATTCAACACCATTATTCCCCAGAGACTGATGGAGAAATTACTCCTTCTCGGTCTGAACACCGCCACATGTGTTATCAAGCTCCTCTCCTGTGGAATCAGCTGCCAATCTGGATTCGGGAGTCAGACTCGATCTCTGTTTTTAAGAATAGGGCTAAAACCTACCTTTTTGATATAGCCTACAATTAGGGAGGGATCATGTGTTTCTGAACCCTCCCTTAGTTATGCTGCTAATAGGTTTAGTCAGCCGGGGGACCTCCAGTAATGCACTGGGCCTCACTCCTTTCCTCACTCTCTATGAAATATTTTTTTTTGCTGGTCATTAACATTTGTTTGTTCTCTCCCATAGATTGAGTCCCCATCGTGCTGTTTGCTCTCTACATGTCTGTTCTTTTCTTTTTCTCTATCCCCTCACCCCCCAGCCAGTCGCAGCAGATGACTGCCCCTCCCTGAGCCTGGTTCTGCTGGAGGTTTCTTCCTGTTAAAAGGGAGTTTTTCCTCTCCACCGTCGCCAAGTGCTTGCTCACAGGGGATCGCCTGATTGCTGGGGTCTTTCTGCAATTGTGGGGGTTCCCCCCTACAGTTGATAGTGCTATGAGATGACTGTTGTTGTGAAATGGCGCTATATAAATAAAGTTGAATTGAATGTCTCTGGATCCTGGATTTCCTGACTGAGAGACCTCAGTCTGTCCGGGTTGGAAACAACATCTCCAACTCTGTAACGCTGAGTACCGGAACCCCTCAAGGCTGTGTACTCAGTCCACTGTTGTTTAAACTTCTAACACATGACTGTGTATCCAAACACGAGGGGAACCAGATTATTAAGTTTGCAGATGACACCACGGTGGTGGGACTTATTCAGAGGGATGAGGAATCAATGTACAGGGAAGAAGTGAGAGACCTGGAGGGCTGGTGCAGGGAGAACAATCTGGTGCTCAACGTGGACAAAATGAAGGAGATGATTATCGACTTCCGGCGGTCACAGCCTGAGCACGTCCCCCTCAGCATCGGCGGCCGTTTAGTGGAAAGAGTAGAGAACATCAAGTTCCTCGGAGTGCAGATCTCGCAGGACCTGACCTGGAGCAAGAATTCCTTGGAGATCAGGAAGCGGGCTCAGCAGAGACTACACTTCTTGAGGAAACTCAAACAGGCCTCTCTCCCCATCTGCATCCTCAGGACCTTCTACAGAGGTGTGGTGGAGAGTGTTCTGACGTACTGCATTGCTACATGGTACTCCAGCTGCAGTATGTCAGACAAAAAAGCCCTGCAGAGGATAGTCAAGGGGGCGGAGAGGGTAATTGGAGTCTCCCTCCCCTCTGTCCAAGAACTTTTTCAGAACCGTTGTAGGAGCAGGGCACTGAACATTGTCAAGGACCATTCTCACCCTCTGCATAAACACTTTGAACTTCTTCCATCTGGTAAACGATTCCGGAGCATCAGAGGCAGAACCACCAGACTGATCAACAGCTTCCTCCCACAAGCTGTCAGGATGCTGAACAGCTGACCCGGAATCTCTCATACACACTACTGCACCTACGGACATTTTGTATATTATAGTTAGTTATTCTTTTTCCCCAAGTATGTCTCAGGGATGTGTGAATGGATGGGGGGGTGGGGGGTGGGGGGTGGAGCTATGTGGGAGTGTGTCTTAATCATGCTGCTTCTTATATGGATGCCGAGAGAAATGCAATTTCATCTTGCCTGCACTACAGTTGTATGTACAGCAATATGACAATAAAGTTTGATTTGATTTTGATTTGAACTTATTCTACAAGGAATGCACATATAAATACCAGACATGAAATAGGAAAGTCATGGAATAATATAAGAATAATAATGTAATAATAATATGGATAATATGGAATTTTTCTATTACCCCCCCCCTCCCCGATGCTTAATAAAGCATCTTGATTAAAAGAAAAATAATCGTGACTTCCGGTCTGGACGCCATGGTGATAGCAACCTAACGCTGAAACTCCCAGACTCAATCCAAGGAAAACATCCTCAAAATCAGACCTAACGGATTTTTGGAAGATTAAAAATCAAAAGACAATAACACCATGCCTAACCACAAGCAGAGGAAACTGACATTCCCCAGGTCAGGACGCACAGCGGCTGCAGAATCTGAACCAGAGGACCTCCGTTCAGAAGATGAAGACCTGGGCCTAGCTAACAAAAGGATTAGCTTGAAATCGCTATTTGACGAAATACGACGATTTCGGGCCGAATTTCTTAAATTCAGAGAGGATCTAAAAAAGGCGAACAGCAGAATGGACCAGGCCGAAAACCGAATCTTGGAAGCTGAAGAAAGAGTAAAAGTGCTTGAAGATTCTGTGCTGGATTTACACAGAAAACAGTCATGGCTGGAGGCTAAGCTAACCGACCAAGAAGGAAGACAGAGACGAGATAACATCAGAATTCACGGTCTGAAAGAAGGAGCTGAAGATGGTTTCAACACAGTGGCGGAATGCGTGGAATCCTTATTGAGAGAGAAGTTGGATATTCCACAAACCACCGATTTGAAGATAGAAAAAGCCCATCGTACATTAGCCGCAAAGCCAGCCCCGGAAGCGCCCCCACGTTCAGTGGTGGTAAGATTCGCCAATTTCAAAATAAAACAAGAGGTTGTAAGACGGGCTTGGCAGAAAAAAGGATTTATGCATCATGAGAGAAAAGTCTTCATGGAGCACGATTACGCCCCTGAGGTTCTTAAAAAAACGACGGGAATATAACGACGCCAAAAAGGTTTTACGGGAACAGAAGCTACGCTTTCAGACGCCATTTCTGGCGAAGCTAAGGGTCTTTTACGGTGAAGAGTCATGTCTCTATAATTCAGCGGAAGAAGCAACAACTGACATGGCAAGGAGAGGACTCCCGGTAACAGTGTTTAAACCCGCAGCGGATCTGAGCGAGAAAATCAGAGCTCAAACGTGGTCCACTCAGAGACCTTCAAAATCCACGGGCCAGCAGCGGGAAACCCAGCCCCAGAGCTACAAAGATAAGCTTTCCAGTTCCAGGAAGGAATAGCGACCTTTTTGTTTGTTTTTTTTTTTCTTTTCAGTCACTCTGCACTTCCACCCCCCCTCCTACAAGGTAACAAACATTAAAGGAGATGCAGAATCAGCATGTGGTAAAACCTTTCATGGAGCAGTTATAGCATTAGAAACAAATGTCTTCTTAATTTAAAGGGGAAAAAAAAAAATCATGTTAAAATAGAAATGTAACAATGACCCACATGTTCTCTCCATACTAACAAATACTGTATTAGAGTGAATGTTTGCTGTGATGGGGGTGGGAGGGTGCACACAATCTCATAGGTTATAGGCATAAAAAAAAAAAATCATTACAAATTCGGATTGGGATCTGAAATTCACGTTAAAAACATGGGACAACTTACAGGGGTAAGAGAGGGCCCTCAGCACGTAACAGAGTTTGAGGAATTTCCCTCAGAGCCTACACTCCATCAGGGCTCTTACAGGGTCTTTAAAGAGACCCCAGCTCAGGAAGTTTTTTTGACAGTTTTTTGTTTTAAAGTGTCGTACACTATGTTCTTAATGTTTTTTATGTTCTTAATGTTCTTTCAGTTTCTGAGTAGCAAAAAAGAGGGCCACCACACTGTTATACTAAATAAGAAAATACAATGGAGAAACAGGGTGTAACCAAAATAGCCTCATATAATGCAAAAAGGGATCCTGAATCCAGTTAAAAGATCCAAGATTCTACGCAAAATGAAAAAAGACAAAGCAGAAATAATATTTTTACAAGAAACCCACCTAACAGACGTGGAACACACTAAACTCAATAGACAAGGGTTTAAAATGATCTCTTCATCTTCATATAAATCAGGGAGGAGGAGGGGAGTAGCGACATTGATATCAACCAAAATTACATTTGAAAAAAAATCAGAACACAAAGATAAAGAAGGGAGGTACAGTTTGGTAACTGGGCGGCTAGAGGGAGAAGATATCACCCTGCTGAATGTATATGCACCACCAGTGGCTAAATGGAAATTTTATAAAAATGTATTCGACCTAATGATAACTAAAGCCCAAGGTTTAGTGATATGTGGTGGAGACTTCAATCTAAGACTGAATCCATACTGGGCTGCGACAGGTAATTCTTCACATCAAAGTAACACCCAAAGTAAGAATACTCGGATGCTACTAAAAGAAATGGGAATCTGTGACGTATGGAGGGAATTCAACCCCAATGTAAAAGATTATACTTTTTATTCAACGCCACATTCATCTTACTCAAGGATTGATTACTTTTTTATGTTTAATAGAGACATTGGAAGAGTAAAAACATGTAAAATAGGACTGATGGATCTCTCCGACCACAGTCCGATCTATATGGACTTAAACATCCAAAAATACACAAATAATACATTTTCCTGGAGGTTGAATTCAAGTGTCCTGAAAGGACCACTGAAAGATGAATTGGAATCAGATATTCTCAGATATTTGGAAGAAAACGATAATGGAGAAGTATCTCCTTTAATACTGTGGGATGCGTGCAAAGCTGTAATAAGGGGAAAAATTATTGCAAAACTGGCAACCCAAAAGAAACTGAGACAAGAAAAACTAATCACACTAGAGTCAGAACTCAAGAACCTAGAAAAAGAACACAAAGACAACACTCAGTCTAATGGCTCGCTCAAGATTAAAGAAATTAAAAATCAAATAAATGAGATCTACACAATAGAAATCCAGAAGAAACTTACATTTCTGAAACAAAAACACTATGAAGCAGGCAGTAAATCGGCAAAATTACTAGCCTATAAATTGAGGAAACAACAAACGGAAAGAGCAATCTACAAAATCAGAGACCCAGTATCAAAGGAAATAAAATTCAGAATTCAGGATATTCTTAAAAGCTTCGAGAATTACTACAAGAACTTATACTCCCACAAAAAACATAAAAACGCATCCGAGACATTACTAAACACATCAAACCTTCCCCAACTTACGGATTCACAAAATAAAACCCTACTGTCAGAAATACAACCTAAAGAATTGGAAAAAGCAATTATGAAACTTAAAGCTAACAAATCCCCAGGAGCAGATGGCTATACAGCAGAATGGTACAAAACCTTTAAACAGCAACTATCTCCTCTCCTCCTGAAAACATTTAACTACGTCCTCCACACAGGGGAAATCCCCCCCTCCTGGAGAGAAGGGGTCATTGCAGTTATACCTAAACCTGAAAAGGATAAACTAGAATGCTCCAACTACAGACCAATCAGTGTATTAAATCAGGACTATAAGCTTTTTACCACTATCCTTGCCAAAAGGTTAGAAAACATACTGACAGACTTAGTTCACTTAGACCAAACAGGTTTTATAAGACAAAGACAGACACAAGACAACATTCGACGCACTTTACACATAATTCATCATATAAAAAAATATAACTTAAATGCAGTCGTATTGGGATTAGATGCTGAAAAAGCATTCGATTCGGTTGACTGGTCTTTCCTATATAGAATCTTATCCAGTTTCAATTTTCATAACAACTTCATTAGAACTATACAGGCATTATATAAAAAACCAACAGCTAAAATAAGGATTAACGGTAATTTATCATCATCTTTTGAGCTGGAAAGAGTATGTCGTCAGGGCTGCCCCCTGTCTCTACTGCTCTTTGCAATCTTCATAGAACCTCTGAGCCAATGGATAAGACAAAATCAAGAAATTCAAGGTATTACACTTGGTCAGAAGGAACATAAAATAGCACTCTTTGCTGATGACATTTTAATATACCTAGGGCAGCCAGACACTTCTCTACCAGAACTAATCTGTTTTTTCAGACTATGGAGATTTATCGGGGTACAAATTAAACATGCATAAAACCCAAGTCTTAACATTCAACTATGACCCAAATCATTTTTCACTAAATGAACTCAAAACTAACTGGGAGTTGAAATCTATGAAATATCTAGGGGTCAATATCCCGAAACAACTCGACAAAATTATAACACTAAACTATGATCCACTGGTGACTAAAATAAAATCTGACCTAGCAAGATGGAATATGATACCATTCTTAGGTACTGCACAAAGAGTTGAAGCAGTCAAAATGAATATACTTCCACGTCTTCTATACCTTTTCCAAACAATACCGGTAGAACCTCCCAAAAAAACATGGCAGGAGCTGGACAGAAGGATCTCAAGATTCATATGGCAGGGTAAGAGACCTAGAATCAGATATAGAACCCTACAGCTAAACAAAGACAAAGGTGGGCTCGCGCTGCCAAATATCAGGGACTATTTTATAGCTGCACAAATTAAAACTTTAGTAGAGATATGTAACCCAGTCTACACTGCACAATGGAAGGAGATGGAATGCCAAATAACAAGTGACATCCCCCTACAGGCAATAATAGGGAACAATGCCTTAACTAAACTCTTGAATAACAACCAACCCGTGGATAGAGACCCCGCTAAAAATTTGGTTTAAGATAGTCAGAGAGAATCAAGCTAAAGAGCCCTATCAACTTCTGCAATGGATTGCCTATGATCAAGACTTTACCCCCAATAAAACAGACACTAGATTTAAAGAGTGGAAAGAGAAAGGGCTGATAAAATATTACGATTTTTTTAAGGGGCAAACTTTAAGAAGTTTTGAAGATTTGAAAAAACAAGGTCTAATAAATCAAGATCTTTACAGGTTCTTTCAGCTTAGACACCACATAAACAATATACTTAAAAAGGAGGATTTGGAAAGGGCCCAGTCAGGTGTTCTGAAGGTCTTCTTAATGGCATATAAAGGGATCCCAGGGATCAGATACATTTCTAAAATATATCAAGGTCTTCAAGACTTAAAAGGAGACAACACATCATATATAAAAGAGAGATGGGAAAAAGAGGGGAATTTCACTTTACAATTGGAAATATGGGAAAAGCTAAATAAACAGCAATGGAAAAGTACCTCTTCCCTGCAGTGGAGAGAATTTGGATGGAAAAATTTGGTAAGATTTTTCAGAACACCTGCACAAAACAAATTTACCCAAAAGGGGTTGAACTGTTGGCGCTTGTGTGGTGAAAAGACTGCAAATCATTTTCATGTGTTTTGGTCATGCCCAGTTATCCACCAATATTGGACCAACGTACAGGCAATATTGGGGAAAATATTCAAAATAACAGTTCCCTTTTCTTTTGTAACATTGTATTTGGGTTTACTACCGGACTCACTGGAAAGACGAGGAGATAAATACTTATTCAATGTTTTAATATTGGCAAGTAAAAAAGCCCTAACTAAAAAATGGATGCTGAAGGACTGTCCTACACCTGAAGATTGGATTAACGTGATTCAAGACATTTACTTGATGGAAAAGTTGACATTCGCACTGAGACAGGACATGGATGGGTTCATGAACTTTTGGCAACCCTGGATCGCATATGTGTCTTCCATTAGATCTAATCTTTGACAAATACCATTTCAATAATGGTCCCGCTCTTTGTTCCAACGCTACTCAGATGCTCTTTTACTTTTATTTACTTAATTTTCTGTTTGTTTGTTTTTTGCTGTTCTGTTTGTTTGTTTATTCGTTTTTTTGTTTGTTTTGTTTTGTTTTTATTTAATTCTCCTTAATTTCACTTTTTCTTTCACTTTAAAAAAAAAGGGGGGGGGGGGTGTTGTAATAACTATCCTACCAATGTTGTCAAATAGCAAAAAATAAGGGAACATGTGATGAAAATGTAAACAATGCAATGCTGTAATGACCTGTATACCCTTTACAAAAACTTAAATAAAAAAAAAAGAAAAATAATCAAACAAAGTGGTAGTAAAGTAAATTGAATAATAATGAATAATGATTTAAAGATATATGTAGGTGTACTGATTTACATATTGTTATGTGTCTTGGCAGACTAGCAGCAATCTTATGAGATGGTTCAAACTTAAACAAGGAACGTGTGTAGAGTATGTGTATGAATATGTCATTAAAAGTGACATATAATCAAAATCAATTTTAGACTGTGTCAAATAAGAACGTAGAAAATGATACAAAAAAACTCAAAATAGATTTAGACAATATTGCAAACTTCATACTGCTTAGGCTAGTATCGCCCCTTTCACCAACCTCATCATCTGCAGAAGTTGTATGAAGACATATCACTGAAGTTTACATGAACCAGCCTCATCACCATACTTCAAATGATCAAATCATTAACAAGTTCATGATGAGACTTCTTCATGAAGTGAATCACTACTTAATCAATTATGTTATCATTGCCTGCAAAGCAATGAGGCTGTGTGTAACCGAAGTAATAATATGACCATTTGCATCATTTTCATGGGTAAAAGTACAACAATAACCTCCTATAACAGGGCACACACCCCTACGGGTGGCAGTTAATAAAGACCATTTTATTTTATGTCATAAGTTTTACAAATAATTGTAGCTTATAATTAAGTGTTTTAATCCATAAGGTGTTCTTGCCCACTCTCACTCAAGGAAACAGTGAATGAAGGGACCCCACTCCTGCTACATCTGTGCCCCAAATGGCATCATGTGGTAAGAAAGCATCTCTCTTCACCCTGCCCACCTGCCCTGCCAACATGATGAGGGTACAGTCAGCCGCCAAAATGGGGTACACAACCCTGCCCAATTTCTGGCCAGGTGTGGGTACGCCCAATGACTACCAACCCCCTTTTGACAATGTAGCTCTTTAGTATAACACTTGCTCGCTTCGCTGGTCAAGCAGGTAGCAGTACAGGGGAGAGACGCACTGTAAGCTGTTGCACACTTAGAGAGTGTTAAGCTCTCATCACCGCTTCAGGAAAGAGGAATTCCCTGATGAAATTAACTTTGCCTTCACAGAGTAAGGAGTGTCATCATGTTCCCGATCAGTGGAGTGGTAAGTGTTGTGACAAGTGTGATCCAAAGTGATGTTTGCTGTGTTATTCCTGTGTATAGCCTCTCTTAAGAAACAAACAGCCTGTAGTAGCTGCATTATTTTAGCAGTAGCAGATAATTTGTCCAGCTGTTAGTGTTATTTAAGGAACAAACATAACAAATCTCTACGGTGTGTAGGCAGTGGAACAACTTAAAAATAACCGAAACAAAAGTGTTACTACGAGGATGATGAGAATGAAAAAGGCAACGACACCAACCGCACCTTTCTTTCCCTTGCATTTTTGCCTCGCCATGATAAACAAACAGCCTGCTTCGCTTTGCAAAAGCCATTACTGGGCCAGGGGGCCATCAGCCGACATTTGCATAGAGAAACAGTTAAACAGTCACTTGCTGAGGTTTTTTTTTTTTTTTAAATGAGTATGTAATGCATATTAAACAGTCTCTTGCTGAGTGTTCCAAGTGGGGTAAAACGTTAGATGCACCCAAGTGTCACGTCCTTCGCCTTTCACAGCTGTTGGCATCACCAGGATAACCTTTGTTTTGTCCTTGCCAGGGAGTTTTGGTCCAGTTTTTCTTTGATGACCAGATCCCCTGGTTCGGCCAAAAGATGGGTGCACCTTCCATGGTTTCTAGGTCACATGGTCCCTCCTGGGAAGGGCAGTATGGATAACATCTCTGTCAGTTGTCATTCTTTGCATGTAATCAACTAGAAACCCTTCCTCATCACCTAAGTTAAATGGCTTCAATAGTAGGGTTTGCCATTTACAATTTTCCTAGTTTTCTTTGTCACTATTTTCCTAATCCATCTTTCATAATTCTATTTGTCCATTATGCTGATCCTGTAGATTGTTGATGGTAAACTAAATGATTTCCTAGGTAAATGTTGGGTACCAACAATTTGGGTACTGTGCCTAAAAGTGATTTGATTTGATTTACAAAGTGTATTCCATTAAATGTATTCCATGATCTAAGTGAATCATTTTCAGCTATTTTAAATCTTGATATTGTTTCGGTTAAAGGTTTCAGTGTCACCATAGTAGTATTTAGATTATTGCGATCCATAGCAGTATTTGGATTAGTGCAAGGGACAGCCTTTGTCTATTTAGTAAGTATGTCAATAATTACTAAACAACATCTCTGCTTTCACACTTATTTAACTCAATGAGATCTATGCAAAGGGTTTGAAAGGAATAAGTTTATGCAGGGAAGGTCAAATTATTTTGCTTTGAGCTCCCTAAAGCGTTGTTCCCTTCTTACATGATTGAGTAAGAATCTATTTTGTCTTTGTAGTAGATTCTAAATTAAGTCCACAGTAAGCTCCATCCATCCATCCATCCATCCATTTTCTTCCGCTTAATCCTTTTTGGGTCATGGGGGGGCTGGAGCCTATCCCAGCATCTTTGGGCGAGAGGCAGGGTACACCCCTGGACAGATCACCAGTCCATTGCAGGGCCAACACAGAGAGACAGACAACCATTCACTCTCAGAGTCATACCTAAGGACAATTTAGAATCCCCAGTTTGGTGCCAATTAACCTAACTTGCATGTTTTTGGCATGTAGGAGGAAACCGGAGAAATCCCGGAGTAAACCCACGCAGACACAGGGAGAACATGCAAACTCCACACAGATCACTGTTGGTCGGGGGCTGGGATTGAACCCAGGATCCCCCGGCCAAGGGTGAGTTGCTGTGCTCCTGCAGTGCTAACCACTCTGCCACCATGCTGCAGTAAGCTCCATCAGCATAAATCTCATAAATTTGCATGGTTCTCTGTTTCCTTATCAGTTTCCTTTATTTGTTATAAACATGATATATATTTTTCCAGTAATCTGCAAATATTTTTCAGCACATAATTTTCGTAAATACCTGCAAATCTATTGCTGTAAATTTAACTTTTCCTATTGAATGTTGTGATTCCATTACCAAGCGGATTCACTTATATTTTTTCACTCCTACATCATTGATCATTTATTGATAATTTTTATTTTTTATCTATTTTTCTGAGGATTTTTGCTAATTATTTGTTGTGGTAGCCCCCCCCCCCCCATGTATCTCATGCTTCAAAGTTATGGCCTACTTGAACAGCGTGATAGGTTGTCCCCTTTTTTATTGGAAGAAGGAAATCTTTTCCTTAAAGATACAATATATGCCAGTAGTATGTGTGGCACATAGTTAATTTAGGTGAAACTCTGTGAATAGTATAACATCCCTAAAATGAGGTTTCTGTAATCATACTTCTTTTTGTGAGTGTCCTCCCTTGACCTAGGTTACAAATGTCAGTTAGGACAATTAATCCAGCTGCCTGTGCAGATTTAATGTGATTTAGCATGTATTGTAACCTATTCTGAATTAGTCATTAAGGTCACGTCTGTCTGTCCTGTTGAACACAGACAGTTTGAATTTGTGTTAGTGCATCTTTATGAAAGGTTATGTCCCACTCCTTCTGTTAATGGAAAGGTGGACATATTGCTTAATTAGAATCAGGCTTCATTTTGTACAAGGCTTGCTTCATTTCCCATGTTTCTTCCTAAATTTTGGTGTGGTCTGTAGTCCCGAGGCCTGGCTCGGCCGAGACCAAGCACCAGAGCACAGCCCAGCTCTTTAGCACATCAAAATCATACAACACAATTATTCTTTATTCCTGTCACGTTTCTGAAATGTGATACTGTCATACCATTATCCGGTGAGAGGCATCATTGCAATGTGTCAGACCTGCAATGTCATTTCATGTAAACACTGCATTTTCAAAGTCCAAGTCAGTTAAATTGATATTTATTATGTCATTGTCAATATCATTTGTTTTACTTAGCTTCGGGTCTGCTTGTCACGCGCCGTTGTTATTATCCTCTGCGAGGGCCTCCTCCCCTCACGCTGCCACTGCCCCCAGCCAATAAGCCTGATGTCCAGGTTGATGATAAACGTGGTGTTCCCCTTGCCACAGCTAGCCTGCTCCACACCGCTTTCCGTCCTCCCACCCAACACAAACATTCAATGCCAGTGTCACCCTGAAAAAAAAATCGGGGGGAAGCCATAGGCTTCCACCCTGTCCTTGCGTCAGAAATCACACAAACAGGAGTGCACATTTTGTCTTCTCATAAATTGTTTTTGTAAGTATTACTGTTATAGTCATTCAACTTTTGTCCTTTTAAGTTTTTACAGCGTTTATCCCACTGTTGATGATAATTTTTAATGTTTAGAAACTCAAGTGAATTGTTTGTGTGTATTTTGGTCACCAAGGATTTTTTAGAATTAAAGCTAAAGGTGATCGTTTGATTGTTAGTTTTCACCTTTTGACTTTTCAATTTTAAATCCTGGTGAAAGATAAATAGTTGATTAATGCTTTCCTTTTCCTGCAAAAAAAACAAAAAACAAAACATGAACATGAACCCAGAACAACACAATGAATTTAAATAACACCTAACACTTCTATCAATTGAATAATGTGATTTTGTAATTGCAAAAACAACTTTTCACTAAATATTCAGTAAATCACTAAATCTTTTACCAATATGCACAGGTTAACATTACTTTAAGACCACTCTTAAATAAAACATCATCTCCAACAAGTTGAATTAACAAAGGAGGGATCTGATTTCACGATCTGTCTTTTAAGGCCTATTTTAATTAATTAAGCACATAATAATGCTTTATTGGAGTTATAGCAGGCTTTTTCCTTTTTTTTAAAAACAAACAGTCTGGTCAGTGGAGCAGGGAGCAGGGGTCTACGACCCCTCCTCCTTGCAGCTTCTACACACACACAGACACTAAGCAGATAAGAGCTAAGGTATAGATAAGGGGGGGGGGGGGGTGCACATGCGCCTGGCTTCACTTTTCATTTTTTCCCTGTACATTTGGGAAAAAATGACCTAATGTAGAAGAGCTTGGAAATGAAGAGGCGATTTGGTTTATAAGCAAAGCTTTAATATTCAGCTCTTCTAACAAGTCTCATCCGGTGCAGAGAGTGGCAGAAGGGAAAAGAGACAGAATCTTTCCCACTCGCTGATTATATACATGCACACAACAAAAGACATGCATAACAAAGGCTGACATCCCTCATTATCTTAATCCCCCCATTGTCCTGGTATTTCCTCTCCTCGCCTTGGGGGGTGAGGGTGGCTCCTCCGGTCTCCTCCGCCGTGTCTGGGAACGTCTTTGTTCTTCACTGAACGCACCATGACCGAGCGAGGGACAAGAGCGTCTACTTTCCTCGCACCGCTCCAACGCACCACGACCGAACGACGCAACAGACAGCAGGGATGATCTCCAGCAAGCTCCCTGACCCTTGTCGGGACGCTCTTGTCCCTCGCTCGGTCATGGTGCGTTCAGGTCCACGTGTGCTCCGTCGGCCATGGGAGTCGCCGTCGCGGAGAAAGGACGAGGTACATGCGCTCTCGAGTGGAGGAGCTGTGAGCGCGGCCGGTCCAGCGTGGATGTGCCGATCTAGGCGTGCAGATCTCACCATGAAACGTTGCTCAGCTTTCCCGGTCGTGGGTGGTCTCCGGAGAGTTTCACCTGGAAACTCTGCGTCAAAATCTCCCTGAAGCAGAAGGGAGCTGTTGCGTTCGCTTGTCGTCGGAGAATCACCGCCGGGTGTTGCGTTCGCTGGCAGTGTGTTCGTTTCAGCATCGGGTCACCAGTGCGGCGGCATGAAATAAAGCGGCGTTGTTGGAGGTTTTAAGTAGAGTTTTATTATCATACCACCGTCACGAGCTCCTCTCCCGGCGCCGTGCGTGCGCGCCGGGGGAGAGTCCTTTGTCCTTTCAGAGGTGTGAAGAGGTGTGAAGTTCTTTACATATGTAATCACCAAACATTTCCACATGCTTTAACATATGTAGGTTATGGAATATATGGTTAATATAGACCACAGGCCCCCCAAACAACTAAGAAAGGACAACAGGAAGGTTCACAGTCTAAGATGGTTACTATGACATACTAAGTGTTACATCTGTTGCCACGGAAGAAACTTTCTAGCAGCCATGCTCCTAAGAGAGTTCAGTGGTAATTATAACAGCATAGTAAAATCATAAGTCAGTCCTAAACTGTTGCAGCACAATTAGTGAAAAATTGTGGAGTGGTTTGTATCAGTCCCTGTGCTGTCTGGGTTTTAATCTTCTCCCAAAACTGCTGTAGGTTGGTTTAGGCGCCCTGCTGGGACCTTCTTGAGAGGGATCTGCAGTGTGGGAAGGAGAGAGGTTAACTGTTCCCTGCTGGGGGGCTGAGTCTTTTCTCTTGGGGGGTCTACCCCGCCGAGGTGCTCTCGCCAACTGTGCAGGCTCATCTTTCAACAAGAAGCCAGGTTTAAGTCTGTCAATGCTGACTGTTTCTTTTCTGTCCCCAAAATCAAGCACAAAGTGTTTATCACCATGTTCCAGCACTCTGTATGGCCCATCGTATACTGGGCGAAAGGTAGGTTTTAAAGCTTCATGCTTAACAAAAACGAACTCAGCGTTTTTTAAAGCCTGAGGGACAAAAACCCGTGGGAAGGAGTGATGAGCTGGACCGGGGAGAGAGTTCGGTCCGTTGCTGCCTAAAAACCTTGGGACTGGAAGGCGCCCTGGCTCTGGGTTCTCTGGTAAAAATTCACCTGGGAGCCTGAGAGGTTGTGCAAAGACTAATTCTGCGGGAGAGGCGTCTAGATCCTCTTTAGGCGCAGCACGCAACCCCAATAAAACCCAGGGAAGTTTATTTACCCAATTTGTGTCCGTTAGTGAGGCTCTGAGGGCGGCCTTTAAAGACCTGTGAAAACGCTCGCATAACCCATTAGCCTGAGGGTGATAAGCGGTGGTGCGGTGAATTGTTGCCCCTAAGCTGTTGGACATGGCTGACCAGAGCTCTGAGACAAATTGAGGCCCCCTATCGGACGTGATGTCCGATGGGACGCCGAAACGTGCCACCCAGTTTGTCAAAAAAACGCGAGCGACTTCCTCCGCTGTGGTTGCCGCTAGAGGGACTGCCTCTGGCCAGCGTGTGGTGCGGTCTATCATTGTTAGCAGGTGTGTGAAACCTTGGGAGGAAGGTAGTGGCCCCACGAGGTCGACATGAATGTGGTCGAACCTTCTAGCAGGGATTGGAAAAGGCTCCAGAGGGGCTTTTGTGTGTCTGTGTATTTTGGCGCGCTGACAAGAAATGCAAGTTTTTGCCCATTCTTTTACGTTTTTGCGCAGGCCTGGCCACACAAACTTTTCAGCGACCATTTTAACCGAGGCGCGCACACCTGGGTGCGCGAGGGAGTGAACTGCATCGAAAATACGGCGGCGCCGTGTCGCTGGTACTAACAGGCGAGGTCGGCCGGTTGAAACATCGCATATTAGGGGGGGCACGCCGTCGCGTAAACCCTTTTTCTCCAGCCTTAACCCTGTTGGTCCAGACAGGAGTGCGCACACGTCTGCGTCACTGTTTTGTTCCTCCGCCATGGCTGCATAATCTATCCCTGCATGGACAGGTGCTGCGTATGTGTCTGCGTTAGTGAAGAGCTCTGCTGCTGAGGCAGTATAATCTGTCTCCTCATGCTCTGGAGGTGTCACAGCGCGAGAGAGACAGTCCGCTACTACGTTAAGTTTGCCTGCCACGTGTCGAATGTCTGTGGTGAACTCTGAAATCGCAGCTAGCTGTCTTTGTTGCCTGCCTGACCATGGTTCTGAAATTTTAGCCATAGCAAAAGTGAGCGGTTTATGGTCTACAAAAGCCGTGAAACTCCGCCCTTCTAACCAGAACTGGAAGTGGCGGATGGATAAATGAAGCGCCAGCAGCTCTCTGTCAAAAGTGCTGTATTTGCGTTCAGTTTGGTTTAGCGATTTGCTAAAGAATGCTAAAGGTTGCCAGACCCCGCTGACAAGTTGTTCTACAACTGCCCCTATAGCTAGGTCTGAAGCATCTGTGGTTAGTGCGATGCGGGCCAAGGGATCTGGGTGAACTAACAATGTGGCGTTAGCTAGGGCGCTTTTTACTTCCACGAAAGCGCGTTCGCGCTCCGGGGTCCATTCGACCGCGTTGGAAGCTTTCTTTTTTTTGAGCGCGTCATATAGGGGCTGCATGAGTTGAGCTGCGTGGGGGAGGAAGCGGTTGTAAAAATTAACCATCCCTAAAAATTGTGGCCGTGGAAAACTTTCTATCGCATGAACTTTGTCTGGAAGTGGAACTGCCCCCTTCGGAGAGACTTTGTGTCCTAAAAAATCAATTTGTGACACGCCGAATTTGCATTTGGCTGGCTTGATTATTAGCCCGTGCTCTTCTAGCCTCTGAAAAACCGTAGTGAGGTGCTGCTCGTGCTCTACCTCAGACGAGCTGGCTACCAGCATGTCGTCGAGGTAGACGAAGACAAAAAGAAGGTCGCGTAAGACCGCATCCATCATTCGTTGAAAAGTTTGAGCAGCGCCTTTGAGGCCGAAAGGCATTCACAGGAATTCAAAAAGGCCGAAAGGGGTTATTACCGCTGTTTTAGGAACGTCTTCTGCTCGGACTGGGACTTGGTGATAACCGCGGACTAAGTCTATTTTTGAAAAAATGCGTGCACCCGCTAGATGTAGTGAAAAATCTTGAATGTGAGGGATTGGGTAACGGTCATGCGCTGTAGCATTGTTTAATCTGCGGTAATCTCCGCATGGTCTCCAAGAACCGTCGGATTTCGGAACCATGTGAAGTGGTGAGGCCCAGGGGCTCTTCGAGCGTCTAACAATGCCCAATTTTTCAAGAGTTGTAAACTCGTCCCGTGCTATGTTGAGCTTGGCCGCATCTAAGCGGCGCGCTTTGGCAAAAACGGGAGGTCCCGTTGTCGGAATGAAGTGTTCAACCCCGTGTTTAGCCACAGTGGCTGAGAATTTGGGGATTGTGAGTGTTGGAAATTGGGTGAGGAGTTGCTCAAACTTACCTCCTGCCGTGGTGACGCTAGCCTGCACAGGTGGTGGAGAAACTCGGGCTGAGCAGGGAATAGAAGTAAAAGACAGTGCATTAACCAGGCGCCTATTTGCTAGATCCACTAATAACCCGTGTGCACACAAAAAATCTGCGCCTAATAAGTTAAAACTCACCGCCGCTACAACAAATGTCCATCTGTAGCTGCGGCCGTGGATGAGGAGGTGCAGGCTCTTTTCGCCGAATGTGTCGATGCTAGAGCCGTTGGCTGCCACGGCTCCGTTGCCCCGGGTGCCCGTGGCTCGATCTGCGTAGGAGGGCATGACGAAACTCAGCTGGGCTCCTGTGTCGATGAGGAACTGCTTGCCTGAGTGTCCATCCATCACGTACAACAGCTTGTTTTTCTCGCCGAGAGCCGCTGCCGTTAACGGCTCTCGGCTTTGGCGTTTAAATTTGCAGGGGGGAACGCATTTGTGAGCCTTCTCGGCGAAGCGGTGGTGGTAATAACAAACATCGCTCCATCTGTTACGTCTTGGCCGTGTCGCTGTCACCGTGGGCTGGGTCTGCTCCGTGGGTTGTGGCTCCTCGTGGCTCGGGGCGTCAGCGTTGAGGTCTGCGGATGCTGCTGTGGGTGTCAGCTCCTTGCAGGCGTTGACGAGCCGATGAGCTTCATTGGCCAGTGCGCGGAAGTCTTGGTGGTTGCTGCACTTCATGCTGGCGAGTGTCCCTCTCATGTGTGGCGGCAGCGTGCTGAGGAAAATAAACTGGAAGAGGAAGTTGTCATTGTCCTCTTCTTTGAGCTGTAGCAAATCCTCCATGAGGGCCTTCGGTTTGCACCCTCTGTGGCCGTAGACCGCCAGGATCTTCTCGGCTCTCTCTTCCACTGATGGGACGTAGTTCGCCACGATGGTTGCTTTGAGCGTCTCGTATTTGTCCCGGGCCGGTGGTCGCCGGATCATGCTCCGCACACACTTCGAAGTGGCGGCATTGAGTTTGGAGACGATATGATAAAATTTGGTGTCATCAGCCGTGATGCCCGCCAAAGCAAATTGGGCTTCAGCCTGCTGAAACCAAGAGGCGGGGTCTTCTTGCCAGAAGTCTGGCAGCTGGACAGCGACGGCATTTGTGCACACCATCACTGTTGTGCTCGCCGGGTGAGAGTGCCTTGCCTCGGCTCTCGCAGCGGTGCTGGTGCTCGGTTGAGCCCTCTCAATCTCTTCTGCCGGGGGGAACAGTTGTCCATCTGCTCCCTCGTCTGCGTGGCGGCTGGCGTCTGCCTGGGTCGCCGCGGATGAGTCGATTGTGGGGGAACGCCTCAGGTCCATACTCGCGTCAAGGTCACCAGTGTAGAAGAGCTTGGAAATGAAGAGGCGATTTGGTTTATAAGCAAAGCTTTAATATTCAGCTCTTCTAACAAGTCTCATCCGGTGCAGAGAGTGGCAGAAGGGAAAAGAGACAGAATTTTTCCCACTCGCTGATTATATACATGCACACAACAAAAGACATGCATAACAAAGGCTGACATCCCTCATTATCTTAATCCCCCCATTGTCCTGGTATTTCCTCTCCTCGCCTTGGGGGGTGAGGGTGGCTCCTCCGGTCTCCTCCGCCGCGTCCGGGAACGTCTTTGTTCTTCACTCGGCGGGTGAGAGTCCTTTGTCCTTTCAGAGGTGTGAAGTTCTTTACATATGTAATCACCAAACATTTCCACATGCTTTAACATATGTAGGTTATGGAATATATGGTTAATATAAACCACACCTAAGCTCATTTTGTAATCTTTTTGCTGGAGTGGGAGAGATCTGTTCTCTCCTCATGTTAAATCTTTTGAACTCTTCCTAGTCATCTTGTCTAAGAGGTCATAGTGATAAGTCAGCCAGTCAGCAGTCCGTCTTCTCTGCTTAGACTGCTGTCCATTTACTGTCCATGTGACTGGATAAGTATTAAAGGATTGATTAATGAAATTTGTATGCCAAGCCCTTAAGCGTATTTCATTTTATTAAAATGAAAAATTCCACAGACTATTTATTGTTTAAATGGGAAACTCAGACTGGAACCTTCTGAGTTTCTTCTCTTGACAGTAAACCAACCAACTGGCCTTTTTTTCTCATCCCATTTGGTCACAGCGGGCATTTAGTATCTGTCTCCTTGAGCCATTCTGTCTCCAGGAGTGTTATCACACAGGAAAAAATTTACAGCATGAGTCCAAACATGCAGCTCTATCAACACGTTGTAACTCAGTCACCCAAAACTTCTGAGATCCAAGGCCAAAATGAGATACATATAAATAATTCCATATTGATGCTCTAATTGTTTTCTTTTTCCCCAGAAAAAAGGGAGCAGAAAATTAAGGACGAACGGAAGGAGCCGTGGGATGTGCTAAGCTAATGCGCTAAGCTAATGCTAACGTTACAGCTAGTCATAGCTAACACTGATACAAAGGAGTGACTCTGTCCCCGGTTCATCTCACTGACCTGGCATCAGCCCGGTAGATGACAGCTGAGCCTCCAGCACAGATTCTTAGAATCTTATGATTGGGGCTTGACGGAGGAGCTAACCGAGGTCACAGCTGGACAGGAGCTGGATCGGAGCTCAACTACAGTGGTGGTAGGAGGCGGGGCTTAGCGGAGGAGCTACCAAGGCCCCAGTTGGATAGGAGCCGGATCGGAGCTCAATTACAGTGGCGGGGCAAGGCTGAGGAACTACCGAGGAAGACGGCGGTTGGCGGCAGGGCTCAGTGGAGGAACTACCGAGACCCCAGCTGGACAGGAGCCGGATCGGAGCTCAAATACAGCGGCGGTGGGTGTTGGAGCTCTGCAGAGGAGCTACCAAAGCCCCAGCTGGACAGGAGCTGGATCAGAGCTCAACTCCAGCGGCGGTAAGCAGCGGGGCTAGCAGCAGAGGGGGCTAGCTGAGGCCCCAGCTGGATTCGAGGTCGGCTGGATCGGATCCTGGCGACACCAGCAGAGATTGTCCTACTATCACCAGGTCAGTAAAAAATGCCACCAAAGAAGGAGGAAATAGAAGAGATTAAAAAATCTCTGAACTTCATGTCAGAAGAACTGACCAAAGTGGCCAATCAACAGTCTAAATTATTAGGGCTAATGGAGGAAGTCTGAGAATTGAAATTAACAATTAAGGAAAGAGACAAAAAAATTGCAGACTTGGAGCGACACATCGAGGACCTTGAACAATATTCTCATATGGATGATTTAATCATTAGTGGACTAGACATTAAATATCAATCATATGCTCATGATATAGCAGGAATGAGAGGTGAGGAGGCTCCCCCAAGTGAATCAGTCTCCCTGGAAAACCAGGTGCTTCAGTTCCTTGAAAGCAGAAATATAAAGGTTGAAGTAAATTCAATTTCAGCCTGCCATACCTTACCCAGAAAGGATAACAAAACAAAGAAATCAATTGTGATGTGCTTTGTTAACAGAAGGGTAAAAAATGACATACTGAAGCAGGCCAGAAAGCTACGGGGAACAGAAGTTTACCTAAATAAACATTTAACAAAGACTAATGCTGAAATAGCACGGCAAGCATGGATGCTGAAAAGACAAAACAAGATACAGGCAAGATGGACAAGAAACTGTAGAGTTTGGATCAAACTAAATGGAACACCTGAGGAAGCAAAGGTCATAATAATAAGAGATCTCACCGACTTAAATAAACATAGATGAACACTGATTAAGAAAATTAAGAGACTATGATAATTCATATCCACACACATGGCAAGAACAGTCCTTTTGTGACAAACCATGTTAATGTACTTTAAAAACAAAACAAAAAACTTATGACTGACTTTAGTAGACATCAATCATCCCCAGTTGGAGGAAGTCATGTGACACAGAGTGAGGAAATTCAGACTCTGAAAATATGTCATTATGCTGAACATAAACTACAAGAGATGGAGAATGATATTGATCCTGATAACCACTTCTTCAATAATATTCATAATCACTGTGAATATTACACTGAAAAGCAATTCAAAAGTCAAGTGCAATTAGATGGTAAACTATCAATAATACACTTTAACAGCAGAAGTCTTAACAAAAACTTTCCACAGATTCAGGAAAACAGCTAGATAGAAAATTTACAGCTATCACAGTCTCTGAAACTTGGCTCAATGAAGAGCAGGCTTCTTTGGTGGCAATAGAGGGATATCAAATGTTTTATATTAATAGATCTAAAAAAAAGGTGGTAGTGTTGCACTGTATATTGATGAACTGTACAGGTGTATACTTGTAAATGGAATGTCCTTTGCACTACCAGGGATTCTGGAATGTGTTACTGTTGAGATTGACCAAGATAAAACAAAAAATCTAATTCTAAGTTGTATATATAGAATGCCGGGAACTTGCATTAAGACATTCAGAGATAAGTTAGCCGAGTTGTAGAATAATATAACTAATAAGAAAATGGTTGTAATCTGTGGAGACTTCAATATTGATTTACTAAATCCATTTCAACAAAATGTAATTACAGAGTTCATGAATTATATGTATAATATGAGTCTATATCCCACAATAACACATCCCAGTAGAATCACAGTTCACACTCCTACACTTATTGACAACCTGTTTGTTAATATTATTGATAAGAAAATATAAAGTGGATTATTGATAAGTGACCATCTGCCAGTCTTTGCACTTATTCATGGCCACACGGGGGCCAATACAGAAAAAAAACTTTAAAATCTTTCAGATGCAAATCACAAAATGCAATCAGTTCTTTTGTGTTTCATTACCTTGTATTCATACATGTGTAATGACAATAAAGTTGAATCTAATCTAATCTAATCTAATCTAAAGAAGACCTGCTGAAGCAAGACTGGACAAAAGTCTATGTATCAGATGTAAATGAAGCCTACAACACATTCATGAACATTGTAATCACTCTTTATGAAAAAAAAATGTCCATTAGTAAAGAAAAAGTTTAAACAGAAATTTGTTGACAAGCCATGGTTAACCAAAGGATTACAAAAACCATGTAAAAATAAAAATTCACTATATACAGCTTTTCTAAAGAAAAGGATAAAAGAAGCAGAGCAGCGGTATAAAACATACAAAAATAAGTTAACATATATAATGAGATGTAGTAAAAGAGACTATTACAGTAAAGAACTGGAGAAAAACAGAGATAACACTAAAAATACATGGACAATACTTAACAATATTCTTGGAAATAAAAAGAGAAATACAAGCTACCCAGCCAATCTTTCAAAAAAAAAAAAGGACTCAGAGTGTGAATGCAGTTGTAACACCCACTTGTGTGTAACACCTCTTTGTAGCACTTTAGGTGCGTAATACTACTTTAGGTGTACAATCTTGTACCCTTTTGGTAGTGTTGTGTTATGGCAGTGTAGTTACCTTAACTTTACTACCTGGACAAAAGAGATAATTGGGCCAGATCAGACAGATTACAGGTTCGTAGCAGCCTGGAGGGCGTAACAACAGATGACACAACACAGAAGGTGTATGGAACTTGCAACTATATATATTTTTTCAAGTTGTGTACACATAAACAGATGTAGAGCGCTGATCACAATAATGATTCAATAATAAAAGAAAATACAATCCATATACTCCAAATATATTCACAATATATACAGTCCTTCTAGTATCAATTCCAGGTGACCAGTTGGGTCACTTTTACCAGATGATTAGGTTCGGGCAATTCGGCTCGCCATCCAAGTCTGGAGATTCACGGTTTCTTGATCCAGGAAACCAATAAAAAAACCTGACCTACAAAATAGGTCAGAACACAAAAACTAAAGCTATTATCCATAGCTATTACATAGGTTTCAAATAGTTCTAAGTTATACAATAATAAGTCAATTTCCTTAAATCAATAAATGTGCATAAAATAAACACATCCATTATTCAAACTTATCAACATGGTGCCATAACAATGAGTAAGTGCATTTGGAAGGCACTTGACATCAACAGGACATTTGTGCAGTGTGCTGCACCAAGCTAACATCACATCTAGCACAACACTATCTCAATTTGACACATTAAACACATATAAACCACAGGTTCAACATTTACCATTAAATAGCAATCAGTGGCAAGGGAATTGGGACCTTTGCTAACCGTTACAGCTTTGGAAAATAGCTTTTTCTCATGAAAAACCTAGCCAAAATTAGCATCGGTGGTTAACATTTCAAGCTAGCGATTAGCATTTCTCATACACACTAAATGGATAGCACTCACCATGCTAATCGACACGTGCGTCATGGGGTTCCCGCACTCAACGGCGTTAACAGCCTTTGGATCCAAATCTTAAA
This sequence comes from Pholidichthys leucotaenia, assembly GCA_020510985.1. Classification (NCBI taxonomy): domain Eukaryota; kingdom Metazoa; phylum Chordata; class Actinopteri; order Cichliformes; family Pholidichthyidae; genus Pholidichthys; species Pholidichthys leucotaenia. The sequence goes on along the minus strand of CM035836.1, from coordinate 382,318,285 downwards.
ATTTAACAAACGGGGTATTAGAATTTGATAGTACAGCAATGTCTCATTGCGGGTATTAGTTTAGGCTTACCAATCTCAAGTTTTATCCAAGACAAAGACTGCTATTTGCACGTTAGCTCACCGTCTCCGTAAGGGAACGCGCTCTCTCGGTCGATGTCTGCTGCGACTGAAAGCGTTCTGCAGGTTACACATAGACCGAGCGAGGGCGCGCGTGACCCCATTGGCTGGAGTGACCCCATTGGCTGTTGCTGCCAAACAAAAGACGCAGCCATTGGTTGCTCGATATACCAGATAAAAACATATGGAACTTTATCAAAACTCCCCAGAAAATGTTCCCTACTGTTTTATGAATATATATTTATTTAAATATTCATCATTAAATTATTTACTCCCATTGTAAAATGGGTGTTTTTCTCTTCAAAAGCGGCATCAATAGTCATATTTCCATTTGCCTTTTTAACACTGGGCTACACTGTGTCACCTGCAGATGAATTTAATAACTTTTTTGTTAACATTGGTCCTAATTTGGCTCGAGAAATATCCATTACAGTATCTACAGGTGATACAATAAGCAAAAACATTGCTATAAAAGACTCCATTTCCATAAAGTACACAAATGAGAGAGAGGTCATTGAAATTGTTAAATTGTTTAAAAGTAAAACATCTACGGATTGTGATGGTATTGACACGCTTTTAGTCAAAACTATCATTGAATGCTTAGTGAAGCCACTGACGTATATCTGTAACCTGTCTCTCCGAACAGGTGTATTTCCCAGTGCAATGAAAATAGCTAAAGTAATTCTGATATACAAGACGGGTGACAGAGGGGAATTTTCAAACTATAGACCTATTTCACTATTGCTGCAATTTTCTAAGATGCTTGAAAAAATATGTTGAGAGAATTGACAACTTTATAATGAAGAATAATTTATTGTGTGAGCAGCAATATGGGTTCAGACACAAGAGGACAACTGCATTTGCTCTAAATGGAATTTATAGAAAAAATATCAACTGCTGTTGAAAATAAAGAGTATTCAGTTGGGGTATTCCTGGATCTTAAAAAAGCATTTGATACAGTGGATCATAAATTATTGTTAAAGAAACTACAAAATTATGGTATTGGGGGGTAGCACTGTCCTGGTTATGTAGTTACTTAAAGAACAGATATCAGTATGTATGTGTTGGTAGCAAAAACTTGCAGTTACTGAAGGTTACTTGTGGAGTCCCACAGGGTTCAGTTTTGGGGCCATTGTTATTCAATATGTATATAAATGATACATGTAAAGTTTTGGAAAAAAATGGATTTAATATTGTTTGCAGATGACACTGATTTATTATGCAGTGGAAGCAATTTGGAACAACTTTTGGATATACTCAGAAAGGAATTAGGAAAGCTTAAACTGTGGTTTGATTCAAACAAATTAACGTTCAATTTAAGTAAGACAAAATTTATAATTTTAAACAACCATCACAACAACTTAGTATCTAAACTCAGTGTAAATGGTGTAGAGATTGAAAGGGTATCCAAAATTAAATTTCTTGGAGTAACAATTGATAATTAACTGTGTTGGAAGTCACATATTAATTATATTAAAGGGAAAATATCCAAATCAATAGCAATACTACACAGAGTGAAATATTTGCTAAATCAACCCACACTATATACTTTGAATCATTCATTAACCTCTTGCACTCCGGGATACCGCGGGCGGTCACGTCTCTGCGTCCTAGTGCGTCTCAGTGCCCACTGTGCGTCTCAGTGCGCACTGAAAAAAAAAAAAAGCTGCATTTCCGTTCTTCCAGTACAGACACAGCCACGAACAGAAAGCCAAAGGAGTGTTTTGATTGGTTTAGATTTGATTGACCTCTCATTTGACTAATAAGAGCCTTGAATTGGGTTTCTGAAACCTTGAAGAACCAATGACTGAAAACTTAGCAAGAAGGACCTGCCTACCAACAACCGCGAATACAACGAGCCAATTGAAGCAGAGAAGTTCGACGATTGAAACGCGTGCGTCCCGTGCGTAAAATCTGTTTTGTGTAAGCTGCTGGGTGACACACATTGAGAGCTGTGTGTAACAGTAGCGTTCGACAGTCTTTTTTTATTACTACTGTTCTTATTTGTTTTGAAAAATCGTTCGCCAAAACCGCAATCATGGAAGCACAAAACCGCAATAATGGAATCATGGTTTGACCGGGTCGGGTGACCAGAACCACGAGTCCGTAACAAGCGGACCAGCTTCATGTTCATCTGACAATGAGGAACAGAGGTTCACCAACGACACTGCTGTTGTGGACAGGTAAGTGTTATAAACTAAATTATTCTTTATCACTGAAAATAGTAATAAAAATGATTTTTGACCGATCCGTAATTACAACGGTGCGTCATAGCCACATGATGAACCGTTGACAGACCGTTTTTTGTGTGCTGAGCTCCTCTGTAGTGTGGGGGGGGGGAGTTGTTATCCTCTACATTGCAGATATTTTAGTATAATTTTTATTGCACTGTAGGTTATTTTTTCTTGTAAAAAAAGGCCACACATTTTTTACATGGCATGCTTCTTTGTGTGTGGGGGGCTTGTTTGTTCATTCATTCATTCATGAATGAATAAACACCACACACACACACACACACACACACACACACACACACACACAGCCCTGAGTGTCACCTTTCATTAGAGCCCAAGATGGAGCTTCTATGTTTCAGCATTCAAAAGTTACAGACGTTTTTCCAAACTGTGCCATTTGGCACAATTTGGCACAGTTCAAAAACACCTGGGAACAACCTAAGAAAAAAGCTGTGTAATATATTCATTTTTTGTGGTATTGTTACAAAATTTTGACCTCAGCTTGATAGCACTTGGTTCTACATTTCTGTTGCATTTTCCAGCCAGTATCTGACAGCTGTCTGTTATTTGCAAGCATCTGTATCTAAAAAAACACCCAGGTGAACTTTATTTTCTTCAGATTCAGTATGTTTAGATGACTGTTACTCAGTGGCAGGGGCGCTTAGAGAGATTATGACTGTTTTGCCAAAAAATTCAAAGTGTTTTCTTTTAAATGAGACCAACCCCATGAAGATGCTGCAAAGGGTTGAAGAACAGCTTTTGATTTACTTTGGGTATGTTATTTTTAGGCGTTTTTAGGGAAATTGACCAGAGTGCAAGGGATTAATACTCCCATACATTACATACTGTACTGAAGTATGGGGAAATACATATAAAACAAACATACATCCAGTCTTTATGCTTCAGAAGAGCACTATTAGAATAATAAACAAAGCTGCTTACAGGGAACCAACAAACCTACTTTTTCTTAAATTAAAAGCTCTCAAGTTGAAAGTTCTGGTTGACTATAAAACTGCAGTAATAATGTTTAAAGTGAAGAATCTATCACTGCCCGCAAATATCCAAAAGTTTTTCCAAATAAGGGAGAAACAATGTCATTTCAGAGGAACATGTATATTTCAAAAACCTTTGGTGAGAACTACCGCCAAGCAACACTGTGTCTCAGTGCAAGGAGTCAGATTGTGGAACGATTTTGGACCTGAATTAAAATCATGTAAAACGCTTGGACAATTTAAACAAAAACTAAAGGAAGAAATACTCCAAACATATATACAAGATGACATGTAAAATCACATAAGAATTATCATATTCAGTCTGTGTTGTGCTGCTGCTTAGTTTTTTGTCATGTTTTGTCTTAGCTTTGTTCTGAATTGTAATCGCTCTTGTTTTGTTTTCCTTTTGAATTCTTGGATGGAATACGGGTGGGCAATATAAGCTGCGGCTTCAGCCGTCACCCATTTCAGATAACTTTTGTTGAACTGTATAATCCAGGGAGTTATTGTTTAATTTGACCTTGTTGGATTTTCTTCCCCTTTGTTGTATTGTTCTGTTCCTTTCTTTTAATATTTACTTTTAATCTATCCGAAATAAAGATTCATTCATTCATTCTATAGTCCTTCAGACCTTTGGTGTATTGTCATGAACAGTAAAAGGATTAAAACTTTAATAATACATAATCATTCCTTAAGAGTGACCTTACTATGTCTAAAAGAACAATAATATGACACAGAAGCATTAAAACCTCTGTTTGATTTTTAGCAGCCTCAGGTAAATCATATACACAAACACTGTCATTATCACCTTGTTCTGTGCTTTAAATCATGTCATATAAGCTATATTTAAAGCTTTCAGACATTGGGCATTATTTAGTGACAGCATTATTCCATAATCTCCAGTTTAATTTGTCACGGGTTGCAGTGATTAATATGCATGCACTTTTACTTAACTTATTACTTAACTATGTCGCCATCAGTGTGTGAATGTGTGTGTGAATGGGTGGATAACAGAATCTGTAAAGCGCTTTGGTCATCTAGACATGAGAATAAAAGCGCTATATAAGTGAATGCCATTTACCATTTACCACTTTATTGGTTATCTGACATGGCTTGGTTGTCAACAGGAGGAATGCGGTGAGCAGGGGTGAGGCGACATCATTAGCTGGGCTCCTGAGGCAGGGTCATTGCTGAGCAGCAGAAGAGTGAGGAACAGGGGGAAGGAGGAACCATGTCAGACCCTTAGTCCGTTGTCCTTTTTCCCTGTAAAGTTCACTCTTATCCCTCGGTCAGAGAGATAATGCAACTGAGTTAATAAAAATTACACTGATACTTCAAAAAAAAAGTAGTCCAATGTTGTTCATGTGCCCTCAGGCATCCCAAAAGATAAAAGAAAAAAAAACAAATAAAGAAAAAATCTGGTAACTGAAAATGTTGGCTTCAAAAATAGGAGAATATTTACCAGTCATGCAACATTAGATTCAAAAACCCACAAAAAGAAACTATAAAAACTCTTAAGCTTTGCAAAAAAACCCATATATATTTTTTCTTCTTCTTTTCACTCACTCACTCTCAGACACAAGGGCCCACACATACACACACGCAGCTCTCTCCCTTTATCTCTCCAAGTTCACTTTTGGGCAGCTGCTCACACACACAGAAACAGTAAGATAGCCTTTACAAAAAAAGGTATGAAATGGCAACCCAGAGTTAAAAAAAAAACAAACAAAAAACTCCCAAAGTACTTGTAAAAACAAATCTGGCAACTCCACATTCTCATGTCAACTTTTTCTCTACTGCTCTGAGAACACAATTCAATTTCTTACACAAAAGTATTATTTTTCAGGCTCCCACAATTTTCATCATTTCCCCAGAGAACAATAATTATCTAACCATCCCCTTCATACTCCACAATGACCAAAACATTCACAACAACTTTAAAACTCAGGTCTCCGCAGAATCTTCCTCTTCTCTCTCACAAGGGCAGATTCCAAAACACAAACAGACAAACGAATGGACAAACTGCAGCAACTTTATTCAAATCAGCGTTATAACAAATTATTGGTTCACTCAAGTCAGTGCTCACTGCAATTCCATGACAGAATCTCGCATCGATTTACAAATCAAATGTTCACCACAACCGAACAGCAGAATCTTGCCCAGACTTTTATACATCAATGCTCACTGCAACATTGTGGGAGAATTTTGCCCCGATTAATATCTTGGAGGTCACTGCAACAATATTGAAGCCTCTTGCATTGATCACGTGCATTAACAACACACCTAAGCATTCACCTCGTCAAAACCTGAACTGCTCCAGACCAAAAAGGCAAGCAGAAACATAACCAGACTTTGCGGTGTCAAGCGCTTAGGTAATCTTTTCCCTCTGGGACTATTCACACCCCAGGTTTACACACAACAACAAATAAATGTACTCACACTCAAGCCATCTTTAGGGTTCTTAGACCCGTCACCCAGTCCGTTCCAGCACCTCGGTTCCGAAATGCCCTCACTGCAGTAACAATGAGCCTTGTACTCAGCCTGGGAAGGTCTTTCATCAGCTGTGCACTCGCTGAAATCGAGCAGAGGTGCCGGAAGGACGGCGCTATCTGGATCCACTGTTCGGTGCGCCAAGTGATAGCATAATTTTCAGCATAATCATTCTGAGTCAAAAATCAGGCGGAATATTTGAATGTAAGTATATTTATTTACCCCATGGCCACTGGGGGAGAGATTACATGAGCATGGCCTTCAGTCCACACACACCGAATCTCTCACCATACATTTCTAAGCCTGGTGTTTTTATAGCTGTAAGGATAGATAAACAAAGTGGGGAAGTCCTTTAGGGATGTTGGAGACATCTCCTGAAGGCAGTCTGTCTATAAATCTAATCTATTCCTGGTCACAGAAACTTAGCAGAGCAGGTTAATAAAACAAGAGATTATCTACAGTAGGTCACCCTTTACGTCTCTGCTGACCTGCATTCACTCACACGTACCTCCACTGAAGGCCACAGAGAGAATAATTGCTCACAGAAACACCAAAACTATATCAGACATGAAAGAATAATATAAAGGAATATATGAACTTACTCTACATGGAATGCACATAAACACCAGACATGGAATGGGAAAGTCATGGAATAATATAAGAATAATAATGTAATAATAATATGGATAATATGGAATTTTTCTATCAACTTTATGTATGTCATAATCGGGGCTTGGCCAGGGACCATGCCCATGCTTTATGTTCATTTTAGTCTTTGCTTTTTTCACAGTGTCATTATTATTCTGATTCTATCATTATTATTAAGTGCCCTGTGTTCTCTGATCATTGTCTGTCATGTCTTGTCATCCCCTGTCTGTCCTCAGTCATCATTTTAGTCTTGTGTACATATTTGTTTATCTTGTGTCCTCAGCTCCTCATGTTTCTGTACCCATAGCCACTCTTCCTCATGTGTGTTCCTGTTCAGCCCCTGATTACTCTCCCAGCTGTCCTGTGTTTTCTAATTATGAGTTCTCCTATATATGTGAGTCTCTGTCCCTGTTTTATTGTGAGGTCATCGTCTTTATCCTTCCATGATTCTCTTCCATGTGTCACGCCGCGCCGCTCATCAGCGGCGCCACCTGCTCACACACCTGTTAATCATCAGCGGCGAGGAATATAAGCTGCCTCGCCCTGAGCTTCGGCCTGAAGCCGTCAGACTTCATTCCCCGTCCACGTGACGCTACTCTCTCTTCAGCACGACGCTGTCCGGTAAGGATCACGTACCTTATCTTCTCCAGTCTGCTCCCCTGTGCACAGGTGGATTCCTCGGCAGCGGACAACTCCGTCCCTCGTCCCTCCTCGCTGCTGCACCGAGTCCTGCAGGTGGCTGTCTCCTGGGGTCCCGTCCTTGTTGTGCCAGTCATCCGTCCCAAGCAAGTAAGCTTCGCCCTCGCCTATTCTCCTCCTGTGTTGGTGTGTGCCCATCACCCTGTGTCTCTGTTCTCTCCCATAGGGTTGCCGGCTGTACGGTCTCCTGCCTCTGTGCCCGAAGCAGACGCCGCCACCAACACATTAACATTCCGCAGACACACACCCATACACCCCTGTTGTTAATAAACAGTTTGAACTACTCTGAGCCTGTGTGTGTGCGTCTCCTGAGCCGAACGTTATGTCACCATGTTTCCCTGAGTGTCCATGTAAGTTTGTTCTCTCCTTGCTGTGTGTGATGTTGTTCATGGGACATATTATTGTTTGACACCTTTCTGGTTCCCCTGCCACCCAGGGTATAAGAGGGCTGTGAGGAACAGGGGCGGGCTCTTTGACCACCTCTCTGCCTGACGGGAGCATCTGTATCACTTGTGTGAGTCCGCAATAAGGTTGTGTTCAGTTCCACCCTTGGTCTCATCATTCACCCTCAATTACTGATATAATACTGTGTTTTTGTGTTTTTTTGCCATGCCAACAAGCTTTGTTTTCAGCCCACATGCTGCTTTGTTTTGCCCTGAGTTTTTGTTTAATAAACCATCATTTGCATCACAGTTCCTACCTGCACTCTGAGTCCTAAATTCACCCTTATCTGCCCAGAGGGCAGAACATGACAATGTAACCATATTTTGTATTTAAATCATTTGTCAAAAAAAAAAAAAAGAGAAGGACCTGGGTCTACAGCTTGTTAGGCACATGAATGTGAATGTAATGATTTCATACTTTTGTACAAACAAGAACCAGAATTAACTTGTGTCTAACAGATTAGTTGGTAATATACTGGAAACACATTCTGCTAGACTTTGAGACCTATCAGATTTTCAGATGCTCTGTTCCAGATTAATTGTCAAACGATCTTGGTAACAGAAATGGAAAACTGGGATAAATTGTCTGACTGGCTTTTCTCTAGTCTGGACAGGGAGTATAGGAAAGTAACTCTGCGTCTGTGGTGGTTGAGTCAAAATGCCTATGAGGCTGGCGATGGTGGAAATTAATTCAGTGGCCATTATCCAGGGCAGTGTGGGCCTGACTGTGCTTCTGCAGGTTCACAAACTGCAATCTGTCACTCACACTCAGGCAGACAGCTGCTCCATCCAGGTGCCAACATGAGTCCTTCTGCCAAGAGGGAAACGTCACGATTTCCAATACCAGTCCCTTTCATTTACAACTGGAAAAATATTGGTGGAGGAACAAAAGAATTCACCAAGAGAATGGTGGGACCTGAATCATTATCACAAAAGGTAAAATTACACATTGGGCTTATTAATTGGAGAAAACTGTTTAAGATAGGTACTTCTTAACATACTGAAGGACTGATAGCATTATAATCTCACTTAATTATGAACATACAATTTAACCCAAATCTACTCACTACTGGCAGTAAAACTGTGTTTATTCCACTAAAATACCACTCCCAGTCCACCCACATTAGCTCAGCTATCAGGTGATATACAGGGGTGCAGACTGCCTATGACTATAGAGAGATGTGCATAGTGACAAAGTGAGAGTGAAGGTGCATTCTGACCAAACATGGAGTGCAAATTTTTCACAGGGCGTGATTACATATATAAATTAATTCACTTGTATCCAAGCCAATTGCAAAGTCTTGCAGAGGGGTGGGGTTACCTTCATTACCTCTGCAGCTGCTTTCTACATGCTGTGGAAACCTCCAAAATGGCATCATGTTTAAAATTATCCAGCAGGGCACCTTGATGATGGTTCTTTACAGCACTAAACTGAAGCCGACCGGTGTGCAATTTCAGGCCCTGCCAGCCCTCGTTAGCACATTGGTAGCAAGAGGATGTGAGTGGATACAAACTACAGACACTCTAGCTGTGTTCGAAATGCTCACTCCTTCCCCATATAGTGTATTATATAGTGAATCAGCCATTTTGTAGTGCTGTTCGAAAACTTAACTGAAAATTTCATTCACTATATAGTACACTCAAAATATCCCACAATGCATTTTGAAAAGTAGTGTACAACGGATGGACACATTAGCCAATATATCCCATAATGCAATGCGCAGCTAACGGAGCAGTGAGAGAAGAGCTTCACATCACAACATAAACTACCTTAAGGTATTCATATCTTTTAATTCAGCAAAAAACTATTTGATTTAATACATATTTACTACAAATTACATGCAGGTATTCATTTTTACCACCGTTAGTCTGTTATGTTTTACTATCTTACTGTGATGATGTCATTAACCATGCTGTGAAAACAAGCCCAGTAGTGTCCGGAAGCTGTTAATTTTATTGTTATTTTGAGTTTACTATATAGTTCACTATATCTAAATTAACTATATAGCGAGTAGGGAGGGAGTGAGTGAATGAACATTCCGAACACAGCCTCTGTCTCAGCTGCAGAGCTCCAGTCCATCTGTCTGCAGGTGTGTGGCAGTCTTATTTTCAAACTAATCTCCAGTTTTGATACTCCCGTGATAGCAAAATCTCAAGGCTGGTTAACTATCGGGACCACTGTTATGTATGCAAATAGGCTGGTATTACAAAGATGGCGGCTGGGTTGGTCATGGGATAGACCGGGGTGGCTACTACCGGTTTCCGGTGGTGACGCCGCCCAGGGTATAAAAGAGTGGGCAGAAGAGGCTCTGCCTCTTTCGTCGTGGAGCCACCTGGCCAGCAGGACACTGCCATAACCCTCTGTATATAGTTCGTGTATTGTATATAATAAACCCCTGTTAACCGAGGTGAGACTCAGTCTTCCTTCCTACATTATGGACATAACAAATGGCGATGAGGTAAAAACAGTAATGGAACACTCTATTGCTAGCTTTCGGCCGTTTCTCGAGGCTCCGGGCGAGCCGCTCATGCCGTGGCCTAGGTGGTTCGCTGCCTTTACCAACTATCTTGTTGCACTGGGTTTGGGAGATATGGAGAAGCTCCGTGCACAAGCTGTGTTAGTACATAATTTAGGAATGGAAGGGCAGAGGATTCTTGAGAAATTGGGAGGAGCGGACAGCTTTGACAATGTGGTGCAGCTAATGGCGTGCTACTTTAAGGTGCCGGAGAACGTCATTGTGAAATGCATTCAATTCTGACAGCGCCGCCAGCGGTCAGGAGAGCCCATGTGAAGATTCGTGGTGGACCTCTGAGAGCTGGCAAGGGAATGCGGATTCGGGACCCTGGAGGACGAGATGATTCGGGACCAGTTGGCAGAGCACGTCTGTTGCACGGCGGCCCGATCCAGGTTGTTGACTCACCCAGGAGAGATGACATTAACGGAGGCTGTCGAGCTCACCCAACAGTACGAGGCAGCAGAGACCATCATGAGGGGCCTAACTGAAGAGGCCCCTCTGGAGAAGAATGTGTCTTGCGCTGAGGCACTGCGTCTGGACCCTTGTGATGGCGAGTGCGGAGAGGATGATTTTGCCTCTGTGGTCAGGTTAAGGTATGCCCCTGGTACGCCAAAATGTTATGGATGTGGGTCCACTGAGCACCGCTATAAGTCCAGAGTGTGCCCAGCGAAAGGAAAACGCTGTGGCAAATGCGGTCTTTTAAACCATTTCGCCAGGGTGTGCGAAAACTTCGTACGCAGGAGCCGTGGGAGAGATCCAGGTGCTGCGCAGAAGACTTCGACCGTTGCACATACTGTCTCCCCAGAGATGACAGAGAGAATTGGGTGCAACATCACATTGGATGGAGTCGAGGTCCCGCTCTTAGTGGACACAGGAGCGGTGAGCTCTGTCCTGAATCTTGAAACCATGGACAGACTGTTTCCCTACTAACAGATAAGAATGCAACGAGTGGAATATTATGGTTATGGGGGGAACAGGTTGGCTATATTGGGCTATGTGGAGATGGAGGCCCGATGTAAGGACAATGTGGCGCCCAGCATTCGCATTAACGTTTCTGCATCCGGTGTTAACGTTATGGGTTGCAACCTATTTTACGGCCTTGGGTTCTCCATTATGAACATCTCGGGTGAAGAATGGTCTGGATGCAGACTGTGGAGCCAACCTGTTCTTGCCTTGGAGGGTGCTGAAGTGTGGGTTTCGGACTGGATGGTCAATGTGAATTGGGAGTGCACACACTGCGCCACATGGAGACCTCTCGGGAAGGACCCAATGCCGTCACGCAGGCTGCCCTGGATGAGGGTGCCGGACGGCACGACAGGACCTCCGATGAGGCTCATCAGGATGAGCAGCCAATACCGGAAGAAAATGGGGCTAGACCGCGGAGCATGGTTATCGTAAAGCGCTCCCAGCGACGACCTGCCAAGAGGAGACCCAGTAGAGCCCGCATGTCGGAGCAGCTGGAGTCGGGGGCCAATCACAGAACTGGTGAGCTGATGAAAAGGAAGTGGACTCCCTCGAAGACCAAGGTTGATGCTCGAGTATGCAGAGATCACAGTCCACGCAAACAGCGGGACAGCGAGAGGGGGTTCCAGGTAGAGCCCGGTCGGATGGGGGAAGTTGGGCGCAGGTCTATCCACGTCTGGAGACACCCGAGGGATCTGCGGCTGCCGGAGGTGGAGAGGAGACGGCGCAGCAGGAGCCCTGATGTGAAGAGACGGAGACGCCTTGAAAGGGATCCATCCGGGGACTGAGGGTTTTATTTTGCATGTTTGTGTTGTTTCTTCAGTCCTGTTTTATGTTGGTTTTCGTATTTGGTACCCCGGCAAATTTAAAAAAAAAAAAAAAAGAGGGTGAAAGGTAAGGGAACTTGATAAAGTTGAGCTCTTTGTATGGTAAATTTTCTGTATGTTTTGTGTTGTTCTGACCAGTGGGGCTCATCTATGCAAAGTTATGTGCTATTTTGAAAGAAATTTTATTGAAATATTGTTTAATATGCCCAATTTTGGGGGGTAGGACATGTTCGACCCTGGTAAATTGTGTTGAATTTTGGGGTTTAATTAGTCTGGCCGATGGCTTCTCTAGTATTTTTCTAGAGTTTGCCTGGCTCGTGTGACTGGTATTGATTGGATTTTAACTATTTATTGGAATTTGGTTTAATTGGATTGTTTTATTTGTGTTGCCCCTTTGATGCATTTTTTTTACTCTGTGTGCCCATTGTGGGGTGGGAGTTGGGGTGAGGAGCCGCCTATAGGAATTGTCTTGTGCTTTATTGTATGTGTTTTGATGTGTTTAAAGGGATTATTTTCAGTTAGAAACACGACCTATTATTATTTTGTTTGTATATTCTCCTGTTCCAAGCGGCAGAATAATCCGCTCAGCCGTATGGGGGTGCTGGTGGTCTACCCAGCCCCTCAGCGTCAGTTGTGTGAGTGGATAGGTGTTTATTTTCTGCACATATTTTTGGATTAGTGCGTGTGTCAGGTGATAAATTTGGGTGGGTTATTTGTGTGCTTGGTGTGTTTTTTTTTTGAGGGGGGCGGATGTTATGTATGTAAATAAGCTGGTATTACAAAGATGGCGGCTGGGTTGGTCATGGGATAGACCGGGGTGGCTACTACCGGTTTCCGGTGGTGACGCCGCCCAGGGTATAAAAGAATGGGTGGAAGAGGCTCTGCCTCTTTCGTCGTGGAGCCATCTGGCCAGCAGGAGAGTGCCGTAAGCCTCTGTGTATAGTTCGTGTATTGTATATAATAAACCCCTGCTAACCGAGGTGAGACTCATTCTTCCTTCCTACATTATGGACATAACAACCACCTCACTCGGCTGCAAATTCACATATAGTCACGTCTTGAAAAATTTGTTTTGCGTTTGGTCTGAACACACCTTTAGCTACTGGTAGGAAGTGAAGTTAACTACTTTTTTCAGCATTCAAGCAGAACACATTCTGCTTTTGTTCACTTGTCACATCTATTTATAAACCAGACTGCTACCCGCAAGGAGCCAACATTAGATACTTTTTTAATCCTTCACAGGAAATTACATAGTTACAGCAGCAGCGGAACAACTAAACTACACTGTGTGGAACAGGTTGCCATTCTGCTAATGCAATGATTCCTTTTGGCACTACCATTACTGCTGCTATCGCTAGCCAATGAGCAAGCCAGAAACTAAATGTGTGTTCAGACCAAACGCAAATGGGCAAATTTTTTGCGCAGCACGTTTACATATTAACTCAATATAAACATGCAAGTGGACATGAATTGGCAGTCTGATCGACTTGCACACAGGCAGAGTTCCCTTTCTAACTCCGGCAGCTGTGTTCAGTCTGCTGTGGACAGCTTCAAAACACCATCATGGTTTACATTATTGGATGGGGCTCTCGCCTGAAAAAATTGTCCCTGCCTCCAAAACTCACCTGGATGCTAGTTGTTTACGCTGCTAGCCTGCTAGCCCTTTAGGATGTCTGTTGTAGAAGTCCGTGGATAAATAATTTCCACAGTCCGATTCAGCTGCAGAGCCCCTGGTCCATATGTCTCCAAGGCAAGGCAAGTTTATTTGTATAGCACATTTCATGTACAAGACAATTCAAAGTGCTTTACATAAAAACATTAAAGCATTAGAGCAAGTTGCAAAAGGAAAACATAAGAATTTAAAAGCAAACTCAAAAGTAAATTAAAGAGAAACAAAAGCAGGCTAAAATAGAATACTGTAGAAGAGCTCGGAATGACGAGGCGATGTGACTTATAAACCAAAGTTTATTATCAGCTTTGCTCCTCTAACAAGTCTCATCTGGTGCAGTAGCAGAAGAAGTAAGAGAGCGAACACATTCGGCTCTGTGTACTTATACTCACACACAACAAAAGGCATGCATACAAAGCTGACATCCCCCATTAACTTAATTATCCTCCTCTGTCTCCGTACCCCTCTACCTGGCCCTGGGAGGTCAGGATGACCTATCTGGTCTCCACTGCAGTGCCTCGGATGCTCTTTGATCTTCAGTGGCGGTTGAGACCCTTTGTCCTATTCTGAGGTGTGAAGTCGCTTTACATATGTAATCACCAAACATTCTCACATGCTTATACATATGTAGGTTATGGGATATATGATTAATATAGACCACAGCCCCCCCCCCCCCAAACGACTAAGAAAAGGACAATAGGAAAATTCAGTTTAAGATAATTATTATAACATACTAACTGCTACACCTCTTGACAAAGAAGAAACTTTCCAGCAGCTATGCTCCTGTAGAGAATTCAGTGGTAATCATAACAGCATAGTAATATCACAAGTCAGTCCTAAACTGTTACAGCACAATTAGTGAACAACTTTCGAGTAGTTTGTATCAGTCCTTGTGCCGTCTGGGCTTTAATCTTCTTCCGAATCTGCTGTGGGTCCGTTCGGGCGTCCTGGTGGGACCTTCCTGTAAGGAATCTGCAGCTTGGGAAGGAGAGTGATTATTTGTTCCCTGCAGCGGGGCTGAGTCTTTTCTCTTGGGGGGTCTACCCCGCCGAGGTGCTCTCGCCAACCGTGCAGGCTCGTCTCTCAACAAGAAGGCAGGTTTAAGTCTGTCAATGCTGACTGTTTCTTTTCTGTCCCCAAAATCAAGCACAAAATGCTTATCACCAGGTTCCAGCACTCTGAATGGTCCATCGTATGGTGGGCGGAAGGTTGGTTTTAAAGCTTCATGCCTAACAAAAACAAATTCAGCGTCTTTTAAAGCTTGGGGGACAAAAACCCGTGGAAAAGAATGATGTGCCGGCCCGGGGAGAGAGTCCGGTCCGTTGCTGCCTAAAAACCTTGGGGCTGGAAGATGCCCTGGCTCTGGGTTCTCTGGTAAAAATTCACCTGGGAGCCTGAGAGGTTGTGCAAAAACTAATTCTGCTGGGGAGGTGTCTAGATCCTCTTTAGGTGCAGCATGCAACCCCAATAAAACCCAAGGAAGTTTATTTACCCAATTTGTATCCGTTAGTGAGGCTCTGAGGGCGGCCTTTAAAGACCTGTGAAAACGCTCGCATAACCCATTAGCCTGAGGGTGATAAGCGGTGGTGCGGTGAATTGTCGCTCCTAAGCTGCTGGCCATGGCTGACCAAAGCTCCGAGACAAATTGAGGCCCCCTATCGGACGTGATGTCCGATGGGACGCCGAAACGTACCACCCAGTTTGTCAAAAAAGCGCGAGCGACTTCCTCCACTGTGGTTGACGCCAGAGGGACTGCCTCTGGCCAGCGCGTAGTGCAGTCTATCATTGTTAACAGATGTGTGAGACCTTGGGAGGAAGGTAGTGGTCCCACGAGGTCGACATGAACGTGGTCGAACCTTCTAGCAGGGATTCGAAAAGGCTCTAGAGGGGCTTTTGTGTGTTTGTGTATTTTGGCGCGCTGACAAGAAATGCAAGTCTTTGCCCATTCTTTTACGTTTTTGCGCAGGCCAGGCCACACAAACTTTTCGGCGACCATTTTAACCGAAGCGCGCACACCTGGGTGAGCGAGGGAGTGAATTGAGTTGAAAATACGGCGGCGCCATGCAGCTGGAACTACCGGGCAAGGTCGGCCGGTTGAGATGTCGCATATTAGGGGGGGCACACCGTCGCGTAAACCCCTTTCCTCCAGCCTTAACCCTGTTGGTCCAGACAGGAGTGCGCGCACGTCCGCGTCACTACTTTGCTCCTCCGCCATGGCTGCATAATCTATCCCTACGTGGATTGGGGCTGCGTATGTGTCCGCGTTGGCGAAGAGTTCTGCGGCTGAGGTAGTATAATCTGTCTCCTCGCGCTCTGGCGATGTCACAGCACGAGAGAGGCAGTCTGCTACCACGTTAAGTTTGCCTGCCACATGTCGAATGTCTGTGGTGAACTCTGAAATCGCAGCTAGCTGTCTTTGTTGCCTGCCTGACCACGGTTCAGAAATTTTAGCCATCGCAAAGGTGAGCGGTTTGTGGTCTACAAAAGCCGTGAAACGCCACCCCTCCAACCAGAACTGGAAGTGGCGGATGGATAAATGAAGCGCTAGCAGCTCCCTGTCAAAGGTGCTGTATTTACGCTCAGTTTGGTTCAGCGATTTGCTGAAAAATGCCAAAGGTTGCCAGGTTCCGCCGACGTGTTGTTCTACAACCGCCCCTATGGCCAGGTCTGAAGCGTCTGTGGTTAGCGCAATGCGGGCCGAGGGATCAGGGTGAACCAACAATGTGGCGTTAGCTAGGGCACTTTTTACTTCCGCGAAGGCGCGTTCGCGCTCCGGGGTCCATTCGACCGCGTTGGAAGGTTTTTGTTTTCTGAGCGCGTCATATAGGGGCTGCATGAGCTGAGCTGCGCGGGGGAGGAAACGGTTGTAAAAATTAACCATTCCTAAAAATTCTTGCAGTGATTTGACCGTTTGTGGCCGTGGGAAACTTTTTACTCCGTGAACTTTGTCTGGCAGTGGGACTGCCCCCTTCGGTGAAACTCTGTGTCCCAAAAAATCAATTTGTGACATGCCGAATTTGCATTTGGCTGGATTGATTATTAACCCGTGCTCTTCTAGTCTCTGAAAAACCATAGTGAGATGCTGTTCGTGTTCTTCCTCAGACGAGCTGGCTACCAGCATATCGTCGAGGTAGACGAACACGAAAGGGAGGTCGCGTAATACTGCGTCCATCATCCGCTGAAAGGTTTGAGCAGCGCCTTTGAGGCCGAAAGGCATCCGCAAAAATTCAAAAAGGCCGAAGGGGGTTATTACAGCTGTTTTAGGAATGTCTTCCGCTCTAACGGTGACTTGATGATAGCCGCGGACCAGGTCTATTTTAGAAAAAAATGCGCGCACCCGCCAGATGTAGTGAAAAATCTTGGATGTGAGGAATTGGGTAGCGGTCATGCGCTGTCGCATTGTTTAATCTGCGGTAATCGCCGCACGGTCTCCAAGAACCGTCAGGTTTAGGGACCATGTGAAGCGGTGACGCCCAGGGGCTTTTTGAGCGCCTGATAATGCCTAGTTTTTCAAGGGTGGTAAACTCGTCCCAAGCTATGGCGAGCTTGGTCGCGTCTAAGCGCCGAGCTTTGGCAAATACGGGTGGGCCCATTGTGGGAATAAAGTGTTCGACCCCGTGCTTAGCCACTGTAGCTGAGAATTTGGGAATTGTGAGTGCTGGAAATTGGGTGAGGAGTTGATCAAACTTACCTCCTGTTGTAGTGACGCTGGCCTGCACGGGTGGTGGAGAAACTCGAGCTGAGCAGGGAATAGAAGCAAAGGACAATGCATTAACCAAGCGTCTGTTCGCTAGATCGACCAATAACCCATGTGCACACAAAAAGTCTGCGCCCAACAAGTTAAAACTCACCGCCGCTACAACAAATGTCCATCTGTAGTTGCGGCCATGGATGCGGAGGGGCAGGTTCCTTTCACCAAAAGTGTCGATGATGGAGCCGTTGGCTGCCACCGCTCCATTACCCCGGGGGCCCATGGCCCGGTCTGCTTGGGAGGGCATTATAAAACTCAGTTGAGCTCCCGTGTCAATGAGGAACTGCTTGCCGGTGTGTCCGTCCGTCACATATAGAAGCTTGCTTTTTTTGCCGAGAACTGCCGCTGTTAACGGTTCTCGGCTTTGGCGTTTTCCCGAAATCGTGAATCTGCAGGGGGGAAGGCATTTGTGAGCCTTCTCGGCGAAACGGTGGTGGTAATAACAGACGTCACTCCGTCTGTTACGTCTTGGCCATGTCGCTGCCATGGCGGGTGGATTCTGCTCAGTGGTTTGAGGCTCCCCGTGGCTCCGGACATCGGCGTTGAGGCCTGCGGATGCTGCTGTGGGTGTCTGTTCCCTGCAGGCGTTGACGAGTCGCTGCGCTTCGCGAGCCAGCGTGCGGAAGTCTTGCTGGGTGCTGCATCGCATGTTGGCAAGCGTCCCTCTCATGTGTGGCGGCAGTGTACTGAGGAATATAAATTGGAAGAGGAAATTGTCTGTACTGTCCTCACTAAGTTGTAAGAACTAGCTAGACAGCAAGTTAAACTTTTCTTCATTGGTGATTTATTTCTTGACAAGCAGACTTCAACATCACAGCTTCAGAAGATAAAGTGAAACTAAAAATGAAACAAGTAGGAGACTAATTAAATTCTGTAACGTTTCTACATAAGCTTTTAACAGTTTCTAAACAACATAAACCATGAAATTATCTTCCATAACAAATACTAAGAACATAAAGAATGAATATATACAAGGGATGCATCTGCTGGGGCTATGAAAAGCGATTTTTTTAGGAACTCCTTCCTCTGAATGGCAACATGACTTTGCCCTTGGTCCAACTGACATTTTACTTCCTACTTCCTGTTTCTAACGTTATGACATCACTAGTCAAATTAAAAGTACTTCCTATTGCATGAACTTACATTGAATAAAAGTCCCAAATTCTGCCAGAAGGCAGCACACTCCCCGTCTGACCTCAAAGGTCACTACCCACCAATACATGTCTCTGGCCTGAAGTTTCAGTCTTTTGGCAGCAGAAGAATTACTTCTGACATCGGCCTCTGGAACAGCTTGGATTCCTTGCCTGCTGTCTTCAGCTCGACCTTCCTTACTCTGCCGTCCCTGCCAGGGACGACCGCTGTAATCCTCGCCATGGGCCACGCATTACGTGGAACTTGACGGTCCTTCAGGAGCACGATGTCTCCTTAGTGCATTGACACAACTGGAAGTGTCCAGGGAGTCGATGAGCTCAATATGCACGGCTCGGGAGCTCATGCAACAGAAGAGCATCACCCATCTCTTGCTTTGGGCCTGTCCACCTCGCGTGCACCTTGAGATGACTGGCCACGGTCCGAACACATCCACTCCTACATAGGTGAAGGGTGGGCATGTGTGTAGTCGTTCCGGAGGTAAGTTGGCCATGAGTTGTTCCTCTGTTCTGCCGCGTAACTTTCGGCAAACAACGCACTTGTGCAGCTCTGAGGCGATAAGCTTTTTTCCGCCTATGACCCAAAAGCCTGCAGCTCTCAGGGCCCCTTCTGTAAAGTGTCATCCTTGATGCTTGACATCTTCATGACACTGGCGCACTAGCAGCAGGGAAACATGACTGTTCTTGGGCAAGATGATGGGGTTCTTTTCCTGACTGCTCAAGTCAGCATGCTTTAGTCTGCCGCCAACGCAAATCAGGTCTTCTTCAAGAACAGGTCTGAGTTTCTGAAGAGAACTGTCCTTGGCTACAGTTTTTCCATTTTCAAGTGCTGTTAATTCCTTAGAGTAGGCCTCTTCCTGCGCTGCTCTGATGATGATGTGTCTAACTTGGGACAGCTCATCTGGAGTACGCGGGAGGTTGCAGTAGTGCCATCCTTTGCACTGACTGGACTTGTGCTTGTAAGATCTAGCAATGTGGATGAGTAGAGCAATTGCCCTAGTGAGAGAGCGCGTTGATGAGAACCGCTGGGAACGTGCGGCATTGAGGCCTCTGTTTAGACTGTGAGTCAAGAGGCTGCTCACTTCAGGGCGTATCTCTCCATCCATTTCTGGGTTGAGAAGCTCAAAGACTTCCTTTGAGTCTTCATCAGGTGGACTGGGTTTGTACAGAAGGTCTGGTCTGGTGAACCATGTGGTCTGTGCCAGATGTGATGCCGCAACTGCCCGCGAAGCGTGGTCTGCGGGGTTGTCTTCCGTACTGACATAGTGCCACTGGTCAGGTGTTGAGAACTGACGTATTCTACGAACTCGGTTGTGGACGTATACATAGAAACGTTTCGTTTGATTGTAGATATAGCCAAGAACTACCCTGCTGTCACAGTAGAACTTGACCTCATCAGGCTTCAGGTCCAGCTCGTCTTGTATGAGCTCAGCAACTTCTACGGCTAATACTGCGGCACACAGCTCTAGCCGGGGAATTGTTGGTTCTGACTGTGGAGCCAGTTTAGCTTTCCCTAGGATGAATCCAACTTGGATTTCTCCATCAGCTTGTGTAGTCTTCAGATATGCCACCACTCCAATGGCCTTGGTGCTTGCGTCGGAGAACACACATAGCTCTGTGTGCTCACCCTTGGAGAGGGATGTCGTAGTGTATGCGCGTGGGATGTGCAGCTGGCTTAAATCATGCAATGACGTTCGCCATGATTCCCATTGTTTCAGCTTTTGTTCTGGGAGCGGTGCATCCCAGTCACACATGTCAACACTGAGTTCTCTGAGCAGACTTTTGCCTTCAATGGTCACTGGCGCAACCATGCGTAGCGGATCAAAGATGCTGTTCACCGTAGACAACACTCCTCTGCGAGTGAAGGGCTTCTTCTCTTGTGAGACAGTGAATGTGAATGTGTCTGTTGTGGTCTCCCACAATAGTCCCAAGCTCCGTTGCACAGGTGTAGTAGTAGATTAGTTTATTTGACAGGGACAGTGCAATAAACATAGACAATTAATCAAAGACAATCAATCTGATGTGTTGCACATAGAGTGTATAGCTATTAGCTAATTTGCAACTCTTGTCCCTGGATGGGCTTTAGAAAAAAGAATCAAGATAAAAAATATACACAATAACCACATACATCAATGCAGAAAAATTATAAATACACAATTATAAATATTATAAATATTATAAATACACAAATATAACAGCCTGACTCACATTTAACATAAATATTATAAATATTATAAATACACAAATATAACAGCCTGACTCACATTTAACACATATAACATAACTCACATTTGCCTATTTCAGGCCTTCCTCCCTCCGTCACTCACTATAAACAAACACATTTATTCCTTCCCTTCATTCACTCTCACTTTGCAGACAAATAATTCATACATGAGTACATTCTTGTTTATTTTTCAGCCAGTTTTTAACATTTTTAGTGAATGTTTTAAAGTCCGTTATTATTTTAATTTCATTTGGCATTGTGTTCCAGATGTGACTGCCCTTTATAGAGAAAGCTGTTTGTCCAAATGTGGTTCTGCGGTGGAATATTTTACAGTTATTGTTAACAGAACTCCTGGTGGCTCTGCTGCTGTCCTGTCTTTGGACGAAACCAGCAAGTGGCTCGGGTGCTGATTTATGGAAACATTTGAACGTTAATTTCAGAAGACAGAGGTCAATGAAGCTCTCAAAACTCAATAGGTTGTATTTTTTTAAAACATTACAGTGATGCCACCTAATGGGCTTTTTGTCCAAGATTTTTAGGGTTTGATTATATAATGAACCTATATGTCTTATTGTGGAAGGGGCTGCTTGAGCCCAGACTGTCAAACAGTATGATATATGAGAAAAAACCATAGAATGCATATACAGTGCAGCTGCTTCGTAAGGTATGTAATATCTAATTAATTTAAAGCAGTTCAGATTTTTTTTTACTGTTTTTGAAATTTTCTTTATATGAAGATTAAATTTGAGTTGAGGATCTAGTACAATGCCAAGGTATTTGAATTCTGTAGCTAAACTGATGTCATGATCATGTATATTAACTTTAAAATGTTGCAGGTTACATTTTTTGATTGAAAAGCACATTGAGACTGTTTTCTGAAGGTTCAGCAATAGATGGTTCTTGAGGAGCCACTCTTGGACATCAACCATACTTGTAGACAGTACATCTGCAGCCTGTGCTGGAGTCTTGGCAGCTGTGTAAATAACTGCATCATCTGCATAAAGTTGGCATGTTGCAGCTGAGCAGTGTAACGGCAAGTCATTAATAAAAATGCTGAAAAGTAAAGGACCAAGAATGGACCCTTGTGGGATACCCATGCGGTTGTTTAAAAATGAGGATTTATCCTGGTGAACTTTTACACACTGTTCTCTATTCTGGAGATAAGATGCAAACCATTCTAATGTATTTGGGGAGAAGTTAAAAGATACCATTTTGGATAAAAGCAAACTGTGGTTTACAGTATCGAAAGCCTTTTTGAGATCTAGAAAAACAGCTCCTACCACATTACCCCTGTCCAAGGACTGTTTGACGTTTTCAATAAGGCAACAATTTGCTGTTTCTGTTGAGTATCCTGGTCTAAAACCAAATTGATGTGGATGAAGAAGTTGACTGTCTTGTAAGTAGTCTATCAGCTGTGTAGCTACAACTTTTTCAAGAACCTTAGATAGGACTGGTAAGATAGAGATTGGGCGGTAATTGCATATATCGTCTTTACTGCCTGATTTATGAACTGGTATGACGACAGCTTTTTTCCAGCCAGATGGAAATGTACTAGACCTAATGGAGAGATTAATGAGATGAGTCAGTGGTTTGATTAATATTTTGCTGTGCATTTTGAGAAAGGAGGTGCTCATATTGTAGATATCATTAGTTTTTGAGTTTGACAGTGTTTTAACAATACCAGCAATTAACTTCTCATTTACCTCATCGATGTGAAAAGTATCTGTTGGAAGTATGGAATTTGTGTTGTTGAGCACATTTGGCAGCACAAAAATTTTTGTTAAGTCTTCCACAGAGCCCACAAAGTGTGAATTAAATTCATTTGCCAAAGTAGCCTTGTCACTGACGGTCTTGCCATTGATTTTAAGTTCCTTTACCCCCTTCTGATCGTTTTTTTTTATTAGTTAAGTTATTTAAATGCCTCCATAGGGAACTGTTGTTACCCTTTGCATGATCTATCAGTTTATTGTAATAAGATATTTTTGATTTTCGCAGCTCATGTACCACTTTATTTCTTAAACTTTTGCACACAAGGTGATCATTTTGTAGTTTGGAGGTTAGTGATGTTTTCAGTGCATAGTCTCGCCTCTTCATAAGTTTTCTTATTTCATTATTTAACCATGGTAGGCTAATCTTCTGTTGTCTACTTTTAATTTGCTTTGAAAATTTTTCTATAGACTTTGTGATTGTTGCAGTTATAAAATTACAACAATCATCTACTTCACATGTTGCCATGAGCTGCTCCCAATTTTGATTCTCTAAGTAATGTTCAAACTCCTCATTTTTTGATTTGGGGATAATAAAATTTGATTTGTCAATATCGACTCCCCCAAAATACTGTAGTTGCTTTTTAGTAAGTTTCCTGACAGCAAGAACCATGTTATGATCTGAGAGACCAGTTACAAGATTATAGGTTCTGGTTATTCGTTCTGGTTTATTAGTAAATACCATGTCAATAAGTGTTCTGGATTGTTTGGTTATCCTGGTGGGTCCTTTGATGATTTGCTGGTAATTAAATTTAGTCATGAGGCTTTTCAGTTTTTGTTTGTCTTTTTTATCAGACCAGTTGATATTAAAGTCACCATGAATTATTGTTTCTCTGTTCTTCTCAAGTTGTTTAACCAGATCACTTAATTCATTATAAAAGGAAGAGTTGTGTGACGGTGGGTTGTACACTACTGCAATGTTGAAATTCATTACCGGAGAGAGACATACATTAACAGCTAAACATTCAAGTGAAGTATTCAAATCAACCAGTTGACATTTATATTTCTCTTTGATGTAAATTAAAACACCTCCTCCCCTCCCTACCTGCCTGTCTTTTCTAAAACACTGGTAGCCCACACTATCGATCATATTAGTGTCTATGTTACTGTGTAGCCAGCTTTCTGAGAGACAAAGGTAGTCCAGATTTGAGTCCAACAGCAACACCGAAATCTCATCTCTTTTGGGGATTATGCTCCGTATGTTTAAATGACCGCCGAGGATCCCCTTTGGTTTAGCCTTGGTGTCCCAAAGAACTCATGCATGATTAACAGTTTGGAAAAATAAATGTTGTTTTTGCTTTTGTACAGCTCGGTTTTGTGCTAACCCAGTGGTCTGCTGTTTAATAGTGGCAGGTCCAGGGTTAAGGTGAATATCTCCTGCCAGAAGTAGCAGAACTAACAGAACTTTAACTGTATATCCTCTGCCATATTGTGATTTTTGCTTAACAGCCATGTTTGCCTTAATTTGGAAGTTTTTGCTCAGGGCTTTTAAAGACCACATAGAGTGTAGGGTGAGATGTCCAAGCCCAAATCCATACAGATAAAACTTTTTAACTTCACCTTTGGTTGAGTTTGTCGGAAAATCCTTCTTGTTGCAGGTCCAGACACACAAAGACAAAACGAAGAGGAAGTAGAGAAGTAGAGAAGGCTTATTAGTGGTGCCCATCAGCCCACTTTTTAATCCGGTGGCAGCCATCTTCAGTCTTTCTTGGAAAGAAGGAAAAGGAAAATCTGTGGATAGTAAAATAAATTCTGCTTATATCGCCAGAATCTGATCCGATCGTCCTCGAATCCAGCTGGGCCTCAGCTAGCCAACTAGCCCCTTCCGTTGCTGGTCTCGTTGCTCATAGTCGCCGTAACTGGTCTCCCGTCCCGCTCCTCCAACCGAGTCTCGTCACACACCGCCGCTGCCACCGAGCTCCGCTGAGGTCACGGTAAATCCTCCGCTAGGCACCGCCACCTACCGTCGTCTGCCTGGGTGAAATCTCTGCTGAGCCCCGTCAACAAATAGCCGCTTGCCTGGTAGTATCTCCGCTGGGCCTCGCAGCTGGGCTTCGATTCAGGCTGGTGTAAGGTGGAATGACTGGCGCCAGCATTAAGCTAACTAGCGTTAGCTTAGCAATCGCTTCGGGTAGTCTCGTCGCACACCGCCGCTGCAGTCACGGTAAGTCCTCCGCTGGGCACCGCCGCCTACCGCCGTCTGCCTGGGTGAAATCTCTGCTGAGCCCCGTCAAACAAATAGCCGCCTGCCTGGTAGTATCTCCGCTGGGCCTCGCAGCTGGGCTTTGATTCAGGCTGGGGTTAGGTGGAATGGCTGGCGCCAGCATTAAGCTAACTAGCGTTAGCTTAGCAATCGCTTCAGGTAGGGCACATCAGTGAATCACAAGGAAGCGCTGGAATCGCTGGTCAGTTTACTCACAGTGGCCGGATAAAAGCGATCAAAGGGGTAATCCACCGGAGGTATATCCGATCGCTGTAGGTAGTTATTTAGAGCTTCGCCACTGAAGTCAAGGCTCTTTAGGACTGCCCTGTCTTCTGGTGCAAAGGCTTGAAGGACGACGTCGCTATTTGAAGCGAACTTGTGGAGCCTCAGGTTTGATTCGCTGAGTGAGGCCTGCGTTCTACGCAGGAGGCTGATGGCGTCAGCGTCGGTGGGTAGGCTGATGAGTCCGTCATCGACGTAGAAATGATGTTCCACAAATTGTACAGTGTCCGCTCCATGTTTGTCCACACCTTCTTGGATGGCCCTCCTCAGACCGTAGATGGCCACAGATGGGGACGGACTGTTGCCAAAAACATGGACTCTCATCCTATAGTCGATTACGTCCTTGGACATGTCATTGTCTCTGTACCACAAGAAATGCAGGTACTTCCTATGGTCATTGCGAACTAGGAAGCAGTGGAACATCTGCTGTATGTCGGCGATCACTGCAACTTGTTCCTTCCAAAAGCGGATCAGAACCCCAATGAGTGAGTTGTTGAGGTCAGGTCCCGTCAGGAGAACGTCGTTCAGAGATGTTCCTGAATACTTCGCACTGGAGTCGAATACAACGCGAATGTTCCCAGGCTTTTGTGGGTGGTAGACTCCGAAGGTTGGGAGGTACCAACATTCTTCATTGTCTTCCAGTGGCGGAGCCACTTCTGCATGTTTCTTCTCTAATATTTTCCCCATGAATTCCAGGAACTGTTGTTTCATCTCCGGTTTCCTTCGTAGCGTCTTCTCCAGAGTGGCGAATCGGGTGAATACTTGTTCACGGTTGTTAGATAAGCGCTGCCGAGGGACCCTAAAAGGTAGCGGAGCGACCCAGTTGTTTGACTCGTCTCTGTAGACTTCTTGGTCCATAATCTCCAGGAAGATGGTGTCCTCCATGGACGGGGCAGGTCTGTTATCATACTCGGTCTCTTTGAAGACTTTCCTTCCAAGGGTATCCAGTGATGGTTTTGTGGACTTACTCCTCTGCTCCCCGCCATGAGACATGGTCTGAGTCAGCTTTATGGAGGCTTTGCAAGGTGTGAGCATAGAGGGATGGCCATTCTCCAGCACATTGGTCTTGAATGTCCCCACGACTGGTTTATGTGCACCCCCTAAGCACACATCTCCGACAAGCACCCAGCCTAGCTCCAACTTTTGTGCGAAAGGAGCGTCTGGGGGTCCGCTTACTTGCTGCCAGACCCTGTGCACTCTGACGAGATCTCTGCCGAGCAGGATAAGTATCTCCGCATTGTGGTCAAGCTCAGGTATGTATGGTGCTACACCCCTGAGGTGTGGATGGTGGCGGGCCGCGTCAGGTGTCGGTATTTCAGTGCGATCATTGAGTATTTCATTGCACTCAATTAGAGGTGGAAGTGGTAGGCTGGTTTGGCCATCCAGAGATTCGACCTGGAATCCTTCAGCCTTCCGGCCTGACGTCTCCACCAGCCCCCCACAGGTCTTTAGTGAGTAAGGGAAAGACTGGCCTTTGATGTTAAAGAGCTCAAAGAAGTCAGACCTGACCAATGAACGATTGCTTTGGTCGTCCAGGATTACGTACATGTTAGTTGCCCTCTCACGTTGACCTTCGGGATATACTCGAACCAGACAAATCTTTGAGCAGGATCTCGCTGTTCGGCCTGGGCCACAAATCTGTGTGCAGCTAGAATTGATGACTGTGCTGTCACCGGCTGGCACATCTTCCTCCCCGCAATTGTCTGATGGTGGTGGAGGCCCTTTCGCAGCTTGAGGTGGTGGACCTGGGTGCATGGCAGCATGGTGACGGTCACTACCACACTCTGTGCACTTCACAGTTGCTTTACAGTCTTTAGCGAGATGACTTGCGGACGTGCAGCATTTGAAACACATCCCGTTGTCTTTGAGAATACTCTTCCTCTCTTCAAGCATCTTTCCTCTGAATGTTCTGCACTTCCTGAGTGGGTGTGGTTTGTTGTGAATGGGACAATTTTTCTCTGACCCTTCAACTTTTTTCTCAGGTATATCTGCTGGCGGATCTTTACCTGATGAAACCTCTGTCTTATGAACTGATATCTTGCTTCCTAAGTTGCGTGAGGGTGCCTTGTCTGATTTCAAACTGCTGCTGCTAGCAGATGGTAGGGCGAAGCTGGGATCATTCCTTCTCCGTGCTTCGTGACAGATGAAATCGGCAAAGACATCAAATGGAGGGAAATAGCCTTTGTTCTTTTCTTTAAACCTTGAGCCTATTGCGAGCCATTTCTCTTGAAGCCCATAGGGGAGTTTTTCAACAATGGGCCCAATTCCCCTGGCTGTATCCAGGTATGCCAGTCCTGTGAGGTAACCTTCTCCTCTAGCACCCTGTAGCTCCATGAGGAGATCGCCTAGGTCCCTCAGTTTCCCGTAGTCTTTTGCAGATATTTTTGGGAATTCGTCCAGTCGTTTAAACAGAGACTTCTCCATGACTTCAGGTATAGCATAACACTGCTGGAGGCGCTCCCAGGCCTTCTCTAGTGCTACGTCTGGGCGCCCTACATGCACAGAGCGAATGCGTTTTATGTGCTTTACTGACTCTGGCCCGAGCCACTTAATGAGCAGATCCAACATTTCAGTGTCTGTGAGTCCCAGGCCAGCAGTTGCATTATCGAATGATGACTGCCATGCCATGTAATTTTCGGGTTTGTCATCAAATTGGTAGAGGCTGGTACTCACTAGATCGCGGCGAGCCAGGTATCGTGCCAGGTGTTCTGTTTCAGGTGCCACGCTTGGGGTGGTTGGGACATTGCGAGGAAAGTATGATGGTGCCATTGGGCTTAGTGCTGGTTTCTGGGGGAAATGTGCTTTCTTAGGCATATCGGGATGTCCACTTTCTCGATTTGGAATTGTTTGGTTCCCAGTATGAGGTGCGCTCTGATTTGATGCCATGCTGAGAAGGGGTTGCCTTTGGGGGACCTCACCCTGTTGGCGTACATCATCCTCGTTCGGGCCTATTGCTGACAAAGGATGCCATGTAATGTAGCTCTCTTCAGACGCTGCTGCATCGTGTGCTGGGCTAGGGGGAGACACTGGAATGCCTGTTCGGCGCAGTTCAGTTTGTGCTGCAACGTACTCTTTAGTACGTGTTGCAATTTCCTCCTGGAGGACCTCATGTGAAGATGAACCAGACTTAACTGAATTCTCTTGATATTCAGCTGCTTCTAATGCTTCAGCCTGTGCTTCAGCTGCTGCTGCCTCTTTTTGTTGTTCTAGTGCGCTTAATTCAGCTTCCAGCTTTGCTTTTCCTAACTCTAGATCAGCTCTAACTCGTCCCAGCTCTGCTTCTGTAGTAGCTTTCTCAACTTTTAGCCTTGCTTCTTTTTCTGCATAAGCAGCTCGTACTTTTGCAGCCTCTGCTGCTGCACGCGCCTTGACTGCGGCACTAGATGAAGATGAGCGAGAGCTCCTTGACTTGTGTGTGTGCACTGATGCAGACTTCTCACTCTTTCTTTCTTCCATCTTTCTTGCTAGGTTTTGCTTCTTTCTACTTTAGTTGTTGCACTCCAGCTGAGTCACCCTTTTTCACTGTACTGTCCTCACTAAGTTGTAAGAACTAGCTAGACAGCAAGTTAAACTTTTCTTCATTGGTGATTTATTTCTTGACAAGCAGACTTCAACATCACAGCTTCAGAAGATAAAGTGAAACTAAAAATGAAACAAGTAGGAGACTAATTAAATTCTGTAACGTTTCTACATAAGCTTTTAACAGTTTCTAAACAACATAAACCATGAAATTATCTTCCATAACAAATACTAAGAACATAAAGAATGAATACATACAAGGGATGCATCTGCTGGGGCTATGAAAAGCGATTTTTTTAGGAACTCCTTCCTCTGAATGGCAACATGACTTTGCCCTTGGTCCAACTGACATTTTACTTCCTACTTCTTGTTTCTAACGTTATGACATCACTAGTCAAATTAAAAGTACTTCCTATTGCATGAACTTACATTGAATAAAAGTCCCAAATTCTGCCAGAAGGCAGCACATTGTCATTGTCCTCTTCTTTGAGTTGCAGCAAGTCCTCCATGAGGGCCTTGGGTCTGCATCCTCTGTGGCCGTAGACCGTCAGGATCCTCTCGGCTCTCTCCTCGGCAGACGGCAGAGGGGACGAAATTCGCCACGATGGTCGCTTTTAGTTCTCTGTATTTGTCCTGGGCCGGCGGCCGCTGGATTATGCTCCGCGCACATCTCGAAGTGGCGGCGTCGAGTTTGGCGACGATGTGATAGAACTTTGTATCGTCAGCTGTGATGCCCGCAAGTGCAAACTGGGCTTCAGCTTGCTGAAACCACGAGGCGGGGTCTTCCTGCCAGAAATCCGGCAGGTTGACGGTGACGGCGTTTGTGTGGACTGTCACTGATGTGTTCGCAGGGTGAGAGTGTCTTCCTTCGGCTCTCACAGCGGCGCTGGTGCTCGGTTGAGCCCTCTCTATCACTTCTGCTGTGGGGGAACGTCGTCCATCTGTTCCCCTGTCTGCATGGGCGCCGGCGTTTGCCTGGGTCGCCACAGATGAATCGATCGCTGGGGAACGCCTCTGGTCCATCCTCGCATCAGGGTCACCCGTGTAGAAGAGCTCGGAATGACGAGGCGATGTGACTTATAAACCAAAGTTTATTATCAGCTTTGCTCCTCTAACAAGTCTCATCTGGTGCAGCAGCAGAAGAAGTAAGAGAGCGAACACATTCGGCTCTGTGTACTTATACTCACACACAACAAAAGACATGCATACAAAGCTGACATCCCCCATTAACTTAATTATCCTCCTTTGTCTCCGTACCCCTCCACCTGGCCCTGGGAGGTCAGGGCGACCTATCTGGTCTCCACCGCAGTGCCTCGGATGCTCTTTGATCTTCACTGGCGGTTGAGACCCTTTGTCCTGTTCTGAGGTGTGAAGTCGCTTTACATATGTAATCACCAAACATTCTCACATGCTTATACATATGTAGGTTATGGGATATATGATTAATATAGACCACAAATACAACAGAAATAAAAATTTACACTGTATTGTAGGAGATTGACAATTGTTCTACTGAAAGGTCATGGCAAATTGAGAGTTTCAGCATCCCTGATGCTTTCTGGGAGTGGCAGTCTCATTTTCAAACCAATTTACTCTACAATGTTGATACTTTTACTCCGGTGATGGCAGAATTTCATCCCATACCAGCTACCGCCATCCTTCGGACACAAACACACGAATGTGCGAAATGTGCGTGTGTTCGCCTCTTTCCACTCACTTTCTATGTATTCACACCGTGTGAAAAATTCGCTTTGCATTTGGTCTAGGGATGGGTGTATCAATACTTCAATACCAGCTGGCCGATACTTTTTAAAATATCGGGATACCACTATGTTAATACAAAACGTGCAATTTGTTTTCACTTCTGAGAGTTTTAGGTATTAAATTATGTGTGAAAACGGGTGAAAAACCAGCCCAAGCATGTTTTAGAGATGGTCTGCCATGTCACATGATTATGGTAGCCTATCAGATGTCAGAGCCGAAGACTCATTGCAAGCACTCTCCCATGCAAAGTGAGCTCAGCAGCATTGGGGGCGGCAGAAGAAGTATTACTTCTGAAATATTGCACCATTCATCCAAAGTCTACGGTGATACCAAGCAGCATAAAATTTGAAAAAATAAAAATAAGCACTATTTAAGTTTGTAAAATAATAGTGTAACAATAAAATAAACAAATAAATAAATAATAAAATTAAAAAAAACCAAAACGTTGCATTGTGAAAAAAATTACACATATATGCTGCTTGGAATTACCATAGAATTTGGATGAATGGTGAAACATTTCAGAAGTAAAAAAAAATACTTGAATCCAGTTGAGAATCTTCACCAAATTAAGAATCTGAATTAATTTTGCATTCATTTTGTCTTAATTACTTTAATTATAATTGAAAAAAATATTAATTTACTTTGTTCATTGTTCTATTTTATTATTATTTTACAAGCATTTCTTATGTTCATGAGTTTTACTCATATTTCATATGTCCTTATAATAAAGTTGTGAATGAAGCTGCAACCATGTGATTTGGGGAAAAAGTATCGGTATCTGTATCAAAGAAACTGTCCCATAAATTAACGATATCATATCAAAAGGAAAAATGCTGGCATTGCTGTCATGCTTCTGGCGCACGAGTGGGAGCCGTGCCCCGTTTCCCTGTCCAGTGAGCGTTTTTCTGTCTATTCACTGTTATCTATAAGTTTATTATGAGTGTTTTGAGTTTGGTTGTGTTTGTATTTTTATGGTTCCGGTTTGTTTATTTTGACAGCGCTGTGCAGCTTCCGGCTGTCAATCTGTTCAGGGCTGCACATCTGCTGTCCATACTGTTACTCATGAATCTACACCTGTCTCTGATTATGTGTTGTATTTAAGGGGCACGACAACCTTTGCGGATTGTCGTGTCCTTCTTTGCAGTGAACCCGTCCTCTGGATAGCAGTCTTCTTCCTGAGCGTGTTTGGGGTTCCGCTGTTGAGGAGAGTTGGAGTGCTCTGTCCAGGTGCGTCTTTCCCTGTTGACCCAGCCGTAGAGCCCCACAGCCTTTGGGAGAGCTCCGGCTGGGTTCCGCCCCTGGTCAGGCATCCCCTGGCGTCCTGTCCCCCTGGACGTTGAGCCCCACTCTCCTCCAGCGTTTGTGTTTGTATTTTGTTGTTCTTTCCATGCACTTCATTATTTAGTTTTCATGTGCTACGTCCTTGTTGTGTTTCAGTTAATAAATGTACCAACCTACAGTAAGCGTGTGGTGGCCTTTTTGCACCCACAAAATGGGCGCCTCATGACAGAAGGACACTAACAACAGTGGACACCAGCCTCTGTAGGTTTTGGCGTTTTTCTTTCATAACCATTTTTCTGTTTACCCCTTGTTTTTTTTAAAGCACGCTCACTTTTGCAATGCCACCAGTGCACCGGGGCCCCGCTAATCAAAGGAAATTTGGAGCGGCTGGCCCCACTATCAATAAACTGTGGGCGGCAGATTTTGCTCAAGAGTTTTTGGATGCAGCCTTCACCTCCCGTTCGCTGGAGGAGGTTCACCAGAACGTGGAGGCAGCTGCAACCATCTTGGAGGTGCATCCTGGAATAGGGCACTACCCCAGGTATGCAAGGCTATTTTATTCCATCACAGACCTCCAAACAGACCCCCGCAGTGCTGGGAGATCTGCCATCATGGGCGCCCAGGGCGAAGCAGATGAGGCAACGTCCCCGGGAGTAGATTCTCCCCATCTCTCACTGCCGTCCAGCTGCTGAGTGCCAGAAGGACCCCTCTACCGCAGCTGCAGACCGAGCCGTCATCACCAGGTCTGCTAGGCCGGCTCCACCTGCCGTGGCAATTTTGCCCCCGCCCACTGCCCTGTCCGCAGGGAGATCTCTAGGGACACCAGCAGCAGCTATCGGCACAGCCCTGGATTTAAGGCAAGTCATTTTTCATTCCATAGCACCTAATGATGAATTGCACTGCTTAATTCCCAGTGGTGGGGCTCGGCTGCAGCCACGTAGCTCGGCTGAGCTCTCCCCCTCTGCTGCTGCTGAGCTGAACTCTTTTCCTTCTCCCTTCTCTCCTGCTGTGTCCAAGTTTCCGTTGGTCCTGAGTGGCAGCTGCCGGACGGCAGAGGAGCCTGCTGCTCTGGAGAGCTTCGCTTCTGCCCAGCAACTGCACCCTGGACGGGAGGAGAATGCCACCAGGACCCCGGATCCTGAGCTGACCGATGAGTGTCCCCTGGATCTGGTTGCACTGGAGTTTGCACCATCTGTCATCATGGGTCCAGCCTCCCCTTCTCCTGAGACGGCTGTGTTTGATTTGGACAACCACGAGGAGAGGACCGAGATGCCCCAGCCTGGATCGCCAGAGTCCGGGATGGCGGTGGAGCACGAGCTCAGGCAGGTGCTCTTTCTTGTTTTTGAGATGAGAGATGAGATTCAACTTTATTGTCATTACACATGTATGAATACAAGGTAACGAAACGCGACTTGGCATTTGGGCACGCTCTGCAGAGCGCATCCAAGGCCGGGGCAGCCGCTAGGCGCCAGTCATACATTTTACATTTTACATTTACATACTTTTACATTTTCAGTCCTAGAAAGAACTTGACTGGCTCTTGTGGGGAGTTACAGGCACAGCCATCAGCTGCACCCTGCCAGGCTCCACCACTGCTGGTGACCCTGACTTGGTGTGTGTGTGTTCCTGTACTTGTGCCTAAGCCACTATCCAGGGTCATCGAGGCTTCCATGGGTGCTTCGCCTCAGCCCGAGGCCTCCGTGGGTGCTGCACCTCAGCATGAGACCTCCGTAGGTGCTGCACCTCAGCCTGAGGCCTCCGTGGGTGCTGCTCCCCCTCTGACTGAGGTCTCCATGAGTGCTGCCTTCCTGCCAGTCAAGGCCTCTGTGGGTGCTGCACCTCAGCCCAAGACCTCTGTGGGTGCTGTGCCTCAGCCCGAGGTCTCCGTGGGTGCTGCTTCCCCGCCGTCCAAGGCCACCAAGGGTGCTGCGGTGCCCCATTGGTTCACCGCCTCCTAGTCCTGGTGCTGTCGTGGGTCAGCTGGGCCATCATGAGTGCCATACTGTGGTCCAGAATCGCCGTGGGGGCTGTGCCCCATCCCAGGGCCACTGCCGGTGCAGCTATACCCCAGTCTGAGGCCACCGTGGGTGCTGCTTCCCCGCTGTCTGAGGCCACCGTGGGTGCGGCGCCTCCGTTCAAGGCCACCGTGGGTGCAATGCCTCCGTCCGAGACCACCGATGGTGCTTCGGCGCCCCATTCCAGGGCCTCCAAGGGTGCTGCCTTCCCTCCATCTAGAGTCTTTGGGGGTGCTGCTGTCCCGATGTTTATGGTCTCTGAGGGTGCAGCTATGCCCCAGTCCAGGGCCACCGCAGGTGCCTCGCTCCAGTCCGGGACCGCTGTGGTTCACCACCTCCTAGTCCTGGTGCTCTTGTGGGTCAGTTTGGTCATCATGAGTGCCATACTGTGGTTCAGAATCGCCGTGGGGGCTGTGCCCCAGCCCGGGGCCACCACTGGTGCAGCTATACCCCAGTCCGAGGCCACCACAGGTGCAACCATGCCGCAGCCCAGGGCCGCCGTGGGTGCTGCTATGCTCCAGCCCGGCCACCGCGGGTGCTGCTGTGCCCCAGCCTGGGGCCACTGCGAGTGCATCGCCCTGACCCAGAGCCGCCATGGGTGCATCTCGGAAGGCTCCCGCTGATCGGGCAGCCTTTGCTGGAGGATGCCGCCTTCTAGCTCCAGTGGGTCATTGGCTTAGGGATGCTGGGAGGGCACCTGATGGGCTACTCTTCCTGCTTCGTTGGTTCTGGGGCATGGGGAGGCCACCCGACATGCTCCAGCACAGAGGCCAGTGGTCTTGGGACTCAGGAAGCCCGCCCAAACTGCTCCGCCCACTGATCAGTTGGGCTTAGAGTCCCGTGTTGCCACCTGGTGGACAGTGTGTGGTTCATGAGTGTTTTCTTTTGGTTTTCTTTTGGTTTTTGGGTTGTCTGCTTTGGTTGCGGTCCCTGCGTGCCTGGGTTCCCCTTCCTCCCCCCCGGGGTCGGTCGTTTTTCTGTGTGTGTGGGGGGGTTGTTTTCTTTTTTTTGTGATGTTACCCTGGGGTGTCTGGGGTCCACCCCTTCAGGAGGCAGCTCTGTCATGATCCTGGGGCATGGGTGGGAGCCGTGCCCAGTTTCCCTGTACAGTGAGCGTTTTTTTTGTCTGTTCACTGTTATCTATAAGTTTGTTATGACTGTTTTGAGTTCTGTTGTGTTTGTATTTGTATTTTTATGGTTTCGGGTTTGTTTATTTTGACAACGCTATGCAGCTTCCAGCTGTCAATCTGTTCAGAGCTGCACAGCTGCTGTCCATTCTGTTACTCATGAGTCTACATCTGTCTCTGATTATGTGTTGTATTTAAGGGGCACGACAATCCCTGCGGGTTGTCATTTCCTTCTTTGCAGTGAACCCGTCCTCTGGATAGCAGTCTTCTTCCTGAGCGTGTTTGGGGTTCCGCTGTCGAGGAGAGTTGGAGTGCTCTATCCAGGTGCGTCTTTCCCTGTTGTCCCAGCCGTAGAGCCCCGCAGCCTTTGGGAGAGCTCCAGCTGGGTTCCGCCCCTGGTCAGGCATCCCCTGGCGTCCTGTCCCCCTGGACGTTGAGCCTCACTCTCCTCCAGCGTTTGTGTTTGTATTTTGTTGTTCTTTCCATGCACGTCATTATTTAGTTTTCCTGTGCTACGTCCTTGTTGTGTTTCAGTTAATAAATGTGCCAACCTAGAGTGAGCATGTGGTGTCCTATTTGCACCTGCAAAACAGGTGCCTCATGACAATCACCTATCCCTAATTTGGTCTGAACACACCGTAAGAGCTGATTTATTTTTTTTTTAAGTTTGAATGCATAGTTGTGGGAAACTCACTATTCAGGTTGTTGCCTGAGGCCTGATCATGTGCAGGGAGCAAGGTTGAGGTCTGAGAGACAACGGCAATGTGATATGTCCGTACCTCTGTACACTCACAGGCTGTTGAGCAGAGTAGCTCATAATCATACGCTTGATTGTCTGACTGTGTGTGTAAGCTATGTGAGAGCTAGCTTGGGCAGTGGAGATCTAGTGGTTAGGGATGTGGACTGGTGAGTGGAGGGTCACGGGTTCGATCCCTGGATCGGCAGGATCAGATCTGGGTGGAACAGGTAACAAAACAGTCTTTGCCCCACCCTCCTTAACCCCACTGTTGTGCCCTTGGGCAAGGCCCATAACCCCAACTGCTCCAGTGGAGCTGCTCAGTAGCAACAAGTCAGTCTGGGGTTGTACTGAGCAGCTTCCTGGTGTGAGTGTGAACAGGGCATCCTGAAAAAAGAGAGGTTGCCTCTCAATGGAACTACTCTGTATAAATAAAGGTTAAATTAAAATGAAAAAAAAAATTGTGCTATCATATTTTATTTGATCACTCACAAGCTCAGATTGGATTTTGCATGTTATAGTTTTGAATTTTACTATTACTGTTTACTATGTCCAATAAAGCACTGTTAATTAGAATAGAATAGGCTTTATTGTCATTGTACAGTAGCACAGTACAACAAAATTGTGGGTGCTCTACCAGGCTACTGCGCAGTAAAGTAGGAGAGAATGATTAGATAAAACATGGTTGCAGAGCACATGATTAAACACACGACTGGAATAAAAGTAAAATTAAAATACAATTAAAATAAAAATGAATCAGCATTATGGAAATATACACAGGTATGGTAGTGGCTACGTGGGTGGAACTATGTACATAAGAGTGCAGAGTGCAGACACATGGTTGAACACACAACTGAGTAAAATGGCCCAAAGATTATGGAAAATATACACAGTAGTGGTATCACAGATGAGTCAATGAACATGAAAGTGAGGAGTGCAAAGACAGGTGTGTTATTGTGATAATAAAAAGGTCCTCAGTTCTGAGCATGTGAGCATTTGGAGGGAGGGGGTGGGGCCTCTGAATGTTTGCAGTTTGGATGGCCCAGGGGAAGGCACTGTTTGTCAGTCTGGAGGTGTGAGACCTGATCGATGTGAACTGCCATCCAGAGGGAAGCAGGTCGAATAGGTGGTGGGCGGGATGTGAGGGGTCTCCTGTGATGGTCTTGATCCTTCTGCGACAGGAGGATCTGGAGATGTCCTCCAGGGAGGACAGAGGGCCGGCGATAATTTTTTGGGCGGTGTTGATGACCCTCTGCATAGCCTTCCTGTTCTCGGCCTTGGAGCTGATGTACCATACACCCAAACAGTAAGTGAGCACGCTCTCCACTGAGCAGCAATAGAAGGCCAGCAGCAGCTTTTGATCCAGGTTGTTCTTCCTCAGGACATGGAGGAAGTGCAGCCGCTGCTGGGCTTT
This sequence comes from Pholidichthys leucotaenia, assembly GCA_020510985.1. NCBI lineage: Eukaryota > Metazoa > Chordata > Actinopteri > Cichliformes > Pholidichthyidae > Pholidichthys > Pholidichthys leucotaenia. The sequence continues at coordinate 382,281,457 of CM035836.1, read as the reverse complement.
CTTCACCAGGGCCTTGGTGTTGACAGTCCAGGAGAGGTCAGAGGAGATGTGGGTGCCCAGGAGCCTGAAGGTGGGGATGTTTTCCTCGCGGTCGCCATTTATGAGGAGGGGTGTGAGGGGTGTGGGGGGGTCCTGTCTGTTTCTCCTGAAGTCCAGTAGGAGTTCTTTGGTTTTCTGGACATTCAGTGTAAGGTTGTAGCCCCCGACCAACAGTGATCTGTGTGGAGTTTGCATGTTCTCCCCGTGTTGCGTGGGTTTACTCCGGGATTTCTCCGGTTTCCTCCCACATGCCAAAAACATGCATGTTAGGTTAATTGGCTGTTCTAAATTGTCCCTAGATATCTGTTTCCTATAGGCCCTTAGAATAGAGGGTTAGTATTAATGAAAGCGCTTTGAGTGGTCTTTGTGACTAGAAAAGCGCTATATAAGTGCAGGTTAGTTAGTAGTTAGTTAGTTACTTGGCATCACAGCATCAGATTCTCTACCGTCACCCTGTATGCCTTCTGATCGTCATCGGTGATGAGCCCAACCAAGGTGGTGTCATCCACGTATTTCACGATGATGGTGGTTGGGTGAGTTGGAATACAGTCAGAGGTGTACAGGGAGTACAGTAGAGGGTTTAGCACGCAGCCCTGGGGGGGAGCCAGTACTGAGAGACAGTGTGGAGGAGTGATGGGGGCCAAGTCTGACTGTTTGTGGGCGGTTAGTGAGAAAGTTTTTTTATCCAGGAGCAGGTGTGTGTGTGTGTGTGTGTGTGGGGGGGGGTCTGGAGGAGGTGCAGTTTGTGGATCAGGATGTCCGGGATGATGGTGTTGAAATCTGAGCTGTCATCCACAAACAGCATCCTCATGCAGCTCCTTGGGTTCTTCAGGTGGTTCAGCACTCTGGAGAGTAGTGGCGATGGCGTCTTCCATAGACTGGTTCTCCCTGTAGGTGAACTGGTGGGGGTCGAAAGAAAGGAGGGGGAAGACAGTCCCTGATGTGCTGGGATACCAAGCACTCAAAACACTTCATGACTACAGACGTGAGTGCTATGGGTCTGTAGTTGTTCAGGTAAGTCTGTAATCGCAGACTTTTTGGGGATGGGGATGATAATGGAGGCCTTGAGGCAGGAGGGGACGGTGGCATGCATCAGGGAGGTAGGTTAAACAGCTTGGTGAGGATCTCTGCCAGCTGGTCTGCACATGCTTTGACCACAGCTCCTGGGATGCCATCTGGACCAGCAGCTCTGCGGAGTTTAATTATGCATAGTGTGTATAGTGTTTGGGCAATACACCACTAGATCCACCTACGCATGCGTTTGCTTGCAGCACTACGTATGAGATTTGCTATCTAGCTTAATAAGTATGAAAAACCTAATAAAATGCTGTAATCCTAGGTTAACCTATAGCTTTGACGAAACACTGCATGTCATATCTGTGCAAACTTTGCTGTCCCTGTATGAATAGTATGTCTCTTTTTTCTTTCTTCTCTCTTCCCTCACCCCACCCCAACCAGTCGTGGCAGATGACTGCCCCTCCCTGAGCCTGGTTTTGATGAGGTTTCTTCCTGTAAGGGAGTTTTTCCTTCCCACTGTCGCGTAATGCTTGCTCATAGGGGATCGTTTGATCGTTGGGGTTTTTCTCTGAATTACTTTTGATTTGTGCTTATGTATCTAGTAGTGTGTTGCAGTGGCTTCTGTTGTGATTAGGTGCTGTTGAATTTAATAATAATATGCACAAAACCACATATTGGGTGGCCCAAGACGGTTAAGCATATTTCACGACAAATAACAGTAAACACTGAAGTGGGGTTGTTGGACATTATTGGAAGTGAGTGGGTTGGAGCCTCACGCATTAAATCAGTACATTCAATTCTGAGATCACAGCTAAAGTTTAAGATAAGAACTTATCAGACAGCAGAGCTTCTCTTTGGTTCCTAATTAAATGCAGCAGAAATTAAACATCACTAAAGGGGTATTATAATTGAAGATTTTTTTTTAAACTTTGCTGACTAGGGAGTATGAAGATTGGATACTTAGTAACATTTTAGCCACGAGTATCTGTAACTCAATCAGTGCTCCCATTCCCAGCCAACAAATCCACCCTCACACAATCTCTTTTCCACGCTGTTGTGATGGTTTGCAGTTTCACACTCATTCAGGTGTTGTAACAGCAGGGCTCCCAGCAGCAGCACAGTCTGCTCACCGAAACAGACATGGGCATATGGCCAAGGTCATTTTTACCTCCATGCTGCTGTTTCCAAAACAATGTTTTCTCCACATTTAAACTTACTGCCAATATCTTACAGATTTATAAATGGGAGTTTTAACATTTAGATGGATAAAATTAATGATGCTTGATTCACACTATATTTATTTTTTAATTATTTTTTTTAAATTGCTCAAATGAAGTTATAGTTTTTGTAAAGATTTCTAAATGATTCCTTAAATGTACAAGTCTGCTTTTAGATGTCATAAATCTTTATGATAAAATCTTCACAAAGATAAGAGAGGAGATATTTGATGTTCAAGCACAAGAAACTAATTTCTGAAAAAGGATAATGAAATATTTGATGAAAACACAAACACTTCTATTTTCATGGGGAAAAGGACTTTGGTTGGATTCCACATAAGCTCTTACACACACACACACACACACACACGTTGTTGCATATGTTAGACATATATCAGACTAAAACCTCCCGTCACATGAACAGCTTCTTCCCCTCTGCCATCAGACTGCTGAACACTAAGTGACTTATTGACTCTCGTGCACTATGTACAGCAGCTCAACCAGACTCATGTCAATCATCACTGTTTTCTTCCTGCATTACCGACTGCACTATATGGTTCTCCACATTATCTGCTGCTCGCTAATATATTTTAACTGCTGACCAGTATTACTCTCTTATTCTACACTTTATTGCATGTATAGTTTATTTCTTTTATTTTATCATGTTTAATGTTGCAGCATTGCACCGAGACAAATTCCTAGTTTGTGTACTACATGAACAATGGCAATAAATCTGATTCTGATATGTTCCACCATATGCAAGAGATTACTTGTATATTTTTGAGTAATGGCTCAGATGTTACACTGAAGCCTAAGTCTTAAAAATACTCCCAAGTTCTCTTCTCTAGTTTATATTTCATCATACTTGGACTTGCCCCTACTCACTTTGTATTGCTTGATACATCTTGTGTATTGTAGCCATTTTATCCCTTTTGGTACAATTAACCTGACTCCAGTGTTTATGCAATGCTAAGCAGACTCCTTATAGTTTATTTTCATATTTAACATAAAATATGTCCCTGTAAAATTAATTTACTAAATCTTCCCTGTACACAGGGGTGGAGATTGTTAAGAGAACGTTTAGTGATGGGAAAAAAATAGCCAGATGTCTCAACGATCTTTCAGTGGTCTCTCAGCAGTCGTCAAGATCTCTAAATAATCTCTCAATAATCTTCAGTGATCTTCACGGTTGCCAAGGTTTTGATCTCTCAGTGGTTTCCCAATGATCTCCGTCTGTGTAAAGCGGCCCTTAGAAAAAGCATGCAAACTTCCTGCCTTGAAAAAACTAAACAAAATAGATTAGAAATTGTATTTTGTCAATACTTACTTGGTTGTACAACAAATAATTACTATTCCATTCAATTTTTCAAGACAAACAGTTTGCATGCCTTTTTGTAAATTTACCTAATTGGATTTTACAGTGTTGTAGACCTATTAACCTCTCCGGAAACATCTAATGACTAAAGCAATTATAAAAACAATACTGTACATGTGAACATGTGAATACACTGACACAAAAACTATTAGAGCCTTGCCATTGAGCTTTCTCTATAGATTTCCTGCCCTATGTCATTTCTTTGTCATTTTCCAGACTCCCTTCTGTGTATGTTAAGCCACTCGGATTCTGCCACTCATTTTTTTTTTTCATAGCCTTTACTGGGGAGACTCTTTTCAGCCAATTAGCTCAGACAGCAACAGTGTCCAACATGAGCTGAGAGGAGGGCATGTAAAAAAGATTTACAGCTTTGAGAGCCAAATCCACCCTCACGCCTTATCTCATCCCCCAGGGTTTTGGCCACCATACAGCAGTGCTAAAGGCTTTATTGCTGGATAATGGTCGGTCCGAGCTGCTTTCATGGGGTAACAGTGGGATGATGCCTGCTGTGTCCAACAGTGAGAAATTGGGGCATAAAAGTTCAAAGCGGGCTCAGCTGTGTCCCACAACACAGATGGAGTGGACTCAAGTCCCCACAACTGGCTCACATTTTGCGCGTGCAAGAGTGACTCATTTTAAAGCTGTTTGTCAGCACTTCAGTGTGGCTTTGCGTGAGCTGGTTGCTCACCTACTCATATTGTTTGAAATAAATCTGCTGAATTGTTATTTCTCCCTCCTCTACACGGTTTCCCCTCTTTGTTTTCAGCTCGTTATCACCATTTGTTGGCTTAGAAGTAATTTACACTGCGTAGCGGGTGATGTGTTAGTGCTGTTTATTCTGGTGCTTGTAGTTGCTGCTGGGACAGTATTTCATTTTTGTTTACAGGTAGATGCTGTAAATTATCCTGCTACCAAAACTACTGTCTCAAAAGATGAGCAAAGTCACTGTCATATTTTACAGACAACTGTGTATGGAGGGCATAAATAGGAAAAACAGTTGTGACCATAACTATGGATCTATGAGACTGAGCGATGACCGTCACCACAGTCTTTTACCTTTGAATGATGCCATCATCTCCCTATCCTTGAGACTATATATCAACAAAGTCATGTGACTGACCATGAGGAGGCTTGGCTCACTGTCTATAAAAGTCCCCTAGTTATCCTGCCTGTTCCTCCTGCTGAGAACGCCTCAGCTCGTTCTGAGCAACGGGCTGAGGGAGACATGGTGACAGTCATCGTTTGGTCTCATAGATCCATAGTTATGGTTATAACTTATGATTTATTTCATCACCATCTGAGTGAGGTCGATGACCAGGTACCATGGTGGTGAATGATCAGTACCAACAATGTCACGAGGAACGAAGGACTCCACTGGCTCCTGTCCCCCCACTCAGCAGCTGAAAGCAAAATAGCAGACTCCAGTGGCACAGAGGCTGCGACACTGACCCTGCAAAACATGCAAAAGTGCAAGGGGTCTGCCATGTAGCAGCTTCACAAATCTCTGAGAGAGGAACACTTTTTAGAGCTGCCCAGGATGTGGCCACACTCCTGGTGGAGTGAGCAACCACTTTTCCTGGCGCAGGGAGATTCTGTCTTAAATAAGATTCAGAAATTGTACTGACAACCCAGTGGGACAGACTGTGTTTAGACAACGGCAGACCCGACTTCCTACCACTGAAACACACAAACAGCTGAGAGTGCGCACACCTCAGAGACTGTGTACATGAAGCCCTTAGTGCCCTCACTGGGCATAGAGTGAGCAAGCCCGACACCTCATGTGGAAGGGTTATATCAGGTTGGAATGCACTAATCAGTGTGGCAGCACAGTTTACCCTCGGCCGGGGGATCGCGGGGATCATGAGATCGTGGGTTCGATCCCAGCCCCCGACCAACAGTGAGCTGTGTGGAGTTTGCATGTTCTCCCCGTGTTGCGCGGGTTTACTCCGGGATTTCTCCGGTTTCCTCCCGCATACCAAAAACATGTAGGTTTAGGGCTCGCGCACGCAGCGACCGGCAGCCGGTGGCTTGTCACCAGACTGCAAACCAAATCTACCTACGGGTACAAATAAGTAACAAAAAAAAAAAAAAATATGCTGAATTACCTGGTTTAGTGTTTGTGAATTTATTACCTTGGGTAGAAATGACAGGCTTTGCAGAGCAAGACCCCTGTATTATCAGCCTTCCAACGCAGACAGTTCTCACTGACTGACAAAGCATACAGTTCTCCCACCTGGCAGAACGCACAGCCAGGAGGAAAGCAGTCTGAAACACTATCCACAGGGGCATGGAACAGAGAGACAGCAGCCACATATACTTTTATGGTGCTAGAAGCACGACCAGAGTCCAAGAGGGACTGCAGGAAGCAAAGGATCAGATCAACTGGACAGGAGACCGGGTTAGCCTGTCTGCTGTGGCACTACGCAGAGAAGGTTTCCCACTTTTGTTTGTATAACATATATGTGGAGGGGGCTCTAGCATTGGAAATGGTTCTCAGCGCACTCTTGTTCAGTTTCGAGAGGGACTGACAAGAGGCCAAGCCCAGATCCGCAGTGTGGCTGGGTTGGGATGCCACATCTGCCCCCCCAGCTGGGAAAATAAGTCTGCCCAGACTGGCAGAGTCAAGAGCAGGCCTTGCACTAGGCGTAGGAGTAGTAGATACCAGTGCCTCCTTGGCCATCAGGGGATTATCAGTAGCACTCTGTAGTAACCCTGCGCAATCCTGTTGTGCACCGGGACAATTAGAGGAAATGGGGGAAAAGCTCACAACAACCCTTCCGCCTCCCGTGAGACAGGCCATCCACCCCCAGGGGGCGTGTTTGACCCTGCAGTAAGAGCCACATCCTGCAGCGGGTCATTTCCTGCAACGCAAACAGGTTGGCTTGTGGAGTAGCAAAGTGAGACCAGATAGATTATATAATAATGGATTATATAATAGCAGTGGTAGCCATAGGAGGATTACCACTTCTGGGTAAACCCTCCACCCTCAGGCAGAGGGACAGTCCTGGACAGGAGATCGGCCACCACATTCAGGTACCCTGGGATGTAAATTGTTCTTATTGATGCCAGATTCTGGGCAGCCCAAACCAGTAGCCTCTGAGCCATGATGGGGCAATGTAGTGACTTTGTCCCACCTTGATGATTTATGTGGTATATCACCACTGGGCTGTCAGTCCTTACAAGGGCATCTTTTCCTCACAAAGAGGGTTGAAGGGACTTTGAGAGCGAGTTAAATGGCCCTCAATTCCAAGATATTTATGTGTTGGTAGGCCCACGGTGGGGTCCACACACCCCGAACTGTCCTTCCTCCCACACTACACCCCAGCCTACCAGAGAGGCGTCTGTGGTTGCAATCGTCTTCCTCAACGGAATGCTGCCCAGGGGAAAGTCTTGTAGCAAGAGTGCCTTGTTCCTCCAAGGGCAAAGGGTGCGAAGACATGTATGTGTCACCTTGATCCTCACTTACCTGTCCACCTTCGGGTGCAGGTGGAAGCTGTTCAGCCACACTTGTAGGGGCTGGGCTTTGAGGAGACCCAAGGGAACAACTGCTGTTGCGGCTGAGATTGCGCCTAGCAGTCTCTGGAAGTGGATCAGTTTCAAGTGCCTTCTCAGGCGGAAGCTGTCCAGGAGAGCCAGCAATCTTGTCACCCTCTAAAAGGTGAGTGATCCAGACATTGAAACTGAATTTAGGTGCAGACCCAGGGAAACAATGGTCTGTCTTGGCTCGAGATTGCTCTTTTTCATATCAACTTTCGAGCCCAAGGACTGAATGTGAGAAACCATTCTGCTTATGTTTTCTATCACTTGAATGTGAGAGGGGGCACAAATGAACCAATCATTCAGATAGGGAAGAATTTTTATTCCCGAGGCCTGAAGCGAGGCCAGTGCTGCTGCCACCGCCCTGGTAAAAACCCATGGTGGGAGGGAAAGGCCAAATGGCAGAACCTCGAATTGGAAGGCTTGTCATTGGAAGGTGAACCGCAGGAAAGACCTGTGATCTGGGCAAATGGGGACATGGAAATACACATCTTTCAGACTGATGGTAATGAACCATTCTCCTCTCCCTATTATTTCTACGAAGTGACCCATGATCAGCATCTTGAATACTAGCACTTTTATGAAAATGTTTAGTTTCCGTAAATCCAAGATGGGTCATAGTCCGCCATTTTTCTTTGGCACGAGGAAATATGTTGAGTAAAGGCCAGCATGCTGTTATCTGGGTTTTACTCTCACTATTGCATCTTTGGATGAAAGAGTGTCAGTCTTCTCAACCAGAACTTGGGCTTGGACTGTGACCCTGACCACAGTCATATGGACCCCGGAAAAAGGAGGGGGGGGGGGGCACCACTGAAACTGAATTCTGTATCCACTTGATACTACGGATAGTACCCATGGGTCTGATACAGCTCACTCCCATCTGTCCAGGCATAGCTGGGAGTGGGTCTTGGTGGCCAACCCCCCCACCACTAATTGGCATTACCATGAGGCCCTGGTCTTCTGGGAGGACACCTCCTCTTGGTGCCTTCCCTGGATGTGGATGTGGCTTGGGGCCTTGCCGCTGCTGCACAACCTATTTGGATGTTGCACTAGGGGTTGAAAAACCTGTGCACTGGTGCTTACCAAAGTCACACGAGTCGGCACAAGGCCAGGGGGTGTGGTGCATAGAATGAGAGCCTTTAGGTCGATATCTGGCAGTCCACGTGTGCTGAACGGACTCCCTAGTTTTCCTGGACTGTTCAGCTTTGTCAAGCACACCCTGAGAATCAGGATGAAATATGTGTTTTGGCACAACCGGCATGTTAGTAAGCTCTTTGTTAATGTTATCTGTTTGTGCCAGCCAGATTTGCCTCTGAGACATTACACCCATAGCCATGGGTGTAATGGCTATGGGTGTTGATGTCCCTCGTCAGCTGGGCGTGGATGACAAGAGCTATGTCTAGCAGGATCATTGTGTCATGGTCTGCTATGTTAGTGGTTTTCTTTAATGCTGCTAATAAGATGGCTAGCATGCTGCCAGAATGTGCTGCCCATGTGGCCAGATTGAATGTATTACACACTAGGCAGTCCATCTTACTGCACTCTCTCACTGGGCAGTGAGGGTTAGCAGTTACTTTGTCTGGTCCCAGAGAAGTCAGGGCTACCATCTCCCGTTCAATGGGTGGCATATTCCCTAACCCCGTCTCAGGGTCAAATTGCTATTTCGCCAATCTCCAGCAACCCGCATTGAGCAGGGGAACTGCAGGTGGAGCATTCCATGCCTTCCTGAGCATCTGCACATAGTCTGCCACCACAGACACCAAAAATGCCTGCTTGGCCCAAAGAATACCTGCCCATACACCCTTGTAGGACTGGGGTCTCAGTTGGGACGCTTAGTCTGATAATTTTTGCTGCCGACAATACTTTCGACGTGATTTCGCCAGGTACTGGCTCACTGTCATCAACATTGCTGGAATTAGAAACATCCGCACACAAAGAGGATTTAGACAGATTTGAGCCACCAGTGTCCCCATCACTGTCAAAGGAGGAGTCCTGGGCATAAAGTGACAGCACATCATGCTGCACATTGTTTTCCTCCTGGAAGGAAGGGAGCCTTTCCAGTGAAGGGTCCCTCTGCTGTTTGGCATCCTGACCGGTATATTGGGCCTCCACCTTGGCTAGTCTCTCTGACAAACCACGAATGGCTGCCAATATCTGTAGCTGTGTGTCATCTGTGGTTCCCTGATCCACTAAAGGTTGGGCCACACCATGTGCAGGCTTGGGAGCACATTTTTTTGTCATGTCTCCAACCTTGACCATAAGGGGTACTCTCTCATTTACGCTTCTTGGATGAGTTACCACAAGCATATGAACGGCCACTCCAGGGGATGAGAAGGTGACTGCATCCTGTCAGAGTGGACAGTCAGCTCCCTGCCTTTAGCTCTAAGGGCCCATACCTCCATGGGCAGTTCCATTGCTGCCTCGCAGTGGTTTTCTGCATCCTCCAATACATGAGCTGGACTCAGATAGGAGGGACATTCTCTGTGGCCATCACGGGGATCCATGGCACAATGACAAGCACAACACAAATGGGAGGCCATTGCCTCAACAATGTGTACAAGAAAAAACAACTTTAATTCAACAGCTATGAATTGTCATGACTCGCCGCTCATCAGCGGCGCCAGCCGCGCGCACACCTGCTCCTCGTCAGCGGCGAGGTATTTAATCCACTCTGCCCTGGGCTTCGGCCTGAAGCCGTCTCTCAACTTTGGCACCTTTTGCTACTACGGATCTCAAGCCTGCTAGCAAAGATCGTTTGGGTAAGCTCCCCTTACCTCTCTCCTCTAGCCTTCCCCTGTGCACAGGTGGACTTCCCCGGCGGCGGACTTCCTCATCTCGCCGCTGTCTCTACGCTGCTGCCACAGGCACTGCAGGTCGCTGTCTCCCGGGCCTCGCCCTTGTCAACGCCAGCCACCTGTCGTAACCAAGTAAGCCAGCTAACCATTATCATCCTCTGTATTGGTGTGGTGCCCGTTACCCTTCTCCCTCTGCTTCCTCCCATAGGGTTGTCCGGCTGTACGGCCTCCTGCCCCCGTGCCTGACGCAGACGCCACCACCAATACATTCTTATTCCACAGACACGCAGCCACACATCCCTGTTGTTAATAAAGCTGTTAAATTTACCCTGAGCCTGCGTGTGTGTCTCCTGAGCTGTGCATTATGTCAGTACGGCTTCAGCAGAGCGGCTCGGCAGACAGCGGGCTCGCACGCCGTTTTTCCACCCTCGAGTCTCGGGTGGATTTAATAGCTCATCAGCAACAGGTGATATTAAATCAGTTAACTGTTATTACTAACCGATTAGACCGCCTGGACCCCCAGCAGCCGTTCCCCTCGGCTCGTCCGGGTGGCGCAGCTCCCGCGGCTCCAGTGGCTGCCCAGCTTGCTCCGGGTGCGCCAGCACGGCTCACACCAATCCCCACTCCTGCTCGCTTTAGCGGTAAGCTTGGTGGAGCTCGGGGTTTTATCATGCAGCGTGAGTCCGTGTTCCTTCGCGTTCCCGGAGACTTTCCCTCAGACCATAGCAGAATTGGCTACATTGGTAATCTCCTGGAGGGTCGTGCGCTTACCTGGGCTTACGCCATTATGGTGAAGCCCAGCTACGCCACCCTCACCTATGGCCAATTCGTGCGACAATTTCTGGAAGTGTTCGATCATTCGCGTTTGGACAGTGTCCAGGTCGACCGCCTTCTCGGCCTCCAACAGGGGAGCCGATCGGCGGCCGAATACGCGATCGACTTCCGGGTTACTGCGGAAGAAGTTGGCTGGGAAGAGCGTGCGCTCTGCGGCATCTTCCTCCGCAGCCTAAACTCTGGTCTGAGAGATGAGCTGGCCGGCCGGGATATTCCGGAGATGCTGGCGGAGCTGATTTCTCTTGCCATCAGCTTGGATAACAGGTTGCGCGAGCGCGCCTCAGAGCAGAAGCAGTCTTCTCGCTCGCGGGGCGCCTCTGCGCGCTTGCCCCAAGCTCGCCGCCTGGCGTTGCCACCGCCGGAGGTCTCCGAGGAGTCGGAACCGATGGTGACGGGCCGGACAAAGCTCCCCCTGGCGGAGAAACAACGCCGCCGTGACCTGGGCCTTTGCATGTATTGCGGGGGTAGCCAGCACACGGTGAAGCATTGTCCGGAGAAGCCAAACGAGGAGGTCCGTGAGTCACTGTAGGGGGCCTCGCGGACGCTAATTGGTTAAGTCCCCTCACACATTTGACGCTGCCCATCCGCTTCTGTCACAACCTCACTGGGCACCTCACACATGCACTGGTGGATTCAGGCGCGGAGGGTAGCTTTATTTCACAGAGCCTGGCAACCCGATTGGGCATCCGTTCCCACCCCCTCGACTCTCCTCTCGCCCTGGTTAATCTCTCCCGAGTCTCCCTGGGAAAAGTGATCCACCGAACAACTCCCATTCCGGTGATCATCTCAGGAAACCACCGGGAGGATATCTCCTTTTACGTCCTGCCCACCTCGGTTACTCCTGTCATCCTTGGATACCCATGGCTCCGCCTCCACAACTCCGCCTTGGACTGGAAGACTGGTAAGGTGTCAGCTTGGAGCACCTTCTGCATGGGCACCTGTCTCCAATCTGCTGCCTGTGCCCCGTCCTCGCCTCCCATAGCCAAGGACACCGCGCCTCCGGATCTCACCCTTGTACCTTCAGAGTTCCACGACCTGGGTGCTGTTTTCAGCAAGTCCAAGGCGATGTCTCTGCCTCCTCACCGGCCCTACGACTGTGCCATCAACATCCGCCAGGGGGTGCCACTACCTTCAGGACGCCTCTACAGCCTGTCAGCGCCAGAGAAGGAGGCCATGAACAGCTACTTGAAGGAGTCGCTCAGTGCCGGGATCATCCGACCATCTTCCTCTCCAGTTGGCGCAGGGTTCTTCTTCGTGGGAAAGAAGGACGGCTCTCTTCGTCCTTGCATTGATTATCGAGCGCTCAATGACATCACGGAGAAGGACCGATACACCCTGCCCCTCATGGACACCGCCTTCCACTCCCTCCAGGGGGCGACCTGGTTCACTAAGCTGGATCTCCACAGCGCTTACCATCTCGTCCGGATCCGGGAGGGAGATGAGTGGAAGACAGCCTTCCGCACCCCTAACGGTCATTTTGAATACCTTGTGATGCCATTTGGGTTGACCAACGCTCCAGCCGTCTTTCAGCGCCTCATTAATGACGTCCTCCGGGATTTCATTGGCCTGTTTGTATTCGTCTACCTGGACGACATCCTCATCTTCTCCAGGTCCAGGGATGAACACCGGGTCCACGTGAGGCGGGTCCTGCAGAGACTGTTGGAGAATCGTCTTTATGTCAAGGTGGAGAAGTGTGAATTCTACGCCAAAACAACTTCCTTCCTGGGGTTCGTCATCTCCCATGACCAGGTGCTTCCGGACCCAGCGAAAATTAAAGCGGTGGTGGATTGGCCCACACCAACCTCTAGGAAACAGGTTCAGCAATTCATCGGGTTCGCCAATTTCTACCACCGCTTTGTCCCAAACTTTGGAGCCATCGTCGGGCCTCTGACCTGCCTCACCTCCCCTAAGACCCCGTTCCGGTGGACTGAAGAGGCCGCAACGGCCTTCCAGGCACTAAAGACGGAGTTTTCCTCCTCCCGGGTCCTCAGCCAGGTCGACCCTGCGCTGCAGTGCATAGTGGAGGTGGACGCTTCGGACACGGGGGTGGGGGCGGTGCTGTCCCAGCGGTCTCCAGCCAACGGAGTCAAGCGACCCTGCGCCTTCTTCTCTCGGCGCCTGTCCCCGGCGGAGCGTAATTAGGATGTGGGGGACAGAGAGCTTCTTGCCATCAAGCTTGCGCTTCAAGAGTGGCGTCATTGGCTGGAGGGGGCAGCCTTGCCTTTTGTGGTCCTAACTGACCACAAGAACTTGGAGTATCTAAGATCTGCCAAGCGTCTGAACGCCCGCCAGGCGCGCTGGTCCCTGTTCTTTGCAAGGTTTAGGTTCAACATCACTTACAGGCCTGGCTCCAAGAACGGCCTGCCCGACGCCCTCTCCAGGCAATTTGCCCCGGAGGCCACAGAAGATGCTGTTCACACCATCCTGCCCAGGTCGTGCGTCGTGGGGGCTATTTCTTGGGACATAGAAGACAAGATCTGGAGGTCGCAGGAGTCGGAACCGGATCCTGGCGGCGGATCGGAGGGGAGGCTCTTCGTGCCATCTGCCGTCCGGGGGGACGTAATACACTGGCTCCACACCTCTAAGCTCACCTGCCATCCTGGAGCTTCACGGATGATCGACCTCCTCCAGCGATCCTTTTGGTGGCCAGGTCTGCGGAAGGATGCCGCCCGTTACGCCCGGGCCTGCCCCGTCTGCGCCACCAGTAAGTCAGGTAACGCTCCCCCCGCAGGCCTGCTCCAGCCCCTGCCCATCCCTGGCAGGCCCTGGTCGCACATCGCCCTAGACTTCGTCACCGGGCTCCCTGTCTCCAACAACTTTGACACTGTTCTGACCATCGTCGACCGTTTTTCCAAGGCCGCCCACTTTGTGCCCCTACGTGGACTCCCCTCAGCCTTGGAGACGGCAGACCTCCTCATCCAACACGTGGTCAGACTGCATGGAATCCCGGTCGACGTGGTCTCCGACCGTGGCCCCCAGTTCTCTTCGGACGTCTGGAGGTCCTTTTGCAACGCCCTGGGAGCTAAAGTGAGCCTCACCTCCGGCCATCACCCCCAGTCTAACAGACAGTGTGAGCGGACTAACCAGGAGCTGGAGGCTGCTCTCCGCTGCGTTACTTCTTCCAAGCCCACGTCCTGGAGCTCTCACCTTGCCTGGGTGGAGTACGCCCACAACACCTCTCGCTCCTCTGCCATCGGGATGTCGCCCTTTAAAGCATCCCTGGGTTATGATCCACCTTTATTTCCCGCGCAGGAGGGCGAGTTGGCTGTTCCCTCTGTCCAGGCACACCTTAGGCGGTGTCGCTCCCTTTGGTCCACGGCGCGTAATGCGCTTTTACGCACGGCGGAGCGCAATAAGTCCACGGCGGACCGACACAGGAGACCTACACCTGCCTACCAGGTGGGACAACAAGTTTGGGTATCCGCACAGGACGTCAACCTTAAGGGTGAGAGGAGAAAGCTGGCCCAACGATTCATCGGCCCTTATCCCATAACCAGGATTATCAATCCGGTGGCTGTGCGTGTGGCTATTCCCTCCTCCCTCCGCATCCATCCCACCTTCCACGTCTCCAAAATTAAACCGGTGGTCTCTGACCCCCTCTGCCCTCCACCTGCGGCGCACCCCGCTCCCGGGATGATTGGTGGCCATCCGGCCTGGACTGTCACTGAGATCTTGGACGCCCGACGCCGGGGTCGCAGGTTGCAGTATTTGGTGGATTGGGAGGGCTATGGACCCGAGTGGAGATAATGGGTGCCTTCCTCGCTGGTGTTGGACCGGTCTCTCATCTCTGAGTTTCATCGAGCGCACCCGGAAAAACCATCGCCAGGAGGCGCTGCTAGAGGGGCGAGTACTGTCATGACTCGCCGCTCATCAGCGGCGCCAGCTGCGCGCACACCTGCTCCTTGTCAGCGGCGAGGTATTTAATCCACTCTGCCCTGGGCTTCGGCCTGAAGCCGTCTCTCAACTTCGGCACCTTTTGCTACTACGGATCTCAAGCCTGCTAGCAAAGATCGTTTGGGTAAGCTCCCCTTACCTCTCTCCTCTAGCCTTCCCCTGTGCACAGGTGGACTTCCCCGGCGGCGGGCTTCCTCATCTCGCCGCTGTCTCTACGCTGCTGCCACAGGCACTGCAGGTCGCTGTCTCCCGGGCCTCGCCATTGTCAAACGAAACTAGTGAGATGAGCCCCTTTTCCACTAGTACCTGTTTAGCTCAGTACAGCACAGCACAGTTTTATTCAGTTCAGCCCACTTGTGTTTCCATTACACCAGAGTACCACTTAGTGTGGGTGGGATTTGTTACAGGAAGGCAGCGCAACCCTCCCGTGACGTAAAACACGTGACACACAATCAACACACTATCAAGATGGAGGATTACAAGAGGATGATTTACTTTAGGGTGGGGGCAGTGGTACAGGGTGTTGAGGAGCAGGGCAGAGATGCATGAGATGCTCTGATGCAGTACTTGTGTAGCAATAATGACTAAACAGTGAGTGCCTTCCCATTCATGTCCAACTTTTGTATTATTAAAATAAAATTTTTGTACCCTTTTCAGATACGTCTCCTCTTTTGTTTATATGGGTTATTTGTGAAGGTAAGAGTGATTAAATGCTAAAAGACAGGGGAAACCGTCTACGAGTAATACAGCAGTTACATATATCACTTCCGGTTTGATGCAAGTCTGTTAACAGAATTACTGTATGAATCATGTGTTGAAACAAGTTAAATCCCTTGTAACTTTATCCCATTATACTAAAAAATGTAAATGTTTTGGTACCTTTTCTTACCCCTTTGTATTCCTGGCAATTTTCCAGTGTGGAAAAGTAGAATTTTGTTTAAGAACTTTCATTATTCACCATTACACAGAGATAACATGAAAACATTGTACGACTGGATTTCCAAAATGTGTCTAAATATTTTTTAACTACAATGTGAAGATACACTACATCAAGATTTTGTCGTCCCAAAACTGCTTCCACAACCTGCAGTCATGTGAAAAAATTAGGACACCCTGCATTAGCCTGTGTGGTTTGGGTTTTTTTGTGAGGTATTTGGACATATGGATATTTAATATCAATGTTTTATCAATGGTTTACTTGAAGAGTTTCAATCTGGGTTTAGAATCCATCATAGTACTGAAACAGCCTTAGCGAAGGTCACTAACGACCTCCTCATCGCATCTGATAATGGACTGGTTTCTGTACTTGTCCTTTTAGACCTTAGTGCAGCTTTTGATACTATCGATCATAATATTCTACTTGATAGATTAGAACACTATGTTGGACTTAATGGAACTTCGTTGCAGTGGTTTAGATCTTATTTATCTGATAGGTTCCAGTTTGTTCATGTAAATAATGAGTTTTCTTTCAACTCAAAGCTTAGTCATGGAGTTCCACAGGGATCTGTGCTAGGCCCTACTCTTTTTAGTTTATATATGCTTCCGTTAGGCAACATTATTAGAAAGCACTGTATACATTTTCATTGTTATGTAGATGACACACAATTATACCTGTCAATGAAGCCAGATGATAGTAATCAATTAGCCAAGTTAGAAGCCTGTCTTAAGGAAATCAAAGCTTGGATGACTTGTAATTTCCTGCTATTAAATTCAGATAAGACTGAAGTCATTCTTGTTGGTCCAAAAAACATTAGAAATACCTTTCCAAATCAAACTTTCAGTTTGGATGCGGTTACTCTTTCTCTTAATAGCTCTGTGAGGAACCTTGGAATTATTTTTGATCAAGATCTGTCCTTCAATTCACATATTAAATTTGTTTCTAAGACTGCCTTCTATCATTTGCGTAATATTGCCAAGATTAGGAACATCTTGTCTCAGAGTGATGCTGAGAAACTGATCCACGCTTTTGTTAGCTTGAGATTAGATTATTGTAATTCTTTATTATCAGGCTGTCCTAAAACATCTTTAAAAAGTCTTCAGCTGATCCAAAATGCTGCAGCAAGAGTTTTACAGGTACTAGAAAGAGAGATCATATCTCTCCGGTTCTGGCCTCCCTTCATTGGCTTCCCATAGAGTTTAGAATTAAGTTTAAAATCCTTCTTCTTACTTACAAAGCTCTAAACAATCAGGCTCCTTTTTATTTAAAAGATCTTATACTACCGTATTATCCTAACAGAGCACTACGCTCCCAAAATGCAGGATTACTTGTAATACCTAGAATCTCCAAAAGTACAATGGGAGGCAGAGCCTTCAGTTATCAAGCTCCTCTCCTGTGGAACCAGCTGCCAATCTGGATTCGGGAGTCAGACTCGATCTCTGTTTTTAGGAATAGGGCTAAAACCTACCTTTTTGATATAGCCTACAATTAGGGAGGGAGCATGGGTTTCTGAACCCTCCCTTAGTTATGCTGCTAATAGGTTTAGTCAGCCGGGGGACCTCCAATAATGCACTGGGCCTCACTCCTTTCTTCACTCTCAATGAAATTTTTTTTTTTTTGCTGGTCATTAACATCTGTTTGTTCTCTCCCATAGACTGAGTCCCCATCGTGCTGTTTGCTCTCTACATGTCTGTTCTTTTCATCTTCTCTGTCCCCTCACCCCCCAGCCAGTCGCAGCAGATGACTGCCCCTTCCTGAGCCTGGTTCTGCTGGAGGTTTCTTCCTGTTAAAAGGGAGTTTTTCCTCTCCACCGTCGCCAAGTGCTTGCTCACAGGGGATCGCCTGATTGCTGGGGTCTTTCTGCAACTGTGGGGATTCCCCCTACAGTTGATAGTGCTATGAGATGACTGTTGTTGTGAAATGGCGCTATATAAATAAATAAAGTTGAATGTTAAAAATACAGGGAGATTCATGTAATACAAATAAACAATTAAAAATGAAGTAGACTTTTTTCAAATTTTCTGTAAAATGTAATTCTAAACGAATAGTGAGGAATAAATTACCCCCCCCCCTCAGCTTTTTTAGGACACCAGCACATTCATTCCCACTTACAATGGCTAAAATAAATGTTTTATGCAAATAAAAACAAAACCAGGGTTAGAGATAAATATGAACATTTCTTAATAAAGAACTGATGGTGTCCTATTTTTTTTCACATGACTGTAAACCTTGACCTTGATCCATTGACTTTTAAAGTAGGTCTAAGTAATTATTACACTCCATAATATACTCCACTGATATAGTCTTCCAACCCTTTTTTGGGGAAAAATCTGAAAAAAATTGGTAATAACAGACAAAACACAATCATGATGCCAACAGTCACTGGTTTATGACAAGTTGCAGCCCAATTACTGATTGTTTTGTTTCGCATGTATACATGTTAAAAAGACACTTGAGGGGAGACTGGGTCACACATGCCAGCCACTCGTCGCGAGGTTGCCCAGTACAGCCAGGAAAGCCTGATGGAAGGAAGACTGCAGTTAAGTGATCCATCGATCGCAAAGAGACAGTCAAGCCAGCCGCGGCTTAAAAGAATCATGCGCGTCTATTCCAGACATTAGGATAGAGACAAAAATGAAAGCTTGTAACTTTTTTAAAATTCAAAGTGCTTCATTAACAATTTTAAAAGTACAAAAAGTTCTGTCATAAACAAATATTACAAACCAACAGGGCACAGTACAAAAAAATGAACAAAAGAGCAAACAGCATTCAACAAGAGAAAAGGGGGAAAAAAGAGAAAAAAAAATAGACAAAAATAGCAGAGGAAGATAAGTATCTCTATAAATACATAATATAGGCCTTATTTAACTAACCAACCATTTCAAATGTTGCAAATAACTTAAAAGTGTGTATATTTTTTAACAAGTTTTAGTAATGTACAAAATAAAAAGCAGTCATTTTGCCAGTGGTTTATCTGGGATTTAGTTTTAAACAATCAACATTTATGAATAAAATGTCTACAAATTAAAATCAAATTGTTTATCATTAATTCTAATTTCTGGTTTTCACATTTTAATCCAAACAATATAGTGGTGTCTGCTAAGGGAGAAATAATAATGTTCTTGGAATGAAGAAGGGAGAAATAATAATGTTATTGGAATGAAGCCAACCTTGCACATCACTCCAAAAACCACTTACAGCCTCACATAAAAAAATTAATGTTCCAAACTCAGTGTGGATATTGAACGCTTGGCTCTGTATGCAAACATCTATCAGTTTTGTTTTTGTTTTGTTTTTTGTTTTTTTAAATTTCCTCTTGTTTAAACCTTAATAAAATCCTTTCCTTTGTGGGTCACTACATGATCTCAATGGGTTGTTGTTCAGAGTGATGAGTACTATGAGTATGGTGCATTTTGAAACAACTGCTGTCAAAATTATTAGTAAATTACAAAGTCCTGGACTTCCGGTTATGGCGGCCACATAGGAAGACATGTTTCACACTGCTCTGCTCCTAAAAATAAAAAGTAGGCTAAAACTCTCTCAGTTGGAGCAAAAACCTGTCCCAGCGTTTGGGCGCGGATATGGTGAAGACCAAGGCTGGAAAATTAGGTGGAGGAAAAAGTGATTCGTCAAAACAATCCAAGCTAACAGACTTCCACACTCGTGACGAAGCAGAAAAATCTCCAGAGATAATGGCAGAGGAGGGAGCTAGCGGCGGAGCGGTGACTGCTGAGGAGGGCACAAGTGCAGTACTTGCTGCCATCAGCTCCATGAGAGCAGACTTTTCGTCTAAATTTGATGGGATTATAGCAGCGATAGAAGGAATGAGAAAAGAAATAAGCAACTGTATGGAACGAGTATTGCAGGCGGAGCTCCAAATTTCAAGCACTGAAGATGACGTCACCAGCCTACAATTAAAGGTGCAAACATTGGAATTAAAAAAATAAACGTCTGGAAGATAATGTCCTGGACTTAGAATCCCGGTCGCGACGGAATAATTTGAGGCTGGTGGGCCTCCCGGAGGGAGCGGAGGGACGGGATACATGTTCCTTTTTGGAAAAGTGGATTCCAAAAGCGCTGAACAACGTGGATCTGCAGTCATCAGTCGTCTTAGAGAGCGCTCACCGAATCGGCCCACCGAGAGATAATAAGACACCACCGAGGACGCTGATTATGAAGTTCCTCAACTACAGGGACAAGATGACGGTCACCAACACGGCGCAAGCTAAAGGAGAAATTAAATACCAGGATCAACAGGTGCGGTTCTACCCAGATTTGGCCACAGGAATTCAGCAATTAAGGAAACAGTTTGACCCCGCCCATAAAGAGCTGCGCAACCTCGGGATTCGCCACGGAGTGATTCATCCGGCAAGACTGCTGGTCACATATAAAGGGAGAACCCATATCTTCAAGACCCCTCAGGAGGCGCAGGAGCTTATCAAGCAGATCCAAGAGGAGACTGGTGGGAGCTAAGCATGAAGCATGAACAAGATATAAAGGTAGAATATTTAAGCATTTGCACAGGCATCTGATTGATTTGAAACATATAGCATGTCTACAAAATATAGATTGTATTATAAAAAAAAAAAAGCTATGATGTACAAAGTTGCTATAAAATTTTGGAGTTATGTTGGAAAAACTACAGAAGAGAGTTAATGTCATGTCATTAAAAAGTAGTAGAGTCAGGGTGATTGAGAGGAAAAAGAGAGAGTGGTTTGGCTGATCGTGTGGAACAGTCACTAGCTATAACGGGAGACGGAATTTTTTTTGGATTTTGGGGGGATTACCATGAATGTGGGGAAAGGGAATTTGTTTTTGTATAGTTTGTAGGATGAATGTTCAACCATCCATGTTTTTGCTTCTCTGTATGAGCATGTTTATATTGCAAGGTAAACTCAAACTCCTTATTGATCATTGACCAAAGCGTTAATCTTAATTTAACTTCATGGAATTGCAGAGGTCTACAAAATCTAAAAAAAACTTAAACAAGTTATGAATAAAATAAAAGACATAGGTTCAAAAATTGTGTTTTTACAAGAAACTCATCTAATAGAGGAGGATGTAAAAAGAATTAGAAGAAGATGGCAGGGAAATGTGTTCACCTCATCATTTTCATCCCGAGCCAGGGGAGTTATGTCTCTCATACACAAAACGGTCCCATTTCAAGTGAAAAATGTAATTGGAGACAAATTAGGAAATCTAATCATCCAAGGATCTTTGTTATTAGAAAATATAAATCTGGTGAACTTATACGGTCCCAATATAGATGATCAAAACTTCTTCACTAATTTATTTCTTACTTTATCATCACTTACAGGGCAACATATAATAGCAGGGGATTTTAATTGTACATTGAATCCAAGTATAGATAGATCAACAGGACTGCACTGTACACACAATGGATGCAGGATGACCATTAATCATTTTATGAAAGAATTGAGATTGCTAGATATATGGAGAGAAATGAAACCACAAGTCAAAGCCTATTCTTGTTATTCTTTTTTTTTTTTATTTAAGTTTTTGTAAAGGGTATACAGGTCGTTACAGCAATGCAGTGTTTACATTTTCATCACATGTTCCCTTATTTTCTGATATCTGACAACATTGGAAGATTAATTCTTACAACACCCCTTTTTTTTTCTTTTTTTTTTAAAGTGAAAGAAAAAGTGAAATTAAAGAGAAAAAAAAAACAAGAAACAAATAACAAAAAAAAAAAAAAAACAAACCAGTAAAAAACAAACAAAAAGAAAAAGTAAGTAAATAAAGATAAAAGAGCATCTGAGTAGCGTTGGAACAAAGAGCGGAACCATTATTGAAATGGTATTTGTCAAAGATTAGATCTAATGGAAGACACATATGCGGTCCAGGGTTGCCAAAAGTTCATGAACACATCCATGTCCTGTCTCAGTGCGAATGTCAACTTTTCCATCGAGTAAATGTCTTGGATCACGTTAGTCCAATCTTCAGGTGTAGGACAGTCCTTCAACATCCATTTTTTAGTTAGAGCTTTTTTGCTTGCCAATATTAAAACATTGAATAAGTATTTTTCTCCTCGTCTTTCCAGTGAGTCCGGTAGTAAACCCAAATACAAAGTTACAAAAGAAAAGGGAACTGTAATTTTGAATATTTTCCCCAATATTGTCTGTACCTTGGTCCAATATTGGTGGATAACTGGGCATGACCAAAACACATGAAAATGATTTGCAGTCTTTTCACCACACAAGCGCCAACAGTTCAATCCCTTATGGGTAAATTTGTTTTGTGCAGGTGTTCTGAAAAATCTTGCCAAGTTTTTCCATCCAAATTCTCTCCACTGCAGGGATGAGGTACTTTTCCATTGCTGTTTATTTAGCTTTTCCCATATTTCCAGTTGTAAAGTGAAATTCCCCTCTTTTTCCCATCTCTCTTTTATATAAGATGTGTTGTCTCCTTTTAAGTCTTGAAGACCTTGGTATATTTTAGAAATGTATCTGATCCCTGGGATCCCTTTATATGCCATTAAGAAGACCTTCAGAACACCTGACTGGGCCCTTTCCAAAACCTCCTTTTTAAGTATATTGTTTATGTGGTGTCTAAGCTGGAAGAACCTGTAAAGGTCTTGATTTATTAGGCCTTGTTTTTTCAAATCTTCAAAACTTCTTAAGATTTGCCCTTTAAAAAAATCGTAATATTTTATCAGCCCTTTCTCCTTCCACTTTTTAAATCTGGTGTCTGTTTTATTAGGAGTAAAGTCCTGATCATAGGCGATCCATTGCAGAAGTCGATAGGGCTCTTTAGTTTGATTCTCTCTGACTATCTTAAACCAAATTTTTAGCGGGGTCTCTATCCACGGGTTAGTGTTATTCAAAAGCTTAGGTAAGACATTGTTCCCTATTATCGCCTGTAGGGGGATGTCACTTGTTATTTGGCATTCGATCTCCTTCCATTGTGCAGTGTAGACTGGGTTACATATCTCTACTAAAGTTTTAATTTGTGCGGCTTTAAAGTAGTCCCTGATATTTGGCAGCGCGAGCCCACCTTTGTCTTTGTTTAGCTGTAGGGTTCTATATCTGATTCTAGGTCTCTTGCCCTGCCATATGAATCTTGAGATCCTTCTGTCCAGCTCCTGCCATGTTTTTTTGGGAGGTTCTACCGGTATTGTTTGGAAAAGGTATAGAAGACGTGGAAGTATATTCATTTTGACTGCTTCAATTCTTTGTGCAGTACCCAAGAATGGTATCATATTCCATCTTGCTAGGTCAGATTTTATTTTTGTCACCAGTGGATCATAGTTTAGTGATATAATTTTGTTGAGTTGTTTCGGGATATTGACCCCCAGATATTTCATAGATTCCGACTCCCAGTTAGTTTTGAGTTTGCTTAGTGAATAATGATTTGGGTCATAGTTGAATGTTAAAACTTGGGTTTTATGCATATTTAATTTGTACCCCGATAAATCTCCATACTCTGAAAAAACTGAGGTTAGTTCTGGTAAAGAAGTGTCCGGCTGCCCTAGGTATATTAAAATGTCATCAGCAAAGAGTGCTATTTTATGTTCCTTCTGACCAAGTGTAATACCTTGAATTTTTTGGTTTTGTCTTATCCATTGGCTCAGAGGTTCTATGAAGATTGCAAAGAGCAGTGGAGACAGGGGGCAGCCCTGACGACATCCTCTTTCCAGTTCAAAAGATGATGATAAATTACCGTTAATCCTTATTTTAGCTGTTGGTTTTTTATATAATGCCTGTATAGTTCTAATGAAGTTGTTATGAAAATTGAAACTGGATAAGATTCTATATAGAAAAGACCAGTCAACCGAATCAAATGCTTTTTCAGCATCTAATCCCAATATGACTGCATTTAAGTTATATTTTTTTATATGATGAATTATGTGTAAAGTGCGTCGAATGTTGTCTTGTGTCTGTCTTTGTCTTATAAAACCTGTTTGGTCTAAATGAATTAGGTCTGTCAGTATATTTTCTAACCTTTTGGCAAGGATAATGGTAAAAAGCTTATAGTCCTGATTTAGTACACTGATTGGTCTGTAGTTGGAGCACTCTAGTTTATCCTTTTCAGGTTTAGGTATAACTGCAATGACCCCTTCTCTCCAGGAGGGGGGGATTTCCCCTGTGTGGAGGACATAATTAAATGTTTTCAGGAGGAGAGGAGATAGTTGCTGTTTAAAGGTTTTGTACCACTCTGCTGTATAGCCATCAGCTCCTGGGGATTTGTTAGCTTTAAGTTTCATAATTGCTTTTTCCAATTCTTTAGGATGTATTTCTGACAGTAGTGTTTTATTTTGTGACTCCGTAAGTTGGGGAAGGTTTAATGTGTTTAGGAATGCCTCGGATGCGTTTTTATGTTTTTTGTGGGAGTATAAGTTCTTATAGTAATTCTCGAAGTTTTTAAGAATATCCTGAATTCTGAATTTTATTTCCTTTGATACTGGGTCTCTGATTTTGTAGATTGCTCTTTCTGTTTGATGTTTCCTCAATTTATAGGCTAGCAATTTTGCCGATCCTGCTTCATAGTATTTTTGTTTCAGAAATGTAAGTTTCTTCTGGATTTCTATTGTGTAGATCTCATTTATTTGGTTTTTAATTTCCTTAATCTTGAGCGAGTCAGTAGAATGAGTGTTGCCTTTGTGTTCTTTTTCTAGGTTCCTAAGTTCTGACTCTAATGTGGATAGTTTTTCTTGTCTTAGTTTCTTTTGGGTTGCCAGTTTTGCAATAATCTTTCCTCTTATTACAGCTTTACATGCATCCCACAGTATTAAAGGGGATACTTCTCCATTATCGTTATCTTCCAAATATCTGAGAATATCTGATTCCAATTCATCTTTCAATGGTCCTTTCAGGACATTTGAATTTAACCTCCAAGAAAATGTATTATTTGTGTATTTTTGGATATTTAAGTCCATGTAGATCGGACTGTGGTCGGAGAGATCCATCAGTCCTATTTTACATGTTTTTACTCTTCCAATGTCTCTATTAAACATAAAAAAATAGTCAATCCTTGAGTAAGATGAATGTGGAGTTGAGTAAAATGTATAGTCTTTTACACTGGGGTTGAGTTCCCTCCACACGTCACAGATTCCCAATTCTTTTAGTAGCATCCGAGTCTTCCTGTTTTGGGTGTTATTTTGATGTGGGGAATTACCAGAAGCATCCCAGTATGGATTCAGTCTAAGATTGAAGTCCCCACCACATATCACTAAACCTTGAGCTTTAGTTATCATTAGGTCGAATACATTTTTATAAAATTTCCAGTTAGCCCCTGGGGGAGCATACACATTCAGCAGGGTGATATCTTCTCCCTCTAGCCGCCCAGTTACCAAACTGTATCTCCCTTCTTTATCTTTGTGTTCTGATTTTTTTTCAAATGTAATTTTGGTTGATATCAATGTCGCTACTCCCCTCCTCCTCCCTGATTTATATGAAGATGAAGAGATCATTTTAAACCCTTGTCTACTGAGTTTATTGTGTTCCACGTCTGTTAGGTGGGTTTCTTGTAAAAGTATTATTCCTGCTTTGTCTTTTTTCATTTTGCCTAGAATCTTGGATCTTTTAACTGGATTCAGGATTCCTTTTACATTATATGAAATTATTTTGGTTACACCCTGTTTCTCCATTGTGTTGTTTTGTTTAGTATAACTGTGTGGTGGCCCTCTTTTGTGCTACTCAGAAACTGAAAGAACATTAAAAACAAGAAAAACATTAAGAACATAGTGTAAAAAACTTTAAAACAAAAAGCTGTCATAAGAACTTCCTGAGCTGAGGTCTTTTTAAAGACCCTGTAAGAGCCTTGATGGAGTGAAGGCTCTGAGGGAAATTCCTCAAACTCTGTTACGTGTTGAGGGCCCTCTCTTACCACTGAAAGTAGTCCCATGCTTTTAACGTGAGTTTCAGAACCCAATCCAAACTTGTAATGATTTTTTTTTTTCCTTTTATGCCTAAACCCTGTGAAATTGTGTGCACCCTCCCACCCCCATCACATCAAACATTCACGCAAAAACAGTATTTGTTAGTATGAGGAGAACATGTGGATTATTGTCACATTTCTATTTTAACAAGTTTTTTTTTTTTTTATTACAAAGACTTATTTGTTTCAAATAATATGATTGTTCCATGAAATGTTTTACCACATGCTGAATATGCATCTCCTTTAATGTTTGTTACCTTGTATGAGGGGGGTTGGATGTGCGGATTGATTCAAGAGAAAAAAAAAAAAAAAAAAAAAAAGGTCGCTATTCCAACCTGAAAACGGATAGTTTATCCGCGACGCTCTGGTGCTGGGTTTCCCGCTGCTGGTCCGTGGATTTTGAAGGTCTTTGTGTTGTCCATGTTTGCGTTTTGATCTTCTCACTCGGGTCTGCGGTGGGTTTAAATACCGTTACCGGGAGGCCTCTTTTCGCCATGTCAGCTGTTGCTTCTTCCGCCGAATTATAGAGACACGTTTCATCGCCGTAGAAGACCCTTAACTTCGCAGGAAATGGTGTCTGAAAGCGCAATTTCTTCTCTCTTAACACCTTTTTCGCGTCATTGTATTCCCTGCGCTTTTTAAGGACCTCCGGGGCGTAATCGTGTTCCACGTAGACTTTTCTCTCCTGGTGCATAAATCCTTTTTTCTGCCAGGCCAGTCTTACAACCTCTTGTTTTATTTTGAAATTGGAAAATCTTACCAACACCGAACGTGGGGGCGCTTCCGCCGCCGGCCTAGCGGCTAATGAACGATGTGCCTTTTCTATCTTCAAGTCGGTGGTTTGTGGAATATCCAATTTCTCTCTTAGTAAGGATTCCACGCATTCTGCCATTGAGTTAAAACCATTTTCGGTTCCTTCTATCAGACCATGAATTCTTATGTTGTCTCTTCTTTGTTTTCCTTCTTGGTCGGTTAGCTTAGCCTCTATAGCTGCTTGTCTTTTGCGTAGGTCTAGCACAGAATCTTCGAGCACTTTTATTCGATCCTCTGTTTCCAAGATTCGGTTCTCGGCCTGGTCCACTCTGCTGTTTGTCCTTTTCAATTCTTCTCTGAATTCCCGAAATTCGGCCGTAACATCTCGGCGAAATCGTCGTAGCTCCTCAAATAGTGATTTCAGGCTAACCCTTTTGTTAGCTATCACCAGTTCCTCGTCTTCTGAACGGAGATCTTCCAGTTCGGATTCTCCGGCCGATACGTGTCCTGGCCTGGAGAATTTCAGTTTCTTCTGTTTTCCTTTAGACATGATGATTTTGTCTTTTGATTTTCACTCCTCCAAAAATCCGTTAAGTTTGATTTTCAATGTGTTATCCTGGATTGGGTCTGAGAACTTCAGTGTTAAGCTGCAGTCGCCATGGCGTCCAGACCGGAAGTCCCTATTCTTGTTATTCTAATACATACAAGACATTCTCACGTATTGACTATTTTTTGATCTCCACAGAATTAAGGTCCAAGATTCAAAACTGTTTCTATGATAACATTGTGATATCTGATCATGCACCCTGCTGTCTAATATATGTAGATAAGAAATTGACAAAGGATCCAGGTAGGTGGCAATTTCAGCATAAATGGCTTCAGGATGAGGAATTTGTTAAGTACATAGAAAAACAGATGAGTTCTTTGATATCAATACTACACAAACATCAGCATGTATAGGGCATATTATCAGTTATACAGGCTCAAAATCTAAGAAGGCTCGAGAGGAGAGAGTCCATTTGGAACGTAAAATAAAAATCCTTCAAGAAAAAGTGTATGCAGGAAGTAACCCAAAGTTAGAGAACAAATTACTGATTCTGAGAGCTGAATATGACAAAAAATCAGCGAATAGAGCTGCCTTGAGTCTTCTAAGATTGAAGCAAACTTTTTATGAACAAGGTGAAAAATCAGGGAAATTATTGGCATGGCAGATTAAACAATTAGAATTTAAAACACCAATTACCAGTATTATAAGTAACGGACAGGCAGTTATAGATCCTTTAGAAATTAATAGTGCCTTTAGAGATTATTATGAAAAACTACACTACCGTTCAAAAGTTTGGGGTCACTTAGAAATTTCCTTATTTTTGAAAGAAAAGCACTTTTTTTCAATGAAGATAACTTTAAACTAATCAGAAATACACTCTATACATTGCTAATGTGGTAAATGACTGTTCTAGCTGCAAATGTCTGGTTTTTGGTGCAATATCTACATAGGTGTATAGAGGCCCATTTCCAGCAACTATCACTCCGGTGTTCTAATGGTACAATGTGTTTGCTCATTGCGTCAGAAGGCTAATGGATGATTAGAAAACCCTTGTGCAATCATGTTAGGTGTGCAATGCTGTAATTGCTGCAAATGGAGGATTCTTTGACGAAAGCAAAGTTTGAAGGAAAAAATTATTATTTCAAATACAAATCATTATAAGATAAGATAAGATAAGATATGCCTTTATTAGTCCCACAATGGGGAAATTCCAGGATTGCAACAGCATAGGGATAGCAACACTCAGAGCAACAATCAGAAGGCAAGAAAAAACAACATCTAGTAAACATACATATATGTCCATATTACTATAAATGTATATATATAGACACACAGTGCAGAGCATTATGGCTGGTGGATGTGCAGCAGAAAGTCTAAGCTCTCTCTCCGCGGATGCAGCGGGCCAGCTGGAAGTCTTTGGGCATGATGGTGACCCCCTTAGCGAAGAAGAGACCACCAGGTGGGTCTCGCTGGTCTCCTGCAGAGCCATGATGGCGAAACTCAGGAAACGCAGGACGGTCTTGAAGTCCTGAGCGATCTCCCTCACCAGGCGCTGGACGGGCAGCTTACGGATGAGCAGCTCCGTGGATTTCTGGTAGCGACGGATCTCTCTCAGAGCCACGGACCTGTGACGGCGAGGCCTCTTCACTCTGCCGGTGGCCAGAGCGCCTCTCCGAGCAGCCCTGTGGCTAGCTGTCTCCTGGGGGGCTTCTTCCTCCAGTAGATTTTACGGGCGGTCTGCTTGGTTCTTGCCATCGCTCTTTATTATTCTGTCTTATATTTCTTTCACGCCGCCTAAACTCCAGCCCGGCACCCGCTTCGTTTTCGCTACAGCTCCCGGTATGTCGAGTTTCCCATTAGCACCGGGCGGCGGCCAAGTGCTAGCTAGCACTAGCTCCTCCCCGCTGTAACGTCTCCCGCTGCAAACCGTGGCTCCGTCCGCCAACCCGGGAGACCCCCGGGGCGATCCGTGCGTCCGTGATATATATACAGAGTGAAAGGTGTAGAAAGAAGAAGGAAGATAAAAAAAAGGCTGTTGCAACAGGCAGCCGACTCGTGTGGCGCCGCCGGTCCGGCGGAACCGGAACCGGAAGTATTATTTCTAACTTTGTCAATGTCTTGACTATATTTTCTATTCATTTTACAACTCATGGTGGTAAATAAGTGTGACTTTTCATGGAAAATGCAAAATAATTGTCTGGATGACCCCAAACTTTTGAACAGTAGTGTATATGATACAAAAAATGAAACTGATTTAACAAAACTAAATGGGTTTTTGGACGGATTATCTATACCGTGTATTCCAAATGAAAACAGGGAGATACTGGAGTCTAAAATTAGTCAAGAAGAAGTTGGGCTAGCCATTGATAATATGAAATCAGGAAAAAGTGCAGGACCAGATGGTCTTCCAGTTGACCTCTATAAAAAATTTAAGAATAAATTAATAAAACCACTTTTGGAAATGGTTTTAGAAGCATTTCAAAATAGTAATTTACCACCATACATGAATAATGCCTTAATAATACTGTTGCCAAAACCAGGTAAACCCTCTAATAAATGTGAAAACATGAGACCAATAAGCCTATTAAATGCTGACCTTAAGATAATCTGTAAAATTTTAGCAAGACGACTACAAGAAATATTACCAAATATTATTAACCGAGATCAGAATGGCTTTATAAAGGGAAGACAAGGCTTCCATAATGTAAGAAGACTATTTAATATTATTTATTCTAATAAAGAAGCACCGGATACAGCTCTTCTATCATTGGACGCCGAAAAGGCCTTTGATAGGGTTGAATGGCCCTTTCTTTTTGAAGTCCTACAAAGGTTTGGACTTGGAAATAATTTCATAAAATGGGTTCAGATAATATACAATAATGCTACAGCAGAAATCCCAACAAACAGCAATATCTCAAAATAAAAAAAAATCAATAGAGGATGTCGACAAGGCTGTCCACTTTCACCTTTACTGTTTACTATGGCAATTGAACCTTTAGCGATGGCAGTATGTTTACATCCACAAATATATGGAATTAAAGTAGGTCCAACAGAACATAAAATCTCCCTGTATGCCGATGACATAATTTTGTTTGTCGAATTTTAAAAAATCAATTCCGACCTTGTTAAATCTAATAAAGAACTTTGGGGAAATATCAGGATATAAAATAAATAAAACTAAATCTTCAATATTAATGCTAAATGAGACCCAGAGAAATCACCCAGCTCCTGAGGTAAAACAATTCAATGTTGTAAATCAGTTTAAATATTTAGGAATTCAAATTTTGCCTAAGCTAGAAACAGTCACCAGTGCCAACTATGAAGCCTTAATGACAGATATTAATGAGTTACTTCAGAGATGGAT
This sequence comes from Pholidichthys leucotaenia, assembly GCA_020510985.1. NCBI lineage: Eukaryota > Metazoa > Chordata > Actinopteri > Cichliformes > Pholidichthyidae > Pholidichthys > Pholidichthys leucotaenia. Next base: position 382,251,248 of record CM035836.1, on the reverse strand, counting down.
GTCACTACCAATGTCGATGATCGGGAGAATTAATATACTTAAAAGTAATATCTTACCCAAAATACCTTATTTATTTCAATACATTCCTTTACCACCACCTTCAGATCTATTCTCAAGAATAAAAAAAAAGGTTAGTGGAACTTATATGGAACAATAGGAAGGCTAGATTATGTCTGTCCTTACTATATTTACCATTTGCTCGTGGAGGTCTGAAATGTCCAAACTTTATGTTGTGTTACTGGTCAGCACAACTGAGGTCTATGACATATTATTTTTCATCAAATGATCTCCCTCACTGGACTGAAATGGAATCATACAATTTACCTTTACCTCTTCCCTTATTCATATACTCAGATTCGGCTAAAAAAATTACAGAAACAAGTTAAAAATCCAATTGTAAAGCATATGATCAAAATATGGTGTGAAACCAAAAAATATTTAAAAGAACCACACTTATTGTCACAATTTAGCCCAATATGGGGTAATCAATATTTTACACCAGGGAGAGCGGATGCTGTATTTAAAGTATGGAATTTAAAAGGGATTCAAAAGATTCAAGAGTTATATTTGTCACGTTCAGATAACATAATGTCTTTTGAAGAACTGAGGATCAAATTTAATCTTAAAAGAACACATTTTTTTTTAAATATCTTCAGCTTAGGAATTTTATTCGTTCAAATCAAAATAATGCTGTCACCCGACCTACTTATTCATCCTTGGAAAAAAATTTGACGAAAGATAGTAAGAGAAAGGGTATTATTTCAGAGTTTTATAACTCATTGACACTATCCTCAAGTGAAAACTCACAGAAGAGACTGAATTGTTGGAAAGAAGACCTGCAAACTGAAATTTCAGAGGAACAATGGGAATTGGCTTGTACAGAAGCTCAAACCAAATCAATAAATGTACGTCTTAAATTGATACATTTTAAATGGTTAATGTGGATGTATGTTACACCGGTGGAGTTAAATAGATATAACAAAAACATACCAGATACATGCACAAAATGTATGGAAAGTAAAGGAACCCTATTTCATTGTTTATGGGAATGTAGAAAAATTAGAATGTTTTGGGAAGAGATGAGGGTAACAATTGAAAAAATAATTTCAAAACAATTCACATTGAACCCTAAACTGTTTTTGTTGGGTCTGTATCCAGAAAAGCATAACTTTAATAAGAGTGAAAGAGCATTCATAGACCTCAGTTTGCTTAATGCCAAAAAATGTATTGCATTACTGTGGAAAAAGACTCATAGACCAGATGTGACTCAGTGGTTAAGACAGATGTTAACAAACCTTCCACTAGAAAGAATAACATACATACTGAAATCAAAGGAAAATGTGTTTGAGAATATATGGAGACCTTTCATTGATTATGTAAAGAAATTAAACATAACTTCTGAAGAAGAAGGTGAATGATGTGTGTGGACCTTGTAAATTCCAAATTGGTGAATGTATATGTGTGGCTCACATATTTTTGACTACATATGTATAAGCACAAGGTGAGATGCTTAGGACTGCATGTGTTGATTGACCTCACGTCTGGGATGGAACAATACGTCTGGACCACCTGTGGATAATGGCAGGAGGACGGAGGTGCCGTGATAAGACTCTGGAAGGACTTCCTGACCTCCTGGGGTCAGACGGACGAAGAAAGGACTCGGGGGGAGAATTATTGTCAATGGGGGATTTGACGACATTGTGTGATTCTGCCTCTGATGTGACATGTATAAATGTGGGGGTTTTTATGCAGCTCACTCTCTTCTTGTCTAGAGAGAAAGCTGGGGATGTGAAATCTGCATTAAACCTGAATTGAGAAATAATTCAGTCTCTTTATTTCACGCTCCCCACATTGGTGACCAAAGACGTGAAATGCCTAGAAGCGATTCCCCCGAACCAGACTCGTCGGAGACCGCCCGAGTGAGCGCCATCTCGATCAAGCTACCAGAGTTCTGGCAGGACAACCCGGACTCGTGGTTCCTCCAGGCCGAAGCACAGTTCGCACTCGGGGGAGTAACGGCGGATGACACAAAGTTCTACCACGTCATCGCCAAGCTCGACAACCGCACAGCTCGATGCGTGCGGAGCCTGGTACAGCAGCCGCCCGCTGACGACAAATACGGCGAGCTGAAGGCTGCCCTCATCCAGTGTTTCACGCCCTCAGCCGAGGAGGGGGCTAGGAGGCTCCTGGCTCTGCACGACCGAGGAGGACGCAGGCCAGTCTACCTGATGGAAGACATGCTGCAGCTGAAGGACACAGACAACGACGATTTCCTGTTCAAACACATCTTCCTGAGAAACCTCCCGATGCAGATGAGGGGGACCCTGTCCGGCATGCGTTGTGTGACCCAGCGGGACTTCCGTGCGCTGGCCCGAGAGGCGCAGCGGCTCCTTGACTCGTGCGGTGAGCAGACGGCCACCGCGGCAGCGGCAGACCTCGGTGCGGCAACCGGGAGCAGCAAAGGGCCGGAGACAGCGGAATCAGTCTCACCAACTATGGCAGCGGCGCGGTCCCGACGCAGCGGAGGAGATGACCTCTGCTTTTACCATCGGCGTTTCGCAGAGAAGGCGCACAGATGTGTGCCGCCGTGCCGCTTCAAAAGCTCAGGAAACGCCAGGACCGGGAGTCGTTAGCAGCTTCGGCTCTCGCCGAACGAAACAAGCTGCTCTACCTCACGGATGCGAGCTCCGGGCGGCACTTCCTCATGGACACCGGAGCCCAAGTGAGTTTCATCACCCCGACCTATGCTGACCGGCTGGCAGGCCCCCGTGGTGACGGGGTAACGGCGGCGAACGGCTCAAGCATCAAGACCTTCGGAGAAAGGACTCTGCTTTTGTCCTTGCACGGCCGCACTTATGAATGGACTTTTATTATAGTGGCGGTGAGTTTCAACATGTTAGGTGCTGATTTTCTGTGCTCACATGGTTTGTTAGTTGATCTTGCCAACAGACGCTTGGTTAATGCACTATCATTTTATTCCATTCCTTGTGCAGCTCGACTGTCCCCGCCACCAGCACAGACCAACGTTGCCACAGCAGGCGGTAAGCTTCACACACTCCTCACCCAGTTTCCAGCGCTCACAGTTCCCACATTTTCGGCAGCAGTTGCGAAACACGGGGTGGAGCACTTTATCACCACAACCGGCCCCCCCCATCTTTGCAAAAGCTCGGCGCTTGGATGCAGCTAAACTCTCCATAGCGCGCGAGGAGTTCGCCAACCTGGAAAGGCTGGGCATCATTCGCCGTTCAAACAGCCCATGGGCCTCACCACTGCATATGGTCCCTAAAGCTGACGGCTCGTGGAGACCTTGCGGCGATTACCGCAGGTTAAACAATGCCACAGCGCATGACCGCTACCCAATCCCACACATCCAGGATTTTTCGGTGCATCTGGCGGGGGCGCGCATTTTTTCTAAAATAGACCTGGTCCACGGCTATCATCAGGTCCCAGTCCGAGCCGAGGACATTCCCAAAACAGCGGTAATAACCCCGTTCGGACTTTTTGAGTTTTTACGTATGCCGTTTGGCCTCAAAGGCACTGCGCAAACCTTCCAACGCATGATGGATGCCGTGTTACGTGATCTCCCTTTTGTGTTCGTCTACCTCGACGACATTTTAGTCGCCAGCACTTCCGAGGAGGAACACGAAAAACACCTCACGGCAGTTTTTCGGAGGTTGGGAGAGCACGGGTTAATAATTAATCCAGCCAAGTGCCAGTTCGGCGTAGCGCAGAACGATTTTTTGGGGCACCGCGTTTCCCCAGAAGGGGCGGTTCCGCTACCAGACAAAGTACGCGCAGTGGCAGAGTTTCCCCAGCCACAAACGGTCAAAGCATTACAGGAGTTTTTAGGAATGGTAAATTTTTATAACCGTTTCCTACCCCACGCAGCGCAGCTCATGCAACCATTATATGCCGCGCTTAAAAAGCAAAAACCCTCCAATACGATCGATTGGTCCCCGGAATGGGAGCACGCGTTCACGGAGGTAAAAAAAAGCCCTTGCAGACGCTGCACTGCTAGCTCACCCAGACCCAAGGGCCCGCATAGCGCTCACCACTGACGCGTCAGATTTGGCCATAGGGGCGGTTGTGGAACAGCATGTTGCCGGGGTTTGGCAGCCGCTGGCCTTGTTCAGCAGATCCTTGCGCGAAGCTGAGCGGAAATACAACGCGTTTGACAGGGAGCTGTTAGCGCTCCACTTAGCCATTCGCCCTTTCCAGTTCTGGCTGGAAGGTCGGCGTTTCACCGCGTTTGTTGACCACAAGCCGCTCACTTTTGCGATGGCCAAAATTTCGGAACCTTGGTCAGGCCGGCAGCAGAGGCAGCTGGCCGCAATTTCGGAATTTACTACTGTAATTCAGCACGTAGCGGGCAAACTCAATGTAGTGGCAGACTGCCTCTCCCGCGCGGTAACAGCACCAGTCCGCGCGGGGGTAGACTACACTACCGCAGCCGCAGGGCAACATAGCAGCGCGGAAGCGCACGCGGCCCCAGTTCACGTGGGGATAGATTATGCAGCCATGGCAGCGGAGCAGAGTAGAGATGCGGACGTGTGCGCGCTCCAGTCTGGACCAACAGGGTTAAGGCTGGAGAGCAGGAGTTTACAAACCGGTATGTCCCCCCTAATCTGCGATGTATCTACCGGGCCGCCGCACCCGGTGGTACCGGCCGCGTGGCACCGCCGCGTTTTTGACTCGGTTCACTCCCTGGCACACCCGGGGGTGCGCGCTTCTGTGAAAATGGTAGCGGAGAAATTTGTTTGGCCAAGCCTGCGCAAGCACGTGAAAGAGTGGGCAAGAACCTGCATGGCTTGCCAGCGGGCCAAAATTCACAAGCACACAAAAGCCCCCTTAGAACCGTTCCACATCCCGGCCAAGAGATTTGACCATGTGCATGTCGACCTCGTGGGCCCCCTACCGTCGTCGCAGGGGTTCACACATCTTTTGACAATGGTGGACCGAACCACACGCTGGCCGGAAGTGGTCCCACTGACATCGACCACGGCTGCAGAGGTGGCCCGCGCATTTTTGACAGCCTGGGTAGCGCGTTTCGGGGTTCCGTCGGATATTACGTCCGACAGAGGACCTCAATTTGTGTCTGAGCTTTGGTCAGCGATGGCCAGCAGCTTAGGGGCGACAATTCACCGCACTACCGCTTACCACCCCCAGGCTAATGGTTTATGCGAGCGTTTTCATAGGTCTTTGAAGGCAGCCCTCAGAGCGTCGCTTACGGATGCAGATTGGGTAAACAAACTACCATGGGTTTTATTGGGGTTGCGGTCTGCGCCCAAGGAGGACTTGAATGCCTCCCCAGCGGAGTTGGTTTTTGCGCAGCCTCTCAGGCTGCCCGGTGAGTTCCTACCGGAGCATCCGGCGCTGGGGCACCCCCCGGCTCTGGGGCCACTGATCGGCACGGGAGGAGACATGTTACCGGGCCTCGTTCATCACACTTTTCCGCGTGTTTTTGTTCCCAAAGCTTTAAAAGATGCCGAGTTTGTTTTTGTCAGGCACGAGGCTCTCCGACCAAGCCTGCGCCCGCCATACGATGGTCCATTTAGGGTGCTGGAAACAGGTGATAAACATTTTGTGCTAGATTTGGGGGACAGAAAGGAAACAGTTAGTATTGACAGACTAAAGCCTGCTTTTGTGATGAACGACGAGTCTGTATGGGTGGCGAGGGCTCCTCGACGTGGCAGACCCCCCAGGGAGCACGTCCTGGAGCCCCCGCAGGGATCAAATAACCATTCTCCTCCTCAGTTAGCATATTCACTGCAGGACGGCGCCACAAGGGCTGCGAAGCCTGTTTACAGCAGGTTTGGAAGACGTTTGAAGCCCAGACGGCGTACGGACTGATGTGTGATTTTATCATGTTGTATAGACTTGCTGTTGATTTTATCATGTTGTGTGAACTATGCTGTATTGTCCATTCTTCGACGTTTGGGGGGGTTATGTGGCTCACATATTTTTGACTACATATGTATAAGCACAAGGTGAGATGCTTAGGACTGCATGTGTTGATTGACCTCACGTCTGGGATGGAACAATACGTCTGGACCACCTGTGGATAATGGCAGGAGGACGGAGGTGCCGTGATAAAACTCTGGAAGGACTTCCTGACCTCCTGGGGTCAGACGGACAAAGAAAGGACTCGGGGGGAGAATTATTGTCAATGGGGGATTTGACGACATTGTGTGATTCTGCCTCTGATGTGACATGTATAAATGTGGGGGGTTTTATGCAGCTCGCTCTCTTCTTGTCTAGAGAGAAAGCTGGGGATGTGAAATCTGCATTAAACCTGAATTGAGAAATAATTCAGTCTCTTTATTTCACGCTCCCCACAATATGTATACTTATGTAATGGATTGCCTAGACTAAACAGAGGAACATTGTTGATGACTTGCCTTTGTTAGTGGTTGTTGGTGTTTTTAGTACATTTTTTTTTCTTTTCTTGTAGTTAGTGTTTATTTTTAAATTACTTTAGTGTTAGTGTTTGATTGTGTGTGTCATGTTTGTAAAAAAAAAAATAGGTTCAATAAAAAATATTGTGGGAAAAAAAATTACAAAGTCCATAAAATCTGTACTGAGTGGTTAATTTCCTCACTTTTTTTTTATTACTTATTTTGTACCTGTAGGTAGATTTGTTTAGCAGTCTGGTGACAAGCCACCAGCTGCCGGTTGCTGCGTGCGCAAGCGCCCCGTATCCCTAACCTGCTTGTTTTTGGCATGTGGGAGGAAACTGGAGAAATCCCGGAGTAAACCCACGCAACACGGGGAGAACATGCAAACTCCACACAGATCACTGTTGGCCGGGGGCAGGGATCGAACCCATGATCTCATGATCCCCGCGATCCCCCGGCCGAGGGTAAACTGTACTGCCACAGTGCTAACCACTGCGCCACGGTGATCCTCACAAATCATTTCCTTTAGAGGTCACATAATAATTTCATTGTATGAGTGTTCAGACTGACCTACACTATGAGTGTGATGTATTTTCAAAAAAAAATACTGTCAAAATTATTAATAAATGAAACCCAAAATCAATTAAATGATCAATAATGACTGGCACATATCTTAAACTTTAAACCTTTATAAAATCATTTCCTTCAGAGGTCACAGAATAATTCCAATGGATTAGTGTTCAGACTGACCTACACTATGAGTCTGAGGCATTTTCAAAAAAAAAAAATTACTGTCAAAATTATGAAGAAATGAAATCCAAAATCGATTAAATTATCTATACTGACTGGCTCATTTCTGAAACTTTGAACCTTCATAAAATCATTTCCTTTAGAGGTCACAAAATAATTCCAGTGGATTAGTGTTCAGAGTGATGTGTACTACTATTCTGATTCACTGTAAAAACATTACTGTCAAAATTATGATAAAATGAAAATCCAAAATCCATGAAATGATCTGTACAGATTGGTTCATTTCTGAAATTTTGAACCCTCATAAAATCATTTCCTTCATAGTTCACAGAATAATTCCAATGGATTAGTGTTCAGACTGACCTATACTATGAGTCAGATGTATTGTCAAAAACTTTACTGTCAAAATTATGAAAAAATGAAATCCAAAATCCATGAAATGACCTATACAGATTGGCTCATTTCTGAAACTGTGAACCCTCATAAAATCATTTCCTTCAGAGGTCACAGAATAATTCCAGTGGATTAGTGTTTAAACTTACCTACACTATGAGTCTGAGGCATTTTCAAAGAAATTTACTGTCAAAATTATGAAAAAATGAAATCCAAAATCCATGAAACTATCTATACAGATTCACTTATTTCTGAAACTTTGAACCCTCATAAAATCAATTCCTTCAGAGATCACAGAATAATTCCAAAGGATTAGTGTTCAGACTCACCTACACTATGAGTCTGAGGCATTTTCAAAAATATTTACTGTCAAAATTATGGAAAAAATCAAAGTCACAATCCATTAAATGATCTATATCAACTCGCTCATTTCTGAAACTTTGAACCCTCATAAAGTCATTTCCTTCAGAGGTCACAGGATAATTCTAATGGACAAGTGTTCAGACTCACTTACACTATGAGTCTGAGGCATTTTCAAAAAATTTACTGTCAAAATTATGAAAAAATGAAAGGCAAAATCCATGAAATGATCAATATCGAATAGTTCATTTCTAAAACTTTAACCCCTCATAAAATCATTTCCTTCAGAGGTCACAGAATAATTCCAATGGATTAGTGTTCAGAGTGATGTGTACTACTATTCTGATGCATGGTAAAAAAAAAAAAAAATTACTGTCATAATTATGAAAAAATGAAATCCAAAATCCATGAAATGATCTATACAGATTGGCTCATTTCTGAAACTTTGAACCCTCATGAAATCATTCCCTTCAGAGGTCCCAGAATAATGCCAATGGATTAATGTTCAGACTGACATACACTGAGTGAGATGTGCTGTCAAAAAAAAATTACTGTCAAAATTATGAAAAAATGAAATCCAAAATCCATGAAATGATCTATACAGATTCACTCATTTCTGAAACTTTGAACCCTCATAAAATCAATTCCTTCAGAGATCACAGAATAATTCCAAAGGATTAGTGTTCAGACTCACCTACACTATGAGTCTGAGGCATTTTCAAAAATATTTACTGTCAAAATTATGGAAAAAAATCAAAGTCACAATCCATTAAATGATCTATATCAACTGGCTCATTTCTGAAACTTTGAACCCTCATAAAGTCATTTCCTTCAGAGGTCACAGAATAATTCCAATGGATTAGTGTTCAGACTGACCTACACTATGAGTCTGAGGCATTTTCAAAAAAAAAATTACTGTCAAAATTATGAAAAAATTAAATCTGAAATCCATTAAATGATCTATACCAACTGGCTCATGTCTGAAACTTTGAACCCTCATAAAATCATTTCCTTTAGAGGTCTCAGAGTAATTTCAGTGTAATGTAGTTTAGACTGAACTACAATATGAACATGATTTATTTACAAATAATTTTACACTCAAAATTAAATCCTAATAAATTCTATTCTGATTATAGTATTACCTTTTTCACTTCATTCACACCGCGAGTTTCTAAACTCAAAATCTTAAAGCAATTGTAACTATATTACAAACTAGAAAAGCACTCAGTGCGCGCACACCTTTGCCAATCTGTGCAACATTCCATCCGTCATGGATCACCTCCAAATGTAATGGGTTTGTGTGTCGGTATAGAGCAACTTCTGGTGAAAATTGAATCAAAGTCTGTCCATTAGTTTTGAAGTATTGTTGCTAACACAATGTGAGATGAGAGCCTTAACTGAGGTATGCATTCTCAAATCATCAACAAAATTTAATGGGTTCGTCTCTAGCTCAAGAACCATATCTGGTGTAAATTTCAATCAAATCCATCCAGTAGAAAAGAGCCTTGGCTGAGGGACACATTCTCAAATCATTACCAAAATGTAATGGGTTTCTCTCTAGCCCAATAACCACCTTTGGTGAAAATTTCATCCAAATCCATCTATTAGTTTCTATGTAATTCTGTTACACAAATACAAACAAGGTCCTTGGTGTAGGTATGCACTCTCAGATCATAACCAAAATCTAATCATCTATTCCTTGTGCCATTACACATCTTTCCTGCAAATGTAATCAAAATGTGTTCATAACTTTTTGAGTAATATTGCTAACAGTCAAAAAGACAGACAAACCTGTTATGTCTGGAAAACGTGGAATGACCAACAGAGAGTGGTATTTGCTGGGAACACGAAATTTATAACACAAACCTTAACAGTGGTACAGAGTAATGTTGTTATTGGAGGCCAAGCGCCAAAAGAGACTGTAAAATGGGCGTGCCTCACCTTTATGTTCGGCACGATGACGTCACCGAGTAGCTGCGTCATGACGCAGACGCTGACCAAACTTGTGATTTTATATACACCACAAATGTCATGTTTTGCCCTTTGGGGCAGAGAACAGGACTCTGATGCTTAGCAAGCAATGAACATTTTAATAAACAAAACTCAAAAACCAGCTTGGGAGCTGAAACACAAAAGCTAAACACAGGCTTGGCAGGCAAAACTCACTAACATGGCAGAACAGGCAATACAGGCAGAAGCGTGTGTAAAACGCCATAATGACAAATAGAATGATGCAACGCCCAACTGAGGGGCTGTGTCCTATAAATAACAGGTGAAGTGATTGAACAAAATACAAAACACCTGTGGGTAATCAACAACACAAATCAGGTGAGACTGCCTGAAATGAGCCAATCTGTATAGATCATTTCATGGATTTTGGATTTCATTTTATCATAATTTTGACAGTAAATTTCTTTGAAAATGCCTCACACTCACAGTGTAGGTCAGTCTGAGCACTAATCTATTGGAAGTATTTTGTGACCTGTGAAGGAAATTATTTTATGAGAGTTCAAAGTTTCAGAAATGAGCCAGTCAGTATAGATAATTTAATGGATTTTGACTTTCATTTTTTCATAATTTTGACAGTAATTTTTTTGAAAATGCTTCAGACTTAGATGGCCCTTTTCCACTAGTACCTGTTTGGCCCGGTACAGTACGGTTCAGTTCAGTTCAGTTCGGTCCACTTGAGTTTCCATTACACCAGAGTACCACTTGATATGGGTAGGATTTGTTGTTGTGGTGGCGCAACCCTCCCGTAATGTAAAACAAGCGACCCAGGCAAAACACAAGATGGCAGGATACGAGGCAACTGTGGTCTCTAGCTTTTTTGCTAGAGTAAAGGCAGAAAAAGAGCAGGAGGCTATAGGTGGCGAGACGACACACTCTGGAAAACTACTGGAGCATTTAGGAAACCATATAGAGCAGTATAAAGCGGAAAACATGAGGACACGAACTACATCACATATGAAGGTAAGCTAATGATTGCGAATGCTACTTTGCTTTACGTCTGCCGTACTACATTGTAATGTCGGCAAGTTATCGCTATTAGGTACTAAAATATGTATTCTCCGTGTGTGTGTTTCAATTGGCTCCCTTGTGGGAAAATTATCCCTTCAAACCGTGGGTCTGGGCATTCAACACAGGCTCCCAGTGATGAGATGTCACCCCAGCTTCACAAACCGCAGTGATTCCAGAGCTTCAGAATGTCTGTAGAAATGTTTAGCTTCCTGTGCAACAAATTGCTCTGATCTGTGTGAAAATCATGGAGAGACTGTTGAGACGTCATGGGATTTACCTGCTCCAGCCGGTGGTGTCATGACAAAACATGATCAGCTGCCAAAACTTGATCGCCAGCTGCCATATTGTAGTTATGGGGTTATATTAGCCGTAAAATATACAGTATATTTGAACAGGTAAACGGTACTGAGTTAGATATAATAGATGTATTTAACAATTATGATGCATTTTAAGCCAAAACAAACTGGATCTAGGATTAAAAGCAATTAAAATAGCGCAGTCACAAGGTTACATGGAGAAATACATGGATTTACTGGATATATATCATATCGAGTATTGCTGACTACATGTACTGTATAAATATATATTCTCTGCATCAGCAGTGAACTATACATGTATTCATTTAGTATAGCACTAAGAATTTTGAAAATCAACTGTAGCATCAACGTCTCCTCAAACCAATCCAGAAGATCACTTTCCTCCATTCTACAGGAATTTCACTTTTCTTCATTCTACAGGAATTTCACTTTTTTTCATTCTACAGGAATTTCACCTTTCTTCATTCTACAGGAATCTCACTTGTCTTCATATTAATTCAATTCAATTCAACTTTATTTATATAGCGCCATTTCACAACAACAGTCATCTCATAGCACTATCAACTGTAGGGGGGAACCCCCACAGTTGCAGAAAGACCCCAGCAATCAGGCGATCCCCTGTGAGCAAGCACTTGGCGACGGTGGAGAGGAAAAACTCCCTTTTAACAGGAAGAAACCTCCAGCAGAACCAGGCTCAGGGAGGGGCAGTCATCTGCTGTGACTGGCTGGGGGGTGAGGGGATAGAGAAAAAGAAAAGAACAGACATGTAGAGAGCAAACAGCACGATGGGGACTCAATCTTTGGGAGAGAACAAACAGATGTTAATGATCAGCAAAAAAAAAATTTCATAGAGAGTGAGGAAAGGAGTGAGGCCCAGTGCATTACTGGAGGTCCCCCGGCTGACTAAACCTATTAGCAGCATAACTAAGGGAGGGTTCAGAAACACATGATCCCTCCCTAATTGTAGGCTATATCAAAAAGGTAGGTTTTAGCCCTATTCTTAAAAACAGAGATCGAATCTGACTCCCGAATCCAGATTGGCAGCTGATTCCACAGGAGAGGAGCTTGATAACTGAAGGCTCTGCCTTCCATTGTACTTTTGGAGATTCTAGGTATTACAAGTAATCCTGCATTTTGGGAGCATAGTGCTCTGTTAGGATAATACGGTAGTATCAGATCTTTTAAATAAAAAGGAGCCTGATTGTTTAGAGCTTTGTAAGTAAGAAGAAGGATTTTAAACTTAATTCTAAACTCTATGGGAAGCCAATGAAGGGAGGCCAGAACCGGAGAGATATGATCTCTCTTTCTAGTACCTGTTAAAACTCTTGCTGCAGCATTTTGGATCAGCTGAAGACTTTTTAAAGATGTTTTAGGACAGCCTGATAATAAAGAATTACAATAATCTAATCTCGAGCTAACAAAAGCGTGGATCAGTTTCTCAGCATCACTCTGAGACAAGATGCTCCTAATCTTGGCAATATTACGCAAATGATAGAAGGCAGTCTTAGAAACAAATTTAATATGTGAATTGAAGGACAAATCCTGATCAAAAATAACTCCAAGGTTCCTCACAGAGCTATTAAGAGAAAGAGTAACCGCATCCAAACTGAAAGTTTGATTTGGAAAGGAATTTCTAAGGTTTTTTGGACCAACAAGAATGACTTCAGTCTTATCTGAATTTAATAGCAGGAAATTACAAGTCATCCAAGCTTTGATTTCCTTAAGACAGGCTTCTAACTTGGCTAATTGATTACTATCATCTGGCTTCATTGACAGGTATAATTGTGTGTCATCTGCATAACAATGAAAATGTATACAGTGCTTTCTAATAATGTTGCCTAACGGAAGCATATATAAACTAAAAAGAGTAGGGCCCAGCACAGATCCCTGTGGAACTCCATGACTAAGCTTTGAGTTGAAAGAAAACTCATTATTTACATGAACAAACTGGAACCTATCAGATAAATAAGATCTAAACCATTGCAACGAAGTTCCATTAAGTCCAACATAGTGTTCTAATCTATCAAGTAGAATATTATGATCGATAGTATCAAAAGCTGCACTAAGGTCTAAAAGGACAAGTACAGAAACTAGTCCATTATCAGATGCAATGAGGAGGTCATTAGTGACCTTCGCTAAGGCTGTTTCAGTACTATAATGGATTCTAAACCCAGATTGAAACTCTTCAAGTAAACCATTTCCCTGCAGGTGGACTCTTTCTAAGATTTTTGAAATGAAAGGGAGATTAGAGATTGGTCTATAGTTAGCTAAAGCTCCTGGATCTAGCGTTGGCTTTTTGAGTAAGGGTTTAATTACAGCCGTTTTAAAAGCCTGCGGTACATGGCCTAAAGTTAATGAAGAATTGATTATATGAAGAATAAAGCTACCAATAAGTGGGAAGACTTCTTTAAATAACCTGGTAGGAATAGGGTCTAAAAGACAAGTTGAAGGTTTGGATGAGGAAACTATTTTGTCTAACTCACAAGGGTCGATTGGAGTAAACTCATCAAGACAGACATCAATAGAAGGAGTTATTAAAGTAGGAGGAGAAGGAGGAGTTAAAGAAGGAGTATTAAAGGAGTATTAAAGTAGGAGGAGAAGGAGGAGTTAAAGAAGGAGTATTAAAGCAACCCTCACTCAAGGCCTGACCAAGAATGTTTTTCCCAGGACCCCAATGTAAACAGTTGCCTCTTGCAGAGATGGTAAGGATCAGAATTTGCTTTTAAAGGCTTAAAGGGACCATAAAAACTCGGAGTCCAGATCCCCAACGTGGACAGTTCATGTGGATAGCATCCGCCCTACAGGAAACTAATGCTCTTAAAAGGTCATAAACTTCTTAACTAGACAGGTATATGGCTTTTGACAGATACCAGACCCCTTTACAGATATCACAGACATAACGAAATTATCTACAGCTCAACAGTACCTCCTAGTGGATACCTATGGAATGTGTTTCATTATGTATAATCTGACTGTCAGTTCTTACTAAACATTAAGTTTCTTTCAGCTTGTGGAGGCATGAAATAATAAGCGGCAAACTGAGAGTTTTTGAGGGAGTTTATTAATCATACCGCCATCACAACACCCACTCCAGCGCCGTGCAGGCGCGCCGGAGCGGGCCCGGAGGCTCTCGTCAGGAGACAGGCAATTGTGTGGTCAGTTGAGCAGTCAGAGAGAGAGAGAGAGAGAGAGAGTTACAGAGCGATGCAGTTTAAATACCCCACTACAGACAATGCATTCACAGCAGTAGGCATGGACATTGGACATTTGAGAGTCACCCACATCAATAGGAAGATTACTGGCAGGAAAGAGCTAGACAAAGGGAGGCTGCCTATTGATATCAATACACACATCTCATTGTTCTGCCAATTGCTCCAGCTGAGCGCTCTGCTTGTCCCAGTCTGTTGTGGGGGTCACCCACAGTGTACTGTGGGTGACCCCCACAACAGACGAGAGCCTCCGGGCCCGCTCCGGCGCGCCTGCACGGCGCTGGAGTGGGTGTTGTGATGGCGGTATGATTAATAAACTCCCTCAAAAACTCTCAGTTCGCCGCTTATTATTTCATGCCACCAACACTGGTGACCCCGAGAAAGCACACGCTTTGTGCAACGCAACCTTCTGGTCTGGACAGCACACTGGTGACCCGACGACAATGAACGCAGCACCCGGCGGTGATTCTCCGACGACAAACGAGCGCAGCAGCCTGACGCAAATGATCTGCCCTCCCTTCTGCTACAGGGAGACCTCGACGCAGAGCCACCGCCAGGCGAACTCCCTCGGAGATCACCCACGACCGTGAAGGCTGCAGAAAGCGTCATGGTGCGACCCTCGCCTGAGATCGGGACATCCACGCTGGACCGGCCGAGGGACACAGAACGTCTTCTCCCTCTCACCGCTCCTCCTCCCTCTCACTGCTCCTACGCATCTACGCGAGCCGAGGGACAAAGATCGTCTACTCCCTCTCACCGCTCCAACGCATCTGCACGAGCCCGAGGGACAAAGATCGTCTATTTCCTCTCACCGCTCCAACGCACCATGACCGAACTACAGCAACAACCTGAACAGGGATGACCATCGGCGCCGACTACGCTGATCTCCATCAAGCTCCCTGACCCTGACTCGCCTCTCAACAGCGGACCACCCACGCACCGAACCCCCGTGCGCACACCGGGGGGTTACGAGGACAGCGCATCACGCACGGGACAATAACGGCTCCACAGACCGCCATCGTCCTCCGCCGCTGCACACAGAACCTTCAGGGCTGCTCACACACCTGAAGCACGCACGCAGTTCGCTCACAGGATTTTGTACGGGTCTCAGCCACGGCGCACAAGGGAATTCAGCCATCAGCTGTCCCCGAGGGCTTTAGGGCTGCGCGCGCACCTAAAGTCAACACGCCAAGTCCCTCACTGCTGCAGCTCCTTTTTTCTTCATGGCCGCGAGAGGAGTCAGAGACTAATTTTTCTTCTTACAGCTGCTGTGGACCTCCGCATGTTCAACGGGACAGCCCCTCAACATCGCGGATCCACAGGCAATTTTTGCGCGGCCCAGACAATTTCGCCGTCCCGGGCCGGCACTTGCTACCCCCACCCCCCCTCCCTCCACCGCCGCCTGCAGCGAGCTTTCACCGCAGCTCGCTCCCAAAGCCGGACTATCGAGGCCTCAGCTTCCCGCTGAGCCCTCTGGAGGGGAGTACTGTGGGTGACCCCCACAACAGACTGGGACAAGCAGAGCGCTCAGCTGGAGCAATTGGCAGAACAATGAGATGTGTGTATTGATATCAATAGGCAGCCTCCTTTTGTCTAGCTCTTTCCTGCCAGTAATCTTCCTATTGATGTGGGTGACTCTCAAATGCAAATGTCCATGCCTACTGCTGTGAATGCATTGTCTGTAGTGGGGTATTTAAACTGCATCGCTCTGTAACTCTCTCTCTCTCTCTCTCTGACTGCTCAACTGACCACACGATTGCCTGTCTCCTGACGAGAGCCTCCGGGCCCGCTCCGGCACGTCTGCACGGCGCTGGAGTGGGTGTTGTGATGGCGGTATGATTAATAAACTCCCTCAAAAACTCTCAGTTCGCTGCTTATTATTTCTTGCCGCCACACGGGTGACCCCGAGAAAGCACACGCTTTGTGCAACGCAACCTTCTGATCTGGACATCTACACTGGTGACCCGTCCAAGAAAAGAACACGCTGGCAGCCCCCGGCGGTGACTCTCCGATGACAAGTGAACGCAGCAGCCTGACGCAAATGATCTGCCCTCCCTTCTGCTACAGGGAGACCTCGACGCAGAGCCACCACCAGGCGAACTCCCTCGGAGATCACCCACGACCGTGAAGGCTGCAGAAAGCATCATGGTGCGACCCTCGCCTGAGATCGGGACATCCATGCTGGACCGGCCGAGGGACACAGAACGTCTTCTCCCTCTCACCGCTCCTCCTCTCTCTCTGACCACTGCTTCTGACTATCTGCTGACGAGAGCCTCCGGGCCCGCTCCAGCGCGCCTGCACGGCGCTGGAGTGGGTGTTGTGATGGCGGTATGATTAATAAACTCCCTCAAAAACTCTCAGTTCGCTGCCTATTATTTCATGCCGCCACACTGGAAAGAGCTAGACAAAGGGAGGCTGCCTATTGATATCAATACACACATCTCATTGTTCTGCCAATTGCTCCAGCTGAGCGCTCTGCTTGTCCCAGTCTGTTGTGGGGGTCACCCACAAGCTTATCATTTCCCCTGGATCCTAAAGACACTGAAAATCATCCTTTTGATCACCGACCAGGGTTTGCAGTAATTCATTAATCCTTGATCTAACTATGAGTACATGTATTATAAACATGTATAAGAAATGTTATGTTCATGAGTGTTAGTCAAACGAATGTTAATATTAGTAGTAATGGTATAAGTGCATGATCACTCAATATTAGCCAAGTCACTTAATTTAAAAACTCCTCCCCAAGTGGAGGAGTTTAAGTATCTTGGGGTCTTGTTCACGAGTGAGGGGAAAATGGAGCGAGAGATCGACAGACGGATTGGAGCAGCATCTGCAGTGATGCGGACGTTGTACCGGTCTGTTGTGGTGAAGAGGGAGCTTAGTTCTAAGGCAAAGCTGTCGATTTACCAGTCAATCTACGTTCCTACTCTCACCTATGGTCACGAGCTTTGGGTAATGACCGAAAGAACGAGATCGCGGATACAAGCGGCTGAAATGAGCTTTCTCCGTAGGATTGCTGGACTCACCCTCAGAGATAGGGTGAGGAGCTCAGTCATCCGGGAGAGGCTCAGAGTAGAACCGCTGCTCCTCCACATTGAAAGGAGTCAGTTGAGGTGGTATGGGCATCTGATTAGGATGCCTCCTGGACGCCTCCCACTTGAGGTGTTTCAGGCACGTCCCACTGGGAGGAGACCCCGGGGCAGACCCAGGACTCGGTGGAGAGACTATGTCTCCCAGCTAGTCTGGGAACGCCTTGGTATCCCCTCTGAAGAGCTGGAGCAGGTGGCTGGGGAGAGGGAAGTCTGGGCTTCTCTGCTTGAACTGCTGCCTCCGCGACCCGGACCTCCGGAAAAGCGGTAGAAGATGGATGGATGGATGGACTTAATTTAGTTAGATCTTATAGTGAGCACCTAATTTTATAAGAACTGAATGGGTATTAATTCTTGTCCGCTATCATTCCTGGCCCCCCGGCTTTCTCTTCCTTTCATGGGATAATGCCCTTTTCATTTGATTGGCTGCTCCCAAACAAAGAAATGTTTTCACATTGGACAAAGGCCCGTTCGAACTCCTCTTTATGAAAGTTGATTGGTCTGTCTTGCGACCGGCCCCTGTTTTATGACCCAACGGCGCGCTCAGTTAAAAGAGTGAGGAGCCGCCCTGCATAGAAGAGAAAGAAATAAAAGAGAATAGAAAGAAGGTTAAGAAGAGAATAAATAAAGGTTAAAAAGAATAAAGGAAAATAGAGAAGAAAAGAGAAGAAGTCTAAGATTAAGATTAAAGAAGCACAATAGTGATCTAGAGCTCAGAGAAAAGTTTTTGTTTCACTTCTTCAAAGTTTCTTGCAGTTTTCTTTTATCTAAATTGTTCTGTGTGAAGTTTGTCAAATCCTACGTTAGTTTTCTCATTTTTCTAGCTACTGAGGAGAAACCATCTTTTTCTTACGAGCTTGTCTTCTTAAGATAAGATAAGATAAGATAAGATAAGCCTTTATTAGTCCCACAACGGGGAAATTCCAGGATTGCAACAGCACAGGGATAGCAACACTCAGAGCAACAATCAGAAGGCAAGAAAAAAAAAAAAAAAAACAAGCAAGCAAGAGCAGCTAATATACATATGTACATATTACTATAAAATATATATATACACACACACACACACACACAGACACACAGTGCAGAGCATTGTAGCTGGATGGAATAAATATATGAATATATGAACACACAGTGCAGAGCATTGTAGCTAGATGGAATAAATATGTAAATATATAAACACCCACAGTACGGAGCATTGCAGCTAGGTGGAATAAATATGCAAGTATATAAACACACACAGTGCGGAGCAATGTAGCTAGATGGAATAATATGTAGATATATAAAAACACAGTGCGGAGCATTGTAGCTAGATGGAATAAATATATAGATATATAAATATAAACACACCCAGTGCTGAGCATTGTAGCTAGATGGAATAAATATATAGATATATAAATATAAACACACCCAGTGCAGAGCATTGTAGCTAGATGGAATAAATATGTAAATATATAAACACACACAGTGCAGAGCATTGTTGCTAGGTGGGATGAAACAGCATAACCGTCTATTTAGTTATCCTACATGGTATGATTATGTGCCCATACATATTCTCACCCTCCATAGCGACCGGTATGTTCCTAGTTGTATGCCGGAGAGGACCATTGTGTAAGTCTATTGCATCTTTTGCATTCAAAAAAAACTATTAGTTTGTTACGTCTTTTTGCTATCTCTGCGAGCAGCCCTGCTTAGGTTGTACAGTCTGACAGCCGTTGGTAGGAAGGACCTACGAAACCTCTCGGTTGTGCACCTGGGATGATGTAGTCTGCTGCTAAATGAGCTCCTCATTGCATCCAGTATGTCCTGCATAGGGTGGAACTTGGACTCCAGCAGAGATGACAGTTTAGCCACCGTCCTTCTCTCTCCTATCTCCTCCATCGGATCAAGGCGTTGCCCCAGGACAGAGCTAGCTTTCTTAATCAGTTTGTTCAGTCTCTTCCTATCGGCTGCAGTAATGCCACTGCCCCAGCAGACCACTCCAAAAGTGATGGCTGATGCCACCACCGTGTCATAGAATGACTTCAGCAGCGCCCCTTGTACACCAAAAGACCTGAGTCTCCTCAGCAGGAACAGGAGCGAGAGAGTTAAACTAAAGAGAGTTAAACTCTCAGAATATTTTTTCCTTCACCTCAGAAGCCATTCTTATCCTAGTAAATGTTTTTCTTAGATTTTCTGACTTTTCACGCCGTTAAAGTGGACCTTTAATTTTCCTAATTTAAAGTGAACAGAGATTGTGTTTTTGGACTTTCTTTCCGGCCTCATACCCGCCTGACTGAGAAGTTTCTCCTTCAGTTTATTTGGTCTATCCCACGGCCAGAGACCTCACAAATTAAACCACACACAAACAAAACAAACACAAACTAAGGACCTTTCACGACGCTCCGAGACAGCCTCCACTGCTGCCACTGTTCTGTACGAGCCCCCAGCTGAGTCTGCACTTCTTACGGTTGGTTGTGAACATCAAGGAGCCTTGCAGCAGTCGCTTCATCTCTGGGTCCCAATGATCAAAACCTAGCCGGCACCGACCCACTGAACACGTGGACCTACAGCTGTTCGTAAGTGAGACTCCCATTTTCCTATCTGCTGGCTTAAACGTGATGTCCTAACATTCAAATTACAATTGAACATAACCAGTATTTCATGGTACAATTAGTCTCTCAGCCATAGGATAAAACTATAAACTGAAGGAAGACTCTTAGTCATTTTTAAGTAACTTCCCTTCAATTTTCTAGACTAATTCAGAAGTTCATTTTTAGATAATCACCTTATGAATTTTCCCCATAAAATTGCGTTCTGTTTTTGTTAGACATTTCAGCCTTCATTTACCGTTGAAACATAAGTCTGGTTTCTCCTTGGTTCTACAAATGTTTAACACTAGATTTTATGTTCAGGAATCCACTAACAGTTGATGTGACATCAGACACCTGTTATCATTTGAATCTGTTTATCCATCATTTGAATGCCATATCATGTAACCTGAATGAGTTTAATAAAATGGTGAATGAGAGAAGTTGAAGCATTTTCCTTTCGCATATATATGTTTCTTAGATCACAGCAGGAAAAGAACTCCCTTAAATTTTGAGACTGATCCATTAAGTAATTGAAAGTACAAAATTAATTAAAACTAAGTTTAATATAAGTGTTCTGTAGGACTGGTGCCCCTTTTTATGAGTGCTTATTTATTTTATTTAGCAAGTGCAGGAGTAACGGTTTAACGCTGTCCCCTTGCACACCCACTATTAAATAAAATAAATAATTCCTGTACCTTATTACGATATTTTATGAAATATCTGCTACAAAACCTTTGTACTTTTTGCAGATGTGCCTCCACTTTTGTTTTATGTGTGAAGGTTACTACCAAGTGACATAAATTAAATACTATTGGAAAAGCTGTTGAAGAACAATCCAGCAGTTTGAGAAATCACTTTTGGTTTGGTGTAAGTCAGCCAACAGAATTATGAGCCATAAAGCAGTTTGTGTTCAAATATTAAATCCCATTAAACCCTAACTCAGGGGTGTCCAATCATGTGCCATGGAGGGCCAAGACCCTGCAGGTTCTTCTATCGTCTCTTCAGCAGGTTGACATAACGCACGGCTCAGGAGACGCACACACACAGGCTTAGAGTAGTTCAAAGAGTTTATTAACAGCAGGAGTGAATGAGTGCGTGTCTGCGGGATGTAAATGTGTTGGTGATGGTGTCTGCTCCAGGCACAGAGGCAGGTGACCGTACAGCCGAGCAACCCTATGGAGAGAGCACAGGGAGAGGGTGACGGGCATACACCAACACAGGAGGGATTTATGGCGAGAAAAGGACTTACTTGGTGGGTCAGGACAGCTGGCACAACAAGGGGGCGAAGCCCGGAAGACAGCCACCTGGAGAGCTCTGTACAGCAGCGAGGATTGGGCGATGGAGTGGAGATGTCCGCCGCTGGGGAATCCACCTGTGCACAGGGGAGAAGACTGAAGAAAAGAGGTAAGCGATCTTCTTACCAAAATGGTGACGCTGAAGGGAAGTATGCTCACAACGGTGAGGGACGAAGTCTGACGGCTTCAGGCCGAGCCTCCGGGCGAGACGGCCTTTATCCCTCGCCGCTGATGATTGTCAGGTGCGTGAGCAGGTGGCGCCGCTGATGAATGGCGCGGCGTGACAGTACTCCCCCCTCTAGCAGCGCCTCCTGGCGATGGCTTATCCGGGTGCGCTCGGTGGAAGTCCGCGATGAGCGATGGGTCCAACACAAACGACGGGGGCACCCATTGTCGATGCTCGGGCCCATAGCCCTCCCAGTCCACCAGGTATTGCAACCCACGACCTCGGCGCCGGGAGTCCAGGATGGAGGAGACGGACCAGGCCGGATGGCCACCAATCATCCGGGGCGCGGGTTGCGCTGCAGGAGGAGGGCAAAGGGGGTCAGTGACTGCCAGTTTCACCTTCGACACATGGAAAGTGGAATGGATGCGGAGGGAGGGGGGAATAGCCACGCGCACAGCCACCGGGTTGATGATCCGGGTGATGGGAAAGGGACCCATGAATCGCTGTGCCAGCTTCCTCCTCTTGCCTTTTAATGTGACGTCCTGGGTAGACACATACACGAGTTGCCCAACTCTGTACGCCGGGGCAGGTCTTCTGTGCCGGTCCGCCACGGTCCTGTTGCGCTCCGCCGTGCGTAAAAGCGCATGACGCGCGGCAGCCCAGGTGGAGCGGAACTGCCTAAGGTGCGCCCTAACAGAGGGGACAGTCACCTCGTTCTCCTGCGCTGGAAACAGCGGGGGGTCATAACCCAGGGACGCCTTGAAGGGGGACATCCCCGTTGCAGAAGAGCGGGCGGTGTTGTGGGCATACTCCACCCAGGCGAGATGGTTGCTCCAGGACGTCGGCTTGGATCTAGTAACACAGCGGAGCGCAGCCTCCAGCTCCTGATTGGTCCTCTCACACTGCCCGTTAGACTGGGGGTGATGGCCGGAGGAGAGGCTCACCTTGGCTCCGATGGCGTTACAAAAGGATCTCCAAACCTCGGATGAAAATTGGGGACCCCGGTCCGAGACCACGTCCACCGGAATCCCGTGCAGCCTGACCACGTGTTGGACGAGGAGGCCCGCCGTCTCCAGGGCAGTAGGGAGACCTCGCAGGGGAATGAAGTGCGCAGCCTTGGAGAAACGGTCCACAATGGTCAGGACGGTGTCAAAGGAGTTGGAAACGGGGAGTCCGGTGACGAAGTCCAGTGCAATGTGCGACCAGGGCCTGCCGGGGACGGGCAGAGGCTGGAGCAGACCCGCTGGGGGGGCATTTCCCGACTTGCTGGTGGCACAGATTGGGCAAGCCCGGGAGTAGCGGGCTGCATCCCTCCGCAGGCCTGGCCACCAAAAGGACCGTTGGAGGAGGCTGATCATCCGAGAGGTGCCGGGATGACAGGTGAGCCGGGAGGTGTGGAGCCAGTGGATGACCTCTCCTCGGACCGCAGATGGGACGAACAGTCTCCCCTTCAGTCCGCCGCCAGGATCAGGTTCCACCTCCTGCGCCTTCCGGATCTTGTCTTCAATGTCCCAAGAGATGGCACCGAGGACGCACGACCTGGGCAGGATAGTGTGGGGCGTCTCCTCAGCCTCCACGGGGGTGAACTGCCTAGAGAGGGCGTCAGGCAGGCCGTTTTTGGAGCCCGGCCTGAAGGTGATTGAGAAGCGGAACCTGGCGAAGAACAAAGACCAGCGCGCCTGGCGGGCATTCAGGCGCTTGGCAGATCGTAAATACTCTAAGTTCTTGTGGTCCGTCAGGACCACAAACAGCAGGTCCGCCCCCTCTAGCCAGTGGCGCCACTCCTGTAAGGCAAGTTTAATGGCCAGGAGCTCTCTGTCCCCCACATCGTAGTTCCTCTCCGCCGGGGACAGGCGCCGGGAGAAGAAGGCGCACGGCCGTTTGGTGCCATCGTCAGGTGACCGCTGGGATAACACTGCTCCCACTCCCGTGTCCGATGCGTCCACCTCCACAATGCACTGCAGCGCGGGGTCGACCTGGCGAAGGACCCGGGAGGAGGAGAACTCCGCCTTCAGCGCCCTAAAGGCAGCAGCGACCTCTTCAGTCCACCGGAACGGGACCTTCGGGGACGTGAGGCGGGTCAGCGGTCCGACGATCGAGCTGAAATTTGGGACAAAGCGGCGGTAAAAATTGGCGAAGCCAACAAACTGTTGCACCTGCTTCCGGGATGCGGGAGTAGGCCACTCCACCACCGCCTTCACCTTCTCTGGGTCTGGGAGCACCTGATCTTGAGCGATGATGAATCCCAGGAAGGATGTGGTCCTAGCGTAGAATTCGCATTTCTCAGCCTTCACGTACAGACGATTCTCCAGCAGTCTTTGGAGGACCCGCCTCACATGGACCCGGTGCTCGTCCCTGGACCTGGAGAAGATAAGGATGTCATCCAGGTAGACGAACACAAAAAGGCCGATGAAATCCCGGAGGACGTCATTAATGAGGCGCTGAAAGACGGCAGGAGCGTTGGTCAGCCCGAACGGCATGACGAGATACTCAAAGTGGCCGTTCGGGGTACGGAAGGCTGTCTTCCATTCATCTCCCTCCCGGATCCGGACGAGGTGGTAAGCGCTGCGTAAATCCAGCTTGGTAAACCAGGTCGCCCCCTGGAGGGAGTGAAAGGCAGTGTCCATGAGGGGCAGGGTGTAACGGTCCCTCTCAGTGATGTCATTCAGCGCTCGGTAGTCTATGCAGGGGCGGAGGGATCCGTCCTTTTTCCCGACAAAGAAAAACCCTGCCCCCACGGGTGACGACGATGGGCGAATAATCCCAGCGCTCAGAGATTCCTTCAGGTATGTATTCATGGTCTCCTTCTCCGGCGCCGACAGGCTGTAGAGCCGACCAGATGGCAGGGGAGCCCCCTGGCGGAGGTTGATGGCACAGTCATATGGTCGATGCGGGGGAAGAGACATAGCTTTCGATTTGCTAAATACCATACCCAGGTCGTGAAATTCTGGAGGCACCAGTGACAGGTCCGGAGGTGCTGTATCCGCCACAGGGGGAGCCGCGGATGGGGAGCAGGCAGCGGACTGAAGGCAGGTGCCCATACAGAAGGTACTCCATGCCGATACCCCACCGGACCTCCAGTCCAGGACAGGGTTGTGGAGGCGTAGCCAGGGATACCCCAGGATGACGGGCGACACAGAGTTGGGCAGGACGTAAAATACCATCTCCTCCCGGTGGTTCCCTGAGATGATGACTGGGACAGGCATGGTTTGGTGAGAAACTCTCCCAAGGGAGGCACGGGAGAGATGGACCAGGGAGATGGGGTGTTTTAATGCCTGACAGCGGATGCCCAATCGGGTTGCCAGGCCTTGTGAAATGAAGCTGCCCTCTGCGCCCGAATCCACCAGTGCGTGGGTGAGGTGCCCAGTGGGATTGTGGCAAAAACGGATGGGCAGCTTTAATTGAGTGAGAGAGTCTAACCGGTTGGGATCCACGAGGCTCCCTACAGCGATTCGCGGACCCCGCCGACTGGCTTTCCGCGGGCAACGCTCCACAGTGTGTTGGTCACCTCCGCAATACATGCAGAGGCCCAACTCACGGCGGCGTTGTTTCTCCGCAGGGGAAAGCTTGGTCCAGCCCGTCACCATCGGCTCCGACTCCTCGGGGCACAATGCTGGCGGCGCCGCCAGGGGGCGAGCTTGGAACAGGTGCGGCGAGACTCCACGAGGGCGAGAAGAAGAAGACTTCCGCCCCGAGGAGCGCTCGCGCAGCCTGTTATCCAAACTTATCGCTAAGGATGTCAGCTCCGCTAGCGTCCCAGGGATATCCCGTCCAGCCAGTTCATCCCTCAGATCACTATTGAGGCTGCGGAGGAACAGGCCACAGAGGGAGCGTTCCTCCCAGCCCAATTCCTCCGCCGCTACCCGGAAGTCGACCGAGTAGTCCGCTGCCGACCGGCCTCCCTGCTGGAGAGCGAGGAGCCGATCGACCTGGACCGTCTCGGTTTGAGAATGGTCAAAGACCTCCAGAAAGCGCCTCACGAACTGGTCATAGGTGAGGGTGGCATAACTGGGCCTCGCCATTACGGCGTAGGTCCAAGTTAACGCACGCCCCTCCAGAAGATTCCCTATGTAACCAATCCGACTGTGATCCGAGGGAAAATCTCCGGGCACACGGTGGAACACGGACTCACACTGCATAATGAACCCCCGCGCTCCGCCGAGCTTACCGCTAAAGCGGGGGGGGTTCGGAATCGGTGTGAGCCGAACCGGTGCCACCGGAGCCGGCTGGACGGCCGCTGGAACAGCAGGAGCCGCGCCACCCTGACGAGCCGGGGGGAACGGCTGTTGAGGATCCAAGCGGCCCAACCGGTTAGTTAAATTCAATAATTGATTAAAGATCACCTGTTGTTGATAAGCTATTTGATCCACTCTAGCCTCGAGAGTGGAAAACCGGTGTGCGAGCCCGCCGTCCGCCGAGCCGCTCTGCTGAAGCCGTACTGACATAACGCACGGCTCAGGAGATGCACACACACAGGCTTAGAGTAGTTCAAAGAGTTTATTAACAGCAGGAGTGAATGAGTGCGTGTCTGCGGGATGTAAATGTGTTGGTGATGGTGTCTGCTCCAGGCACAGAGGCAGGTGACCGTACAGCCGAGCAACCCTATGGAGAGAGCACAGGGAGAGGGTGACGGGCATACACCAACACAGGAGGGATTTATGGCGAGAAAAGGACTTACTTGGTGGGTCAGGACAGCTGGCACAACAAGGGGGCGAAGCCCGGAAGACAGCCACCTGGAGAGCTCTGTACAGCAGCGAGGATTGGGCGATGGAGTGGAGATGTCCGCCGCTGGGGAATCCACCTGTGCACAGGGGAGAAGACTGAAGAAAAGAGGTAAGCGATCTTCTTACCAAAATGGTGACGCTGAAGGGAAGTATGCTCACAACGGTGAGGGACGAAGTCTGACGGCTTCAGGCCGAGCCTCCGGGCGAGACGGCCTTTATCCCTCGCCGCTGATGATTGTCAGGTGCGTGAGCAGGTGGCGCCGCTGATGAATGGCGCGGCGTGACACAGGTGTTTTTACTGATCAGCAGTCAGTGGAAGAAATTCGGTGGAATCTGCTGTTGAAGACACTGGTTGGAGGTAAAGCCTGCAGGGTTTTGGCCCTCCATGGCACATGATTGGACACCCCTGCCCTAACCCATTATTAGAAAATGCAGATGCTTATATGGCCCAGAATTCCTCCATATACTAGTACTATCGCTGAAGTGTGCAGTGTCTTCTGCAGTGGCACATCCAACAATACAGTCTTCAGTAAATAAAATAATTGTTTTTGGTTACTTTTTCTTAAAAATGAGCCATTATTTTCAAAGTCACTGATAAATGGTTTGTACTGTTGACTCTTTTCCCACCGGTGTCTTAACAGACAAAATAGAAAATCATGATACAAACACATAAGCCAATTGTTTATTACAATCAGCAGCAAATTCCAGATTATTTAGAAAAAATCAGAATGGGCCACGCTGTCTCACTGAGAAGTGAGATGTGTCACTCACACTGGTCCCAGTTCACCAGATCTTCAGCCTGCATCACTGTAAATAGTGGCGCAAGGTCCAGTTTGGGGTGGATCGTTTTCCTCTTGCCTAGACAAAAGACAGAAATCGGTGGTGGTTAATTAAAGCAAGTTTAAAACATATTTGGGAAATACACTTGTTGCTAAAAGCCAGTAGTGGAATGTGACAATAAAGTACTTTGTTGTTGTCTTTTACCACAATTTTCATGTAGCTGCGCTTCAGTAAAGTAGATTTTACAAGGGTGGGATTATGTTATGTTTAAAATCATTTGTTTTCACTGTGGCCTCAGCAAGCAGAATGAGTTGATACCTTCAGTTGAATGGAATCTAGTACTTTTACTGAGGGTGTGCATCCACAAGTATGGAGTCGCTCAGTCAAAATATGTAATTTTTTTCAATAAAAGTTTAGCCACCAAAGTGCAAGATACACTGTTATGAATATAACTCACAAAGGATCACACAAGTGATCTGAAAAAAAAAAAAACAAACCCGTAAACAAGCGGTTTATTTTACAGTGGCTAATATTGGATATGCCATTTATTTTCAATTATTCTGTAATTAATATTCACACACTCAAATAAATTTCAATTCAGTCCCTTTCATATTAAGTGGGAATTGTGCTACTTTAATTTTGGCACTTTACCTATCCTTTAACTTAAAAAGCAAAGGATTTGAGTACTTTGTCCACCACTACAAAAATAGCGGGATGTGCAACTTACCAGTCATAACAGCTAACCGTTGCCAGTGTCACAGCAAATGCTGGTCGGACTCTAGAACGAAAATACGCACAACTTAAGTACATGCACAGCACAAAAGGGCAACATGTAAAAAACCACCTTTTTCGCCAGGATTACAACTAGCTTATTTCATCAAATATTGTTGACACAAGTGGAAAATACAAGGAGAGCACGGGGTTAGCATTGACGGCTAACTAGCTAGCTCATTGTCTGCACAAAGAGAAACAGCGTTGTTGTCTGTTCAAAGTGAATTTTCCACTGTTGGGATAAATAACGTAAAAGATGCATAATATCACATCACATCACTCACCATCCTCTATATCCTAAAATCATGTTTTTTGTTCTGCCCACAGTAAAGTGTGTTTTATAGAAGTTAAGAATAGTTCATAAGTTCATAACGGAATGTCATAATTCATCTGTAATAATTCATGTTAGAAATAGTTATTGTGTTAAAAGTGACTTTATACAGTTAGTGGTAATTTACCTGTATTTTATGTTGAAAGCGCAGCCAGTAGCCGCTATGATTTATGGGTAGCAGAAGCGGACGTTAATGAGAGAGAGAAAGGAAAAAAAGGCAGAAAGCATAACCTGCCCGTGAATGTCTGAGACGCTCCTGCGACGGCATGAAATAAAGCAGCGTTAGGTGAAGGTTTTAAGTAGAGTTTATTAAATCATACCGCCGTCACGAGCGCCGCTCCCGGCGCCGTGCATGCGCGCCGGGAGCGAGCCCAGCGGCTCTCAGAAGAGGGACACGATGTGCGTGTGTCCAGCAGCAGCAGTTGCAGAAGTGAGAGTGAGAGAGTGAGTGAATGAGAGGATTTGAGTTACAGAGTTGCAGCATACAGTATATACCCAACTACAACAATACATCAAAGAGCATTCCCCAGCAGTTGGTATGATTAAAGAGATTGCAGAACAGGCATGACACATTTGCATTTGAGAGACATACATCACAGTAGGCAGATTTGCTAGACTCTGCTCCAGCTGCAGAACAAAGAGGTTACAAGGCACATCTACATATTGATCTCAGTCTCTTGGTCACAGTAAGGACAGGACGCGTGAACACAATGCATGAAAGGCAACATTAACATCACAGTAAAGAGCCAGAAAGAGTGGGGCTGCCTGTAGACATTAATACACACATTTCACTGTTCTGTTAATTGCTCTAGCCGAGCGCTGTGTCTGTCCAGTCTGTTTGTGGGGGTTTACACCAAACCGCCACACGCTCCCTCCCAGAGGGCTCGGCAGGACGCCGAGGTCTCGATCATTCAGCTTGGGCAGTGAGCAGGAGAAGCTCTCTGCAGGAGGAGGGGGAGGGAGGAGGGGGGTAGTACGTGCCGACCGGGACGGTGAAATCGTCCGAGCCGCGCAAAAATTGCTTGCTGGTCCACGACGTCGAGGGGCTGTCCCGTTGAACGTGCGGAGGTCCGCAAGAAGAAAAATTAGTCTCTGGCTCCTCTCGTGGCCATGAAGAAAAACAGGAGCGGCTGTAAGAAAAAAAGGAAGCAAAAGGACTTGGCGTGTTTGACTTTAAGGTGCAGGCGCAACCCTAAAGCCTCGGGAACCGCAGACAGCTGAATTCCCCTTGTGTGCCGTGGCTAAGACCATAAAATCCAGTGAGCAAGCTGCGTGCCTCAGGTGTACAAGCAAGCCTGAAGGGCCAGTGTGCAGCAGAAGGAAGGCGGTCAGTGGAGCCGTTATTGTCCCGTGCGTGGTGCGCCGTCCTCGTAACTCCCCGGTGCGTGCGCCGGGGTTCCGTGATGGGTGGGCCAGCTGGAGAGAAGAACCAGGGTCAGGAATCTTGGTGGAGATCGGCGCAGACGGTGCCGACAAACATCTATGATGAGCTGTGGTTGCAGATTAGTCATGGTGCGTTGGAGCGTTGAGGGGAGATAGACGATCTTTGTTCCTTAGGCTCGGGTAGATGAGTAGGATCGCTGAAAGGAAGGAGTAGCGGTGAGAGGGAGAAAACGTTCTGTGTCCCTCGGCAGGTCCAGCGTGGACGTCCCGATCTCAGGCGAGGGTCGCGCCATGACGTTTTCTGCAGTTTTCCCGGTCGTGGGTGATGTCCGGAGAGTAGCTCGCCTGTGCTGGCTCCGCGTCGAGGTCTCCCTGAAGCAGAAGGGAGGGCAGCTCATTTGCGTCAGGCTGCTGTGTTCGCTGGCAGCGTGTTTTTTTCAGCGTCGGGTCGCCAGCGTGGCCGTCCAGACCAGAAGGTTGCGTTGCACAAAGCGTGTGCATTCTTGGGGTCACCAGTGCGGCGGCATGGAATAAGGCGGTGTTGGTGAAGGTTTTAAAGCAGGTTTATTGAATCATACCGTCGTCACGAGCTCCGCTCCCGGCGCCGTGCATGCGCGCCGGGAGTGAGCCCAGCGGCTCTCAGAAGAGGGACACGATGTGCGTGTGTCCAGCAGCAGCAGTTGCAGAAGTGAGAGTGAGAGAGTGAGTGAATGAGAGGATTTGAGTTACAGAGTTGCAGCATATATACCCAGCTACAACAATACATCAAAGAGCATTCCCCAGCAGTTGGTATGATTAAAGAGATTGCAGAACAGGCATGACACATTTGCATTTGAGAGACATACATCACAATAGGCAGATTTGCTAGACTCTGCTCCAGCTGCACAACAAAGAGGTTACAAGGCACATCTACATATTGATCTCAGTCTCTAGGTCACAGTAAGGACAGGACACGTGAACACAATTCATGAAAGGCAACATTAACATCACAGTAAAGAGCCAGAAAGAGTGGGGCTGCCTGTAGACATTAATACACACATTTCACTGTTCTGTTAATTGCTCTAGCTGAGCGCTGTGTCTGTCCAGTCTGTTTATGGGGGTTTACACCAAACTGCCACACTCCTCCTGTGTGTTAAACCTCCTTTCTACACCTTCGAAAGCAATGGCTGTAAGTCTGATTTGTGTTGACTTATTTTTCAGAAGACAGTTTTGTTAATTTTGTAAGTTTTGTTAGACTTGAACTTGGGATCGTTTGTGAATGTGTTGTTCCAGGAATTAGTCCTATCCCAGGAGCCGCTAGCATGCTTTACACCGAGAGTGCCGTACGTTAGCATAAGTAACACTGCTACTAGCGGTCCAATTAACATATGTAAATAGCGAAAACGTATTGTTTGTCTTAGTAGCAGCTATAATTAATTTCTGTGTAAGTTCTTTGATGTTAGCCATTTTTTGATGTATTTATTTTCTCTTTATATTTCACTTTCACTCGGCTTTTCATTGAGCTCTTCAAGCCACAGTTATAAAGAACTGTAAGCTGTCTAAGAAGACTTGAATAAAGAAGCAGGACGCTCAGTTTCCTGGCTCGTGAAAAACGAGTTTGGCTTGCTGTTGATCTGCGTTCACATACACCGTGTATACAACACGTAGGGATAACAGTACAGTGAAAAGTCACGTCAGCAGTTGGTGAAGACAAGATTCACGACACAGCGATGGATGACACTCAAGAGAAGAGGGCAGAAGAAAAGGCGAACTCCGAAGCCAAATCATCACACAACGCTAGCTCCAGCTCCAGACGTTCTAGCTCCAGGTTGTCCTCGAGGTCCGGCGTGCTGGAAGCAGCCATCATGGCACGAGCCTCCGCTGAAGCTGCGAATGCTAGAGCCTTGTACAGTAAGAAACCATTAGAAATTAAAAAAGCAAAGCAACAAGCTGAGCTAGATCACGCAAAGCTAGAACTGGATCTAGAGATGCTGGAGATAGAGAAGGAAACAGCGGCCGCCACAGCAAAAGCAGAAGTTCTAGAAGCTGCTGCAGCTGCCGAGCAAGACAAAGGAGAGAGTGTAAAGAGCGCAATTTCATTACAAGCTGTCAGACAGAGAACTATGGAGTATGTGCACCACCAAACCCAGCTAAAGTCACAGGTGCGACCAGCTGAAGAAGAAACACCTCAAGTCGAACCTGCACAAAGGGCACAATTATTCACTCCAAGGAGACCCAAACAAACTCTCTCTCCACCAGCATTCAAGAAAATGTACGTGAAAAATGAATCCATCGACATACTGAGACACTATGTCAGGCCAAACAGCTACCATGCTTCCCACAATGGTGACCCACCTATGGCAGACTTTGCTAGGTTCCTCGCGCGCAGAGAGCTAATCACAACCGGACTCTTTAAGTTTGACAACACCCCCGAAAACTTTAGAGCATGGCAGTGGTCATTTATAAATGCAACTGAAGACGTTGGTCTCACATATAGCCAGGAGTTAGATCTCCTAGTCAAGTGGCTTGGTAAAGAGTCCTCAGAGCACGTTAAAAGAATCAGAGCTGTCTATGCCACTAACCCCAAAGCTGCTCTCCAATTGTCATGGGACAGGTTAGAAGAGTGTTATGCTACGCCAGAAGTAGTAGAAAACGCCTTGTTCAAAAAACTAGATAACTTCCCTCGCCTTACAAACAAAGATAATGTAAAACTCAGGGAACTTGGAGATTTACTCTTAGAGCTGCAGGTCGCTAAAGATGAAGTTTATTTCCCAGGCCTCGCCTACCTCGACACACCCCGTGGGGTTAAGCCCATAGTCGAAAAGTTGCCTCTAGGTTTACAAGATAAATGGCTGCACGCGGGCTCAAAATACAAACAAAAATATGATGTAACCTTCCCTCCCTTCTCATATTTTGTAAAGTTTGTCCAAGACGAGGCTAAAGCAAGAAATGACCCAAGTTTTACGACATGCAGCAGCCAACCCTTCAGCAAAGGTGAGAGACCACCATTCAAACAAACTAGCTACAGAATGCCTCTAACTGTAAACAAAACAGAGGTCGACACAACTGCTCCCGCTAGTACTAAAGAGGACGATTTAACACGCTACTGTCCAGTCCATAAGAAAATGCATCCTCTAGCCAAATGTAGAGCTTTTCAGAATAAACCGCTACAGGAAAGGCGAAGCATACTCAAGGAACACAAACGATGTTTTCGCTGCTGCTCTCCCATGCACGCAATAAAGGACTGTGACACGAAACTCAAGTGCGAGGAGTACCAAAGTGAAAGGCATTGCTCTGCCATGCATCCCGATTCAAGTCAGCAACCCCAGCCAGAGAACACACCTGAACCATAGCCTCAGCCCCGAGACAACACGCCACCTGAGGTAACGTCACGGTGCACTGAGATCTACGGCGAAGGTAATCCCCCACGTTCTTGCTCAAAGTTATGTCTAGTTCGAGTTTTCCCCAAAGGCCAACAAGAACACTCCGTTAAGATGTATGCAATCCTTGACGATCAGAGTAATAAATCGCTGGCCCGTCCTGAATTCTTCGAGCTGTTTGGGATCAAGGGTAACCCTCTGACATACCTCATGAGAACATGTGCTGGTTTAACTGAAATGCTTGGCAGGGAAGCAGTGAGGTTCCAAATCGAGCCAGTAGGCGGAGGCCCACGCTTAGACCTCCCTCCTCTTCTTGAATGTGACGAGATAACGTTCAGTAGGGATGAAATACCTACGCCCGAAGTCGCTCTTGCTCACGCCCACTTAAAACACCTCGCTCCTCTCATCCCCAAGTATGACCCAGATGCTCAGATGGCAATTTTACTGGGCAGAGACATCCTACGAGTCCACAAAGTAAGGCAACATGTCAACGGACCCCACAATGCTCCCTTTGCTGAACGCCTGGACCTAGGCTGGGTAATTGTGGGGGAGGTGTGCCTTAACGCTCATAAGCCAACTGTCAATGTTTATAAAACTCACATGCTCTCCAACGGACGCCCATCTCTCTTCACTCCTTGTCCTAACAGCATCAGCATCAAAGAGAAACCATGCTACGGCGGGGAGCACAAGGACGGCCTCTCTAAACGCAGCTCAAAACCCAACGCAGCGGAAGAAAAGCTTGGGGACAAAGTTTTTGAGTGCACAGAGAACGATAACAAGTGTGCCGTGTCCTTCGAAGATGAGACCTTCCTAAAGATAATGGAGGAAGAAGTCCACCAGAATGGAAACAACAACTGGATCGCTCCTCCGCCATTCAAGTTTCCTCGCTTGCCACTCCCAAATAACAGAGACCAAGCATTGTCTAGACTCGGCTCACTAAGACGCAACTTAACGAAAAACCCTCAAATGAAAGAACAGTTCTCAGAGTTTATGGACAAGCTGTTCGAGAACAATCACGCAGAGATCACTCCACCCATCACCGATAACACTGAATGCTGGTACCTGCCCATTTTCGGGGTATATCATCCCCAGAAGCCCGGTCAGATATGGGCTGTCTTTGATTCGAGTGCCGAGCAATTTGGTGTGTCACTCAACTCAGTACTGTTGACAGGTCCAGATCTTAATAATACCCTCCTCGGCGTGCTGATTCAGTTTAGGAAGGAGCTCATCGCAGTCACTACCGATATCCAGCAAATGTTTTATGGGTTCTTAGTCAGACCAGACCATAGAAACTATTTGAGGTTCTTGTGGCACGAGGGAAATGACTTGTCAAAAGAGGTGCAGGAGTACCGCATGCGGGTGCACGTTTTTGGAAACAGCCCGTCGCCAGCGGTAGCGATCTATTGCCTACACAGAGCTATCCAGAAAGGCGAGCCAAAGTTTGGAGCAGACACAAGACACTTTGTTGAGAGACACTTTTATGTAGACGATGGGTTGATTTCGCTCCCTACTGAATCTGCAGCCATAGACTTGCTCAAGCGCACATGCGCATCCTTGGCCGAGTCCAATCTCAAGCTCCACAAAATCGCCTCGAATAGCTCCTCAGTCATGCAAGCCTTCAAGCCAGAAGACCTGGCCACCGGTATTAAAGACTTGAGTCTCGGCGATGACACTCTACCAGCTCAGAGAAGTCTAGGCCTGTTCTGGGACATAAACACCGACTCTTTCACATTCAAGGTTGCTGTTGACGACAAACCCTACACCCGCCGCGGGGTTCTGTCAACAATTAACAGTATCTTCGACCCCTTGGGACTAGCATCACCAGTGACAATCAAAGGCAGACTCTTGTTACGTGAACTGTCAAATGGTGTCCAAGGTTGGGATGCTCCTCTCCCTCAGGACAAAATGGACACATGGGAAACATGGAAAATGTCCCTCCAAGATCTTAGCAGTCTTAAAGTGCCACGCTGCTAGGTACCAGCTTCCCTCTCTAAGTCCACTTACACCGAACTGTGTATCTTTTCCAACGCCTCAAGCTGGGCTATTGCGGCAGTAGCATACTTGAAGACAGTCAATGCAGAAGGACAATGCGAAGTCGGGTTTGTGCTTGGGAAAGCAAAACTTTCACCACAACCAGAGCCCACGATACCTCACCTTGAACTTTGTGGAGCAGTTCTAGCGGTTGAGATGGCGGAGCTCATTCTGGACGAACTTGATCACAAACCAAATGCCATCAAATTCTACTGTGATAGTAAGGTGGTTCTTGGGTACATTTGCAATGATTCAAAGCGCTTCTATGTCTATGTGCATAATCGCGTTCATTGTATACATCAGTCCACATCCCCTGAACAGTGGCACTACGTCACATCAGAGCAAAACCCATCTGATCTAGCCACCAGGTCAATACCTGCATCACAGCTCATGGACACTATGTGGTTTAAGGGACCAGACTTTCTTTACAGACCACCTGAATCCGAGACACCTGGATCCTTTGAGTTAATCGAGCCTGAAGTAGACTCTGAAATCAGAAAAGTCGCTACCTTTTCTACTCACATTCAGAAGAACAGGCCCTTACCAGAATGCTTCCAGCGCTTTTCAAGTTGGAACTCATTAGTACGTGCCATTGCATTCCTAATTCACCAAGCTCGTTCTCACTCATCAAGCAACTTGTCAGATCATTCATGCAGGGGCTGGCATCGATGTAGCAAGCCACGCACTCCAGAGGAGCTGGATGCTGCCAGTAACCTCATCCTCCAGTCTGTTCAAAAAGACGCTTTTCCCGACGAGTATGCTGCTCTCCATGCCAACCAAACCGTCCGCAGTTCAAGTCCCATCATAGCTCTTGATCCCTATATGAATGAAAGCCTCATCAAGGTTGGAGGTCGCCTCAAACATGCTTCATTGAACACAGCATCCAAGAATCCAATCATTCTCCCAAACAAGCATCATGTAACTCAACTGCTTGTCCGTCACTATCACGCCAAAGTTGTGCATCAAGGAAGGCGGTTCACGGAAAGCGCAATTAGGCAAGCCGGACTGTGGAGTGTAGGTTGCAAAAGACTGGTCTCGTCCATTATCCACCATTGTGTAACATGCAGGAAACTCAGGGGAAAACTAGAGACTCAGAAAATGGCAGATCTCCCACCTGAGAGACTCAAAACATGCCCTCCATTTTCATACGTCGGGTTGGACGTATTTGGTCCATGGTCAGTAGTCACTCGACACACACGAGGTGGAGCTGCACAAGGAAAAAGGTGGGCAATACTCTTCACGTGTATGACCACAAGAGGCGTGCATATTGAAGTCATTGAATCTATGGACGCTTGCAGCTGCATAAATGCAATACGCAGATTCTTCACAATACGAGGCCCAGCAAAGCAAATGCGATCTGACAGAGGCACTAACTTCATTGCAGCGAGTGTGGAGTTAGGCATGGCACAACCAAACAAGAACCCTCCCAACATTGTCAACTATCTTCATGCCAACGGTTGCATATGAGAGTTCAATCCCCCACATGCCTCCCACATGGGAGGTGTCTGGGAAAGACTGATTGGGGTCACTCGCAGAATACTGGACTCTATGCTTTTGCAGAACAAACACACCCGTTTGACGCATGAGGTGCTTTGTACTTTAATGGCTGAGGTATCGTCTATAATCAACGCAAGGCCCTTAGTTCCCATCTCAACAGACCCTTCCTCACCATTCCTACTCTGTCCCGCAATGATCTTGACCCAAAAGCAGCATGTTCCCCCTCTACCAGGAGACTTTTGTGGAAAAGACCTGCTCAAAAACCAGTGGAAACAAGTGCAAGCACTCGCCAATGAATTTTGGAGCCGCTGGAGAAACGAATATCTCAACACCCTCCAATCAAGGCGCAAGTGGCATACAACACACCGCAACCTACAGACAGGTGACATAGTGCTGTTGAAACAGGACCAAGCACCCAGAAATGAATGGACAATGGCCATCATCACATCCACCTTTCCAAGCAGCGACGGGAAGGTCAGAAAGGTTGAAGTGAGGACATCATCCCAGGGTGTTTCAAAGACTTACCTATGTCCTATTTCAGATGTTGTTATGCTCTTAGAGAATGAAGTTGCAGATAGAAAGAATTAGTGGCATTAGTAATGCCAGGCGGGGAGTGTTCTGCCCACAATAAAGTGTGTTCCAGGTGAGGACGGGTAAGGATGCACAGGTAAAGGCTCCCAATTCGTTTCTGGTTAAAAGGCAGATAAACGCAGTTAGAACGCAGTTTGGAGCTGGCGTTTTGACCTTTTTTTGTTGCTGCCGCTGGAGTGTGAACCTACTCGTGAGAAATAAGGGGAATTTGTCAGTAGTGGCTGGTGTAGCTGGTGTAGCAATTGGCCTCTCGCCCCTCGCCCCTCGCGCTCAGGAAAACAAAGGGATTTCTCCCACGTGTGTTTTTTTTTTTTTTTTCTACGATCGGATTCAGCGATCATCGGCTGGGAAAATGGGTCCCAAGAAAGCTCTGCAAAATGAAGATGAAATAAAAAAAGCGCTGGATTTCTTGGCGGAAGAGATTTCCGCTGTAAAGGCACAGCAAAGAAGCATCCTGGACCTAATGGAGGAGATTAAAGCGCTGCGGTACCAGAACGCTGAGAAAGACAAGAGGCTGGCGTATCTGGAGAGCAGAATGGCTGAGATGGACCAGAGCTCTCGGGCGAACGACGTGATCATCACGGGGCTCCAGATCAAACCCCGATCATACGCGAGAGCAGTGGCCGCAGACAGCAGTGGAGGTGAGCTGGATGAGGAATCCACTGAGCAACAAGTGGCGGCCTTCATGCAGTCCAAAGGAATCCAGCTGGACTGCAACACCATAGAGTCCTGCCACCCTCTGCCCAGGAAAAGCGGCGACAAACCGATTGTGATCATGAGGTTTGTGAACAAAAAACACAAGACTGCACTACTGAAACAAGGTAGGAAGCTAAAAGAAACAAACATTTACATTAACGAGCACCTCACGAAGGAAAACGCAGAAATAGCCAGGAAAGCAAGATACCTGAAAAAGCAGAAAAAGATTCAAAACACCTGGACATCAAACTGTAAAATATACATCAAATTAAACGGATCACCTGAAGAAGCCAAGGTCATTAACATCCGTAATATTATGGAACTGGACAATTATCAATGAATATTATGAACTGGAGTCACAGCAACAATTCAGACAACTGTAGGACACTGAAGGATTATATTCATCTGCAAAAAACATTCAACATGAATCAAAAAATCAACAAACAGGGACAACAGGAACTGAAAGTTTTTGAATACACAGATCACAACCCACAGGACATAGAATATGACATAGACCCTGATAATAATTTATTTAGCTCCATCAATAATGACTGTAATTACTACACAGATGAACAGGTTAACACAATGGTCACATCTGATTTCAATATTTCTATGATCCACTTCAACAGCAGGAGTCTCTATGCAAACTTTAATAACATTAAAGATTATTTACACCAGTTTAAAGAGCCCTTCAATATTGTGGCAATATCAGAGACGTGGCTCAGTGAAGAGAAAGGAGTGGATTTTACCATGGATGGCTATGAACTAAATTATATAAATAGAAAAGTGAAAAAAGGAGGAGGAGTTGCAATTTTTGTTGACAAGAGCTTGAAATACAAGGTTGTTGAAAATCTGTCAGTAACTGTGGATGATTTATTTGAATGTATTACAATAGAAATCTGTCTGGACAATGTGAAGAATGTAGTAGTGAGCTGTGTATATAGAACACCTGGATCAAACATTGACTTATTTAAGGACTGGATGGAAAAAATGTATGCAAAACTAACTCATAAAGTTATGTTCATCTGTGGGGATTTCAATATAGATCTGATGAACTCAAAACAACATAGTTTGACAGAAGAATTTATCAACACAATGTACAGTATGGGTTTACATCCAACAATTACCGGACCTAGCAGAATAACGTCACACAGTGCCACACTAATAGATAACATATTCACAAATATTATGGAAAATAATATCAGGAGTGGGCTTTTATTGAATGATATCAGTGACCACCTGCCGATTTTTGTTGTCTATCAATGTGATTATAGGAAGAAAAAGTATACCAAAAATATTAAATATAAAAGAATAAGAACCGAAGAATCAATGCATTTATTGACAAAGGAATTATTAATACAAGATTGGAAGATAGTTTATGATGAAAATGACATAAATAGAGCATATGATAAATTTTTACAAATATTTCAATCATTGTACAATAAATACTGCCCTATAAAACAATACAGTGACAGACAACAAAAAAAATATATTCCTTGGGTCACCAAGGGGTTAATAAATGCATGTAAAAAGAAGAATACATTATATAAACAATTCATTAAATGCAGAACAGTGGAAGCTGAGATCAAATATAAAAGATACAAAAATAAGCTTACTACTATAATGAGGACCTGTAAGAAAGAATATTACAACAGAATACTAGAGGATAACAAAAATAACATAAAAGGAATATGGCAAGTACTCAATGGGATTATTAGTAATCGTCCTAAGAATGCAAATTATCCAGAATATTTTATCGAAAATGGCAATATGATAAATAATATGGAAGATGTGGTCAGTGGTTTCAATAAATTTTTTGTAAACGTTGGTCCTGAATTAGCAAAATCAATAGTGACACCAGAAACAAACTACAGTGGTTCTGTGAATGAAATAGAAGATAGAAATCCAAACACAATCTTTTTGAGTGCAGTTACTGAAAAGGAAATTATCGAGACTGTGAGTAAACTTAAGAACAAAAAATCAACGGACTGGAATGAAATTGACATGACAATAGTGAAAAAAGTAATTGAGGGAATTGTTAAACCATTCACCCACATCTGTAACCTGTCATTTCAAACTGGTACATTTCCAGACAAAATGAAAATAGCAAAAGTATTACCTCTATACAAAACAGGAGACAGTCATCGCTTCACAAATTACAGACCAGTCTCTTTACTCTCACAATTCTCCAAAATACTTGAAAAAATCTTCACTAAGAGACTGGATGATTTCACTGAAAAACACAACCTCCTTACAGATAGCCAGTATGGTTTTAGAGCAGATAAATCTACATCTTTGGCACTGATCGAACTTATAGAAGAAATTACTAGTTGTATAGATAAAAAAAATGTTGCTGTAGGAGTATTCATAGATTTAAAGAAAGCTTTTGACACCAATGACCACAGAATACTACTAAGGAAACTGGAAAGGTATGGGATAAGAGGGGTTGGACTGAGTTGGGTGGAAAGTTATTTAAGTAACAGACAACAATTTGTACAAATTGGAGAGCACAAATCACCCTTCATGGACATCACTTGTGGTGTGCCCCAGGGGTCAGTTTTGGGACCCAAACTCTTTATTTTATATATAAATGACATATGCCAAGTATCAAAAATTCTGAAATTTATTTTGTTTGCGGATGACACAAATATCCTCTGCACTGGTGAGAATTTGCAGCAGGTTTTAGAGGTGGTCACAACTGAAATGAAAAAATTAACGCAGTGGTTCAACAAAAATAAATTATCTCTAAATCTAAAAAAAACAAAGATTATGTTGTTTGGAAATTATAAAATAAATCATGAAATAATGGTAACGATAGATGATACCAGAATAGAAACAGTACAGGAAAATAAGTTCCTGGGGGTGACGCTTGACAATAAAATCTGCTGGAAACCTCACATCAGTCACATCCGGTCCAAATTAGCAAAATGTATAGGCATACTGGGGAAGACAAGACACTTCTTGGACTATAAATCATTGGTGTTATTGTACAATTCACTGTTTTTACCGTATCTTAACTACTGTGTAGAAGTCTGGGGAAACACCTACAAAACCAACCTACAGTCAATATGCACATTACAAAAAGAGCTATAAGGATAATAAACAATGCAGGATATAGAGACCATACCAATTCGTTGTTCTTAAAGTCACATGTCATAAAGTTCATCGATTTAGTTAAATTTAAGACAGCACAAGTAATGTACAGGGCAATTAATAATCAACTACCAACTAATATACAAAAAATATTTAAAAAAAGAGACAATGATCATAATTTGAGGGGAGACTTAAACTTTACAAAACCCAAGATACGTACTACCAAGAAAAGTATGTGCATATCTGTCTGTGGGGTGGATTTGTGGAACAGTCTAGAGCCGGAACTGAAACTATGTACAAACAGAAATCAATTCAAAAAGAGGTATAAGCATCATTTGCTGAAAGGGTATATGTTAGAAGGGTAGTAGTTATATGTACGATTCATTATGTTCACTCTGGGATATTATGGGACACTATGAAATGGTGGGTAGGACAGCACTGTGTATATCTGTGTTGTTTGAGGCTGGTTTTGTTGTATGGACATCATTGTATGTTAGAATGGATGGGTGTTAATGTTGATTTGTAAAAAATACAGTAAATTGTTTACTTGGGGTCTTAAAGGTGGTAATTTGTATAAAATTCACATGGGTGTATCTATGGAAAAGAGGAGATGGAATTAATAAGTGTTCACTTCTTCCTTCTCCCTTTCGAACAGTGTATAATGTTACTTTATTGCATTTGCCATTTGCTTGTATTTGTTATATTTTTGTGTTCGAAATAAACTATCTATCTATCTATCTATCTATCTGTTTTATAGAAGTTAAGAATAGTTCATAAGTTCATAACAGAATGTCATAATTCATCTGTAATAATTCATGTTAGAAATAGTTATTGTGTTAAAAGTGACTTTATACAGTTAGTGGTAATTTACCTGTATTTTATGTTGAAAGCGCAGCCAGTAGCCGCTATGATTTATGGGTAGCAGAAGCGGACGTTAATGAGAGAGAGAAAGGAAAAAAAGGCAGAAAGCATAACCTGCCCGTGAATGTCTGAGACGCTCCTCCTGTGTGTTAAACCTCCTTTCTACACCTTCGAAAGCAATGGCTGTAAGTCTGATTTGTGTTGACTTATTTTTCAGAAGACAGTTTTGTTAATTTTGTAAGTTTTGTTAGACGTGAACTTGGGATCATTTGTGAATGTGTTGTTCCAGGAATTAGTCCTATCCCAGGAGCCGCTAGCATGCTTTACACCGAGAGTGCCGTATGTTAGCATAAGTAACGCTGCTACTAGCGGTCCAATTAACATATGTAAATAGCAAAAACGTATTGTTTGTCTTAGTAGCAGCTATAATTAATTTCTATGTAAGTTCTTTGATGTTAGCCATTTTTTGATGTATTTATTTTCTGTTTATATTTCAGTTTCACTCGGCTTTTCATTGAGCTCTTCAAGCCACAGTTATAAAAAACTGTAAGCTGTCTATGAAGACTTGAATAAAGGAGCAGGACGCTCGGTTTCCTGGCTCGTGAAAAACGAGTTTGGCTTGCTGTTGATCTGTGTTCACATACACCGGTATACAACACGTAGGGATAACAGTACAGTTTTCAACTGCTGAAGTTGGGTGCTCCCATGGCCGTAAATTAATTTCGGGTGGCTCCGCCAATTTCCTTCTGGATTCTCTCATCAGCCGAAGGCACACAAAACTCTGCTGGCCCGCGGTGTTGATTTCTGTGGGTCTGATTGTTGTTGTTTATACTGACGCTTGCTTGCTGGCTGGCTCACGGATGAATCTTTGCAAATGGCGGCTCGAGATTCTGTAACTCAGCCGCAAACATCGCTCTCATGACGTGACGCCCGGACCAATCAGTTGCCTACAGTGTTTTAATGTCACATTTTCGGGTCAATACGGCACGGTTAGAACCATTCTCCTGCAGGCCCCAAAAATTGGGACAATAAATACTACAGTCCCTAATGGAAAAGCCTACAAAGCATCCCATACCGAGCTGAACTGGGCCAAACTGACACTAGTGGAAAAGGGCCAGTAGTCTAGGTCAGTCTGAACACTAATCCATTGGAATTATTCTGTGACCTCTGAAGGAAATGATTTTATGAGGGTTCAAATTTCAGAAATGAACCAGTCAGTATAGATCATTTCATTGATTTTGCCTTTAATTTTTCATAATTTTGACAGTAAATTTTTTTGAAAATGCATCAGAATAGGAGTGCACATCACTCTGAACACTAATCCACTGGAATTATTATGTGACCCCTAAAGTAAATTATTTTATGAGGTTTCAAAGTTTAAGAAATGTGCAAATCATTATTGATCATTTAATGGATTTGGGGTTTATTTATAATTTTTTTGAAAATGCATCACACTCATAGTGTAGGTCAGTCTGAACACTAATACACTGAAATTTTTCTGTGACTTCTGAAGGAAATGATTTTGTAAGGATCCAAATGTGAGGGAATTAACCACTCAGTACAGATTTTATGGACTTTGTCTGTAATTTACTAATAATTTTGAAAATAAAGTTGTTTCAAAATGCAACATACTCATAGTACTCATCACTCTGAACAACAACCCATTGGGATTATGTAGTGACCCACTAAGGAAATGATTTTATTAAGTCAAAGTCAAAGTGCCTTTATTGTCATTCCATTGCTAAAAAAAAAAACAATACAACAAAATTGAGATACTGCTCCCTAAAACAATCACACTCACAATTCACTCATGCATTTAATATTCTCATAATCACAACAATAAATAATGCTTAAAACAATAATACCTAAAAAGTTAAATACAGTATGTACATAGCAATAATAAAAACATACTGAGCGATAAATAAATAAGACCAGCTTATACACATATTAAGATTTAAACAAGAGGAAATTTAAAAAAAACCAAAAAACTGATAGACCAACTGCTTACATACAGTTACAAGCATTCAATATCCACACTGAGAGTATGGAACATTTATTTTTTTATGTGAGGTTGAAAGTGGTTTTTGGAGTGATGTGCAAGGTTGGCGTCATTCCAAGAACATTATTATTTCTCCCTTCTTTAT
This sequence comes from Pholidichthys leucotaenia, assembly GCA_020510985.1. Classification (NCBI taxonomy): domain Eukaryota; kingdom Metazoa; phylum Chordata; class Actinopteri; order Cichliformes; family Pholidichthyidae; genus Pholidichthys; species Pholidichthys leucotaenia. Next base: position 382,207,419 of record CM035836.1, on the reverse strand, counting down.
TCCAAGAACATTATTATTTCTCCCTTAGCGGACACCACTATATTGTTTGGATTAAATTGTGAAAACAAGAAATTAGAATTAATGATTAACAATTTGGTTTTAATTTGTAAATATTTTATCCACCTTATTCCTGGGGGTGTCGCTGTAGGAATGATTATGGGTGGAGCTTCCAGTTTCGGCTGACCTAGTGTTAACTCAGTCAGTAAGAGTGGAGTAGCAGGGGCATTTAAAATAGCGTTTTTAAAAGTTTTTCAAATTCATTTTAATGTATAGTCCACATACGTGTTTTCCACTCAAATGGCAGTTAATTTCAGCTCTTCTAGTTTTTGTATTTTTTGAATGTTTTTGCGTAGTTCTGGTACTTGCTGGTGTTCATGGTTGGGCCAGACTGGATAAATGGAGGCTTCTCACCACATGGTGACAGACAGCATCCAAGCACGGTGTTGTGGCATACGTCTGCTCTAAGGTAAATTTGATTATGTCCAACATATTTTAACAAAATGCAGCCGACTTTATTGTGGTGGAGACAATAATATATGTGACCCGTGCTGACAAAATGAGTTGGAATGTGCACCGCATCATTACAAGCTACAGGCAGAGAAATCATAAATCATGACTCTTTGTTTGCTAGCGGCAAGTCCCGGGAAAACCCCCATGAGTGCCTGGTATCATTGAAAAGCTTAGAAATTGAACTTTCTAAAAATACCTACATTTTTGCGGAAGACATAACTCCCAACCGATCAAACGCGAGTTTTCAACCTAGCTACATAAACAAATTGTCTTTTTCTGGGTCAGTTTTTGCACACTACCTACAAATTAAATATCATTTTGAAGGTCTTTCAGCACAGAGTATGGAAATAACGTTACATCAGTTTTGAAAATGTCCTCAAAGTGACTCATTTTGCCAACACGAGTCATTTGTTTACACCGTTAGCATCTTAGCAGCGGCGCTAACTAATGGAGCTACTGTGTACAAGGCCACTTTTTAAGGTCATCTTTCCATCCCTCGATAGTCGTGGGAAGTGGTATGATTATATTACTGTTTTGAGGTGCAAGAGGCCGTGTTCCCGCAGTTCTGATGCCGAAGTCATTGTTTTTTAACAAGGAAACGTGTCCCATTTCAGTGACAACCATATGTTCTAAACTAGTACCAGAAGTTGCTACCATAATTCATGCAAGGTATCATGGGGCCTAGGAATAAAGTGGATTCATAAATGTTGATTTTTTAAATCTAAATCCCAGATAAACCGCTGGAAAAATGACTTCTTTTTATTTTGTACATCGCTAAAACTTGTTAAAAATATACACGCTTTTAAGTTATATGCAACATTTGAAATGGTTGGTTTAGTTTAATAAGGCCTATTGTGGCGGGTTGATTCAACCCCCCCACAACACACAAGACACTCAGCTCTCTTCTCTCGGTTTTTCCCGTTGCACTACTGAGATGTAATGTGCCATTCATGTATTGTGATGCAATGTGCCACGCATGTATTGTGATGCAATGTGCCACGCATGTATTGTGATGCAATGTGCCATGCAGGTATTGTGATGTAATGTGCCATGCAGGTATAGTGTTCATGTGCCCTGTCCTTACTGTGACCTAGAGGTTGAGATCAATATGTAGATGTGCTTTGGTGTAAACCCCCACAAACAGACTGGTCAGACACAGCGCTCTGCTAGAGCAATTAACAGAACAGTGAAATGTGTATTAATGTCTACAGACAGACTCGTTTCTTCTGGCTGACTTTTGTGATGTTAATGTTGCCTTTCATGCATTGTGTTCATGTGTCCTGTCCTTACTGTGACCTAGGGACTGAGATCAATATGTCTCTCAAATGCAAATGTCTCATACCTGTTCTGTTATCTCTTTGATCATACCAACTGCTGGGGAATGCCCTTTGATGTATTGTTGTAGTTGGGTATATATGCTGCAACTCTGTAACGAAAACTCTCTCTCATTCTGATTCTGCAACTGCTGCTGCAGGACACAGACTTTGTGTCCTCCTCCTCTGAGAGTCGTGGGCTCGCTCCCGGCGCGCATGCACGGCGCCGGGAGCGGAGCTCGTGACGGCGGTATGATATAAAAAACTCTGCTTAAAACCTTCAACAACGCTGCTTATATTATTTGCATCCGCCGCACTATATTATTTATTTACAGAGATACCTATTGTCTTCCTTTTTTTTTTTTTGAAACTTTTTATTTATGAATGTTTTTCAATTATAAAAACACAAACATATGAGGTCATGGGATGATTAATATGGTACAAATCAGATACAGTAAAAATATACAATTCCGAATCCGCATATTAATAAGTACTGTCACATCTTGTGAAGTCCAGCCATTTTTTCCAACGTCTTTCTCCTAGCTCCTTTTGGACCTTATATTGTCTATTATAGAGGTGAAAAGGTTCAGTGTGGGGGGCTGTTTTTGTAACCAGCACTTTGTTATAGCCTTTTTGTCCAATGCCAAAAAGATTTTCAGGAGGTAAATATCATCTGCAGTCAGCTTGTCAGGGAAACATCCAAGGAATTGTCTTCCTGCGGCGGCATGAAAAAATAAGCAGCGATGCTGAGGTTTTAACAGGTTTTATTAAATCATACCGCCGTCATGAGCTCCACTCCCGGCGCCGTGCATGCGCGCCGGGAGCGAGCCCAGCGGCTCTCAGTGAAGAGGGGACACACGGTGTGTGTCCAGCAGCAGTTGAAGAGTGAGTGACAGAAAGAGTGAGTTACAGAACCTGTGCAGTATTTATACCCAACTCAGACAATACATCAAAGAGGTTTCACAGCAGTTGGTACGATCAAAGGGACTGCAGAACAGGCATGAGACATTTGCATTTGAGAGACATATTGATCTCGGTCCCTAGGTCACAGTAAGGACAGGACGCATGAACACTATACATGAATGGCACATTACATCACAATACATGAATGGCACATTACATCACGATACATGAATGGCACATTACATCACAATACATGCATGGCACATTACATCTCAGTAGTGCAGCGGGAAAAACCAAGAGAAGCGAGCTGACTGTCCTTAATCTGTTGTGGGGGTTAACCGAACCGCCACACGCTTCCCCCCAGAGGGCACAGCAGGGGGCCGAGACCTCGATAATCCATCTATGGGAGCGAGCTGTGGGAGAAGCTCGCTGCAGGCGGAGGGGGAGGGAGGAGGGGTGGTAGTAAGTGCCGGCAGGGGACGGTGAAATCGTTCGAGCCGCGCAAAAATTGCTTGTGGGTCCGCGATGTCGAAGGGCTGTCCCGTTGAACGTGCAGAGGTCCACAAGAAGAGAAATTAGTCTCTGACTCCTCTCGCGGCCATGAAGAAAACAGGAGCGGTGAGGCTGCGTAGCGGCTGTAAGAAAAAAGTAGAAGCAGAGGGACTTGGCTTGTTGGCTTTAGGTGCGGGCGCAGCCCTAAAGTCCTCGGGAAAAGCTGACGGCTGAATTCCCTTATGTGTCGTGGCTGAGACCATTAGAAAATCCAGTGGCGAGCTGCGTGCTTGCTTCAGGTGAACGAGCAGCCCTGAAGGTTCTGTGAGCAGCGGTGGAGGACGATGGCGGTCTCTGGAGCCGTTATTGTCCCGTGCGTGGTGCGCCGTCCTCGTAACTCGTTCGTGGGTGGGCCAGCTGGAGAGGAGACAGGGTCGGGAATCTTGGTGGAGATCAGCGCAGGTGGCGCCGATAAAATCCAGGTTTGAGCTGTGGCTGCAGCTTGGCCATGGTGCGTTGGAGCGGTGGGAGGAAATAGACGATCTTTGTCACCTCTCGGCCGTGGTGCGTTCAGGTCCACGCGTTGCGTTCTCCGCCGGCCATGGAGGACGCCGTCGTGGAGAGGGGACGAGGTGCCTGCGCTCTCGTGTGGAGGAGCTGCGAGCGCGGCCGGTCCAGCGTGGATGAGCAGATCTCAGACGTGCAGATCTCATCATGAAGAACGGGTCACCAGTGCAGCTGTCCAGATCAGAAGGTTGCTTTGCACAAAACGTGTGCATGTTCAGGGTCGCCAGTGAAGCATTCACTGGCAGCGTGTTCTTTTCTGTCTTCAGGTCATGGTGCGTTGGAGCGGCGAGAGGGAGGAGACGTCTTGTGTCCCTCAGCCAGTTCAGCGTGGATGTCCAGACCAGAAGGTTGCGTCGCACAAAGCGTGTGCGTCTTCGGGGTCACCAGTGCGGCGGCATGAAAAAATAAGCAGCGATGCTGAGGTTTTAACAGGTTTTATTAAATCATACCGCCGTCACGGCGCCGGGAGCGAGCCCAGCGGCTCTCAAGAGGGACACAAAGTGCGTGTGTCCAGCAGCAGTTGAAGAGTGAGTGACAGAAAGAGTGAGTTACAGAACCTGTGCAGTATTTATACCCAACTCAGACAATACATCAAAGAGGTTTCACAGCAGTTGGTACGATCAAAGGGACTGCAGAACAGGCATGAGGCATTTGCATTTGAGAGACATATTGATCTCCGTCTCTAGGTCACAGTAAGGACAGGACGCATGAACACTATACATGAATGGCACATTACATCACAATACATGAATGGCACATTACATCACGATACATGAATGGCACATTACATCACAATACATGCATGGCACATTACATCTCAGTAGTGCAGCGGGAAAAACCAAGAGAAGCGAGCTGACTGTCCCTAATCTGTTGTGGGGGTTAATCGAACCGTCACATTCCTTTATTTTTGTATGAATTTTTTCTCTTTTTTCCCCTTTTCTCTTGTTGAATGTTGTTTGCTCATTTGTTCAATTTTTTTGTACTGTGCCCTGTTGGTTTGTAATTTTTGTTTATGACAAAATTTATTTGTACTTTTAAAATTGTTAATAAAGCTCTTTGAATTTTTAAAAAAGTTACAAGAGTTCATTTTTGCCTTTACCGTAATGTCTTGAATAGACGCGCATGGTACTTTTTAGGCTGCGGCTGGCTTGACCGTCTCTTTGCGATCGATGGGTCACCTGACTGCAGTGAAGGAAGCACTTTGAGCCATCTCCTCCCTTCGTAAGGTGGCTTCTTGCTCTCTTGCTTCACAAGCTTTATTGGCAAGCTAACGGATGGTCTGCATCTGCTGGGCAAGTACTTCACCCCGCTGTTCAAGCTGTTTACGCTGCAGTTCGAGATGTTCTGTTCACGCTGCTGTTCAAGCTGCTGTTCTTATAGCCACACCTCATCACCATTCATCTGGATAAACACAGTGCAAGCTCCGCTGTGGGGTGGCTCTTTTCCCTCTTGCCTTCACGAAAGACAGAAATGGGGGGAGGGTAGTTAAAGCAAGTGCAAAACATATATATGGGAAATACACTTGTGAAAGCCAAGTGGTGGGGTGTGACAAAAATGCTTTGTTGTGTATAAGCACAATTTTCATGTTGTCACCTCAGTACAGCAGATTTTGCAAAAACCAGGTTATGTTTAAAATAATTTGGTTTTATTGTGGCCTCAGAAATCTGAATGAGTTGATACAGTCAGTTGACTTGAATCATTTGAATGAAGCACGCTGACCGCAAGCACATTCGAAAGTGAGTTTCTGTGCTACATCAGTTTTTCAAAAACAAGAATGTTATCACTACTTCCACTACAGCTTAAAAATGGGACCAGGTCCTGGACCACTGACAAGTAAGCACCCCAGGATCCACTCTGTACATGTACATTTTACAAGCCAGTGATTTATGGTGAAAAAGAAACAGCACGGCAACACTGTTCTAACACTGTTGTAAAATCCACAGAATAGGTATGTGGGTCTATTATGAGGCTTTATGAAATTATATGAATCACTTTATAAATCACTGGTTTGAAAATGCATTTGTATATGTTGAGATTTTGGTTCCTTTGGGTCTACTTGACCTGTATCCATAAACAAAACAGTGTGTTAATCTTTTGTTTATTGCGTTTTACCAGTACGTGAATGTGTCGTGCCACACGTAGACGGAGCTGGAGCTGGTGATGGGACTGGTACCGGTGTCGGATCTGCAATGGATGCAGGAGAGCCTGGGAGATTGATTTACATCCAACTCAGCCAATTGCCAAGTCGGCCGTTTTCCAACTCAGCCGACCAACTAAGCCAATTGCTGAGTCGGCCAATGGATTATGCCAACTCAGCCAATCAGATTTTGCATTATAACTACCTGATTTCTTATAGCATTTCTTTTAAATTTGTGGCTTCATCCATATTAAAGGCTAAAAAGTAAACTTGAGTAAAGTACAGTTTTGTGAAAAAGTTTCTTAAGTGCACAGTGTTTGAGTAAATGTGACCCGTTACTTCCCACCATGGATTACGTTAAAATTCACTCTAGGTGGTGGTCCAAGTGCTTTTTTTGAGTCATTGATTGATCCGTATCGGAGGAGTACACCATTTTTTAAGTATAGTCTTCTCTATTTTTGGTAAATCTGAGAAAATTTGTTGGCAGCCTCGGTTTGCCTGCATTTTTTTAATAAACTTACATTTTTTTATCGTCAGTTCTCTCCAGCAGCTCTCAGAACAGCCTTAGCTGACAAACCAATCAGGTTGCAGTAGGTGACCACATACACCAGTGATGTTCGACTTAATGAGGACCCCCCCCCCCACCCCGCCTCCAGGATAAAAAAAAATTAAAATGCAGACACGAATATTCATTTTCAAGAATTTAACTAGCTTACAAAAAAGCATGTATTGATTGTTGATAAACAACCAGACAAGTGCAAAATTATAGAGCATAATACATTTATAAGCCTTGATTCATTACCTCACAGGTCATCATATACGTACATTTTCAGGTTTATTCTGTGAACCAAATATATAATACCATTGTGGAGGAAAGGAATCGGACGAGACACAAGATGATAACACACAACTTTATTTCCTCCAACAAGCAGAACAGACTAACTCTGAGTGCCAAAGCGATCTGCTTTATACATTTTCTCCCTGCCTCTGGCACTCAGGGCAAACACATTTACATACCTGTTACCAAGTGTGAACATACATCAACATACACAATACATTCACGCCCCTGCGTCCTCAGGTGTGAGCCTGGCACAGCGAGGCGAAAGGCACATCTTTATTTAAGATAAGATAAGATAAGATAAGATAACGTGGAGGAAAAACATCCAGACTCTCTGCTTATCATTCTGGGTGATTTCAATAGAGCTAATCTCACAAATGAGCTTCCTAAATACAGACAGCATATTAAATGTCCCACCAGGGACACAAATACACTTGACCACTGTTACACAGTTTTAAGAAACGCCTATCATGCCGTCCCCCGTGCAGCTCTGGGTTTTTCTGACCACTGTCTGCTCCATCTTATTCCAACATACAGACAGAAACTAAAAACTTCCAAGTCTGTTGTAAGGACTGTGAAGAAATGGACTGAGGAATCAAAGCTGAAGTTACAAGCCTGCTTTGACTGTACAGATTGGAGTGTTTTTGAAGATGCAGCCATTAACCTAAATGAACTCACTGACACTGTGACATCATACATCTGTTTCTGCGAGGACATGTGTGTGCAGACCAAGACCTTCTGCACATACAACAACAATAAACCCTGGTTTATTCCTAAACTGAAGCAGCTACGTCAGACCAAGGAGGAGGCCTACAGGACTGGTGACTGGACTCTGTACAAGCGGGCCAGAAACATGCTGACGAAGGAGATCAGGCTTGCTAAGAGGAGCTACAGTGTGAAGTTACAAAAAAACTTCTCAGCCAACAACTCTGCTTCTGTCTGGAGAGGCCTGCAGAATATCACCAACTACAGGAGACCATCCCCCCACCCTGTGGAAAACCTCCAGCTGGCTAACGACCTAAACAGCTTTTACTGCAGGTTTGAAAAGAACCTACAGTTCTCACCTCCCACCCACACAAAAGGATTATCTGCAGCCCCGGGAACTCCATCCCTCCTCCACTCTGACCTCCCACCAGCACTAACGATCTGTGAAGAGGAGGTGCGCCGGGTCTTTCAGAGACAAAAGATCAAGAAGGCTGCAGGACCTGATGGTGTGTCTCCGTCCTGCCTGAGAGTCTGCTCCAACGAGTTGGCCCCCATCTTCACCCGGATCTTTAACAGATCATTGGAGCTGCGTGAAATGCCTTCCTGCTTCAAACGCTCCATCATCATTCCAGTTCCCAAGAAACCCTCTGTTACAGGATTAAACGACTACAGACCTGTTGCCCTGACCTCTGTGGTCATGAAATCCTTGGAGAGATTGGTGCTGAACCACCTGAAGGTCATCACAGGCCCCCTGATGGATCCACTGCAGTTTGCCTACCGGTCAAACAGGTCAGTGGATGATGCAGTGAATATGGGACTACACTACATCCTGCAACACCTCGACTCCCCAGGGACGTACGCCAGGATCCTGTTTGTCGACTTCAGCTCAGCGTTCAACACCATCATCCCAGGCATTCTTCATCAGAAACTCCTCCAGCTCAAGGTGCCCCCCTCCACCTGCCAGTGGATCTCCAGCTTTCTGACTGACAGGTGGCAACAGGTGAAGCTAGGGAGATTTACATCCAGCTCCCGAAAAATTAGTACTGGCGCCCCCCCAAGGATGTGTCCTTTCCCCACTGCTCTTCTCCCTCTACTCCAACGACTGCACCTCAGAAGACCCTTCAGTGAAGCTCCTGAAGTTTGCGGACGACACCACAGTCATCGGTTTGATCCGGGATGATGATGAGTCTGCATACAGGCGGGAGGTGGAGCAGCTGATCCTGTGGTGCAGCCAGAACCATCTTGAACTTAACCCAGCCAAAACGGTGGAGATGACTGTGGATTTCAGGCGACACCCCCCTTCATTCCCCCCACTCACCATCCTCAACAGCACAGTGTCCACTGTGGACTCCTTCAAGTTTCTGGGTACCACAATCTCCCGGAACCTGAAGTGGTCCTCCCATATAGACACTGTCCGGAAAAAGGCCCAGCAGAGGTTGTTTTTTCTGCGTCAGCTCAAGAAGTTTGATTTGCCCCAGGAGCTGCTGGTTGTCTTCTACACCGCCATCATCCAATCTGTCCTCTGCTTTTCCATCACTGTCTGGTTTGGATCTGCCACTAAACAGGACAAGACCAGACTGCAGCGGATCATTAAGTCTGCGGAGAGGATCATTGGTACTGACCTACCCTCCACTGAGAACTTATATCGGTCCATAACCAGGAAACGGGCGGGAAACATCTGTGCTGACCCATCACACCCCAGCCACAAACTGTTTGAACTTCTATCTTCTGGTCGTCGTTACAGATCACTGAAGGTCAAAACCACCCGTCACAGGAACAGTTTCTTTCCTCAAGCCATCACTCTGATGAACTCCTAACATTCACCTAGTCCTACCTGTTGCTGTACTCATGACTTTTCATCCATTATTACATTGCACATAACTCTCACACTGCTTTTTTACTTCATTCACATTATATCACTGAATCTGAGTTCACATTGAAATACTGTGTGACTGTATATTTTTTTCATATATTTCTGCAAAGTGTGGTTAGTCTGAGTAAATAATTGCATATATTCCTGTATATATTTGCATCCTTTTATAGAAACGTGGACAGACTGTAATTTACTGTACATACTCTGTTGTCATTGAATCCTTATTTAAATCCTCCACCTGAACAACGAGAGCAAGTTTTTAGCCAAAGTCAAATTCCTTGTATGTGTTGTGCATACTTGGCCAATAAAGCTGATTCTGATTCTGATTCTGATAAGCCTTTATTAGTCCCACAATGGGGAAATTCCAGGATTGCAACAGCACAGGGATAGCAACACTCAGAGCAACAATCAGAAGGCAAGAGAAAAACAAGAGCAGCGAGTATACATATGTACATATAAATATAACTATATATATACAGTGGGGCAAAAAAGTATTTAGTCAGCCACCAATTGTGCAAGTTCTCCCACTTAAAAGATGAGAGAGGTCTCCAATTTTCATCACAGGTATACCTCAACTATGAGAGACAAAATGGGAAAAAAAAATCCAGAAAATCACATTGAAGGATTTTTAATGAATTAATTGGTAAATTCCTCGGTAAAATAAGTATTTGGTCACCTACAAACAAGCAAGAATTCTGGCTCTCACAGACCTGTAACAACTTCTTTAAGAGGCTCCTCTGTCCTCCACTCGTTACCTGTATTAATGGCACCTGTCTGAACTCGTTATCAGTATAAAAGACACCTGTCCACAACCTCAAACAGTCAGACTCCAAACTCCACTATGGCCAAGACCAAAGAGCTGTCAAAGGACGCCAGAAACAAAATTGTAGACCTGCACCAGGCTGGGAAGACTGAATCTGCAATAGGTAAGCAGCTTGGTGTGAAGAAATCAACTGTGGGAGCAATTATTACAAAATGGAAGACATACAAGACCACTGATAATCTCCCTCGATCTGGGGCTCCACGCAAGATCTCACCTCGTGGGGTCAAAATGATCACAAGAACGGTGAGCAAAAATCCCAGAACCACACGGGGGGACCTAGTGAATGACCTGCAGAGAGCTGGGACCAAAGTAACTAAGGCTACATCAGTAACACACTACGCCGCCAGGGACTCAAATCCTGCAGTGCCAGATGTGTCCCCCTGCTTAAGCAAACTCCTTGCGCGCGATGGCTAGTTTAGCCGCATCCAGGCGGCGTGGGCGCGCAAATATGGGCGGACCTTTCATGGTGATAAAATGCTCGACCTTGTGCTTGGATACCGTAGCAGAAAAAGTGGTCACAGTGAGTGCTGGGAACTCGGAAAGCAAATGCTGGTACTTATCCCCTGGAGCTACAATATTTGCACGTGTTAGTGGCCCAACTCCCCGAGCTGTGCAGGGCAAGGAGGAAAAAGATACAGTGTCCACTAAACGCCTGTTGGCAACATCAACAAGTAGTCCATGAGCACACAGAAAGTCAGCACCTAAGATAGGGACCGAACATGCAGCTACCACAAAGTCCCACTGGTAATTGCATCCATGTAAACATACAGTGACCGTCCTTTCTCCAAACGTCCTGATGTGGGACCCATTTGTGGCCGTTAAAGATAGCCCACAACCTTCTGCCAGCCTGTCTGCACTGACTGGCAAAATGAGGCTCTTCTGGGAGCCAGAGTCTACCAGAAAACCTCTCCCTGAATGTGTGTCCGTGATGAAAAGCAGCTTCTCCCTGTCGCCAGCAGCCATAGCTGCTACTGACCGCTGGCTGGTTTGTTTCTGTGCCCTCTGGAAATGGCACGGCGGCAGGCAACGTTGCATGTTGGTGCCAAAATGCTGCTGATGAAAACGCACCGTCTCGTTCCTGCATTTCCGAGTGGCTGTCCCAGCCACCACCTGCGGATCCTCAACCTTGTTGGACTCCGCCTACGATCCGGGTCTCACTGCCTGGACACCAAAACTCCTGTTAGCCAGGATGAAGCAGTCTGCTTCTTCTGCCAGCGCTCGGTAGTCCTTGGTTGCCAGCAACAGCAAGTTGGCCAGGATTGCCCTCGCCAAAGCGGGTAGCTTCTTCAGGAGGAGGTGGGTGAAGAGGAAAGATCCGTCATCTGCGCCCAGCAAAAACAGCTTGCTCTCCATTAACTCCACGGCCGATGTGAGAGGAGCTCTCTCTCTGGTGGAGGGGATGTAACACCACAGCAGCAGCCATTTGAGAGCGTCGTATTTGCCCTGGGCTGGGGGAGCGCCAAGCAGGCTCATTGCATGCTGAGTGGCGCATGGGTCCAATGAAGCCACCACGTAATGATACTTTGTGTCATCCTCCGAGACTCCACGGAAAGCGAACTGGGCTTCCACGTGAATGAATCAAGCGGCTGAGTCGTGGAGCCAAATTTCCAGGAGTTTGACCGCCACAGCGAGCATAGCAGGGGGAACCCCAAGCGTGGATGTTCCCACGGAGGTGCTCGGTCTGTCTTCCATTTTCACGTCTCAGGGTCACCAATGTGGAGGAAAGGAATCAGACGAGACACGAGCTGATGACACACAACTTTATTTCCTCCAACAAGCAGAACAGACTAACTCTGAGTGCCAGAGCAATCTGCTTTATACATTTTCTCCCCACCTCTGACACTCAGGGTAAACACATTTGCATACCTGTTAGCAAGTTTGAACACACATCAACATACACATTAACACATTCACACCTCTGCATCCTCAGGTGTGAGCCTGACACAGCGGGGGCAAAAGGCACATCTTTATTTACTACATAAATCTCTCTGGGTGCTCTGGCGCCCCTGGCTAGCACCCCCAACACCCCAACGTACTGGTTGGAGTGTCATCTCCTTTGTGTCACCACACCATTAAGAACAATGTATCACAGCATCCTTAGGAAATTTGATATTTATTCATAATAGACTATTACACCAGCATCACTTTTTATATTTAGATCTGATCAGAATGTTAAAATAAACTAGTTTGTCCCACCCTTATGTCTATTGCTCAATTTCTTGCTTTGGTATGGACCTATCTTTATTTATAACATGTCAATTATGTTAAGTCAGACACATGCTTTCAATAGCTAGCATGAATATCAGGGACAGGTATGGAGTGCTGTATGCATGTTACAAGCTTTTTAGAAAATATAATTCAGTTTTCAGACAGGAGTTGGAAAAAGCCCATCTCCTGAAAAAGGCAGAATGCATATTTATGAGATTATTGTCTTTTACAGATTAGACTGATGTGTTAACTTTGTGAGCTTATTTTTAATTTTGGCAACGTGAAACTACTTTAAAACTACATTGTTTCAAATAAGGGCCATTCTGGGACTTCTTGACTAGGTTAGCTTTTCAAAAATAATGCGTAGCCTTTATTGCGGTCAGTTACTGTCATGAGCCGAGACGGCTTGGCTTTCCTCAGCTCGGCCCTGATCTCTCTGTGGGGTTTGGGTCTGTTGTATGTGTGCCTTATGTGTTCCTTTCAATACCATAGCCACTGCCTGACCGGCAGCTGTTAGTCAGCCACTGTAACCTACTTTCTCCCATGCTGCTGACAGTCTGTCGGTCCAGCCATGCCCCTCACTCCCCCTCGCTTTTCCATCAGCTGTTCCCAGTCCTGGTAATTATCCTTCCCGCACCTCGCCCAGGTGTTGCCAATTTGTGAGGCCAGCGGTGTTTGTATTAAAGTACCTCTTTGCTGGACAAACACCGCTGGACCATTATACGTGTTGGATGGTTGTCTTCTGCCGTCTAAACTGTCACGTCACCTAAGGACTATTTCTGTGTGTGCTCGCAGGTAATCGCTGTGACTACTCAGACTGCCCCCTCACTGTGAGTAGCTGTTTGTGTTTTAGCTGTTTGTGTTTGTATTCGCCGCTGTGCTGCAACGCTTTGGCCATTGCCCAGTGTAATCCTCCGGTGTGAGTGTTGGGCGTCCTCGAGGACTCTTATGCCTCATTTCCACTAGCCCAGTTCGACTCGCCTCATTTCGTTTTGTTACTACTCGTTTCTGCCGCAGTTGTGCCTCCATTACAACCGTGTAAAGCCGTGTATAGCTGGGGTGGGCGGGATTTTTTTTACAGCAAGGCGGCGCCACACTCCCGTGACGTAAAACACGCGACCCAAGCCAAACACAACATGGCGGCTTTACAAGGTGACTCCTCGGTCTGTGGCTTTTTTCACCATAAATGCCAAAAAGGACCGTCAGACAAGGATACAGGCAGTGAGACGAAACACTCTGGAATAGTTCTGCAGCTTCTGGAGAGAGCCGAAGACGTGAGGATACAAACTAGGTCATATGTGACGGTAAGCTAATGTTGCTAATGCTATTTTGCTATAAGTACGTCGTACTACACTGTAATCTCTGCAAGTTATCATTGTTTAGGTACTAAAAGATGTACGCTGTGTGTGTTTCAGATGGCTCTGTTGTGGGAAAATTACCTCTTCAAATGGTCAGTCTGGCATTCATGTACAGCCTGTCAACTGAGTGACAGGCTGAGTGAGCCTGTCAACTGTCAGCACAGCTTCACAAACGATCAGTGGTTGTAGAGCTTAAGAATGTCTGGTTTATTTCCTGTGCAAAAAATTGCTCTGATCTAAGTAATGTAACCATATTTCACTGTTTATGGGAATGTAGAAAAATCAGAATGTTTTGGGAAGAGGTGAGGGTAACAATTGAAAAAATAATTTCAAAACAATTCACATTGAACCCTAAACTGTTTTTGTTGGGTCTGTATCCAGAAAAACATAACTTTAATAAGAGTGAAAGAACATTCATAGACCTCAGTTTGCTTAATGCCAAGAAATGTATTGCATTACTGTGGAAAAACTCATAGACCAGATGTGACTCAGTGGTTAAGACAGATGTTAACAACCTTCCACTAGAAAGAATAACATACATACTGAAATCAAAGGAAAATGTGTTTGAGAATATATGGAGACCTTTCATTGATTATGTAAAGAAAGTAAACATAACTTCTGAAGAAGAAGGTGAATGATATGTGTGGACCTTGCAAATTCCAAGCTGGTGAATGTATATTATGTATTCTAATGTAATAGATTACCTAGACTAAACAGAGGAACATTGTTGTTGACTTGTTTTTGTTAATGGTTGTTTTTATTACCCTTTTTTTGTCATTTTGTTATTGTTCTTTTTAGTTTTTAAATTACTTTTGTGTTAGTGTCTGACTGTGTGTGCTGTTTGTAAAAACAAAAAAAAAAAGGTTCAATAAAAATATTGTGGGAAAAAAAATTGCTCTGATCTGCGTGAAAATCATGGACTGTTGAGACATCATGGATGTACCTGCTTCAGCTGCACTGAGTCTGAGATGTTGTCATAGCAAAAAATGATCAGCTGACACAACTTGATCGCCAGGTTAATAACTATTAGCCACAAAATGTATATTCAAAAGTAAACAGTACTGAGTTCGGTATAATAAGATGTATTTGACAGTTATGATGCATTTTAGGCCAAAACAAACTTGATCTAGGACTAAAAGCAATTAAAATAATGCAGTCACAAGGTACATGGAAAATGCTTGATTTACTAGATACATATACTGTAGAAATATACAGTATATTCTCTGCATCAACAATGTACTATACATGCATTCATGTAGTATTGCACTGACAAACCTCTGAAGTTTTTGCAGATGTCTCTTTTTTATATGTGAAGGTTACCACCATGTGACATAAATTTCTTAAAAATGAGCCATTATTTTCAAGGTCACCCATTAATGGTTTGTACTATTGACTCTTTTCCAACCAGTGTATTAACAGACAAAAATAGAAATCATGATGCAAACACATAAGTCACTAAATTGTTTATTACAATCAGCAGCAAATTCCAGATTATTCAGAATGTGCAAAACTCAAACTGTAAGACTGGGTCACTCAGCAGCTGGGATGTGCAGCTCACACTGGTCTCAGATCAGTAGATCTTAGGCCTGCATCTCTGTAAATAGTGACGCAAGGTCCAGTTTGGGGTGGATCGATCGTTTACCTCTTGCCTAGACAAAAGACAGAAATGGGTGGTGGTTAAATAAAGGAAGTTTAAAACATATTTGGGAAATACACTTGTTGCTAAAAGCCAGTGGTGGAATGTGAATGAATGAATCTTTATTTCGGATAGATTAAAAGAAAATAGAATAATATAACAAAGTGGAAAAAAAATCTAATAAGGTCGAATTAAACAATAACTCCTCTGATGACACAGTTCAACATAGGTTATCTGAAATGGGTGATGGCTGAAGCTGCAGCTTATATTGCCCACCCATATTCCATCCAAGAATTCAAAAGAAAAGCAAAACAGCAGCGATTCCAATTCCAATGTGACAATAAAGTACTTCGTTGTTGTATTTAACCACAATTTTCATTTAGCTGCACTGATGTAAAGTCGATTTTACAAGGGCTGGGTTACATTTAAAATCATCTGCTTTTACTGTGGCCTCAGCAATCAGAATGAATTAATACATTCACTTGAATGGAATATAGTACTTTAACTGAAGGTGTGCATCACAGAGTATGGAGTCGCTCAGTCAAAATATGGAGTTTTTATCAATAAAAGTTTGTCTGGAATGTAAAAGTGTCTCTTCTTGCCCTGGCTTCAAGTGTGGGCAGTGTTTTGTACTTTTATTGCTAAAATATAAAAGGATGCACTACAATGGGTCTCAAATATTTGTAATGTGTCCTGTTACTGCATGAGTTTATTGATGATACAGTATAAACTACACATATAAACTAAATTATATTGATGACTGAACAACTGCCATTCCCCAAAAGATACAGTTATGAACATAACTCACAAAGGATCACACAAGTGATCTGACAAAAAAATAAATACATTAACAAGTGGTTTACTTTACAGTTGATGCACCATATTCACACAATCAAATAAATCTCAGTTCAGTCCCTTTTATATTAAGTGGAAATTGTGCTACTTTGGTTCTGACACTTTTACCTATAAAAGCAAAGGATTTCAGTACTTTCCACAGTGGCGACGTCTGTTGTTGAGCGGCTGATTCCCTCCTCCCTAGACGAATGATAGAAATGGATGGTAGTTAGTTTCAAGCAAGTTCAACACTTATACAGGCATATCTCAAAAATTAGAATATCATGAAAAAGTTCAATATTTTTGTCACTCATTTCAGAAAGTGAAACCCATATATAGATTCATTACAGGGACAGTGATATATTGAAAGTGTTTATTTTAATATTGATGATTATGGCTACAGCCCATATTAACCAACACCTCAGCGGCCAACATTTCTATTTAAAAAATATTTTTTAAAGTTTATGTAATATTCTAATTTTTTGCCAAATTGAATTTGGGGTTTTCAGGGGCTGGAATGTGAATTAATGAATGAATCTTTATTTCGGATTGATTAAAGGTAAAGATTAAAAGAAAATAGAATAATATAACAAAGGGGAAAAAATCTAACAAGGTCAAATTAAACAATAACTCATCTGATTATACAGTTCAACATAGGTTATCTGAAATGGGTGATGGCTGAAGCTGCAGCTTATATTGCCCACCATATTCCATCCAAGAATTCAAAAGAAAAACAAAAAAGTGCGGCGGATGCTAAAAAATAATAAGCAACGATGCTGTAGGTTTTAAGGAGAGTTTAATTACATCATCCAGCCATCCCGGGCTCTGCTCCCGGCGCCGTGCATGTGTGCCGGGAGCAAGCCCAGCGGCTCTCAGAGAAGGAGGACACAATGTCTGTGTCTAGCAGCAGCGGTTGCAGAAGTGGAATTGAGAGGGTGTGTTACAGAACCTGTGCAGTATTTATACCAAACTCAAACAATACATCAAAGCAGATTCACAGCAGTTGGTCTGATCAAAGGGACTGCAGAACAGGCATGAGACATTTGCATTTGTAAGACCTACATAACAATAGGCAGATGCAGCCTCTGCTCCGGCTTGCAGGACAAAGAGGTTACAAGGCACATCTACATATTGATCTTAGCCTCTAGGTCACAGTAAGGACAGGACGCATGAACACTATAAATGAATGGCACATTACATCACAATACATGCATGGCACATTTCATCACAATACATGCATGGCACATTTCATCACAACACATGCATGGCACATTTCATCTCAGTAGTGCAGCGGGAAAAACCCAGGAGTGCGAGCTGATTGTCTCTGTGTTCTGTCTCTGTGTTGTGGGGGGTTGAATCAACCCGCTACACTGCTCCCCCCCAGAGGGCACGGTAGGGGACCGTGGCCTCGATGTTGCAGTTTGGGCAGCGAGCAGGGAAAAGCTCTGTGCAGGAGGAGGGGGAGGGGGGGTAGCAAATGCTGACCGGGCGCGGGAAAACCGTTCGAGTCGCGCCAAAAGTGTTTGCTGCTCTGCGATGTCCCGTCTGAACATGCGGAGGTCAGAAGAAGAAAAATTGTCTCTGACTCCTCCCGTGGCCATGAAGAAAAGCAGGAGCGGCTGTAAGAAAAAAAAAAAAAAAAAGAAAAGAAACAAAAGCAGAGGGACTGGCGTGTTGGCTTTAGGTGCAGGAGCAACCCCAAAGCCCCCCGAGAACAGCTGACGGCTGAATTCCCCTTGTGTGCCGTGGCTAAGACCATAAAATCCAGTGAACAAGCTGCGGGCCTCAGGTGTACAAGCAAGCCTGAAGGGCCAGTGTGCAGCAGAAGGAAGGCGGTCAGTGAAGCCATTATTGCCCGGTGCGTGGTGTGCCGTCCTCGTAACTCCCCGGTGCACGCGCGGGGGTTCCGTGCTTGGGTGGGCCGCTGGAGTGGCGAGTCAGGGTGCAGAATCTTGGTGAAGATCGGCGCAGACGGCGCCGATAAAATCCAGGTTGAGCTGTGGCTGCAGATTGGCCATGGTGCATTGGAGCGGTGAGAGGAAATAGACGATCTTTTGTCACTCGCTTGGTCATGGTGCGTTCAGGTCCACGTGTGCTCCGTCGTCCATGGGAGTCGCCGTCGCGGAGAAAGGACGAGGTACATGCGCTCTCGATGTGGAGGAGCTGCGAGCGCGGCTGGTCCAGCGTGGATGTGCCGATCTAGGCGTGCAGATCTCACCATGAAGTTTGCTGCGGCTTTCCCGGTCGTGGGTGGTCTCCGGAGAGTTTCACCTGGAAACTCTGCGTCGAAGTCTCCCTGAAGCAGAAGGGAGGGCAGATCAGTCAGGCTGCCGCGTTCGCTTGTCGTCGGAGAATCCCCGCCGGGTGCTGCATTCGCCAGCAGCATGTTCGTTTCAGCGTTGGGTCACCAGTGCGGCGGATGCAAATAATAATAAGCAGCGATGCTGTAGGTTTTAAGGAGAGTTTAATTATATCATCCAGCCGTCCCGGGCTCCGCTCCCGGCGCCGTGCATGCGCGCCGGGAGCAAGCCCAGCGGCTCTCAGAGAAGGAGGACACAATGTCTGTGTCTAGCAGCAGCGGTTGCAGAAGTGGAATTGAGAGGGTGTGTTACAGAACCTGTGCAGTATTTATACCAAACTCAAACAATACATCAAAGCAGATTCACAGCAGTTGGTCTGATCAAAGGGACTGCAGAACAGGCATGAGACATTTGCATTTGTAAGACCTACATAACAATAGGCAGATGCAGCCTCTGCTCCGGCTTGCAGGACAAAGAGGTAACAAGGCACATCTACATATTGATCTCAGCCTCTAGGTCACAGTAAGGACAGGACGCATGAACACTATAAATGAATGGCACATTGCATCACAATACATGAACGGCACATTACATCACAATACATGCATGGCACATTTCATCACAATACATGCATGGCACATTTCATCACAACACATGCATGGCACATTTCATCTCAGTAGTGCAGCGGGAAAAACCCAGGAGTGCGAGCTGACTGTCTCTGTGTTCTGTCTCTGTGTTGTGGGGGGTTGAATCAACCCGCTACAACAGGAGGGATTACAATTTGAATGTGACAATAAAGTACTTCGTTGTTGTATTTAACCACAATTTTCATGTAGCTGCGCTTCACTAGATTTTACAAGGGCTGGGTTACATTTAAAATCATTTGCTTTTACTGTGGCCTCAGCAATCAGAATGAATTAATACATTCACTTGAATGGAATATAGTATTTTAACTGATGGTGTGCATCACCGAGTATGGAGTCACTCAGTCAAAATATGAAGTTTTTATCAATAAAAGTTTGTCTTGTCTCTAAAAGTGTCTCTTCTTGCCCTGGCTTCATGTGTGGGCGGTGTTTTGGACTAGCATTGCTAAAATATAAAAGGAAGCACTACAGTGGGTCTCAAATATTTGTAATGTGTCCTGTTACTGCATGAGTTTATTGATGATAGACTATAAACTACACATATAAAGTAAATTATATTGACGACTGAACATCTCACATTCGCCAAAACATACAGTTATGAACATAACTCACAAAGGATCACACAAGTGATCTGACAAAAAAATAAATACATTAACAAGTGGTTTATTTTACAGTTGATGTGCCATATTCACACAATCAAATAAATCTCAGTTCAGTCCCTTTTATATTAAGTGGAAATTGTGCTTTTGACACTACCTATAAAAGCAAAGGATTTCAGTACTTTCCACAGTGGCGAGGTAGGTTGTGGGGCAGCTGATTTCGTCTTGCCTAGACAAACAACAGAAATGGATGTTGGTTAGTTTCAAGCAAGTTCAATACATATACAGGCTCATCTCAAAAATTAGAATACCATGAAAAAATTCAATATTTTTGTCACTCATTTCAGAAAGTGAAACCCATATATAGATTCATTACAGGAACAGTGATATATTGAAAGTGATTATTTTAATACTGATGATTACGGCTACAGCCCATATTAACCAACACCTCAACGGCCAACATTTATATTTAAAAACTATTTTTTAAAGTTAATTTTATGTAATATTACAATTTTTTGCAAAATAGAATTTGGGGTTTTCAGGGGCTGTTAAGACGTAATCTGCAAAATTAAAATAAATAAATGCTTCAAATATATCACTGGCTGTGTAATGAATCTATATAATATACGCATTTCTCTTTCTGAAATGAGTCAGTGGTGGGATGTGACAAAAATGCTTCGTTTCCCTGACAAGCACTGCAGGATCCACAGAATAGGTGTGTGGGTCTATTCTGACGCTTTAGAAAATTATATGAATGACTTTATAAATCACTGGTTTGAAAAAGCAATTTTAATATGACGAGATTTGGGCTCCTGTGGTCCATTTCACCAGTATCACAATATAAACAGGGAGGCTATAATCCCTGGCATGTGGAAACACATTCTAGCATTAAATTGCACACAATTTAATGCGCAGCACCAAAGTGCAATACAAAACACAAACCAGGACTTTAACCAGGATTAACATATTTCATCGTTTTGCTCTCACAAGCGAAGATTTAGGAGAAAACAAGCGCGATTCAGCAGTTGGTACTAGCTAGCGCTAGCTACTAGCAAAAAAAAAACGTTAGCTAAAAAACGTTAGCCAGCACTGAACAGCACTGTATGGCTCAAAAAAAGTGAGCTTACCACCAACAGGATAAATAAGCAAACAGATGCACATTATTACAAATCACTCACCATCGATGGTTCTCCTTCAGCTTGTCTATAGTCCGGTTGTATGCTGGCCAGCCATCGGGTCACTCTTCACTGTGTATCTGCCAACAAGCAGAGAAAACTACGCACCTCTTCGCTGGACCACGGTGTAGAGTTCCGCAAAACCTACAACGCTGTCTGTATTAATATCGTATTTACTCTGTGACCGAGTTAGTCCGTGATTGCAAATGGCGGTCGTAAAGATTTCAACGAAGACGGGCGCTTTTGTGACGTTATGCCCTGACCAATCAGTGGCTAGCAGTCGATTGACGTCACATCACACCTCGCTTTCGCCCGGTTATACCCTGCCTCTTAAACGGCACGAAAATAGTGTCGGTTAAAGCGTGCTGGGTATAGTGGAAATAGCGAGAAAGTGAAACGAGTGGTTCCAAGGTTGTCATAGCCAGGAGCGGCACTGGGGTTAAGCTCCCAGTGCTCATAAAATGCTCCTTATGGCATGCATCTCGAAAAGCCTCTGATGACTAAGTCCAACTCCTAGCCTGCCCGTGTGGTTTAGTCTCTAAGCCCGGCGGAACTGCTTTTACTAATAGGAGAAGGGGCGAGGGTGAATCTCTGGCGCCTTAAAACCAGATGCTTCGGGTAGATGGTGGCTCGTCAACCTGGGAAGGTAGCCCATCTAGGGGAAGGTAAACCCTGATTTCAAACCTCCGCTGCCTTGCGGCACACCCGGCCACGGGAAAGGCTTCGGGAGTCAACCCTGAGGAAAAATCCGGAGTCGGAGCCCCTAAGGCAGTTCTCTGTTGTGCTCAACATTGTTTTGGCAGCTCCTGCGACGGCGCTGGTGCCAAACTATAGCAGCCCTGCTGTTCCTTTGGATTCATCAGTGACGTGGAGAGGGGGGACATGCTGCATGGGTAACATCTTGTCCTCCATATCTTCCTGCCCAGGCTTGAATCCTACCAACGCTGGAAGGTAGAACACCGGTGCGCATCGGCCTGTTCAGCCACAGGCGGTGCTGTTCCAGCAGAGTAGACGTTTAGGATTCTCTTCCATGGTCATCATAGACCGACGGAGGCCGACGATGAAACGAATAGAACTAAGTAAGGCCAAGGCGATACTAATGGAAATGGCCCATTAGTGTACCTGAGCAGTCTTGTTTCCTGTATGTTCATTTTGTGTTAATAAATGTGTGTTTGGTGTAACCCAGCATTTAAATCCATTCGTCCTTTTTCTCCTCCTCCGTGCACTTTTCCATAGCGCACAGGGAGCTCATGACAGTTACGTCTACTGTGACATACATATTGTAGTGAACATCAGAATCAGAATCAGAATCAGAATCAGGTTTATTGCCATTGTTCATGTAGTACACAAACTAGGAATTTGTCTCGGTACAATGCTGCAACATTAAACATGATAAGATAAGAGAAATAAACTATACATGTAATAAAGTGTAGGATAAGATTAAGTGATACTGGTCAACAGTTAAAATATATATTAGCCAGCAGCAGATACTGTGGAGAACTATATAGTGCAGTCGGTAATGCAGGAAGAAAACAGTGATGATTGACATGAGTCTGGTTGAGCTGCTGTACATGGTGCACGAGAGTCACTTAGTGTTCAGCAGTCTAATGGCAGAGGGGAAGAAGCTGTTCATGTGACATGTGAACATGTCATGTGAACATGACCATCAAGGCAGGAAAAATAAAATTTCTTTTTGAAATTTTGAATTTTACGGGGTTATATTGTATTGTCAATAATAAAAGGTTGAACTTGAAGTATGCAAAAAGATTCAACATGTACATAGGTTAAGAATGTAATTCAATTTTCAATTTTATTGTAACTATGTAATTAATTACAAAATACAATACAAATACACAAAATAAACACTGAAAAAGTGCAAAAATCATACAAAGACAAAGTACATTTTATTAGTACATATTTGTGAGTAAGTCAGTTCTAACTAATTAAGTGGTAAACGCTGTATAAATTCTTAGTCTAAAACATGCCGCATTTATACCTATGCTACATAAATAAAATTAAAAAAAATTGAATTCTATGGCAAAAATGATAGGAAATAAAAGAGAATACAGATCTGAGAGCTCTTAGGCATAATATTTTTTGAGTAAATTTTTGTAATTAATTCTATCTTTGTTTTGATTACGGTACTTCAACAATGCGTTCAATCTCCGACACCACGAGTCCTGAATACAGTAATCGATGGGCCAAGTTGGGTGTAAATCATGTCCCGACTCGACCAGGCCAAGTTGGCAGTTGGCCAAGTTGTACGGATACCGGGGGATTCATGCTGAGGGAGCGGGAGGACCCCTGGCATGTGGAAACAGATTCTGGAAAGAAAATACACACACAACTTTAATGCACAGCATGAATGCACAGCACAAAAGTGCAACACTTACACAAAATTTTTTAACCAGGATTAGCATATTTTGTCATTTTGCTGTCACAAGCAAATAATTCAGACAGAGCAAGCGCAAATCAACAGAGTTGGCTAGCTAGCCAGCTACTAGCTAGCTAGTGCTGCTAGCACTCCTGGCTAACACTCGTGAACCAGGAGAGAACGGCGTTGTTTTTGCTCAAAAAAGTGAGCGTGGCACCAATAGACTGGATAGAGCAAAAAGATGCATAATATCACAAAACACTCATCATCCATGGTTTGTAACAATAACGTGGCTGGGTCAACTCCTAGCTCCCTCCCATTACTGGCCGGCCAACGACCGTAAATGGCGTCCATTTGGTCAAACCACTTCCACTGCTTTCTCTCTGCCCCACTTCGACCATTGTGGTCCTTGATGGCCCGGTAATCGCAGTTCAATTTCTTCAGCTTCTCCCTACATTGTTTTACTGTCCAGTTGTATCCGTGGGCAGACAACTGCTCCCCGACTTATGGAAAATCTTCTCATTGTGGTGCACTCCATCTAACTCTTTCTGGATTCTATCATCGGCCACTATGCACAGAAAAGTCTGCACCTCCTCGTTGGACCACGGTGTAGATTTCTGTGAAGGTGAAGCCATCTCTTCCGTTTATAGTGATTACTCGCTGAAGAGTTTTTGCAAATGGTGGTTGTACATTCAGCAGAAAAACGGCGCTCTCATGATGCTACGCCTGGACCAATCAATGGCCCGCAGTCTCTTGACATCACATTTTCAGGTCGGACCGGAACGCTTCTAACCAGTCTGGAATAGGTCCGATTTTTCGGGACCAAAACCATTGCAGTTCCTAATGGAACAGCCTGCAAAGCGTGCTGAACCGAACTGAACAGGGCCAAACAGGTACTAGTGGAAAAGGGGCTTTAGTGTCCACTCAAATCCCAAAAGCTACTTAAATAGCATGGGGAAAATAAACATTAACATTAACACATGTAAGACTCCGAAATAATGAGTTGCCCCACTAGTGTGCAGACGCATGTAAAGAGGAGAAGAAAAAGCCCACTCACTGTGGACAGCGAGTCACCAAGGCAGACAATGGCAATTAACTAAAATACATAATGACCAGGTGATTATCACAAAGCTGAGGAGAAAAAAAAACATGCCACAGCTGGACAGCTGGAGATGAGACACTGAGGTGGAGTTGAAACAGCAGGGGATCAACTGGAGTGGAGTAGAGAGAGCAGTCCAGAACCGAGTGCGATAGCAAGGGGTCATCAATGGCCTATGTGTTATGTCTGGATGAAGAGACCAGCAGACACGTTCTCTGTGTTGAAGGTTAGCTTTATTGAACTGCAGAATGCAGCTGCACGTATTCTTATGAGAACAGGGAGAAGAGATCACATTACTCCAATTTTAGCTTCTTTACATTGGCTCCCATTAAAATATAGAATTGAATTCAAGATATTGCTCTTAACCTATAAAGCTTGAAGGCGAGAAGTACCATTTTTATATGGTCTTTGATATGACACAGCCGGGACTTCAACCCCCAAACTCCCAGTTGTGGGTCAGATGCTCTATCAACTAGGCCATCACTCAGGTAGTGGCCTAGTGACCATGACCATGAATTACCTAAGGTTCAGTGCACCAAAACCATTATATGAACCTGGGCAACCAGGTAGACTGCCGGTAAGACTTTATGTGGTTGAGTGGATTATTCTGCCCCTTTTATCAACCATGCACTGTTTAAACATTTTCAACAGAGTCATTTAACAGTTTAACCTCAGAGGGCCTCTGGCAAGCCCGTGATGGGCGTTGCCCTGGAGGTGTTGGCTGCGGTGGACCTGGGTGCCATCTTGCTTGAATCGCTCTCCCATTAGCAAAGTCCCACTCTGGGTCCCACACTAGCTGGGTCGGTTCAAGCGTCACGTCTTGATCCGGGGCAGCTGCTGCTCTTACCTTCCACAGATGGCTGGCATGCCATCTCGACCCATTGGCCATCTTGAAGGTGGCTGGCCTCAACTGCATGGTACTCTGCATCAGTAGTGACAGGAGCATCTGCACGTCATCTGGGTGTTTGGATCGGCGGACCCGAATCCAATCGAGTACCATGAGCACTGACCTGGTGGGCTTCATGCGGCGCTGCTGCTGCTCTCTCTTCCCTGATACTGGTTGCAGTTGTGGTGGCATGACGTTCTCACTGGAGGCAGGATGCGTTCCGGGTTAGCCACGGACTCTATCTTCTGCAGCTGAACAGCGGCTCAATGAGGCTTATGCAGGGCGAGGATCTGAGTTGAGTCCGGATTCTGCTCTCTGTGTGGTGTGAAGCTTGGAGTGGCTGTACCCACATCTGGGTGAAACGTGCTCCGGCCATCAGCAGTCAAACAAAGTCTTTGGTGGTCTATGATGGTGAAACCCAATTCGTAAAAGAGGTCACACCCCAGGATGTTGCCGCTATGCATCGCTACCTGGAAGCTGAGCGCTGGGAGGACTTTGGACCCATAGCGAACCGTTAACGTGATGGTTCCTACAAGGCTGATTTTGGTGTGCCCGTATCCGTAGAGCTCCACCATGTTCAGCTTGAATGGATGCCAAGGGAAGAACCTCTTCACTGTGACCCAGTTCATCAGCGACCTTGTAGCAGCAGTGTCGAATAGTAACGGCAGGCTGATACTGTCAAGCTTCACTGTGCACCACTTGTACACTGAATTGCTAAAGTCCATTGAATGAATGGTTGTTGGAAAAGGCAGTCCAATTGAGCTGGGTGGTGAGCTCGCCATTGACCATGTTGAATGGCACACTTTGGCAAAATGGTTAAGCTTACCACAGCACTGGCATCTCTTCCCCCTGGCTGGGAAGGAGCACACGCGCATTCAGTGCGCAGGAAAACCACAGTTACCACACGTTCGGCATTCCATGATGTCCTGTTGTTCCGTGGTGTTCACCTCAGCATCCTCCAAAAAGGTTGTGGTGTTAACAGGCTCTACTGCCAGGGTGACTGCATGAGCTAGCGGGGTTTGTTGTTGCGAAGCTCCTAGCTGCAATGTTAGCTGGGCGGTGGCCTCCAGCTGAAACGTCAACTCCACTACCTTCGCCAGCAGCAGGTCGTCTGGCCCCATTTGCAGCTTCTCCTACAGTCGCGGGTTGGTGGTGTGCTCCCCTAGCTGGTCCTGCACCATCTCATCTTCTAGCTGTGCAAACCTGCATGTACTCGCCAGACAGCAGACGTCGGCGACAAATTGCTGAGTCGTCTCTCTATGCTCCCTGTCGGCATTGGTAAAGCCTAATCCTTCGTGCCAACACACTCTCGGGCATTGCGAAATCTCCGGCTAATAAGGCAACACATTCGCTGTAGGGCTCCACGGGGCCCAGTGTTCTGAACACACGTTGTCCCTTGCTGCCAAGGCTATGTATCAGCATGGCGCACAGCCAAAGCTAAGTCCATAGCGGACACATACGTCTCAAAGGACTCAAACCAGCGAGGCCACGGAATGGGCGGCTCACCTGGGGTAGCGACCAACGGCAGCAGGGGTGCCAGACATGCTTCCATCTTCAGGAAAATGTCAAATTCTCATCCAGAAGACTGTTTACCTCGTCGCCAATGTTATGTCTGGATGAAGAGACCAGCAGACACGTTCTCTGTGTTGAGGGTTAGCTTTATTGAACTGCTAACAACACATGGAACACATTGGTTGCACGGTGGTGCAGTGGTTTAGCACTGTGGCAGCACAGTTTTACCCTCGGCCGGGGGACCGCGGGGATCATGAGATCGTGGGTTCGATCCCAGCCCCCGACCAACAGTGAGCTGTGTGGAGTTTGCATGTTCTCCCCGTGTTGCGCGGGTTTACTCCGGGATTTCTCCGGTTTCCTCCCGCACACCAAAAACATGTAGGTTTAGGGCGCTCGCGCACGCAGCGACCAGCAGCCGGTGGCTTGTCACCAGACTGCAAACCAAGTCTACCTACGGGTACAAATAAGTAACAAAAAAAAAAAAAAAAAAAATGGAACCAGCTAACAACAAGCTAATGGGAGTGAGGTACAGGCAGGTGCAGGTGGAAGATGTAGTGCCAAAGAGAGTGTCTGCCACCATTAGCCCCTTAATATAGTCATGGCGTGATGACGTCACGACATGCGTGTGTCACCATGTCCATGACGTGCATGGTGGTATTCCAATATGCCACACTATGCTCCATGGTGAGCTATGGGCCGAAGTAAATAAGTACTCGACAGTTTAGCTACGACCTGGGAACAACAAGGAAGCAAACACAACAAGCACAGTAATCCTCAGGGACACAAGGCACCTGCACCTAAGTGATGGATTGAAAAAAGTGGAGTATGGAATAAATACGTCTTACCTGCAAGTCTCGGATGAGGTGAGTGAGGCGAAGAGGAAGAGGCGGGTTCACCAGGGGGCTTTTATAGACGGTGAGCCAGGCCTCCTAAAGGTCAGTCACATGACTTTGTTGATATACAGTAGGGATCACCAACTGGTGGACTCTGGTCCAGATCTGGACCCTGAGAGTCCTCTGTCTGGACCCCGAAGCCTTTTGATACAATATGGGAATAAGGGAGAATGTTTTATTTTGGTGGGGGAAAAAAGCAGAACTGAACTGCTACATCAGCGACCGCTGTACAGATTATGGCATGATAGTGATGGGATCTACAGTTCACTAAAATGTACTGAATCACTTCAGTTCGTTCACTAAAAAATTCATTCTAAAGATTCGTACACTGAATCATTCACTGCTGTACTGGAGCTTTAATTGCCTGCCACTCACTGAACTGAAAAACGCTGCTCAACTGAGCAGGTGGGGCTCACTCCTTCACTGCTCTTCAGTACGCTCACTAGTGGTGTGTGATACTGCAAGATTTGGTATCGATCCAATACCAAGTAAATACTGGGCCAATATCAGTAATACCAATACGATACCGATACTTTTTAATAATTAAGGTGGATGCATCATCAAATTACTAAATCTGAATGAACTTTCATGACCTTTAAGTGTTTTGTGTTTTTTTTCCTTTGGATTATTGATTAGTTAAAACCCAGGACAGAATTTGGGCAAAGTTTTTTGGTAAAGATAATACAAAGATAAAAAGATAACAGATAATAGATAAAATAGAACATACATTATCACAATATTGTTATCATAATAAAACTTTTTGTTCAGAAACAATAGAACAGTAATATAGCAGTTTTTCCCCATACATTAAAATGTCTGGATTTTTTTTGCTTAAATAAGATAAGATGAGATAATAAACGCACGACACAAAATTATTACTCAAGAACAGTTTAAAACAAATTCTTTTTTGAGGTACAGTGTTCAGAAACTAGTACTATAATGCAGAAGTTAAATAAAATGTCTCCCTTCATTTGAAAATATAGCCACACGGCACTCCTCTTCCTCTCTGCCATTCTTCGGCTCCATCTCTGTGCTACTTGTGTGCGAGCGGCAGCTGATGGCTGCTGCTGGCTAGCTTGTTTACCTGGTGCTGCTGAGTCACATGATGGTACGGCATAAAAACACAAGAGGGAGGAGCAGGAAATAAAGAGTAGGTGTAATGCACCTAAATGCTGGTTGCCAACCACAAGAAAAAGGAGAAGAGGAGCAAAGCGTGCCTGTGCCGTGCTGTGACAGGAGCAGCACTCACA
This sequence comes from Pholidichthys leucotaenia, assembly GCA_020510985.1. Lineage (NCBI taxonomy): Eukaryota > Metazoa > Chordata > Actinopteri > Cichliformes > Pholidichthyidae > Pholidichthys > Pholidichthys leucotaenia. Next base: position 382,178,490 of record CM035836.1, on the reverse strand, counting down.
GAAATAGAACATAGATCTCATTACACTGGTATTGATCAATGTCAATACCAACATTGGTATCGATATTATTGATATTTGGATTGACCCGCCCACCACTAACGCTCTGAACTGATAAGAACATGAGAGAGGCAACTGCTGTATGAAACAGTAGCAGGTGTGTTGGTCTCTGCTTCTCAGTACACATTCATGTACTGACAACGTGAGGGAGGCTGCTGTACAAATCAAGAGCTGGGCAAGTCGGCTTGGATCCGTGCTGTGCATTTAAACATGGTAAACAGATGTAACGTATTATTATTATTATGCTGGATTATTTTTAAGAGTATATTTAACCCTTTTATTTTACTACTTGGGGGTTTTATGCATTTTATTGGTTTTAACTGAGTTTGCTGTTTTTCTTTTGTTTTTTTGTTTTTTACCAGCTATTTGTTGCATGTTATTATTATTACATGTTTTGTTGTGGTGTTTTAGTGTTTTTTAAAGGATAACTTACAAAACAGCAATTGTAAGCTCCACTCCTGTAGCCTGACAGTGATTGGAAATAAACCTTGTTGAAGCGCTACTGCCTCCTGTTCTTTACTGAGGTGCATCACCCAAACGAGGAGTTCTGTTGTTTAGGGAGATATTGCCCCAGTTACACAGACACTTTTTATGAGTCTGGAATTGTAGAGGTTTGCTTGACAATTGTTAGCTATGACTGCAGGTTTTATTATGATTTTTTGAAGTCTTTTTAACTGATCTGGATCATGTTCTTTGACTTGCTAAGTCCAATTCCAGCAGCAGCTGTCTCAATCAGAGCTCACATACAGTATGCCGTTACCTCGCATTTAAGTTTCCTCATTGTCCCCCTTATCGTCATATCACAAATTTTACCATGGAGTAAGTGTAAACAGGGAATAAGGTGAGATCAGAGTGCATACTTTTTTAAGTTTAAATGATGGCTGAAAGAAAACCACTCAGCATTTTTTTTCCACTCCAGCACTCCCTATTCATTGTCTATGTGGAAAGCTTTGTGGTGGATGCTGGGCAGGTCGCGCACAATTTTTTTCAGCTGTTGAACTGAATCAACTAAAAACTTTTAAACGAGCAGATGTGTGTGTCATATAAAAACAGATTCAACAACTAAATGATACACTACCGTTCAAAAGTTTGGGGTCACCCAGACAATTATTTTGTGTTTTCCATGAAAAGTTACACTTATTTACCACCATGAGTTGTAAAATGAATAGAAAATATAGTCAAGGCATTGACAAGGTTAGAAATAATGATTTGTATTTGAAATAATAATTTTTTCCAGATACTCAACCTGCTCAAAGGAAGGTCAGTTTTATACCTTCTCTAACCAGCTAAACTGTTTTCAGCTGTGCTAACATGATTGCACAAGGGTTTTCTAATCATCCATTAGCCTTCTGATGCAATGAGCAAACACATTGTACCATTAAAACACTGGAGTGATAGTTGCTGGAAATGGGCCTCTATACACCTATGTAGATATTGCACCAAAAACCAGACATTTGCAGCTAGAATAGTCATTTACCACATTAGCAATGTATATTAGATATTAGAGTGTATTTCTGATTGGTTTTAAGTTATCTTCATTGAAAAAAACAGTGCTTTTCTTTCAAAAATAAGGAAATTTTTAAGTGACCCCAAACTTTTGAACGGTAGTGTATATTTCTCGCTTCAAAATCACTTTTGCTGTTTCATTTCGTCATGTTGTGTCATGAACCGGGCCAGTTTCTCCTCCTGACTCGGTCCCATGACTGTCCTTTGTGTGTCCTATTTTATCATCTGTGTATGGTCTTGTTTGCCTTTGTCAGGTTATGTGTTATTTTGTATCATTTCCGTGTTGTGTTGTTTTGGGTTCTGGCTGACAGGCTGTCAGGCAGCACGTGGAAGTCAGCTCTTGGCATGGGCATTGCCTGTCAATCTGCCAGCCAGACCACACCCTCTCTTTCTCTCTTGACACTCAGCTGTTCCCTGTCCTGTGATTACTGCCCAGCTCCGGCGCTCAGGTGCTCCCAATCATTGGTTCATCTGTTTGTGTATTTAGCTAGCTCATGTTCTTTGTTTGATTGCTGGATTATTGTCTCTGTCTGCCACGTTATGTCGTGGTCTGCCCTTGTGTTTTTGCTCTGCCATGTTACGCCATGGTCTGCCCACAACACGTTACATCGTGTCAATGTAAGTTTTCCTCTTGATATTTTTGCACGTCTGCACAAGTCTTGGGACTTTATGTCAATAAATTTGTCTGTGGTGTAACCCTGCGTTTGAATTCATCTTTCCTCCTCCGTGCGCTGCGTAAGAGCGCACGGAGATTCACGACATGTTGAATCCATCCACTGTTTACTTCGCAGTTCCTGCAGGGCAGGAAGGAGGAGCCTTTCATGAATGACTCGTCCAATAAAAGCAGCTCCTTCCGGAGCTCCAGGTTTGTGAGGCTGTAATAGGCTGTAGAAGGCTAGGAGAGCTACCAGTCAATGATGTGTATGTGATTCGGAAGTGTGGGATGAAATGGCTGCTATTTCCTAAGTGATTTTTTTCAGTTACGATAAGTGATTCAGTACAGTTTGTTCACCCAAAAGAACTATTACACTAGAACAAATCGTTCATGATGGTTCCAACTCTATGGCACGGTGCTCTCCTGCTGCAGACTCCCCTCTTTGCTGTCCCACAAACACCACTCTATGCAGAGACTCTGCAGCTCCAACCACTCCAGAGAGTATGCAGCAGGCTGCATGAAACATGGTTCTCTGCACAGGGAATAATTATTGAACACATGAAGAAAAAGAGGCGCAAAAAGGCATAGAAAGTCAAGAAACGAGCTAAAATCCATCCAAATTTACAAAGCCATCCCATCCCCCATCAGTGCAAATTCATTTCAGCTGATTAAGTCCTGACTAACAGCCTTTAAAAAGGTCTGTGAATATCAGATTGTCACACCACAAAGAACTTATGATGGGTAGAAACAAAGAGCTCTCTCTAGCCCTTTGCAACTTTATTGTTGCAAAGCATAATGATGGCATTGGTTACACGTGCATTTCTAAACTGCTGAATGTTCCAGTGAGCACTGTTGGAACCATCTTTCGGAAGTGGAAAGAATATCATTTTACCATAAACCGGCCACAACCAGGAGCACCTTGCAAGATTTCTGACAGAGGAGTCAAAAGAATTATCAGAAGAGTTATCCAAGAGCCAAAGCCCACTCGTGGAGATCTCCAGAAAGACCTAGAGTTAGCAGGCACTGCTGTTTCAAAGAAAGCAATAAGTAATGCATTCAACCGACATGGGCTCTATGCCCATCATCTCGCAAGACTCCATTGCTGAAGAAAAAACATGTTGAAGCTTGTTTAAAGTTTGCTGTTGTCACGGTAGGTGGAAAACTGGACCCAAGCGCAATATTTAAAGTCGGCAGTGATTGATTTATTAAGAGCTGATCAGATGGGCACAGCTTAAAAAATACAAAAACAAACAGACTGACAACTCGGGAGCTGTAACAAAAAATTTACACAGATCAGGCAGGATCAGGCAAGGCAGACAAGAAGCGTATTGATCACACAGTATGATGAATGACATACATGACGAGACACAGATTGGGGCTTGACATAAATAGACACAGGAGTAATCAAGCACAATACTGAACAGGTGAGCACAATGAGTGACAAATGGAGACGGCATGCATTAAGCACAGACACAGAATGAGTGGGGCTACACAGATGATCATAGACAGAGGATGCACAAAACATGGATAGCCAGAAGGGAGACTAGAACATGGCACATAAAGATGATGATGATAATAATAATAATAATAATAATAATAATAATAATACTGATAGACTAAGAGGCTGACCCACAGAGAAATAAATATACTGTGGAGGAAAAAATAAGTTCAGGCGAGATGCGGCGAGCCGGAAGGTTGCAGAGTTTTATTTTCCTCCAACATGATGAGACGCACTTGTAGCGCTGTGCGCTACAGTGCTATGCTGTCTTGTGTTGTATGTGTTTCCAGCTCTTTTATACATTATACAAACAGAGAATGCATGACACATTAGCATATTGATATACATATCAGTCAATACATAGGATTAGTATGACCACTGGCGCCCGGACGTCTTCTCCTTAATCCGGGGATGTATAAACAATAGTCCATTGTTCTGGTTGTTCCCCCAGGGGTTCTCTGTCTGTATGTGAATGGTCCTCTGCTTCCCCCTGATTTACTGAGTGTGAGGACTGAATGTCCACGTAGATTGTGGTGAGTCACCACAGGGCTCCCCCCAGAACACTCAGCAGAGAGTGTGAACCCCCCGCCCCCCCGTCATTTGAGCTCCAGCTCTGGTAGAACTGTCCTGCTGTAAAGGAGTGCCGGAGGACACGTCAGTCCGTGGGGGGGATGGGGGAGGGGTGGAAAAAAACAGTGTGCTCCGCTCCGGGTTCCAGCACGTTGAACGGCCGTGGATCGTGGGCGCCGTGGCCGGTGTGCGTCGTGCGTAATGGAACCAGACAGTTATTGGCCGGCTTTAGGGAGTGAGGTGCAGGAAGAGCGCTGTGGAGGAGGAGGGGGAGGGGGGTGAGAGTAAGTGAGTGCCGGGCCGGGATGTCATGTGTCTGGGCCGCGCAAAAATTGCGTGTGGATCCGCGATGGTGAGGGACTTTCCCATTAAACTTGGCGGTGATCCACAGCAGCTGTGAAAAAAAAAAATGAAGTCTCTGACTCCTCTCGCGGCTCGATCCAGCGAGGATGTGGGGAAGGCGAGCGGCCAAATTCCCCGAGGATGCGTAGCGGCTGTGAAACAACTGCAGCTGTGCGAGGGACCTGGTAGTTTGGCTTTTAGGTGCGGAAGCAGCCCCAAAGCCATCGGGGACAGCAATCAGCTAAATTCTCCTTGTGCGCTGTGGCTGAGAAACCCATACAAAGTCCTGTGTGCGGGCTGCACGTCTGCTTCAGGTGCGTGAGCAGCCCTGAAGGTTCTGAGGGTGGCGATCGGCCGTTTTTCTCGGGCATGTGCAACGGCGGAGGACGATGTATCAGTCTGTGGAGCTGGTTTGTCTCTGTGCGTGGTGCGCGTTTGGCGCCATGCCCACATAACTGACAGTTGCGCTGTCCTCGTAATCCTGCGGTGTGCGTGCGGGCTTCTGTGCGCGGGAGGTCCGCTGTCGTGTGAGTCAGGATCAGGGAGCTTGGTGGAAATCAATGCAGTCGGTGTTGATGATTTCCCTGTTCAGGCTGCTTCCTTCGTTTCGCTCGTGTCGCAGTTCATGGTGCGTGTCGGTCCAAGCGCTGCCCGCTAAGGGGCGCGCGCTCCGGTGAGGATGAAGAGGTTACAGGCATTCTCTGGTCCTCTGCTGTCCAGAGCGCGGTGAGAGGGAGCAGACGGTCATTCTCTCTCTTCAAGTCACCAGTATGGAGGGATAAGATCAGGCGAGGGGCGCACCATGATGCGTGCTGGGGCTTCCCGTCCGGGTCATCTCTGGGGTGTTCACCTCATGTTCCATTCTTCATCAAGGGTCACCAGTGTGGAGGAAAAATAAGTTCAGGCGAGATGCGGCGAGCTGGAAGGTTGCAAAGTTTTATTTTCCTCCAACATCATGAGACGCACTAGTAGCGCTTGTCATAACCCGAGTGTCGGTTCTGGCCACACTCGGGTCTCATATCTTATTTTCCTGGCTTTGGCAGCAGAGGATTTCTTCCAGCTTCTCGGGCTTTTATTGTGAAGGCGCCCGGGGGAGCTCCCTGCTGTCAAAGTCAGCTGCTGCACTGCTGTCACGGCGAGCAGCTGCGCCGCATTGGGGTCATTAGCGGCCGGAGTTAAAAGCCGGTGCTGAATGTCCTCCAGTGCGGCAGTCTCTGTTATGTTCAGCTACGTTCTGTTGTGCTCCTGTTATGCTCCGTTATGTTCCTGTTTGCCTTGCTCATCGTTGTTAACGGACTTGGGAATATGTAACCCGCCTGTTAACGTTGTCGTCTCGTAAGGTACGTTTCCTTAAGACTTCACCCTCTCTATTGTCCGTCTGGCGCATCAGGTGCTCCCCAGCTCAGACGTCACCCAGCCATTGTATGTATCCTGTGTTTGTTCATCCCTCTCTGTAATAAAACATCACTGCAAACTCACTGGTGACTGTGGCGTCTTGTGATGGTCCGTGAGGGCCATCGTGACAGCGCTGTGCGCTACAGTGCTGTGCTGTCTTGTGCTGTGCTGTCTTGTGCTGTATGTGTTTCCAGCTCTTTTATACGTTACACAAATAGAGAGAATGCATGGCACATTAGCATATTGACATACATATCAGTCAATACATATGATTAGCATGACCACTGGCGCCCGGACGTCTTCTCCTTAATCCAGGGATGTATAAACAATAGTCCATTGTTCTGGTTGTCCCCCCAGGGGTTCTCTGTCTGTATGTGAATGGTCCTCTGCTTCCCCCTGACTTACTGAGTGTGAGGATTGAATGTCCATATAGATTGTGGTGGGCCACCACAATACGAAACAGAAAAATAATAATAATGGCAATCCAGGATAAAGATAATGCTCAGGTTGAAATACAGAAGATTCCAAAATGAAACTTAAAGTGAGGGCAAGGGCAGGCAGACTTCATATAACTGAAGAAAAGATGAATGGACAAATGTACAGAGACATCCTTGATAAGAATCTGTTGCCATCTGCCACGATGCAGAAGATGAAATGAGGGTGGACATTTCATTAAGACAATGATTCCAAACACACAGCCAAGGAAACTCAACTGGCTCCAGAGAAGGGAAATAAAGCTGCTAGAATGGCCCAGTCAGTCACCTGACCTGAATCCAATTGACAAGCTGTGGAAGGAACTCAAGACACCCATGGAACCTTTAAGAGTTGAAGACTCCTGAGCAATGCCTGCGCCTACTTTCTCCATACAGGAGGTGTCTGGAAGCTGTTATTACTAACAAAGGCTTTTCTACTAAATACTGAATGAATTTCACCAAGCGTGTTCAATACTTTTCCCCCTGTATCATTCCACTCTATTAAATAGAACTTGTTTTGTGAACACAGTTGCCTTGATTTCTTTGCATGTATGGATTACTTGGGTTGTTACTGATATCTGATGAAAATCTCAGGTCAGTGGCTCCATCAGAAATATGTTTAATGAGAAAAATGTTGAAGTGTTCAATACTTATTTTCCCCGCTGTATTTTGTGTCCTGGAATGATATTTTGTGTCCGTTTTGTGTGTGTGTGTGTGTGTGTGTGTGTGTGTGTGTGTGTGTGTGTGTGTGTGTGTGTGTTAGTTTGAAATATTTTTTTTTTCAAAATATTGTTTCGAGGTGGACTTTTTGTGAAATTTAGCTTTTTAGATATTAACCTTTTTTTTTTAAATGGAATACAATTTAGCTTGTGTTCTCCAGTAAAACATTTTTAGGATTCTAGTTGTAGATTTTACAATTTTAGACCTAGGTTCCGCCGGACCGGCGGCGCCACACGAGTAGGCTGCCTGTTGCAACAGCCTTTTTTTTTTTTTTTTATCTTCCTTCTTCTTTCTACACCTTTCACTCTGTATATATAGCACGGACGCACGGATCGCCCCGGGGGTCTCCCAGGTCGGCGGACGGAGCCACGGTTTGCAGCGGGAGACGTTACAGCGGGGAGGAGCTAGTGCTAGCTAGCACTTGGCCGCCGCCCGGTGCTAATGGGAAACTCGACATACCGGGAGCTGTAGCGAAAACGACGCGGGTGCCGGGCTGGAGTTTAGGCGGTGTGAAAGAAATATAAGACAGAATATAAAGAGCGATGGCAAGAACCAAGCAGACCGCCCGTAAAATCTACTGGAGGAAGAAGCCCCCCAGGAGACAGCTAGCCACCAGGGCTGCTCGGAGAGGCGCTCTGGCCACCGGCAGAGTGAAGAGGCCTCGCCGTCACAGGCCCGTGGCTCTGAGAGAGATCCGTCGCTACCAGAAATCCACGGAGCTGCTCATCCGTAAGCTGCCCGTCCAGCGCCTGGTGAGGGAGATCGCTCAGGACTTCAAGACCGTCCTGCGTTTCCTGAGCTTCGCCGTCATGGCTCTGCAGGAGACCAGCGAGGCCCACCTGGTGGTCTCTTCTTCGCTAAGGGGGTCACCATCATGCCCAAAGACTTCCAGCTGGCCCGCTGCATCCGCGGAGAGAGAGCTTAGACTTTCTGCTGCACATTCACCAGCCATAATGCTCTGCACTGTGTGTCTATATATATACATTTATAGTAATATGGACATATGTTTACTAGATGTTGTTTTTTCTTGCCTTCTGATTGTTGCTCTGAGTGTTGCTATCCCTATGCTGTTGCAATCCTGGAATTTCCCCATTGTGGGACTAATAAAGGCTTATCTTATCTTATCTTATCTTATTTATTTGGAGACAACAAACACTTAGTGTTCTCCTGTATAATAAAATTTTGTATTACATTTTGTCTGAAATTGAACAAAGAATGCAATTTATTTTTTTTTTTTTTGTTAAAAAATAATATAGAGCTAAAACCAGCTAAAACATGAGCTTAATAAAATAATGTGTGAAAGCAATACTGGCCTGTCTGGAGACAGTTGTGGTCTTCTGAAAGAATGACTATGAAAGGATGTGTCATGGTAGCGCCCAGGCTGGACAGAAAGCATGACTCAATCGCGAAACAAGCGTTTACATTCATTTATTACACCAAACATAAAGCAGCTTGGAAGCCGTAAATAACAATTGAACTTCAACCGGATTTAACAGAAAACAGAAGCAAGTGGATTCACGCCACGATGACTAGACTAATAATGCAGCACCCAGGTGAGGGGCTGCGTCCCTTAAATAACAGGTGGAGAAATGAACATAATTACAAACCTGTGTGTGCACTCAGCAAATTAACAAGACCAAATAGGCAATGCAGAAGGGAACTAAGAACATTGTCAAAATAAGGGCAAACCCAAAACAGAAGATCATGACAGGAATAACCACAATGATGACAACTCAGGATAATAATAAACACAAGAATAAATTAAAGGGTGAGCCTGGTCCTCCAACCAAACTCAAACCCTGACATGCCCCCCCCCCCCTTAAGGAGTGGAACCCAGACACACCAAGACAAATAACAAAAAAATTCATCCTCCTCCCTGGGAGGGTAATGGGGGCACAGGCAAGGCGGGCCGAAGCAAAGTCCTACCCCCCACAGAGACTACAAAAACAAAGGTACAGTTCATGGCCCAAACAAAGTCCAAGGCCCCGAACTTAATCAAAAAACAGATTGGGAGGTCTACCCAAGTCCGTGGGCCACTGGACTGACCAACCCAGCGAGTCAGGGGGCGTACCCAAGTCCATAGATCTCCAAACCAGACTGCAGGGCTGATCCGGAGGTCTACCATTGTCTTTTGGCCACCAAACCGGGGAACAGGATGGAACAAAGGGTGGAGGTCTCCTGACCTCTGGGACATCAGTTAAAGGTCTCCTGGCCCTGGGGACATCGGCTGGAGGTCTCCTGACCCCTGAAGCTATGGCTGGAGGTCTCCCGACCTCTGAAGCAATGGCTGGAGGTCTCCCGACCTCTGAAGCAATGGCTGGAGCGTGGTCTTTCTGCGACCCCATCCTTGGTACGACCACCTCAGACGATGGAGGGAAACAGGAGGTCAGTGAGGCAACACCACAGTCATTAACAACAGAGACTGGTGGGGAGGACTCAGCTGCTAGTGGGATGCACGCTTGGGTCCCACCATCAGGAGCAAGACAAGCCTTTTCAAAATTTGTGTTTGAACATAAATGAAAAGGTACTTGCCTTAACTCCTGGTCCCTTGCTGCTGGAGGGACCACCTCACGATCAGGAGCTGGGAGGCACCGTGGAGCAGGTACTGGGGCTGAGATGTGCGGTGAAGCAGGTACTTGGACTGAGAGGCTCCGTGGAACAGGTACTTGAGCTGCTAGACCATCCGACACCAACTGGGTTCAACCCAGCAGGGACACATGCTCCGGAATGAGTCACAGCTTATAGTCCAACATAAGCTCCTCCTGGGCTAGCACAGTCTATCAACACTCCTCCTGTTCCTCCTCGTCACCCTTACACAGGGGTTCTAAAGTTACTGCCCCAATTCGGCAAACCTCAGTGTTCTGTGGCGTCAATGTGGAGACAACTGCTGCTGGTGGGCCCTCCAGAACAGCAGACTCTTCCCAGAAGATCCGGTTTCCACCCAGTATTGGCAAACATACCGAATAAACACAAACAGAGGGGGGAGAAGCAGGTGATGATGGATAAATGGAGGAGGCAGCAAAGAAAATGGCAGATACGGGTGGTGAGAGTTCAGCAGCGGCAGATGACCACCACCAAGCCCTTCCCCCAGGAACCCGACAAAACTAATCACTGGTTAACTTTAGAAAATAACAGGGTACTTGCCTGAGTTCCCGCTCTGCTGCCGCTGAAGATCCAGATGACTCCCTCTGGGTGGCTCCAGAGAACATCTGGTTGGGAGCTGCGGGTGTTGAAGCAGAGCGATGAGAGGAGTGGCGCCTCCTTATATTGTCCTTCCACCCGGGGCCCCCAAATGCCAGCCTGCTGCCGAGGGACTTTGTCCGCTCTGCCGGAGAGGGAATTGATGGTTGAAAAGCTGGCTCCGGCAAGCAGGAGACTGCTGGCACCAAAGGAAGTGCAGGAAGCGCGAGTCTCTTCACCCAGGGGTGGGAGTACAAACTCGGTCTGGCGCTCATCAAGTTTGCTACTCCTTCCCAGCAATGCCCCGTTTCTTCTGGGGATGAGCTGCTCTGAGCAGCAGCAACCAGATCCTCCACCACGGCCACCACCTCTTGCTCCACTTCCTTCTCCTCCTGCCAAACTCGCTCGCTGAGTCCATGACTGGCTGCATCACTCTGCCATGGTAGCACCCTGGCTGGGCAGAAAGCAGGGCTCAATCGCGAAATGAGTGTTTACATCCATTTATTACACCAAACATAAAGCAGTTCGGAAACCGTAAATAATAATTGAACTTCAACCGGATTTAATGGAAAACAGAAGTGTGTGGTTTCACGCCACAACAACTAGACTAATGACACAGCGCCCAGGTGAGAGGCTGCATCCCTTAAATAACAGGTGGAGAAATGAACATAATTACAAACCTGTGTGTGCACTCAGCAAATTGACAAGACCAAATAGGCAATGCAGAAGGGAACTGAGAACACTGTCAAAATAAGGGCAAACCCAAAACAGAAGAACATGACAGGCATAACCATAATGATGACAACTCAGGATAATAATAAACACAACAATAACTTAAATGGTGAGCCTGGTTCTCCGACCAAACCCAGACCCTGACAGGATGACAGTTCTAAAGCTTGATGGAACAGTGGTTAGCACTGTGGCAGCACAGTAAGAAGGTCATGGAATCAATTCCACCCCTGACCATCGTGGGCTCGATCCCACCCCCTGACCATCAGTGACCCTTCTGTGTGGAATTTGCATGTTCTCCCCATGTCTGTGTGGGTTTACCCTGGGTACTCCGGTTTCCTCCCACATCCCAAAAACATTCAGGTTAGGTTAATTGGAGACTCTAAAATGGCCTAGGTGTGAATGTGTGTGTGAATGGTGAAGGGGTTGGTACCTCACTGTGGTTTCCTCATCCATTCAAATGGATGCCCTAAATTTCCCTCTGGGAATTAATAAAGTACATAAAATCAAAATCAAAAAAACACATTTTGAGATGAATTTGTCCATGTGTCAGATTTCTCTTCCATTTGTTTAAATAAAATATATTGGAAGTAAATTAATGGGTAATTGCAAATACTTTGCTTTAAAAGGGCCAAGTTGTCACACAGTTGGAGAAAAAAATTCTTAAATAGAAAAGAAAATGCATCAAGGTGCATTGAGAATGGTTTTAGAATCAAGTCAGAGATCTGAATCGTAATTGAATCATGAGGCGCCTAAAGATTCCCACACCTAGTTCGGACCTCGGCTGGGGAGGAGGACCAACTTATCGGACCTTTTGCAGTTTTAGTTGGTAACCCCTGATATATAGTCTCAAAGATAGGGGGATGATGGCATCATTCAAAGGTAAAGACCGTGGTGACAGTCTGAGTGAGGCTGAAATAGATCTGTGGATATGCTTACACCCTCAATTGTTATATATTGTAAAATCCTAAAAAATTATTTTAAATGGTATTTAGAATTGCATCATTGAGCCAAGTCAAACAACAATGCACTTCTGAGTCAGTGTAATTTTTTTAAGCAATAGATTTAAACACACTTTTAAAGGGTGCTATTCTGCAGTGCATTATTGGTTAAGGATAAAGAAAAGTAATAATTTATATCCCTGACCATAAACAGGCAAACAATAATTTTTTTTAATTATTATTTATTGATGTCCTGTTTCTACCAAACTAATGCTTTATTCGCTGAAAGGTTATCACAATTCTGGTGTAAAAAGTGCTATAAAGAACATAGATACCAAAAGAAATTTGAAGATGAAAAAACTACTAACATTTGTGAAAAGAAAGGGGTCAGGCAGATGTGCTCGATATGAATTTATGACTAACAGCGTAATACCAAACCGTTGTGTAATTCAGCCAAATACTGCCGTATTTACCTTTAAACAGCCACTTTCTGAAGACTGGAAAACATGAAAAATGTTATTTATATAACACCAATTCACAACAGTCATCTCATTTAAACGGATTCATATGGTATTAGGGCACACTACAAACTTGTTACTTTACTGTGAACTGACAATAGGGCGAAGGACAAACTCCCTTTTAAAAGGTAAAATGTGAGGTAGGGAGCAACCACTTGCTAAGACTAGAGGCAAAGTGAAGACGAAAACAAAAGGATGTAGAGAGAACAAACAATATGCCAAGCAAACACAACCCAGAGAGAGCAGGAAAAATTTCAATCAAAGCAAAAAAAGGAAAAAGAAGTGAGAGTTTAGAACAGGGGTCACCAAGTGGTGGACTTTGGTCCGGATGTGGACCTGAGAGTCCTCCGTCTGGACCCCGAAGCTTTTTGATACATTTTGGAAAATGAAAGGATACTGCTTTGTTTTGATGGAGAAAAGCGCAACTGAAGCAGCCGTCTGGACATTTTATGGCATGAAACCTTGGGTGCTCTCTGCAGAGCGGGGATGCAGCGGAAGTTAGAATCACCATTTGCTGCAGGCATTACATGAGGTGGACAGCCAGGATATCCACCATGGACAGACATGTGGCGTTCCCGGTTTGTGCCAGCAGAATGAAGTGCTGTTTTGATCTACAGTGCATCTGGAAAATATTCACAGGGCTTCACTTTTTCCATTTAGTTATGATACAGCCTTATTTCAAAATGGATTAAATTCATTTTTTCCCTCAAAATTCTATATGTAATACCCCATAATGACAAAATGAAAAAAGTGTTTTGGTTTTTTTTAGATTTTTGCAAATTTATTAAAAATAAAAAACTCTGAAATCACATGTACATAAGTATTCACAGCCTTTGCTCAATACTTTGTTGATGCACCTTTGGCAGCAATTACAGCCTCAAGTTTTTTTGAATATGATGCCACAAGCTTGGCACACTTATCTTTGGGCAGTTTCGCCCATTCTTCTTTGCAGCATCTCTCAAGCTCCATCAGGTTGGATGGGAAGTGTTGGTGCACAGCCATTTTCAGATCTCTCCAGAGATGTTCAATTGGATTCAAGTCTGGGCTCTGGCTGGGCCACTCAAGGACATTCACAGAGTTGTCCTGAAGCTACTCTTTTTATATCTTGGCTGTGTGCTTAGGGTTGTTGTCCTACTGAAAGATGAACCATCGCTCCAGTCTGAGGTCAAGAGCGCTCTGGAGCAGGTTTTCATCCAGGATGTCTCTGTACCTTGCTGCATTCATCTTTCCCTCTATCCTGAGTAGTCTCCCAGTTCCTGCCGCTGAAAAACATCCCAACAACCACTATGCTTCACTGTAGGATGGTATTGGCCATCCATGGTATTGGCTATTTTGGTTCCAAGGTTGTCATAGCCAGGAGCGGTACTGGGGTTAAGCTCCCAGTGCTCATAAAATGCTCCTTACGGCGTGCGTCTCGAAAAGCCTCTGACAACTACGTCCAACTCCTAGCCTGCCCGTGTGGTTTAGTCTCTAAGCCCGGCGGAACTGCTTTTACTAATAGGAGAAGGGGCGAGGGCGGATCTCTGGCGCCTTAAAACCAGATGCTTCGGGTAGATGGTGGCTCGTCAACCTGGGAAGGTAGCCCATCTAGGGGAAGGTAAACCCTGATTTCAAACCTCCGCTGCCTTGCGGCACACCCGGTCACGGGAAAGGCTTCGGGAGTTAACCCTGAGGAAAAATCCGGAGTCGGAGCCCCTAAGGCAGTTCTCTGTTGTGCTCAACATCGTTCTGGCAGCTCCTGCGACGGCGCTGGTGCCAAATTATAGCAGCCCTGCTGTTCCTTTGGATTCATCAGTGACGTGGAGAGGGGGGACATGCTGCATGGGTAACATTTTGTCCTCCATATCTTCCTGCCCAGGCTTGAATCCTACCAATGCCCAACGCTGGAAGGTAGAACACCGGTGCGCATCGGCCTGTTCAGCCACAGGCGGTGCTGTTCCAGCAGAGTAGACGTTTAGGATTCTCTTCTACGGTCATCATAGACCGACGGAGGCCGACAAGGTATTGGCCTGGTGATGAGCGGTGCCTGGCTTCCTCCAAACATGATGCCTGGCATTCAGAATCAGAATCAAAATCAGATTTATTGCCATTGTTCATGTAGTACACAAACTAGGAATTTGTCTCGGTGCAATGCTGCAACATTAAACATGATAAAATAAAAGAAATAAACTATACATGCAATAAGTGTAGAATAAGAGTGAGTAATACTTGTCAGCAGTTTAAATATATTAGCGAGCAGCAGATAATGTGGAGAACCTTATAGTGCAGTCGGTAATGCAGGAAGAAAACAGTGATGATTGACATGAGTGTGGTTGAGCTGCTGTACATAGTGCACGAGAGTCAATAAGTCACTTAGTGTTCAGCAGTCTGATGGCAGAGGGGAAGAAGCTGTTCATGTGACGGGAGGTTTTAGTCTGGATGGACCGAAGTCTTCTACCTGAGGGGAGAGGGGCAAACAGTACGTGACCAGGGTGTGAGGGATCGGCTATGATCCGGCCAGCACGCCTCCGGGTCCTGGAGATGTACAGATCCTGGAGAGATGGGAGCTTGCAGCCGATCACCTTCTCAGCAGTGCGCACGACGCGCTGCAGCCTTAGTCTGTCCCTGGCAGTGGCTCCTGCGTACCACACGGTTATGGAGGTGGTGAGGATGGACTCGATGATGGCTGTGTAGAACTGCACTAACATCTTGGTGGGTAGCTTGAGCTTCCTCAGCTGCCGCAGGAAGAACATCCTCTGCTGGGCCTTTTTGATGAGGGAGCTGATGGTCGGCTCCCACTTGAGGTCCCTGGTGATGGTGGTGCCTAGGAAGCGAAAGGAATCAGCAGTGGTGATGGGAGAGCCTGTGAGGGTGAGGGGGGGCAGAGGGGTTGTGACTTTCCTGAAGTCCACAATCATCTCCACTGTCTTCAGAGCGTTCAGCTGCAGGTTGTTGTTGTTGCACCAGGACGCCAGCTGGGCCACCTCTCTCCTGTAGGCGGATTCGTCGCCGTTGGAGATGAGCCCGATGAGGGTGGTGTCGTCCGCAAACTTGATCAACTTGACAGACTGGTGGCTGGAGGTGCAGGAGTTGGTATAAAGGGAGAAGAGTAGGGGGGAAAGTACACAGCCCTGTGGTGATCCGGTGCTGATGCTAGCAGAGTCTGAGACAGTCTTTCCTAGCCGCACATGCTGCCTCCGGTCCGTCAGGAAGTCGGTGATCCACCTGCAGAGGGAGTCAGGCACGTTGAGCAGGGACAGCTTGTCCCGGAGCAGAGCGGGGCGGATGGTGTTGAATGCGGAGCTGAAGTCCACAAACAGGATCCTGGCATAGGTTCCCGGGGAGTCCAGGTGCTGCAGGATGGAGTGGAGGGCCAGGTTGACTGCGTCGTCTACAGACCTGTTGGCTCGGTAGGCAAACTGCAGTGGGTCCAGGAGGGGGGTGGTGATGGACTTGAGGTGGGGCAGGACCAGGCGCTCAAAGGACTTCATGACTACAGAGGTGAGCGCTACAGGTCTGTAGTCGTTAAGTCCAGTGATCCTTGGCTTCTTGGGGACAGGGATGATGGTGGAGGATTTGAGGCAGGACGGCACGTGGCATAGCTTAAGGGAGGTGTTAAAAATGTCTGTGAAGACAGGAGCCAGCTCTTTCGCTCAGTGTCTCAGGGTGGAGGGAGACACGCCGTCCGGACCGGGGGCCTTGCGCGGGTTCAGTCTGGAGAACTGTTTGAGCACGTCCTGCTCACTGATGACAAGGGCAGGGGGGGAGGAGGGGGGGCGCCTTTGATGAAGTAGGGATCGTGGAGGCTGTGGAGCTGGAGGGAGGGGGAGAGTTGGACACAGATGACGAGGTGTCAAAACGGGCATAGTGTTGGGACAGTCTTTGACAAAGGGCTTTGTCATCCTGACCTTTAGGAGCCTGAGGCCGATAATTGGTGATTTGCCTCAGTCCTCTCCACACAGAAGCCGAGTCATTAGCAGTGAACTGCTGCTGGAGTCTCTCAGAATACACAGATTTAGCTCTCCTCAGCTCTCTGTTAAACCGATATTTAACCTCCCTGTAGCAGCCCCTGTCTCCACTTTTCAGCGCTGCTTCCTTCTCCTTCCTGATCTGTCTGAGCTTAGCCGTGAACCAGGGCTTATCATTAGAGTACCTCACCCTGGTGCGCGATGGAAGAATGCTCGCCTCACAAAAGTGGATATATGAGTTCACAGTGTCCATGTACTCATCCAGATCATGCGTGGCTCCTTTAAACATGCCCCAGTCAGTTATTTCCATGCACGTTTCCAGCTTCTCCTCAGCTTCACTGGTCCATTTCTTCGTAGTGCTCACAACAGGTTTAGTGAGCTTTAATCTCTGTCTGTATGTGGGAATGAGGTGGACCATCACGTGATCAGATAGTCCGAGCGCAGCGCGGGGAACAGTGCGATATGCGTCTTTCACTGTGGTGTAACAGTGATCCAGCGTGTTTTTTCCTCTGGTGGGGCATTTAATAAACTGTTTGTAGCGGGGGAGATCGTGGCTCAGATTGCTCTGGTTAAAGTCGCCAACCACAATAACCAGAGAGTCTGTAAAAATCCGCTCCGTGTGTTGGATGTGATCCGCGAGCACGCGCTGAGCTTCGCGCGTGTCCGCGTCGGGAGGGACGTACACAGCGACAAGGATGAATGAGGCGAACTCCCGCGGGGAATAAAATGGCTTGCAGTTAATAAAAAGAAATTCCAGGGCGGGAGAACAGTGTTTGGAAATTACCGTTACATCAGAGCACCAGCTGCTGTTGATGTAGAAGCAGACTCCTCCTCCTGAGGATTTACCGGAGAGCTCTGTGTCTCGATCAGCACGAAACAGCTGAAATCCCTCGAGGCGCAGCGCGCTGTCCGGTGTATTTTCCCTGAGCCAGGTCTCGGTAAAACAGAGGGCAGCCGAGGAAGAGAGGTCGTTAAAACGCATCAGCAGTCTCAGTTCATCTACCTTGTTAGAGAGAGAATTGGTATTGGACAGAAATATGCCAGGCAAAGCCGTGCGCGTGCCTCTCCTGCGGAGCCGGACGAGAGCGCCCGCTCGTCTTCCTCTCTTTCGCCGTCTCACTTTTTGAGCCAAACAATGAACCAGATCGGCGGCAGGAGCTAAAAAAACTGGGAGTAGGTCCCTGGGAGTGAAAGTCCTGATATTTAGAAGCTCTTCTCGGGTATAAGAGCAGGCAGACACACAATTGACAAACAAAAGCAAACAAAGGGTGCAGCGAAGCACCATGGCGACCACTGTGGGCGCCATCTTGATACAGATTGATTCACACCAAAGAGTTCAATCTTTGTCTCATCAGACCAGAGAATTTTGTTTCTCGTGGTCTGAGAGTTCTTCAGGTGCCTTTTGGCAAACTCCAGGTGGGCTGCCATGTGCCTTTTACTCAGGAGTGGCTTCAGTCTGGCCACTCTACCATACAGTCCTGATGGGTGGATTGCTGCAGAGATGGTTGTCCTTCTGGAAGGTTCTCCCCTCTCCACAGAGAAATGCTAGAGCTCTGACAGAGTCACCATCAGGTTCTTCGTCACCTCCCTGACTAAGGCCCTTCTCCCCCAATTGCTCAGTTTCGACGGCCGGCGAGCTCTAGGAAGAGTCCTAGTAGTTCCGAACTTCTTCCATTTACGGACGGAGACCTGTGCTCACTGGGACCTCCTGTCTCAGAGGTCTACAGACAATTCCTTTGACTTCAAGCTTGGTTCGTGCTCTAACATCTTTTTACCTTTTAAACTTAGTCCCTGCTTGTTTCAGAGTCAACAGTTTCTGAAACCTGACCTAAATTGCTTTCTATATGTGCTGTTTTTCTTTTAATAGCTTCTTGCCTGCCTCAGGGACTACAGATGGAAATTAGTGAGAACACTATAATCTGGTACAGAGCATCTTTACCTTGTGTTTAATGTTTTTTTTTTCTGTACATGGTCCCTGACAAATAAACAATAAAGTAAACTAAACATGTACTGTCAAATGTGGGACCTTATATAGACAAGTGTGTGTCGTTCAAAATTATGTCCAATCAACTGAATTTGCCACAGGTGGACTCCAATTAAGCTGTAGAAACATCTCAAGGATGATCAGTGGAAACAGAAAAGTGAAAAGTGAAGCGCTGTGAATACTTTCTGGATGCACTGTACTGCTGCTCTGGCTGCCTCCGATGGTAAGTGTCCTCCTAGATGTCTGTTATGGTAAATGGCCTTCACTTATATAGTGCTTTTTCTCATGTCTAGATGACCAAAGTGCTTTACAGATCCTGCTATCCACCCATTCACACACTGATGATGGCGGAGCCGCCATGTACCGGTGCTGGCCTGACCCACCAGAAGCAACTGGGGGCTTAGTGTCTTGCTCAAGGTCACTTTGACATGCAGACTACAGACAGAGCAGGAATTGAACCCCTGACCTTCCAATCAGTAGTCAGCCACACTACACTTGTTCCACAGCCGTCCCCATGTTGACGGAAGGTCTCCTGTACCTCCTCTGTGATTCTGCCAAAAGTAGTCCGTGCTAGGATGCAGGGGGAGGCCACGTTCCCACATCGAGGGTCCCTACAGGGTGCAAAGTTGTAATTCTGACCCTACATAAAAATATTAATGCAATGAAGTTGGTGTTGCTGCTAGTTTTTGGCATATCAAAAACTCTAATGACAAGCAATGCCCCACTCCCAACTATTCATTTAATAAAAAATATCTCATGTTTTTGTGATGATTTGATGTGATTTGATGTGATTTAGTTGCTGCGAGTGTTGTGTGTTTATTAAGTTTGCGTGTTTGTGTCTTACTTTTCATTAAAGTTGTGTCAAATTTTCCTCTCGAGTCTGCATGTTCAACCTGTGTGGTTTGCCCTGCATTTAGGCCTCTTGGGTGACATGGTTCAGGTGACTCACAGACAGACATGACTCAGGATTAACACAATTAATGTACTTTATTTTGTTAGCGTGAGTGAGAGGATGCGTGAGTGCGGTTATGAGGTGCAATGTAGTGTAGTGCAATCCGTGTATTCCAGCTGGGGCCGGCAGAGCACCGTACAAACTGGCAACCCTGAAACAGAGACAAGGGCCGTTAGTAACAGTACACCTATGCAGCACGTCTGATGTTACTGGGCTTACTGTCAACAGATGGAGATGAGTCTTCAGGTCGCACTGAAGCTGCAGCCAGGGAGACATGGTTCAGGTGACTCACAGACAGACACGACTCAGGATTAACACAATTAACGTACTTTATTTTGTTAGCGTGAGTGAGAGGATGCGTGAGTGCGGTTATGAGGTGCAATGTAGTGTAGTGCAATCCGTGTATTCCAGCTGGGGCCGGCAGAGCACCGTACAAACTGGCAACCCTGAAACAGAGACAAGGGCCGTTAGTAACAGTACACCTATGCAGCACGTCTGATGTTACTGGGCTTACTGTCAAGAGATGGAGATGAGTCTTCAGGTCGCACTGAAGCTGCAGCCAGGGAGACGGTGTCTGCGGGCTAGTTAGCTGGAAGGGGAATAAGTCCGCCGCCTGGAGGGAGAAGGAGGTCCGCCGTTGCGGGCTCCGCCTGTGCACAGGGGAAATGGAGAGGTTAGAAGCTATAGAGCTTACTTGGTTGTTGGTCCGGGCGAAATCGACCCGGACGTCATTCTGCTGGGCTTGGAAGCTGGAGGCAGGAGAATTCAGTGCAGGGAAGCACAGAGGCAGATTGTGGCGTGAGTCACCAAAGGAATCAGACGACTCCGTGCCCAGCAGTGGTCCTGATGGGAATAAATAGGCCCCCAGGAGATGACAGGCAGGTGCGCACACAGGTGCCATGATTGGCAGCCATGACAGTACTCCCCCTCTATGGCACGCCTCTCGGTGTGCGTTCCAACCTACCCGGGTGCGTCCGATTGAAGTCCCTGATGAGCTGCTTGTCGAGCACCAGGGTGGGACGCACCCAGGACCTCCACTCCGGCCCGTAGCCCTCCCAGTCGACCAGATACTGCAGGCCACGCCCCTGGCGGCGGACGTCCAGGATGGAAGTGACGGGCCACGCCAGGTTGCCGTCGATCACCCTCGGTGGAGGTGGAGACCTGGGAGGGGGACACAACGGGCTGGAGGAGACAGGCTTAATCTGAGAGACATGGAAGGTTGGACAGATGCAGAGGGAGGGGGGAAGAGTTAGACGCACAGACACTGGGTTAATAATTCGACAAATAGGGTATGGACCAATAAACCGCTGGGCGGTCTTCTTACGTTCAGCCTTCAGGTTGATGTTCTTTGTGGAGAGCCATACCTGCTGACCCACCTGATAAGCCGGGCCCGGAACCCTGTGCCAATTCGCCACCGCAGTGTTGCGTTCCGCCGTTTGTTGCAGTTCCCTTCTGGCTGCCTTCCAAATCCGCCGACAGCATCTTAAGTGGGCCTGAACCGATGAGAAAGCAATGTCCCCCTCCTCTTCCGGGAACAGCGGGGGGTTGTAACCCAACGACGCCTCGAAGGGGGACATGCCGGTGGCCGAGGACACCGCTGTATTATGGGCGTATTCAGTCCAAGGGAGGTGTGTGCTCCATGATGAAGGATTGGCAGCAGTGACACACCGCAGCGCTGCTTCCACCTCCTGGTTGGCTCGTTCACATTGCCAGTTGGATTGCAGGTGATAACCGGAGGACAGGCTCGCCGTAGCCCCTAGGGCGGTGTAAAAGGCCTTCCAGACCTTGGAGATAAACTGGGGCCCTCGGTCCGAAACAATGTCCTGAGGAATGCCATGCAGTCGAAAAACATGCTGAACCAGCAGATCTGCTGTCTCCTTGGCAGATGGTAACCCCCGCAGAAGGATGAAGTGAGCCGCCTTGGAAAATCTGTCCACCAGCGTGAGAATGGTGGTGAAGTTATTAGACGTGGGGAGACCAGTGACAAAATCCAGCGCCACGTGGGACCATGGTCTACCCGGGACGGGGAGGGGGTGGAGCAGCCCGGCCGGCGGCGATGAGGATGTCTTCCCTGTAGCACACTCGGGACATGCGCGGATATACTCCCCCATGTCCTTCTGGAGGGATGGCCACCAAAACGATCTTCGTAGGAGCACCACCGTGCGTGCCCTTCCCGAATGGCAGGCGAATTTTGAGGTATGCCCCCACTGGATGACCTCCCCTCGGACCACTGTGGGAACAAACAATTTGCCCGCTGGACCCCCCCCCCCCCCGGGTCAGCTTCGTCAGCCTGCGCCCCTATAACCTTATCCCGAATGCCCCAAGCGAGGGCGCCCATGACACATGCTGGAGGGAGGATGGGGTGCTCAGCCTTTTCTACTGTCTCCGGGGCAAACTGACGAGACAGGGCATCGGGCTTGGTGTACTTCGACCCAGGGCGGTAGGTGATGGTAAAGTCGAACCATCCAAAAAACAGCGACCAGCGGGCCTGTCGGGTGTTCAGCCTCTTGGCGGTCCGAAGGTACTCCAGGTTCTTATGATCGGTCCAGACAATGAATGGCTATGACGCTCCTTCCAACTAGTGCCGCCACTCCTCCAGGGCCAATTTCACTGCCAAGAGCTCTCTATCTCCGATGTCGTAATTTCGTTCTGCCGGGGACAGGCGACGAGAGAAGTAGGCGCAGGGGCAGATTTTACCGTCTGCCGGAGAATGCTGGGACAGCACAGCCCCCACCCCGGAATCAGAGGCGTCCACCTCCACCAAGCACTGAAGGGTGGGATCCACCTGCGTCAGAATAGGCGAAGATGAAAATCTGACCTTCAACTCCGAGAGCGCGGCGTCCGCCTCTTCCGTCCAGAGAAAGAGAACCTTGGTGGAGGTCAAGTTGGTGAGGGGGAGGGCGATGCAGCTGTAGTCCTTAATAAACCGGCGATAGAAGTTCACGAAGCCCAAGAACTGCAGCAACTGTTTCCTTGATGCGGGGGTGGGCCAGTCCACCACCGCCTTCACCTTCACTGGGTCCAGGATGATCTCCTTCGCGGCAATAATGAAGCCGAGGAAAGAGGTCCAGGAGACGTGGAACTCACATTTTTCTGCCTTGACGAAGAGCTTATTCTCCAACAGCCGCTGCAAGACTCGCCTGACGTGTACGCGATGCTCCTCCATGGACTGGGAAAAGATTAAAATGTCGTCAAGGTAGACAAACACAAAGGTGCCGAGAAAATCTCTCAAAACATCATTAATAGGACGTTGGAAGACGGTCAGAGCGTTGGTCAGCCCGAACAGCATGGTCAGATATTCAAAATGCCCGCTAGGGGTCCTAAAGGCCCTCTTCCACTCATCCCCTTCACATATCCGCACCAGGTGATAGGCATTGTGCAGGTCTAATTTAGTGAAGCAGCAAGCCCCCCGGAGGGAATCAAATGCAGAGTTAAGGAGGGGGAGAGTATACTTATCCTTGATAGTGATGTTGTTAAGTTCTCTGAAATCGATGCAGGGCCTGAGGGAGCCGTCCTTCTTCCCCACGAAGAAAAACCCCGCCCCCACCGCCGAGGATGAAGGTCTAATGATACCTGAACTGAGGAACTTCTTAATATAAGAGTCCATGGCTGCGTGCTCCGGAGCAGACAGGTTGTAAGGTCTGCTAGATGGCAGAGGAGCGCCGGCCTGCAGATTAATAGCACAATCATATGGTCGGTGAGGGGGGAGGGAAAGGGCTTGAGATTTACTAAAGACGGCCCCAAGGTCATGGTACTCCGGAGGCACTTCTGACAGATTTGGGGGAGGAGAGGCAGGGACATCCAAAGGCGTGGCAGGCGAGCATGCAGCCAACTGCAGACAGACACTAAGGCAGAAAGGGCTCCACGACACGATACTTCCCAAATGCCAGTCAATGGTAGGGTTGTGCAGATGCAACCAAGGGTAACCCAGAATGACCGGGGACGATAATACCGGTAGGACAAATAGATTTAGCTCCTCCCGATGATTGCCCGAAATGATGATTGGCACCGAAGCGACTCGATGAGTGACAGTAGCCAACGCCGCCTTAGACAGGGCAATAATTTTAAGGGGAGCTTTTAACGGCTGCATAGGTAGACCCAGACGGGTTGCCAGACTCCTAGAAATGAAGCTCTGCTCGGCCCCTGAGTCAATGAGTGCGTGTGTATTATGTTCTTTGCGACCAAAGCAAAACCGAATGGGGATGAGAAAGCGGGTGAGGGGATTGTTATCTTTTACGTCCATGAGACCCCCTACTTCGACGCACGGACTTCCCCTTTTGGCCGCCTAGGACAGGAATTCAGGTCATGCTCCTCGGTCCCGCAATAGACACACAACCCCAACTCACGGCGGCGCTGTCTCTCTTCTGCAGGAAGTTTCGACCCCCCCACTATCATTAGTTCTAGGTCCTCCGAGAGGTCAGTAGATGGGAGGACCGGTAGGGGGGCTGGAGAGCACGGCGTGGCCTATTCTCCACGTGGCCAGAAGTCCTACGCTCTGTCACTCGTTCCCTCAGACAGTTGTCAAGGCTAATGGCCAGGGAGATACACTCATGCAGCGTGGAGGGTTTCTCCAAGCAGGCCAGCTCGTCCCGCAGGCTAGGGCTCAAACTCCTTAGAAATATACTACTCAGGGAGGCATCTTCCCACCCGTCCTCTGTAGCTACGACCCGGAAGTCAACAGCGTAATCGGCGACTGCCCTCGACCCCTGCCAAAGGTTTAACAGGCGAGAGGTAAGAACATCTTCCCGGTTTGAGTGACTAAACACTTCCTTGAATTTCTGAGTAAACTGAACGTATGTCATAGACGCATAATCGGCCCTAGCCATAACTGCATAAGCCCACGCTAATGCCCGCCCCTCTAACAGATTGATCATATAGCCAATGCGGCTCTGGTCAGTGGGAAAATCCCCGGGAACCCGTTGGAACACAATTTCACACTGCATGAGAAGCCCCCTGGCTTCTCGCAATACCCCTTTAAACTGGGCGGGAGTAGGGACGGGAGTGAGCCCACTAGCGGAACCTGTAGAGTAAGGGCTAGGCGAAGAGCTAGTGGTAGCACTAGCAGTAGAACTAGCAGGAGCTGAGGAGCTAGCTGGTGCTGTGGAAAACCCCTGTGGGTTAGTTAAATGATCTAACCTTTCGGTGATGCGAGTTAGCTGGGTTAGCATCACTTGTTGCTGGTACGCTAATTGGTCTACCCGAGCCTCGAGATGGTTGATGCGGCGCACGAGTGCCCTGTCTGCCGGGTCACTTTGGCAGAGTCGTACTGACATGGTTCAGGTGACCCACAGACAGACACGACTCAGGATTAACACAATTAATGTACTTTATTTTGTTAGCGTGAGTGAGTGGATGTGTGAGTGCGGTTATGAGGTGTAATGTAGTGTAGTGCAATCCGTGTATTCCAGCTGGGGCCGGCAGAGCACCGTACAGACTGGAAACCCTGAAACAGAGACAAGGGCCGTTAGTAACAGTACACCTATGCAGCACGTCTGATGTTACTGGGCTTGCTGTCAACAGATGGAGATGAGTCTTCAGGTCGCACTGAAGCTGCAGCCAGGGAGACAGTGTCTGCGGGCTAGTTAGCTGGAAGGGGAATAAGTCCGCCTCCTGGAGGGAGAAGGAGATCCGCTGTTGCACAGGTAGGCCGTGGGACGAGGTCTGAAAAGATGAACTTTCGTTTGACGACTCACCGAACCAAGTTCTGTTAGTTGCATCTTAAAGATGACATATACTGTAATATTAAAACACATTTTTCTGGAAAAATAAGTTGCACATTAAATTATAGAACTAATTTAAAAGCTTATCTTTACAGCGACCCAAAACTGACTCCTGCCTAGTTTAGCACTTTCTCACTAGATGGCCTATGTGCAGTTAGCTAGCCATTCAAATTGCTTGTCTCATTCCCAGCCAATCAGAGATGTTTTTACAGTCTGATATTTTCCAAGATGCCTCCATGGAATGTTGTGTACACATTGTCGCCGACGATAATACTGAGGTTATAAAGCTAACTGTGGCTAAATATAAGAAGATATGTCAAAGTATTGAGCAGTGGAAGGATATAGATAGCAGAGAAGGGGAAATTGCACTGGAATTGTGTGGAATAGAGGGAAAATGCCCCAACCATGTGATTCTGTTCTCAGGCGAGGATTCCTGCACAGAATGTACCGTATGTTTACCAATGTTACTATCCAACTTTGGCGGTCACAAACGATGTTATGCTAAGTTTACTGATGTCACCAGAGTCAGAGATGCGAGAAAGAGGATCGAAAGGCGGAAAAGTGATCCAGAACCAAGTACTTCCAGGAAGCGTCAATCTGAACATTTCCTTCGATCAGCCCTTGACAATCCACCAAAAAAAGTAAGGCGTACAAAATCAGTGGATTTTGAGGAGAACAGGAAGCGACTGGATCTGTTCCCGGCTGAGTGCTGCATCTGTAAAAGGAATAAATATGAGAAGGACTCTCACAGGAAAGTACGGAAATTAGCACCGCTAACCCAATGCCTGACATATCAAGCAGCTGATGCACTGAAGGAAGCAGCAAAAGAAAAGAACGATGAGGAACTGCTTTTGAAAATAAGGCAAGTAGACATAGTTGCAAAGGAAGCAAAGTATCATAAATCTTGCTACAGGGAATATACAAGAACAACATCTTGCAGCAAAGAAAGAGCAAGTGTCAGTGATACAAATAAGTCTGACAATCAATTTGCAAAATTTTGCACTGACATCATTGAACGACGAATCATTGAAAGTGGGGAAGTCATTAGGATGAACAAGCTGACTCATATCTTTGTAGAATACCTGAAAAAAGAAGCTGGTGGTGAGCCATTTGAAGACATACAGTGATCCCTCACTTATCACGGTTAATGGGTTCCAGAACCGACCGCGAAAAGTGAAAAACTGCGAAGTAGCGTCACCCCTAATGACGTCACCCATAAATAATACGTACGTTCATTCTCTCACTCTCTCTCTCATATGATACGTGTGTGTGTGTGTGTGTGTGTGTGTGTGTGTGTAAGTGTACATACATACGTAGATGTAAATAAAGTGTACATAAATATGTTTTTAGAACTCTTTTATTCTTATAACAAGATATGTAACTCAAGATGAAGATGATTTACTGCACAGGTTAATGAGAGCTTTACTGCTCCTCAGGTGACGCCTCATCGTCAGGTGCTAGAGGCGCAGGATCGTCGAGGGCAGCTTCCGATAGAGCTGGAGAAGCTGCAGGAGGTGGCGTAGTGGCTCGACGGGAAGACTATTTCGCACAAAATGGCACAAGAGAACAGCAAAAAGTTCCACGTGGCGAGACTAAGCAACACGAGCGATAAAGAGCAATGAATGCGGTCTTCCTTCGCTGGGTATGGGCGCTCGGCAGGGAGAGAAGCTGGGTGAAACGTCTCGGCCAATCAGCTTGCGGGGTGAAACGTCTCGGCCAATCAGCTTGCGAGATTCCCGAGCCGAGCCAACACGAGAACAGCAAACAGAGAGGTGGATTTTGAGTTGTGCGGGCTCTCCGTGTTGATACCTGATGTTCTAATGTAGTCTCCCTGCCTTCTGCTAGCGCCCGCCCATTATTTCTCAATTTTGAATTTTTGATGAATATTTTTGAAAAATCCGCGATGCACTGAGGGCGCGAAAGGTGAAGCGTGAAGTAGCGAGGGATCACTGTATTTAGGAATTGTCAACTGAAAAGGCGACTCGTGAGCAGATATCCTGGCTTAATCTTTGTCAAAAACAAAACTAGGAATTTATGTGAACTAGTTCTTAGTGAAGTAAACAATGTTTCCAAGGGGATAGCTCAGGATTTTGGAAGCACAACTGAGACTGAAACTGAAGAGACAGAGTCTGAAAGTAAGGATAGTGGTGGCAATGCTGAAAATGCACATGTTTATCTAGAAGAACAACATCACTTGTACACAACATCACTCTTCCTTCGAAACAAGATCAGTAAACTGGACCATGGCCACCTACAGGCAAATATTTGGATGAAAATGCAGTAAAGGCATTTGTACCCCATGAACTTTTTAACTTTCTTGCGTGGTGTATTGGTGAAACAGACGTTATTAACTCTGAGGATTACCTTAGTGTCAACGCTGAAGCAGAACACAAGATTCTTTCTGTTGCCCAAGATATAGTGTATCTAGCATCTTGTGGGAAAAAGTGCACACCCAAACATTTGGTTCTTGGCATGACTGTCCGCCACTTGACTGGATCATCTAAGCTTGTAGGAATTTTGAACGGCCTTGGCCATATCGTGTCACATTCCAAACTTCTGGAGTATGACACAGCTCTAGCTGAACGTCAAGCTGCTTAAATGATGCTCTACCCCCAGGTTTGAGTAAGAACATTCCCACCACATTGGCATGGGACAACAACGATGTCGGTGAAGACACTCAAACAGGTGCTGGCACAACCCACAATACAAACGGTATTGCCATTCAGCGGAACATGCAGGTGGACAAAAATCCCAATGATTTTCATCCACTTACAAAGAAATCACGCAAAAGAACCCTTGCGATGCCGGAGAAGAATCTGGCCCATTATTATGGTGGGAAGAAGGTTGGACCACCACATTCACTTGAAAATCAGGGCATCCACATAGATAAACTGGAAGAAAACAAAGCTGAGCATGTTGACTTGGCCTATGTTGTGACCAAGATGGCGGACACGGAGGATCCTCTCCCTGGTTGGACTGGTTTTAATACTCTACTACAAAGGGACATTCCTTCCATGAGCACTGTAGCATACTTACCAGTTATTGATGCTAGCCCAACAGACATGTCCACTGTGAACACTGTTATACAAAGAAGTCTACTTATTGCTGAGAAGCTGCAGTTGGAATGTATTGTGTTGGTCTTTGATCAGGCAATATACCATAAAGCCCAACAGATCAGATGGCAAAGTGAAGACTTGCAGAGAAAGCTAGTAATCAGACTTGGCCAGTTTCACACAGCTAAAGCTTACCTTGCAGTGATGGGCAAACGCTTCAGTGGTTCTGGTCTTGAAGACATCTTTGTGGAATCAGGGATTGTGGCTCAAGGTTCAGTAAATGCAGTCCTCACAGGTAACCATTACAATCGGAGCGTCCGTGCACACAAAACCATGTACGAAGCCCTTATGAGGCTATGCTGGATGGAATTTCTTAAAAGTCTTCCAGAAGAAAGATGCTGTCAAGTTCAGGAAATCAGCAAAGAACTTTCATCAGCTTTTCCAACCGCTGTTTTTCTGGATGTAGCTGAATCAGAGGAGTTCAGTGCACTTAGTAGTGCTTTCAACAAGTTTGTGAGTGACAAATGTTATGAGAGCCAAACCTTTTCATTCTGGTGGTCATACATCAAAATGTTTGGATATTTCTTGATGTTTGTCAGGGCCTCCAGACAAGGCAACTGGGATCTTCACCTGTCTTCACTGGCAAGATTAATTCCTGGCTTCTTCGCCTACGATCGCACCAATTATGCCAGGTATGCCCCAGTTTATCTCCATGAAATGATGAATCTTGCAACAACGCATCCAGAAATCCATGCAGACATGAAAAGTGGAGGTTTTGTGGTTCAAAGGCAGCAACTCTACGGTTTCAGTCAAGTTCCAGTTGATCAGACCATTGAGCAGACCATGAACCCCGGACTCCAAAACAAAAGGTGGATTGACCGGGATCACATTGAAAAAGGGAGCTATGCACAGGTGGATCCTTTCTTACCCAGCTAGAGCTGAACTTTGTGCAAGATGCGAAGAAATGGCTGGCAAAACTGATCAGACCAGAGCACGGAAGGATCTCGACAAATCCAGAATATCTTCTGATGAGCAGGCTGTACAAAATATGATGACAACAGTCAATGCCATGTGCAATCCTTTTGCAGTGGATGAGGACAGACTGATGAATATTGCTACAGGCAGAATAGCTCCAGCAGAGGTTGAGAATGACTTAAAGAGAGCTGAGGAAGTGGGGCAGTTGGCCTTCCAGAATTACGTTGAGGAGAGACTCATTGAAGAAAATAAAGACATATATTCTCCGATCAAACGCATGAAGTTAAAGACATTTTCTGATGTATCAGGTAGTGTGCCAACTAAGGAGAAGTCCCAAAGTGTAGCCATTAAGGCCAGTACAGACCTGCTAGGGAGAATTATTGTTATAGGCAGAATAAGGAATGTTGACATGAAAGAGGCTCTGAAGTACAGCCTGCACCCGTTTCCTCCATCTATCGCGACGCTTGAGGGAACGCTGGCAAAAACTGACAAGTCAAAGCTACGGAAGCATCTGATGAGCCTAGCACCAACTGATTCTCCTGAAAGTAATCAGATTCAAGAGTCAACAGTATGTATTATGGATGGCATGGCTCTAATTCGAGAAATGACTGACGTTCCATCCACTTTTGGGAAGCTGGCCAAGCAAGTTCTTGAAAGGTTGGTTTCAGTTGCATTTCGACATGGTGCCAAACGAATAGACTTCGTTCCAGACCAATATCCAGTACACAGCATCAAAGGGGGCGAGAGGGATAGGCGTGCATCTCATGGCACAGAAAGAATGAAAATTACAGGTGCTGATCAGAAAACCCCGCGACAGTTCAGAAAGTTTCTACTCTGTGGAGAAAACAAGGAAAATCTGATTGAGTTCTTCTTCCATCAATGGAAAAATGCACAGCCCGATCAGATTAAGGACATTCATGTTGTAGTGGGTCATGGACCAGAGTGCCACCAGCTTTATGTTCAAAATGGGTGTGTCACAACATCAGCTGTTGAGGATCTCTGCTGTGACCACGAGGAGGCTGACACACGAATGCTGCTCCATGCGCAACATGCTACTAACCAGGGTGGCTTCAAAAATGTCGTCATTCGTAGTCAAGACACAGATGTATTTGTGGTAGCTGTGGCCTTTTCGGAGGACATAGCCGGCCAAAACCTGTTCCTACATCTAGGCCCATGGAGTGAATTCCAGCCGGTTGCCGTCAACCCACTTAGTAGACACCTAGGGGAATCCATCTGCAAAGCCCTCATTGGTCTTCACTGCTTCACCAGATGTGATAGCACCAGTGCCTTCAAGGGGCAGGGAAAGCTCAAAGCATTCAATATCATGATGAAAAACAGCGCCTATCAGACCTTATTCCAGGCCCTCGGTGCTGAATGGGACCTTCCTGAAGCGTACATGGACGATGTGGAAAAATTTGTCTGTGAACTGTATGGCAAGAGTGACATAGATTCGGTTGATGAAGCCAGGAATTGTATTTTTAGATACAAGTTCAAAATTGATGCTGCCTTGCCCCCCAACAGAGATATTCTCTTGAACCACACAAAAAGGGTCAACTACCAAGCAGCAATTCATCGCCGGTGTCTGAAGCAGCGCGTGGAATGCCCCAGTCCAGTTGGCTTTGGATGGCACATTGCCGACAACTGTTTGCTGCCAGTCTGGAATACACTACCATGTGCCCCTGATTCTATTTTGAAACATATTAAGTGTGCTTGCAAGAAAACAGGCTGTGCAAAAGGAAAATGTTCTTGCCAGGAGCATGGATTGAGCTGCACAGAGCTCTGTCAGTGTATCGGCTGCAAAAACATAGATGAAGACAATGCTGATGTGACTGTGGAGGCAGATTCAGATCCTGATGACAGTGACGAGGAAAGCATACTTTAAAAGTGAACGCAGGTAAGAATCTATAATTAAAATTTTGTCCCTAAAGGCTTTTTAAATCTGTTAAGTATTGTTGGTATTGAGGTCGGTGAGACGGGATGACTTGAAAGGTAGAGAGTTCAGTGAACAGGAAAGAATTTCTTAGCAAACCAATTTGCATTTAATTCTTATTCAGATATATTCCAGTTTGGATTTTAATGACAGGGTAGGAATGTTTCTTTTAATCTAGTACAGCTCTAAAATATTTCTGTACTGTTATGTATTGGTCTTTCTCAATATCTGCAGACTCGTGTCGGACTCGTCATTTTCCATAATTTGATCAAAATATAATATCTGGGTCAGTCAGGTGACTAAAATCAAACATTTTTGGGGTCTTTTTTGCATCTGTGACACAAAATAGTTAGTTTCCTAGAAAAATAACATAAACTTTCAGTATGTAAGATACTTAAGAATAGTTTGGTGGACAGCTAGCGTTTTTCCCTGCTCATTAGTAGCTAATTATGTTTTGATTAATAGCTAATTAACGTGCAAATTTACAATCCAGAAAACTTTATTTTTGGAAAGAGCACCCTCAAATTACCCTAAAACAAGTGTTCTTTTTTGGTTCGCTCACCCGTCAAACGAAACTTCATTTCCAGCCACAATTTCTGGTCTCGTCCCACGGCCTAAGGGGAAATGGACCGGTTAGAAGCTATAGAGCTTACTTGGTTGTTGGTCCGGGCGAAATCAACCTGGACGTCATTCTGCTGGGCTTGGAAGCAGGAGGCAGGAGAATTCAGTGCAGGGAAGCACAGAGGCAGGTTGTGGCGTGATTCACCAAAGGAATCAGACGACTCCGCGCCCAGCACTGGTCCTGATGGGAATAAATAGGGCCGCAGGAGATAACAGGCAGGTGCGCACACAGGTGCCATGATTGGCGGCCATGACATTGGGTGTTTAATCATGACAGAACGATCCAGCCAGGATTGAGGCTTAGCGGGCACTTCCTCAGGTGAACAATCAGTGCTTTCACGTTTGGATGCCATGGACTGCCAGGTCATGTTTTGGTCAGAACAGCTTCAAACAATTACTCAGCAATTGGCTATTGTCACTGAGCACTTGTGTCAACTTCCTGGTGCGGCTGCAACCCCCTCCCGCACCTGCTGTGCCAACGGCTCCTCCCATCCGCAGGACCATTTCCATTCCTTCAATGCCCCTTATGCGGGGGAGGTGGGGTGATGTAAGGGGTTTGTGCTCCACTGTCGGCTGTATTTTCAGCAGGTGGAGGGGGAGTATAGGGATGATTCAGCTAAAATCCAATTCATGACCCTGCTACTCCACAACCGGGTGCTTAAGTGGGCCCAGTCCATCTTAAGCAGTCCGGAGGGGGCCCAGTACACATTCAAATGGTTTGTGCAGGAATTCACCCGGGCTTTTGACCATATGGAGAGTGAGGGGACTATAGCTAGCCAGTTGCTGGGGCTTTGGCAGGGAAGTTGGTCAGTTGCCGTTTACTTGGTCGAGTTCTGGGTCGCCGCGGCGGACTCTGGATGGAATGATGTATTGTCTTCCTCTGGAGTCTAAATGCCAATCTCCATGACGAACTGGCCATCCACATCAATCCCTCCTCTCTGGATGAGCTGATTTCACAGGCAGTGGCCCTTGTTATCTGTTATCGGGAGCGTGTGAGGGAGCAGAAGGCTGCTGCTTCCTTGTCTGCTCCGCAACCAGTTCCCCCACCCTCTCATGAGGCCCAAGTGGTGTCACCATCAGAGCAGATGGTCCTCAGGTGAATGCATCTGACTCCGGAGGAACACCGGCACCAGAAAGAGGCGTGGGCTTGCATGTATTGTGGGGCCACTGATCACTTGGTGTCGAAGTGCCCTATTCGGCCAAAAGAGCCAGCCCGTCAGTAACCACGGGGGGTCTGGCGGGAGGTTCTTCTCAAAATCCCCCCAATTGTTTTACACTTTCGGCCCTCATTCAGTTGCCGGGGGCCGAGTGCAAAACCTCCGCTCTGGTGGATTCCGGAGCAGAGCAAAACTTCACCCATTAAGATCTGATCCGAGAATTTCAGATTCCCACCATCTCCCGACGCCAGTTAACATTTCTGCTCTGTCTGGTTGTAGGCTCGCGGCGGTTACCCTGCAAACTGAACCTGTTTAGGTCATTTTGTCCGATAACCATAGCAAGACTATCCAATTCCTCGTTCTCCTGTAATCATCCGCTCCTGTGATTCTGGGGTATCCGTGGCTTCACAAACATAACCCCATTATTAACTGGGACCAGGGGTTCATTTCCTCCTGGAGCCCTTTTTGCATGTCATTGTGTCTGCGTTTGGCTGCATGCTCACCTACTGTCCCTATCTCCTCCCCTCCGGCTGAGCCGACGGATCTCAGCTGCGTGCCCAAGGTCTATCATGACTTAGGGGAGGTCTTTAGCACGTCAAGGGCCCTTTCGTTGCCACCTGGTACCAGGTACCAAGTACTTTTTTTGTACCCACTTCACTGGGGTTCTAATCGTGCTGAGGCGGGCTGAAAATGTGACGTCAACAGACTGCAGGCCACTGATTAGTCAGTGCATAACGTCATCAGAGCGCTGTCTTCTGCAGAATCTACAGCCTCCATTTGAAAGAAATAGTTCAGCGAGTAAACACGGTCAGCGAGTAAACACAGTAGTATTATGGCTTCGCAGGTTTCTCGTAAATATACCCTGTGGTCCAATGAAGAGGTGCAGACTTTTCTGTGCTCGGTGGCTGACGAAAGTATTCAGAGCGAGTTAGATGGAGCGACTCACAATGAGAAAGTGTACCAGGAGGTCTCCAAGCAAATGGCAGCCCAAGGATACAACCGGACTGCAACACAATGTAGGGAAAAACTCAAAAAATTGAAAAGTGATTACCGGTCCATCAAGGACCACAACAGTCAAAGTGGGGTGAACCGAAAGGGCTGGAAGTGGTTCAACCAAATGGACACAATTTACGGGCATAGGTCAGCCAGCAATGGCAGAGAGATTGGGGTCAACCCGGCCACGGCCACGTCATTATTGTTGCAAACCATGGATGGTGAGTGTTTTGTGATATTGTGCATCTTTTCACTGATCTATCCTATTGGTGGCAAGCTCACTTTTTTTTTTTGAGCAATAACAATGCTGTTCTATCCTGGGAAACGAGTGTTAGTGAGGAGCTAGCTAGTATCTAGTAGCTAGCAGCCAACAGCTGATTCGCGCTTGCTTTGTCTGAAGTATTTGCTTGAAAGTGCAAAACGCTGAAATATGCTAATTCTGGTTAAAAACTTTTGTGTACATGTTGCACTTTGGTGCTGTGCATTACGTTGTGTGTATTTTCTTTCTAGAATCAGTTTCCACATGCCAGGGGTCCACCTCCCTCAGCATGAACCCCCTGGACTTTCCTGCGTCTGTCGCAGCACCAGCGTCAGAACCAACACCAATGCCAGCCGCATCACCAGCTCTGTCAACGTCTGGCACTACATGTTCAAGTGCTGGTAAGGCACAATAAACAGAAGATTAACACCCAGTTGTGTTTATGGATACAGGTCAAGTGGACCCCAGGATCCAAAATCTCAACTAAATAGACAAGTGCATTTTCAGACAAGTGGTTTACAAAGTGATTCATACAATTTCCTATAGCCTCATAATAATGAATTGAAAATGTACTTGTACATGTACTGAGTGGATTCTGGGGTGCTCACTTGTCAGGGGTCCACAACCTGCTCCCATTTTTAGCTGTGGTGGAGGAAGTACTGTTATAATTCTTTTTTTGGAAAAATTGATGTAGCACATGAATGCACTTTCGAATGTACTTGCAGCCAACGTGCTACATTGAAATGATTCCCGACAGCTGACTGTATTAACTCATTCTGATTTCTGAGGCCACAATAAAAACAAATTCTTTTAAACATAACCTGGCACTTGCAAAATCTGCTCTACTGAGGCGTGTGAGGCGATGGAGCGAGAATCCGCCTTCCGAAGGGAGGAGATTGCACAAACTGCTGCCTTCAACCAAGCTTTCCTGGCTGAATTTGGCAGGCTTGTGGACGCGTTGAGTGGCCAGCGAGCGTAACCCTGTCTCCCCACCCGCAGTGTTTGTTTTTTTTAACTTGTGTACGTACTTGCGCTGCTATAATAAACCAGTAGTGTTTGCACCATAACTGTGCTTTGTCTGTTATGAAAAGAGTCAATAATTGCATACACATCCTTTCTTCTGACCATTTGCTGCTTTACATCAGGTTAGGTGTCTGTAGCACATAACCAATTTACTCAATAGTTTTAGAAAAAAAAAGTGGTTGGTAGACAATTGTATTGGAGTATATTATGGAGTCCAGTGATGTAAGCATCCCATAAAAGTCGTGAGAGCAATTTTGTCCCAACAAATTATAGTGCTACATTTATTATTTTTTCATAATAATGGGATAGGGTTAAATGGGATATAATATGTTTCAACACATTATTCAGAGGTCTGTTAACAGACTTACATCAAACCAAAAGTGAATTGTCCAGCTGCTGGATTTTTTGCAGATGGCTTTTCCTGTGTTTTAGCATTAATTACTCTTCAGAAATAACCCTTATAAACAACAGAGGACTATGGTATCACTGTATTTGATTGACCAGGAAACTCTCCTGACCTAAATCCCATAGAGAATCTATGGCGAATTATCAAGAGGAAGATGAAAGTCACCAGACCCAACAATGCTGACGAGCTATAAAAGCAACCTGAGCTTCCAAAACACCTCAGCAGTACCACAGGCGGATTGCCTTCATGTCACACCTCACTGATGCAGTAATTCATGCAAAAGGAACCCGTCCAAGTACTGAGTGTGTACATGGAACATACTTTTATGGTGGCCAACAGTTCTTATTAAAAATCCACTTTTTAAATTGATCTTATGCAATATAATTTTTTTAGAAACTGAGTTTGAGGTTTTCATTAGCTGTAAGCCATAATCATTAAAATTAAAAGAAATAAGCACTTAAAATATATCACTCTGTATGTAATGAATCTAGTAATGAGTGTAATGAGTCTCACTTTTTGAAGTGAATCAGTGAAATTCACTTTTTGATGGCATTCTAATTTGAGATGTACCTGTATAATTGTCAAACATGTCAGTTGAGCTTCCAGATGCAATTTAAAAGTAATTCAAATTAAAACCTGTCCAGTGTGAGTGATAGCTCTTACTGAAGGTGCTCTTTAATGAGTTCGACATGGTCATGAAACAAAATAAGGAGCTGAAACCACTGGCTTGTGAAGGTCTATATTGTTTTAAATGCATAGCTTTATAAAGTTACTGTGCCAATTACTTACACTGTGATGGCTGCATTACAGCTTTTATCCTTCGATGGTATCATCAGAGTGAAGAATCAATAAAATTTTTCACTGTGCTGCACAGGTCTGCTATGGTATACTAATGAAAATTTCACTTGACTGCATGGGCCCATGCACACCCTCCAAGGGGGTTCTGCTGCTTGATTGCAATTTTCACCATACCAAGAGGCAGTTCTGAATACTCACAGCACTCCTGTTACATAAATTTTAAAACTGTGAAGGCCACGTTCCACTGGAAAGTTCTCTCCAGTCAGAGCTCATGTCCACTTATGCCAGATTGTCAACTTTTCAACATGGGTACAGGGTGTCTCAGAACATCCATGCAGTTTCCTCCTCATCTGTTTTAGGAAAGGTCACTGTTGTGTACTGCAGCTGTAATGGCTGCTGCATGTTTATGTGTTTTCAGAAGCAAACTTGCTCAAATGTGATCCAAAAAAAAGTGGTTTAGGGTGGAGATAAATTGCAGGTTTAGTAAACTTGCTTGTTTATGAACAAAGCTGCATGACTGTCTTCTCCTGCTCGGCACACCGGTGGAAAACATCTGCAGAGTGTTTGATAGATGGACATTTTTTTTTGTGTTTCTCAGCATGATCTGAGTGAATCTGCGGGGAGTCCAGATGCTTAATTAAAACTGCCACACACAGAATGTTGGAGCAAAATTACAAGGAGCCTGATATTGATCTCTTCCAACTAATATGTGCTACGTCTCTGAAGGCTTTAAGAATCTATTGTTATGTATGCTCCTTTCAGGGCGTAAATGAGGCACCAATAGCCAGCAGTGAGTTTGTTATTTTATTAACAAAAAGTAACAAAGGAACACGCCACAAGGGGCAAAACATAGCTAAACATACGACCTCAAAGGGTGAAAAAAACTGAACACACAAGAAACAAACAGTCACTTACATATAAAGCAGCGAGGGCGAAACCTTACACTGTAAAGGACTGGAGTCAGGGTTGGGGACTCCAGCCTAGGAAGGGTGAGGTCGCAGCGAGAATTAAGCCTCGGCTGCGATCTTAAATAGACAACAAACTAAATAACAAACAGGTGTGCAAAAATAATGATAATTAAGTGCCAGCAGCTGTGACAGCCCGAGAGCAGACTGACAGGCGGAAGTCCTGCTGCGGCGCTGTCAAAATAAAAGCACAAATAAACACCACCGTAATGCGCCCAAATAAAGAGACAAAAAGGAGAAAATAATAAGTGACTTGAGCGCGACGCAGACCCCAGCTCAGGATCATCACATCTATGATGACTGTTCATAAGGTGTGGAAAACATGCAAGCGCCGAAGACCTTCCCAGTGTTTTTTTTATTTTAATTTTCAAGAGTACTCAGATAATTTAAATAAAATAATCAGCCAAAGGAATCTGTAAAAGTTAAAGGAAAGACAAATTGACTACAGAGGATTAAACGGTTCTTCTGATTCCCTAAAAAGCCCCAGGTAGGTATCTGCATCGAGCTGATAATGAGACAGATTCTATTACACTTTCAACCCCTTGCTCATGCATATTCACAAGACTGCATTTCTCAATGTGGATAGTCCTCTTCATTTCTGTGTTTCAAATTTAACTAAATATCACACATGGGGTTGTGTAACTCTAACCCTCTAAAAGCTGTCATCGTTCACACCAAACCTGTTTGTTTTGATTAAACCAATTTATTTAACGATGTGGGAAAACTTAACTCTGTGGCCACGGTCAATAACACGAGCCCTAATTTCCACATTCTTCAGAAGCTGCTGCTCGCACTTAAACAATTCATGAATACTAGATGACACCTCTCAGCACCGGTAAAACTCCCCGTCCTTTGTTTGTGTGCTTTCCGTGTTCAAGCTTCCCTCCTCACTGTTAGCCCTGCCTGCCTCAGGGACTACAGATGGAAACTAGAAAAGCACTCTGAGAGCGCAGACCTGCACCAAGGCTCCTTCCGTCCCTCATGGATCACCTCCAAAATGTAATGGGTTTGTTTTGGAGGATTCTTGCTAACACAGTGTGAGAAGATAAAAGCCTTGGTGGAGATATGCATCCTGGGATCATCACCAAAATATTATGGGTTCCCCTCTAGCCCAAGGACCACCTCTGGTGAAAATTTAAAAAAAAAAATCCATTCAGTAGTTTTTGTGTAATCCTGCTGCACAAATAAAATCAAGGTCCTTGGTGGAGGTATGCAGTCTCCAATCATCACCAAAATTTAATGGGTTCATCCTTAGCCCAAGGGTTACCTCTGGTGAAAATTTCATCAAAATCCATCCAGTAGTTTTTGCATAATCCTGTTACGTGTGGCCCTCGCGAGCCACACAATGAGAGCCGAGGGCGAGCCAGTGAGTTTGCGATGTTTTATTGTGATAGGGAAAATGGAATAAGGAACACGGCCTCGTGGGGCCAACAAGCACAAATGACCATACAAGAGGAACACTCACATAACACAGAACGATGCGCAGGAGGCTAGCGCCAGGCGAAGGGGTTCCAGCCTACGATGAGCGAAGTCACAGCCCCGAATGATCGGAGCTGCTCCTTTTTATACCCATTAGCAGCGCCTCAGCTGATGAGGGTTAATTGGGCTCCAGCCGTCCCGTATAACTGACAGCTGGGAGCCCGCTGAGACGCTGTCACAGAAAGGACCGGGCTGAGGGGGAATATGGTCTGAGCGCCGGGTGACACGGCGTCTCATCCCATGACAAATCCTGCTAACAGATGGATGGACAAACAGACAAACCCCGAGTACATAACCTCCTTGGCAGAGGTAATTAGTGAGAACGCTATAATCTGGTACAGAGCATCTTTACCCTGTGTTTAATGTTTTTTTTTCTGTACATGGTCCCTGACAAAAAAAAACAATAAACTAAAAAGCTTAAAAATTCACTCCAAGAGAAATGATTTGCTTCACACTTACTGGATTAATGCCAGTATTGATAAGCTTGCATTTGTATTCAGTGTGTGAGATGTAAAGGCAAAGCATGTCTGAAAATAAGCCAATTTCAAATTTAATTTACATTCTCAGTTTCTGCCTTAGAAATTTTGAGTAGAAATGTTCTCATGTGTTTTAAAACATAATTTTCTTGCCTACACAGTAAAAATTTGGAGAAACAACTTCTTGCACAAAGTAATGTATTTCCAAATTCCAGTCCTCCTGCAGTTCTGGTTCCGCTTCCATTATATTTTCCCATTCCCTGATGATTTTCTCGTCAACAAATCAATTTTATCACTTTCACTTATCATTGGACATACTGGAAACAGTGCTGGCAGATTGTTTTTTATTTATAAAGTTTGTGTTTCACATTTTGATCGTTTTTGTAGCCATACTGAGACATTTAATAGTTCCCCCAATTAGCTTAGCGGCTAGCAGCTATCGTGTTGTTTATGTCTGTGCCATTCCAAATACCACTGCATGGACTGTAATAGACCTGTGTAATGGACATGTGTTGTGCAAAGTCTTTACACAAGCTCATTCACATTCATTTGAGTGCATGCAGTGTTATTAGGAGTGAGTCAACGTTTATTATGAGAATAAATAACACACTAGCACCTGGAAGCTAACTAAGCTAATATCAATAACAGTAATGGTAACATCAATAACAGAGAAATTCTGCATACACAAAGTAATATCAACCCTTTGAGTGTGTGAATTTGTGTGCCCCTAGTGGCAGAGTGCGGCACTGCGCCTGTCGTCTCACTCTCACATGATCGCCTGCATAGAGGATTTAAGATAAGATAAGATAAGGTAAGCCTTTATTAGTCCCACAATGTGGAAATTCCAGGATTGCAACAGCACAGGGATAGCAACACTCAAAGCAATAATTAAGAAGATATGAAAAATATAAATAAGAGCAGTGAATACGTACACATAAATATATATAAAAAGTGCGGAGCATTGTAGCAAGATGGAATAAACAGCATAACCGTCTACTTAGTTATCCTACATAGTATGAATATGTACCCATACATATTGTCACCCTCCATAGCGACTGATATTGTCCTAGTTGTAAACTGGAGGGTATGGCGCACATTTAGGGCGCATATATGGCAAGCTTGTATGGTACGCATCTTCTCTCACATGTATTTAGTAGGCATGACGGTGCATACTCTACAGACTTCAAACGTCCAAAAGGACCTGACCCGGCAGAGACCTCGGCAGGTGTGAAGTGGTTTCTGGAGAGACGGGAAGTCAGAGACAATGTCCCAGCAGGAGCCCCCGAGGCGGAAGAGACAATAGAGACGCCAACAAGCCTCAGAGGCTATATGTTTACTGAAGGACTGTGGGTTCATATGTTTACTGAAGGACTGTGGGTTGAAGGTGTGATATTTGATGTGGGGGGTTTTGTGTCTCTGGGGGTATAAGAGCTGTGAGGAAAGATTGTCCTCTCTCTTTTGTTGAGATACTTGCTGTTAGAGGATGAGACTGCAAATAAACCTTTCCTGAGAAGTAAACTCAGTCTCGTTTGTGAAGGCATCCTCTACACTGGTGACCTACGACGAACCATGGCCGGTGACGGCGAGCTTTCCGCACCGGACTCTTCAGGAGCCAACCGGGTTAACGCAGCTACCACACTACAGCTGCCCGATTTCTGGCAACATAACCCACGCTCCTGGTTTACCACTGTGGAGGCGCAGTTCCACCTTCGGGGAATCTCAGCGGACGCAACGAGGTTCTACCATGTCGTCGCGAAGCTGGACAGCCTCACAGTGCAGCGGGTGGAGAGCCTGACCAACCACCCGCCCCGGGACGACAAGTATGGCGCACTGAAAGCCGCCCTCATTCGAGCCTTCACTCCCTCGCTGGGAGAGCGAGCAGAGAAGCTCCTGGCGCTGACAGAAGGGGAAGCAGACAGGCCGGCGGATCTGATGGCGAAGATGATGAGCCTGAGAGGCGAGGATGACGACAGCTTTACCTTCGCCCACCTCTTCCTCAGAACGCTCCCGCCAGCAGTGAGAGTCACCCTGGCCAGCTCGCAGCCACTCAACAACCGTGACTACCACGAGCTGGGCCAGGAGGCGCAGCGGCTCGTCGACGCCCATAGACGGCACGCAGCCACGACGGCAGCAGCAGAGCTGAACACCCCCCCGTGAGACGAGGGGAGACCAGAGGCTGCGGCACCGGATCCACTGACGGCAGCAGCGGCAGAGGCCAGGAGAAGCGGGGCTGACAACACCCTCTGTTTCTACCATCGGCGCTTCGCCGAGAAAGCACGCAGATGCGTTCCACCGTGCCAGTACCAGCGCCAGCGAAACGCCAAGACCGGGAGCCGGTAGCAGCTGCGACTCTCGGCACGAAGAACAAGCTGCTTTTCGTGACAGACGCGAATTCAGGGAAAGAATTCCTGGTGGACACAGGCTCCCAGCTAAGTTTTGTCAAGCCTGCCTACGCGGACATGCTGACGCCTGCCAGCGGACCCCTGGTGTTAGCGGCGAACGGCTCCACGATCAAAACCTATGGGGAGAAGACGCTCCTCCTGTCCCTCCACGGGCGCACCTTCGAGTGGACCTTCGTTGTAGCTGCAGTTAACAACAACATGCTAGGTGCTGACTTTTTATGCTCAAACAGTTTGTTAGTTGATCTTGCTAATAGACGTATTGTAAATGCACTGTCTTTCTACTCTATCTCCTGCACAGCTCGGGTGGCCCTGCCTTCTGCACATCCCAATGTCACAGCTGCGGGTGGTAAGTTTCATGCATTACTCAACCAGTTCCCAACACTCACGGTCCCAACATTTTCAGCGTCAGTTGCCAAACACG
Source organism: Pholidichthys leucotaenia (assembly GCA_020510985.1). NCBI lineage: Eukaryota > Metazoa > Chordata > Actinopteri > Cichliformes > Pholidichthyidae > Pholidichthys > Pholidichthys leucotaenia. The sequence goes on along the minus strand of CM035836.1, from coordinate 382,136,345 downwards.
GGGTCGAGCATTTCATAACTACCTCTGGCCCCCCTGTTTTTGCAAAAGCTCGGCGCTTGGACCCAGCTAAACTGGCCATCGCGTGCGAGGAATTCGCCAACTAGGAAAAACTGGGCATTGTTAGGCGCTCGAACAGCTCTTGGTCGTCACCCCTGCACATGGTGCCCAAGGCTGACGGCTCGTGGTGCCCTTACGGTGATTTCCGCAGATTAAATAATGCTTCAGCACACGACCGCTACCCAATTCCGCACATCCAGGATTTTTTGGCACATTTAGCGGGGGCGCGCATCTTTTCCAAAATAGATTTGGTGCGCGGTTATCACCAAGTTCCAGTCCGCGCGCAAGACATACCCAAAACGGCAGTTATAACCCCTTTCGGGCTTTTCGAGTTTTTGCGTATGCCTTTCGGCCTCAAAGGCGCCGCGCAGACGTTCCAACGCATGATGGATGCAGTGCTGCGCGGCCTCCCTTTCGTATTCGCTTATTTGGATGATATTTTGGTAGCCAGTGCATCCGAAGCCGAGCACGAATGCCACCTCACAGCCGTTTTTCAGAGGCTGACAGAGCACGGGCTGATCATTAACCCAGCGAAGTGCCAATTCGGGGTAGCGCAAATCGATTTTTTGGGACACCGTGTGTCTCCAGAGGGCGCAGTCCCGCTGCCGGATAAAGTGCGCGCGATAACGGATTTCCCCCAACCGCAGACAGTTAAGGCACTGCAAGAATTTTTGGGGATGGTCAATTTTTATAACCGTTTCCTCCCCAACGTGGCACGGCTCATGCACCCATTGTACGCGGCATTAAAGAAACAAAAACCTGCATCTAAGGTCGAGTGGTCCCCGGACCGGGAGCGCGCTTTCTCACAGGTCAAATCAGCCCTCGCGAACGCTGCGTTATTGGCACACCCGGTGCCAGCAGCTCGCATGGCGCTAACCACGGACACCTCCGACGTGGCAGTGGGAGCGGTGGTCGAGCAACTGGTAGCAGGGAGCTGGCAACCACTTGCGTTTTTCAGCAAAACATTGCGCGATAACGAGCGTAAATACAGGGCGTTTGATAGGGAGCTTTTAGCCCTGCATTTGGCCATCCGCCACTTCCAGTTCTGGTTGGAAGGGCGCCGTTTCACCGCGTTTGTAGACCATAAGCCATTAACTTTTGCAAAATTTCAGAGCCTTGGTCGGGCCGACAACAGAGACAGCTGGCCGCAATTTTGGAGTTTACCACCGACATTCAACACGTGGCGGGTAAACACAATGTAGTGGCAGATTGTCTCTCGCGTGCAGTTGCAATGCCAGGCCCCCAGGGGGCAGACTCGGCGGCTGTAGACTCGGGCCAGGCTTGCGGCGCGGAAGTGCTCACAGCCCCGGTCTGCGTTGGGTTAGATTATGCAGCCATGGCCGCTGAGCAGGTTAACGATGCGGACGTGCGCGCGCTCCAGTCTGGGCCAACAGGGCTAAGGCTGGAGCACAGGGTGCATCAAAGAGGTATGCCCCCCCTAATCTGCGATATCTCCACGGGGTGCCCCCGCCCCATGGTCCCGACTGCGTGGCGTCGCCGTGTTTTTGACTTAATACATTCGCTGGCACACCCGGGCGTTCACGCGTCGATCAAAATGGTGGGAGAGAAGTTTGTTTGGCCGGGGCTGCGTAAACAGGTCAAAGAATGGGCTGCAGCCTGCGCAGCGTGTCAAAGAGCAAAGGTACACAAGCACACGCGGGCCCCTCTAGAACCTTTTCACATCCCAGCCAAACACTTCGACTACGTGCATATCGACTTGGTGGGACCCCTCCCGCTGTCACAGGGGTTCACACACCTTCTAACTATGGTGGACCGCACTACACGCTGGCCAGAGGTGATTCCCCTGGCGTCAACCACAGCAGCAGACGTCGCGCGCGCTTTTTTAACGGCTTGGGTCGCGCGCTTTGGAGTCCCGTCAGACATAACGTCTGACAGAGGACCCAATTTGTTTCCGAGCTCTGGTCATCCATGGCACTCAGCCTGGGGGTGAAAATTCATCGCACAACTGCGTATAACCCCCAGGCCAACGGTTTGTGCGAACGCTTTCACCAGTCATTGAAAGCAGCCCTCAGAGCGGCTCTCATGGACACAAATTGGGTTGATAAGCTTCCATGGGTTTTATTAGGGTTGCGTTCAGCACCTAAAGAAGATTTGCAAGCCTCTCCGGCCGAACTTGTCTTCGCCCAACCTCTCCGGTTACCGGGAGAAGTCCTTCCTGAGAACCCCGCACCAGACCGCCCCCCCCGCTCAGCTGCTGCAGAGCGACGCGGGATCACACACCCTCCCCGGTCCAGTTCTTCACAGTTTTCCACGCGTTTTTGTGCCTAAAGCCTTAAAGAATGCAGAATTCGTCTTTGTTAGACACGACGCACAGAGGTTAGGTTTAAGACCTCCTTACGATGGACCGTTCAGAGTGTTAGAAACCGGGGAAAAGCATTTTTTGCTCGATTTGGGAGACAGGAGGGAATTAGTCTGCATTAACAGACTCAAACCTGCTTTTGTGTTAGCTGATGAACAGGTACAGTTGGCCAGGGCCCCCCGCCGCGGCAGGCCGCCGGGGAGACACTCTGCTAAGCTTTCACAATGATGTGCTAATGACTCTGATCCACAGATGCAAGAGACAGCCACAGGCAGAGCGAGACCTGCTCACAGCAGATATGGCAGGGAGTTGAAGCCCAGGCAGTTGGATGTATGATCTGTTGTGCCAATTTTTTTCTCGTTCTGTGTGATATGTCATGATTCTATGCATTTGAGGTGTAACTTGTCCTTATTTAGACGTTTGGGGGGGGTTATATGGCGCACATTTAGGGCGCATATATGGCATGCTTGTATGGTACACATCTTCTCTCACATGTATTTAGTAGGCATGACGGTGCATACTCTACAGACTTCAAACGTCCAAAAGGACCTGACCCGGCAGAGACCTCGGTAGGTGTGAAGTGGTTTCTGGAGAGACGGGAAGTCAGAGACAATGTTCCAGCAGGAGCCCCCGAGGCGGAAGAGACAATAGAGACGCCAACGAGCCTCGGAGGCTATATGTTTACTGAAGGACTGTGGGTTCATATGTTTACTGAAGGACTGTGGGTTGAAGGTGTGATATTTGATGTGGGGGGTTTTGTGTCTCTGGGGGTATAAGAGCTGTGAGGAAAGATTGTCCTCTCTCTTTTGTTGAGATACTTGCTGTTAGAGGATGAGACTGCAAATAAACCTTTCCTGAGAAGTAAACTCAGTCTCGTTTGTGAAGGCATCCTCTACAAGGGGACCATTTGTGTAAGTCTGTTGCGTCTTTTGCATTCAATACTATTAGGTCATCACGTTTTTTGCTATCTCTGCGAGCAGCCCTGCTTAGGTTATTCAGTCTGACAGCCGTAGGTAGGAAGGACCTGCGAAACCTCTCGGTTGCGCACCTAGGATGATGTAGTCTACTGTTAAATGAGCTCCTCAGTGCATTCAGTATGTCCTGCATAGGGTGGGTCTCGGACTCCAGCAGAGATGGCAGTTTAGCCACCATCCTTCTCTCAAGGCGTTTCCCCAGGACAGATCTAGCTTTCTTGATCAGTTTGTTCAGTCTCTTCCTATCGGCTGCTGTAATGCCGTTTCCCCAGCAGACCACTCCAAAAGTGATGGCTGATGCCACCACCGTGTCGTAGAATGTCTTCAGCAGCGCCCCTTGTACACCAAAAGACCTGAGCCTCCTCAGTAGGAACAGCCTGCGCTGTCCCTTCTTGTAGAGTGCGTCAGTATTGTGTGACCAGTCTAGTTTATTGTTCAGATGAACACCAAGGTACTTGTAGGATGTCACCATCTCAATGTCTGTTCCCTGGATATTTGTACTATTTATACTGATTTGCCAGTTTCAAAAGGTGGCAGACATCCATTGGAGGACTCAGTGGATGACACGTAATACACCTGTCATGAGCCGAGCCGGCTTGGTTACCCCCGGCTCGGCCCTGATCTCTCTGTGGGTTCTGGCTTCACTGTTTATATGCACATCGTGTGTTTTCTCATCCTTAGCCACTGCCTGACCGGCAGCTGTTAGTCAGCCTCTGATCTTTTTCCCACGCTGCTGACAGTCTGTCGGTCCCACCACGCCGCCTCGCTCTCAGTAATTCTACCAGCTGTTCTCTATTATTATCCTCGCCCAGGTGCTGCCTATTTGTGAGGCCAGCGGTGTTTGTATAAAAGCAGCCTTCTGCTGGACAAACACCACTGGTTCATTGTACGAGTCACACTCTCATCTTCTGTGGTGTGACCGTCACGTCGTTGAAGGATATCTGGATTACGCTCGCTGGGAGTATTGGACCTTCGGGACTGTTTTATTTGTGAGTAAACTGTTTGCATTTCTCTCCGTGGTTCGCTGCTACGCTGAACCAGAAGCGCTTCTTTCCTTGCAGTATTCTGCTGCACTTTTGGTGGCGTTTCTCTCTGCAGCAAACTGCTACGCCTAGGCTGTGGCCTAGTTTACGTTCCCCCGAGTAGTTTAAGGCCCTGTTGTCCTCCCCGCTCTCCGAGCGCTTCCTCATTGTATTTTGACTAATGTATTCGTCTGTACCTGAACTGTTTGTCAATAAATGTGTGTTTGGTGAAACCCTGTGGTTAAATCCTCATTCTCTCCACTGTGCGCAACGGAAGAGCGCATGGGAGTTTATGACAACACCAAAGAAGATCTCCTCATTTCCTTTTCCTGTTTTTAGCATTTTAGCCCAGAAAGCTAATTTTAAAGAGGTGCCGTGACATTATGCAAATTAGATGTGTAAATTTATTCCTATCTGAAACTTTGGATCATAATTTACATCTTTCTAATTGACAATAAGCCATTATCTCTTACCACTTTCAAGTTATAGCCTTGGAAATCTGAACTATTTTATTAACAAAAAATATTTACCACTCTTGACCACTAGGGGTTATGTTGCAATTCGGTGACAAACACACTCAAAGCGTTAAAAGAAGTCAGGTAACAACGGGAAGTCGGCCATATGTTTTAGTAAGTTTCACAGGTCTATTACAGCCCATGCAGTGGTATTTGGAATTATCATCATCATAGCAGTCTGTCGGGGGCAACAATGACTGTTTTATTTAGGTCTGATCAGATTCCTCCATGCAGCTCTGTCCTTTGCCTTCCGCTTCCTGGAATGGCACAGACATAAACAATACGATAGCTGCTAAGCTAACTGAGGGAACTATTAAACAGCTCAGTATGGTTACAAAAATGATCAAAACGTGAAACACAAGAAAGCAGCAGGGAATGGGAAAATATAACAGAAGCAGAACCAGAACTGCAGGAGGACTGGAATGTGAAAGTATGTTATTCTACATTGTGCAAGAGGTCCATTGCCTGAGAATCAACTGGAGTTGGCTAGAGGCCCATAAATTAATCCAGGTGTGGTTGGACTGATGATGTCAGTTTTTTGCTGGTCTGGAATGAATGAGGACAAAATCCTTCTTTAAAGCTTTCCAAAATGTACAGCAGGCTGAGGCTATAGTGCTGTTACTGCAGGCAGACACTGAGAGACCTCCAGCTCACACATGATTGTTTTTCAGCCCAGGAGGTTGGATCGGGGCGTTTCATGAGCTTGATTCATCAGAGACTTATGACCACAACCGCCTCCAGTAACGCAGAAAATTAAATAGATTTTTTTTTTTCAACAAGCATAGAAGCAAATCAGTTGTTTTATAACACGAAATAAAATTGGCACAGCAGACCTGCTTCACCTAGTGTACACCTGTGCTGTTTGATTGAAGTTGTGACCCATGGAGACAACAACAGATGACTTGTTTGAGACAAACTACCTGCACAAATGTAATCAAATATGAATGGAATTACATCACTGGTTTTCTTAGAAAATCCTTTCAGACATAACAGCATTTGTGCTCTCTTTGTTGATTCAACCAAGTAGGGACACGATTATGCCAGTAACGCAAACACATGCCATGACTCAGCTCAAGCTCATAAGGTATTAAATGACTTAAACATGGATAAATGTGTGACAGGCTGCTTTTCATACACAGTGTCCATTTTAGCATTCACAAGCTCCTTGTATTTCATGAATTCATTATATAAAGCTGCAAAAAAGGACAACAGTTTGCCATTTGTTTGGAAGGGATACTAAACAATTTAATACACAAAATGAGATGCTGTTATCTCACAGCATACAGCTTCACATAAAAAATAATGACTTATCAGTTCTGAATTCAAATGGTGCCCTTTGTTTCTTGTATTCCATTTTGTTTCTTTTTCTTTTGGTGTTGTGGGGAATGTGAGAAGCTGCACTGGCTCAATGCCAATGAGACTATTAACAGCACAGAGGATCCCAAAGGTCAGGCTGCTGGTACACCATTGACACAGGGTTATCAGTTTATTTCAGTTCACATCAAGCTAAAAGCACTTTGTGAATACTAAGTTGGGGGAGGGTTGATAGGGTGGGGTGGAATCAATGATAACTCAAACTTTAAGCAGAAGAAGAACTGTGTATTTTCAAAACAGCCAAACATATTTTTGAAAACCTATGGCACACTATAAAAGGCCCCTTTACACACCACGGAGACCACTGAGAGATCAGAAATTGGCCTGATCTCTCAACAATCTCCTAAAGCCTGAAAAAAAATGATTGTTCATTCTAGTTTGCTTTAAATCCGCCATAGTACATTGTAATGTCTGCAAGTTAAAATTATGTATGTTGTATAATATACAACATACATAAAATATGTATGTTGTGTGTTCTAAATTGTCCTTAGGTATGACTGTGAGAGTGAATGGTTGTCTGTCTTTCTGTGTTGGCCCTGCGATGGACTGGCAATCTGTCCAGGGTGTACCCTGCCTCTTGCCCAAAGATGCTGGGACAGGCTCCAGGCCCCCCGCGACCCAAAAAGGATTAAGCAAAAGAAGATGGATGGATGGATGTTGTGTGTGTGTTTCAGATGGCTCTCTTGTGGGAAAATTACCGCTTCAAACCGTGGGTCTGGGCGAACCTCTCACTGATGTCACCACAGCTTCACAAACGCTCAGTGGTTATAAAATTTAAGAATGTCTGTAGAAACGTTTAGCTTCCTGTGCAACAAATTGCTCTGATCTGTGTGAAAATCATGGAGAGACTGCTGAGACATCATGGGTTGTACCTGCTCCAGCAGCACTGAGTCTGTGATGGTGTCATGGCAAAAAGTGATCAGCTGCCAAAACTTGATTGCCAGTTTGTAGTTATGGGGTTATGTTAGCCGCAAAATATATATTTCAACAGGTAAACAGTAATGAGTTAGGTATAATAAGATATATTTAACAATTATGATTTATTTTAGGCCAAAACAAACTTGATCTAGGATTTAAAGCAATTAAAATAATGCAGTCACAAGGATACAAGGAAAATACTTGATTTACTTGACATACATGTAGATACTGTATAAATATATATTCTCTGCATCAACAATGTACTATACATGTATTCATTTAGTATTGCACTGGGAATTTTGACAATAAACCTTTGTACTTTTAACAGATCTGTCTCCACTTTTGTTTTATGTGTGAAGGTTACAACCAAGTGACATAAATTAAATACTAAAAGATTTGAAGAGCTGTCTAAGAACAATCCAGCGGTTTGAGAAATCACTTTTGGTTTGGTATAAGTCTGCCAAAAGAATTATGAACCATAAAGCAGCTTGTGTTCAAATGTTAAATTCCATTAAACCCTAACTCAGGGGTGTCCAACCATGTGCCATGGAGGGCCAAGACCCTGTAGGTTCTCTCTTCTACCCAGTCTCTTCAGCAAGTGTTTTCACTGATCAGCAGTCAGTGGAAGAAATTTGGTGGAATCTGATGTTGAAAACACTGGTTGGAGGTAAAGCCTGGGACACTTTATTAGTCCCACAATGGGGAAATTCCAGGATTGCAACAGCACAGGGATAGCAACACTCAGAGCAACAATCAGAAAGCAAGAAAAAACAAGGGCAGCTAGTATACATATGTACGTATTACTACAAATATATATATATATATAGACACACAGTGCAGAGCATTGTAGCTAGATGGAATAAATAAGTAGATATATAAACACACACAGTACGGAGCATTGCAGCTAGATGGAATGAATATGTAAATATATAAACACACACAGTGCGGAGCATTGTTGCTAGATGGAATAATATGTAGATATATAAACACACAGTGCAGAGCATTGTAGCTAGATGGAATAAATATGTAGATATATAAACACACCCAGTGCGGAGCATTGTAGCTAGATGGAATAAATATGTAAATATATAAACACACACAGTGCAGAGCATTGTTGCTAGATGGGATGAAACAGCACAACCGTCTACTTAGTTATCCTACATGGTATGATTATGTACCCATATTCTCACCCTCCATAGCGACCGGTATTTTCCTAGTTGTATGCCGGAGGGGACCATTGTATAAGTCTATTGCGTCTTTTGCATTCAAAACTATTAGGTTGTCACGTCTTTTTGCTATCTCTGCGAGCAGCCCTGCTTAGGTTGTACAGTCTGACAGCCGTTGGTAGGAAGGACCTGCGAAACCTCTCGGTTGTGCACCTGGGATGATGTAGTCTGCTGCTAAATGAGCTCCTCAGTGCATTCAGTCGTCGTCGTCGGCCTCCGTCGGTCTATGATGACCATGGAAGAGAATCCTAAACATCTACTCTGCTGGAACAGCACCGCCTGTGGCTGAACAGGCCAAAGCGCACCGGTGTTCTACCTTCCAGCGTTGGGCGTTGGTAGGATTCAAGCCTGGGCAGGAAAATATGGAGGACAAGATGTTACCCATGCAGCATGTCCCCCCTCTCCACGTCACTGATGAATCCAAAGGAACAGCGGGGCTGCTATAGTTTGGCACCAGCGCCGTCGCAGGAGCTGCCAGAACGATGTTGAGCACAACAGAGAACTGCCTTAGGGGCTCCGACTCCGGATTTTTCCTCAGGGTTGACTCCCGAATCCTTTCCCGTGGCCGGGTGTGCCGCAAGGCAGCGGAGGTTTGAAATCAGGGTTTACCTTCCCCTAGATGGGCTACCTTCCCAGGTTGACGAGCCACCATCTACCCAAAGCATCTGGTTTTAAGGCGCCAGAGATCCGCCCTCGCCCCTTCTCCTATTAGTAAAAGCAGTTCCGCCGGGCTTAGAGACTAAACCACACGGACAGGCTAGGAGTTGGACTTAGTTGTCAGAGGCTTTTCGAGTCAGAGGCTTTTCGAGACGCACGCCGTAAGAAGCATTTTATGAGCACTGGGAGCTTAACCCCAGTGCCGCTCCTGGCTATGACAACCTTGGAACCCAAGGCATTCAGTGCATTCAGTATGTCCTGCATAGGGTGGAACTCGGACTCCAGCAGGGATGACAGTTTAGCCACCGTCCTTCTCTCTCCTATCTCCTCCACTGGGTCAAGGCGCTGCCCCAGGACAGAGCTAGCTTTCTTGATCAGTTTGTTCAGTCTCTTCCTATCGGCTGCGGTAATGCCACTGCCCCAGCAGACCACTCCAAAAGTGATGGCTGATGCCACCACCGTGTCATAGAATGTCTTCAGCAGCGCCCCTTGTACACCAAAAGACCTGAGTCTCCTCAGTAGGAACAGCCTGCGCTGTCCCTTCTTGTAGAGTGCGTCAGTATTGTGTGACCAGTCTAGTTTATTGTTCAGATGAACACCCAGGTACTTGTAGGATGTCACCATCTCGATGTCTGTTCCCTGTATATTTACTGGTGCTGTGAGGGGTTGTCCTTGCCTGCGGCAGTCCACCACCAGCTCCTTAGTTTTCCTCGCATTGATCTGGAGGCAGTTCCGATGGCACCAGTCCATGAAGTCCTGGATAAGCCCTCTGTACTCAACTTCATCTCCATTGGAGATGAGGCCAACGATCACAGAGTCATCAGAGAACTTCTGTAGATGGTAGTGTGTTGTGTTGTGTGAGAAGTCCGCAGTATAAAGGGTGAACAGGAAGGGAGCCAAAACCGTTCCCTGGGGGGCCCCCGTACTACCGATGATCATGTCGGACACACAGTCCCGGGTTCTCACAAACTGAGGCCGGTTCATGAGATAGTCCAGGATCCATGATGACAGGTGCTGGTCCACCCCTGCGCACAGCAGCTTGTCCTTCAGGATCATCGGTTGGATGGTGTTGAAAGCACTGGAGAAGTCAAAGAACATGATCCTCACTGCATTCCCGGGCTTCTCCAGGTGGGACAGAGAACGGTGAAGGAGGAAGATCACCGCATCCTCCACCCCAATGCCATGCTGGTAGGCGAACTGGAGTGGATCCAACGCTGGTCCCACCAGGGGGCGGAGGTGAGCAAGGACCAGTCTCTCCAGGGTCTTCATCATGTGGGACGTCAAGGCCACCGGTCTGTAGCTGTTCAGGTCTTTGGGGTGGGAAGTTTTTGGTACAGGTACCACACAAGATGTTTTCCACAGCTGTGGTACCCTCCCCAGCTTCAAGCTCAGGTTGAAGATGTACGCCACAATCCCACACAGCTTGTCTGCACAGGACTTGAGGAGCTTTGCGCTGATGCCGTCCGGTCCCGACGCCTTCCTCGCCTTGATCTTCCTCAGCTCCGTCCTCACCTGGGTCTTGGTCAGGGTCAGGTTGAGGGGCTGTGTGTTGGGAGTGGGGGGGTGTTGGTGGAGTGGGGAGTGGGCAGCAGGACTTGATGTCTTTAGAGGCAGCAGTGGTTGTTGTGCAGTCAGGGGGGAGGGCGGTTGGTCAAACCTATTGAAAAACAGATTCAGATTGTTCGCCCACTCCCTGCCCCCCGTGGCCTGGGGGGAGGTATTCTGGAGCCCAGAGATGGTTTTAAGGTTTCTCCAGACCCTGCTGATGTCGCTCTGTTGCAGCTTGTCCTCCATCTTCTTCCTGAAGCTGTCCTTGCCTTCTCTGAGCTTTCTCCTCAGCTCCCTCTGTACGGACTTCAGCATCTCCCTGTTCCCCGACCTGAAGATCCTCTTCTTCTCTCTCAGAAGTGTTTTTATCTCAGGGTTGATCCAGGGTTTGTTGTTTGAGCAACACCGTATGGTCTTGGTGGGAACGGTGTTGTCCACACAGAAGCTGAGGTAGTCCGTGATGGTGTGAGTGAGGCCATTGATGTCCTTACCATGTGGATCGCAGAGCTGCTCCCAGGCGGTGGTTTCAAAACAGCCCTTTAGAGTGTCCATTGCCTCCTCAGACCATAACTTCACTGTGCGCATGGCCGGAGGTTGTCTGTGCACTAGGGGTTGGTAACCGGCCGGAGATGAACCAAGTTGTGATCCGATCTCCCGAGTGGGGGGAGTTGTAATGAGGTGTACGCCTCCTTAGTGTTTGCGTAGAATAAGTCCAGTGTTTTATAGTCTCTAGTGTGGCATGTGACATACTGGGTAAACGTGGGTAGAATGGGAGATAGTGAAACATGGTTGAAATCGCCTGAGATGAGGAGAAGAGCATCTGGGTGTTCTGTCTGCAGCCTGCCGGTTACTGAATGGATGACGTCACGCACTGTCCCAGCGTTCGCCATCGGATTTGCATAAACAACAATGCAGGTCACGTGTGAGTATTCCCTCGGGAGATATGTAGGCCGCATGCTAACAGCTAGCAACTCAATGTCTTTGCTGCAGTGTCGTTGTTTAACAGTGATATGTCCCGGTCTGCACCAGTTGTTGTTAACATACATTATCACTCCACCGCCCCTTGCTTTGCCACTGTCTGGTGTTCGGTCTGCCCGTATCGCGTGGAAACCCTCCAGCTCAATGTTAGCATCTGCTGCTAGTTCAGTTATCCACATCTCGGTAAACAAAAGGAGAGAGCATTCCCGGTATATGCTATCGTAGCGGGAGATAGCCGCTAGCTCATCTACCTTTCCCAGTAACGACCGTACATTCCCCATGACAATAGATGGAAGGGAGGGTCTGTACCTTATATTTTTTGTCTTCCGCCTTACTCCAGCCCGGCAACCACGGCGTTTTCACCTCAGTTCCCCCGGTATGTCGAGTTTTTCCGTTAGCACCGGGTGGCAGTTGAGTGCTAGCAGCTCTTCCCTGCTGTATCGTCTCCTGCTATAAACAGTGGCTCCGTCCACTGGCTCAGGAGACATTTGGGACGATCTGTGTGTCCGTGATATAAATGGAGTGAAAAAAACGGATCAAAAAGAGAGAGGAAAGGAAAAAAAAGACTCAGAATTGAGCCGCTGTTGCAAAAGGCAGCCGACTCGTGTGGCGCCGGAAGTAGTAACATGAGTAACATGAGTAACATCCCTGCCCTAACCCATTATTAGAAAATACAGATGCTAATATGGCCCAGAATTCCTTCATATGCTGGTACTATCACTAAAGTGTGCAGTGTCTTCTGCACTGGCACAACAATACAGTCTTCAGTAAATAAAATAATTGTTTTTGGTTACTTTTTCTTAAAAGTGAGCCATTATTTTTAACATCACTGAGAAATGGTTTGTACTGTTGACTCTTTACACACCGGTGTCTTAACAGACAAAATAGAAAATCATGATGCAAACACAAACTTTTTGTTTACTTTTTCTTAACCCCTTACCATTCCTGCCAATTTTCCAGGGTGGAAAAGTAGAATTTTAGTTAAGAAAAATCTTTCATTATTTACCATTACATACAGATAACATGGAAACATAGCACTGCTGGATTACCAAAATGTGTCTAAATATTTAACTACAATGTCATGATTTACTGCATCACAAAATTTTCTTGGTCCAAAACTGCTCCCACAACCTACAATCTGACCTTGATCTATTGACTTTTATAGGCTGTTTAAGTAATTAGACTCCATAATATACTCCAATAAAATTGTCTAGCAACCCTTTTTTCCTAAAACTTTGGAGAAAATTGGTAATGTACTACACACACATAACCTGATTTACAGCTGAATTTGGTCAGAAGAGAGGATGTATATGTAATTATTGACTCTTTTCCCACCAGTGTCGTAACAGACAAAACACAGTCATGATGCAAACACAGTCACTGGTTTATTACAAGTAGCAGCACAATTACAGACTGTTTTGTTTCGCATGTACACAAGTTAAAAAAAACACTGGGGTGGGGAGACAGGGTCACATACGCTGGCCACTCATCGTGTTCACAAGCTTGCCCAGTTCAGCCAGGAAAGCTTGATGGAAGGCAACAGTTTGTGCCATCTCCTCCCTTCATAAGGCGGCTTCTTGCTCCCTTGCTTCACATGCGTCATCGGCAAGCCAGTTGATGGTCTGCATGTGCTGGGCATGTGCTTCATGGTCCTGTTCAAGCTGCCCTTCATGGAGCCGCACCTCGTCACCATGCATCTGGACAAACACAGTGGCAAGGTCCGTTGTGGGGTGGCTCCTTTTCCTCTTGCCTAGACGAAAGACATAAATGGATGGTGGTTAGTTAAAGCAAGTTTAATACATTATTCTTCTTCTTTCAGAATTGATTGGTGGTTGGTAACCAGCTTACAGGTGCATTACCACCACGTACTTCACTCTATATCATCCCTCTACATATCTTGGCCGTGGCAACTCCCTCCTGTCTCCATTTCAAAACATATATTAAGGAAATACACTTGTGAAAGCCAGTAGTGGGATGTGACAAAAATGCTTCGTTGTTGTATTTAAGCTCAATTGTCATGTTGCTCCGCCTTTGACTGCCACCTAATCCATGGGATTAGGTGGCAGGGATCTTGTGATCTAATGGGATCTTGGGGTCTTGTTCACGAGTGAGGGGAAAATGGAGCGAGAGATCGACAGACGGATTGGAGCAGCATCTGCAGTGATGCGGACGTTGTACCGGTCTGTTGTGGTGAAGAGGGAGCTTAGTTCTAAGGCAAAGCTGTCGATTTACCAGTCAATCTACGTTCCTACTCTCACCTATGGTCACGAGCTTTGGGTAATGACCGAAAGAACGAGATCGCGGATACAAGCGGCTGAAATGAGCTTTCTCCGTAGGATTGCTGGACTCACCCTCAGAGATAGGGTGAGGAGCTCAGTCATCCGGGAGAGGCTCAGAGTAGAACCGCTGCTCCTCCACATTGAAAGGAGTCAGTTGAGGTGGTATGGGCATCTGATTAGGATGCCTCCTGGACGCCTCCCACTTGAGGTGTTTCAGGCACGTCCCACTGGGAGGAGACCCCGGGGCAGACCCAGGACTCGGTGGAGAGACTATGTCTCCCAGCTAGTCTGGGAACGCCTTGGTATCCCCTCTGAAGAGCTGGAGCAGGTGGCTGGGGAGAGGGAAGTCTGGGCTTCTCTGCTTGAACTGCTGCCTCCGCGACCCGGACCTCCGGAAAAGCGGTAGAAGATGGATGGATGGATGGATGGATGTCATGTTGCTGTGCCTCAGTAGAGCAGATTTTGCAGGCACCAGGTTATGTTCAGAATAATTTGTTTTTGTTGTGGCCTCAGAAATCTGAATGAGTTAATACAGTCAGCTGACTTGAATCATTTCAGTGAAGCACATTGACTGCAACTACATTCGAAAGTGAGTTCATGTGCTACATCAGTTTTTCAAAAACAAGAATTATATCAGTACTTCCTCCACCACAGCTGAAAATGGAACCAGGGTGTGGACACCTGACAAGTGAGCACCCCAGGATCCACTCTGTACATGTGCAGGTACATTTTCAATCCAGGAATTTATGGTGGAAAAGAAACAGCACGACAACACTGTTCCAACACTGTTTTTTGGAAAATCCACAGAATAGGTATGGGGGTCTAATATGAGGCTTTACGAAATTATATGAATCACCTTATAAATCACTGGTTTGAAAATGCACTTGTATATGTTGAGATTTTGGATCCTGGGGTCCACTTGACCTGTATCCATAAACACAACAGGGTGTTAATCTTTTGTTTATTGTGCCTTACCAGCACTTGAACGTGTTGTGCCGGATGTGCTGGTGATGAGGCTGGTATCGGTGTCGGCTCTGATGCTGGTGCTGCAACAGACGCAGGATTCATGCTGAAGGAGGCAAACCCCTGGCATGTGGAAACAGATTCTAGAAAGAAAATACATACAACTTAATGCACAGCATCAAAGTGCAACACGTACACAAAACTTTTTAACCAGGATTAGCATATTTCATCGTTTTGCTCTCACAAGCATTTATGTATTCTGTGGATGTGTTCTATTAACATGGAAAAAACAGTTGGATAACAGCTAAGCCTCATACCAACTCTCTATTAATTACTAAAGTATAGGAGAAGTTTAAAACCATAATATAAACAAAATAAACTGGTGATATGGCACCAGAATGCTTTAACCATTTTATGAAGTAGAGCTGGTTTTAATATAATCCACTCATACAGTAAATCAGTTTTAAATATTTAGGTTAAATTCATCACTTATCTTCTCTGTGCATGTTATAATTACAGCAAAATCATTGTCTCTGACTCATAATTTCTATCCAGAGTTGGTCAAGTTACTTGGAAATAGTAATTAGTTACTGATTACTGATTACTTCTCCAAGAAAGTAATCCAGTTACTTTACTGATTACTTATTTTCAAAAGTAATTAGGTACTTTATTACTTTACTTTACTTTTCAAAAACATTATGCACAACCTGAATACACTATAAAGCAATAGGCCTTTCAGCCTAATTCTATTCTTTCTCCATATTCCATCATATAAAATTGAATCAAATGAAAGTGTCTTTTTTAAAACTTGTTTTATTAGTTTCAGTCTTTTAACTTCTAGCAAGCATCAAGCAAAAATTAAATTAAATGCAACAGTCTGAGTTGAAGAAAATTGTTGAACATTAGATAGATAGATAGATAGATAGATAGATAGATAGATAGATAGATACTTTATTTCAAACAAAAAAGTATAACAAAAACAAAACAAATGACAAATGCAATAAAGTAACAGTATACAGTGTTCGAAAGGGAGAAGGAAGAAGTGAACACTTATTAATTCCAACTCCTCTTTTCCATAAATACACCCATGTGAATTATATACAAATTACCACATTTAAGACCCCAAGTAAACAATTAACTGTATTTTGTACATATCAACATTAACACCCATCCATCCTAGCATACATTGATGTCCATACATCAAAACCAGCCTCAAACAACACAGATATACACAGTGCTGTCCCACCCACCATTCCATAGTGTCCCATAGTGTCCCAGAGTGAGCATAGTGAATCGTACATATAAATACTACCCTTCTAACATATATCCTTTTAGCAAATAATGTTTGTACCTCTTTTTGAATTGATTTCTGTTTGTACATAGTTTCAGTTCCGGCTCCAGACTGTTCCACAAATCCACCCCACAGACAGATATGCACATACTTTTCTTGGTTGTTCGTATCTTGGGTTTTGTAAAGTTTAAGTCTCCTCTCAAATTATGATCATTGTCTCTTTTTTTAAATATTTTTTGTATATTAGTTGGGAGTTGATTATTAATTGCCCTGTACATGACTTGTGCTGTCTTAAATTTAACTAAATCAATGAACTTTATGACATGTGACTTTAAAAACAACGAATTGGTATGGTCTCTATATCCTACATTATTTATTATCCTTATAGCTCTTTTTTGTAATGTGCATATTGACTGTAGGTTGGTCTTGTAGGTGTTTCCCCGGACTTCTACACAGTAGTTAAGATAAGGTAGAAACAGTGAATTGTACAGTAAGACCAATGATTTATAGTCCAAGATGTGTCTTGTCTTCCCCAGTATGCCTATACATTTTGCCAACTTGGCCCGGATGTGACTGATGTGAGGTTTCCAGCAGATTTTATTGTCTAGCGTCACCCCCAGAAACTTATTTTCCTGTACTGTTTCTATTCTGGTATCATCTATCGTTACCATTATTTCATGATTTATTTTATAATTTCCAAACAACATAATCTTTGTTTTTTTAGATTTAGAGATCATTTATTTTTGATGAACCACTGCGTTAACTTTTTCATTTCAGTTGTGACCACCTCTAAAACCTGCTGCAAATTCTCACCGGTGCAAAGGATATTTGTGTCATCTGCAAACAAAATAAATTTCAGAATTTTTGATACTTGGCATATGTCATTTATATACAAAATAAAGAGTTTGGGTCCCAAAACTGACCCCTGGGGCACACCACAAGTGATGTCCATGAAGGGTGATTTGTGCTCACCAATTTGTACAAATTGTTGTCTGTTACTTAAATAACTTTCCACCCAACTCAGTCCGACCCCTCTTATCCCATACCTTTCCAGTTTCCTTAGTAGTATTCTGTGGTCAGTGGTGTCAAAAGCTTTCTTTAAATCTATAAATACTCCTACAGCAAAGTTTTTTTTTATCTATACAACTAGTAATTTCTTCTATAAGTTCGATCAGTGCCAAAGATGTAGATTTATCTGCTCTAAAACCATACTGGCTGTCTGTAAGGAGGTTGTGTTTTTCAATGAAATCATCCAGTCTCTTAGTGAAGATTTTTTCAAGTATTTTGGAGAATTGTGAGAGTAAAGAGACTGGCCTGTAATTTGTGAAACAAGGACTGTCTCCTGTTTTGTATAGAGGTATTACTTTTGCTATTTTCATTTTGTTTGGAAATTTACCAGTTTGAAATGACAGGTTACAGATTTGGGTGAGTGGCTTAACAATTCCTTCAATTACTTTTTTCACTATTGTCATGTCAATTTCATTCCAGTCCATTGATTTTTTGTTCTTAAATTTACTCACAGTCTCGATAATTTCCTTTTCAGTAACTGCACCCAAAAAGATTGTGTTTGGATTTCTATCTTCTATTTCATTTACAGAACCACTGTTGTTTGTTTCTGTTGTCACTATTGATTTTGCTAATTCAGGACCAACATTTACAAAAAAATTTTTGAAACCACTGACCACATCCTCCATATTATTTATCAGATTGCCATTTTCAATAAAATATTCTGGATAATTAGCATTCTTAGGTCGATTACTAATAATCCCATTGAGTACTTGCCATATTCCTCTTAAGTTATTTTTATTATCCTCTAATATTCTGCTGTAATATTCTTTCTTACAGGTCCTCATTATATTAGTAAGCTTATTTTTATATCTTTTATATTTGATCTCAGCCTCCACCCTTCTGCACTTAATGAATTGTTTATATAATGTATTCTTCTTTTTACATACATTTATTAACCCCTTGGTGACCCAAGGAATATTTTTCTTTTGTTGTCTGTCACTGTATTGTTTTATAGGACAGTTTTTATTGTACAATGATTGAAATATTTGTAAAAATTTATCATATGCTTTATTTATATCATTTTCATCATAAACTATCTTCCAATCTTGTATTAATAATTCCTTTGTCAGTAAATACATAGATTCTTCGGTTCTTACAACAAAAATTGTCAGGTGGTCACTGATATCATTCAATAAAAGCCCACTCCTGATATTATTTTCCATAATGTTTGTGAATATGTTATCTATTAGTGTGGCACTGTGTGACGTGATTCTGCTAGGTCCGGTAATTGTTGGATGTAAGACCATACTGTACATTGTGTTGATAAATTCTTCTGTCAAGCTATGTTGTTTTGAATTCATCAGATCTATATTGAAATCCCCACAGATGAACATAACTTTATGAGTTAGTTTTGCATACATTTTTTTCTATCCAGTCCTTAAATAAGTCAATGTTTGATCCAGGTGTTCTATATACACAGCTCACTACTATATTCTTCACATTGTCCAGACAGATTTCTATTGTAATACATTCAAATAAATCATCCACAGTTACTGACAGATTTTCAACAACCTTGTATTTCAAGCTCTTGTCATCATAAACTGCAACTCCTCCTCCTTTTTTCACTTTTCTATTTATATAATTTAATTCATAGCCATCCATGGTAAAATCCACTCCTTTCTCTTCACTGAACCACGTCTCTGATATTGCCACAATATTGAATGGCTCTTTAAACTGATGTAAATAATCTTTAATGTTATTAAAGTTGGCATAGAGACTTCTGCTGTTGAAGTGGATCATAGAAATATTGAAATCAGATGTGACCATTGTGCTAAACTGTTCATCCGTGTAGTAACTACAGTTATTATTGATGGAGCTAAATAAATTATTATCAGGGTCTATGTTATATTCCACGTCCTGTGGGTTGTGATCTGTATATTCAAAAACTTTCAGTTCCTGTTGTTCCTGTTTGTTGATCTTTTGTTTCATGTTGTTAAATGTCTTGTAGCAGATGAGTATATCCCTTCAGTGTCCTACAATTGTCTGTTGTTGCTGTCGACTCCAGTTCATAATATTCATTGATATTTGTCCAGTTCCATAATATTACGGATGTTAATGACCTTGGCTTCTTCAGGTAATCCGTTTAATTTGATGTATATTTTACAGTTTGATGTCCAGGTGTTTTGAATCTTTTTCTGCTTTCTCAGGTATCTTGCTTTTCTGGCTATTTCTGCGTTTTCTTGTGTGAGGTGCTCGTTTATGTAGATGTTCGTTCCTTTCAGTTTCCTACCTTGTTTTAACAGCGCAGTCTTGTGTTTTCTGTTGACATTTAAACCTATTTTCTACACATTCCACCGTATATTAATAAAATATAGCAAGTCTGTTAACTTATATTTCTGCATATTCCAGCATATAAAATAAAAAGCTTTATTGTGTGTATACTCCTTCATTCTAATAGATGTAAATAAAATACAGCAAAAAAATAAAATCAAAGTCTCTCCTGACTGTATTCCAAATTATTAACATTTACATCTTTTAACAGTTGGTAAAGTGCAGAGGAGTAATAATGAGTTTACCAAAACAAAAAATGCTGTTGCATGCCACATTTAGGCTGTTAGTCCAGTCTTATTTTATGGCTACCCTGACAAGGCCCTATGTTTTTTTGTTTTCTTTCGGAGTGAAACAGTGGTTATATCGCATCAGCAGAAGCTTCTCAAACCTCCTATCAGACACTCTGTTCCTTCCTCCTTTTCAGAAGCTCCTTCACATGCTCTCTTCTATGCTCATCTGTCAGCCATCGAAGTTTGAACTTGGGACAAGTGGCCACTGCAAGAAGTCCTTCTTGGCTATCAAGTACAGCATCAAAACAAATTTTGATGGCCTGTAAAATACAATATGATATAACTAAGAATATATTTATTTTGCTATATAATCGGCTATTTTAATTATTTTGTGGGCTTTACTGACCTAAACCATCTCATGTGCTATCGGTACTGTATGAGATTTAATTTTGGTTGAGGCTGTTTTGACCTTTTTATTTCAATCTTCTGTTGATGTTAGATTAATATTCATGATTAATGATGATCAATATCCCTGATATTGAACAGGGGATGAATAATTGATCTTTTATTATATTTCATCATTTTAATAATTGTACTCACTGCTTAAAACAAACGAAGTGTAACATCTGCCCACCATGAATGGTATAATAAATTGAACAAATCCACCCAAATCAATTATCAAATAATAATCTTACCTTTACAATGACATCTTGAAGGCTGGCTGTCATTCTAGAGAGAGAACCAGCGACAAGCTTCTTCAGTTCAGCGGCACTAAGTCCTGTCGCTTTTAAGTCTATTTTCACCTGTTTAGCAGGAGAGGGACCCTCAGAGGTTCGCCCGGTGGAATTGGATGTGGTAGCTGCAGCGGGCATGTCAGTGGGGGGATCCGGGGGTTTCTCAGTGAGTTTCATATTCCTGTACCAGCTTGCTAGGTGCTTGCTCAGATTTGAGATGGAATTTTTTGCTGTAGATAAAAGTTTTCTTCCCACGCAGAGTGTACAGCGGACGCTAATGTTTTTGTCACCTTTTACCGAGTCAAACTCAAAGTAATGTCGGTACTTCCAAGCATTAAACGCTGCATGGCCCTGCTCTCCCCCACGCTTCATGTTGTCTCTTGTTGACCACTACATGTGTCTGTTGTTTACCATTGACGTCGCGCCGCTCGTAAGTCATTGTCACGAGACAGTCTCACAAAACAACATCACGGTTTAGTAATGCAGTAACGCAACCTGCTTGCGGGAAAGTAAGTTATCTAACGAC
Organism: Pholidichthys leucotaenia; assembly: GCA_020510985.1. Taxonomy (NCBI): domain Eukaryota; kingdom Metazoa; phylum Chordata; class Actinopteri; order Cichliformes; family Pholidichthyidae; genus Pholidichthys; species Pholidichthys leucotaenia. The sequence continues at coordinate 382,115,394 of CM035836.1, read as the reverse complement.
TTTTTTTGCAATTATAATCCCTTATTTTACTTGTTACTTGAAAAAGTAATTGGATTACAGTAACGCGTTACTTCTAACGCATGACTGCCCATCAGTGTTTCTATCCAAACAGTCAAATGAATGTCATGTTTCAGTATTTATGCGCGGAGCCTGGCATGTGGAAACAGATTCTAGAAAGAAAATATACACAACTTAATGCACAGCACCAAAGTGCAACACATACACAAAACTTTTTAACCAGGATTAGCATATTTCATCATTTTGCTCTCACAAGCAAATACTTCAGACAAAGCAAGCACAAATCAGCAGAGTTGGCTAGTAGTTAGCTAGCGCTCCTCGCTAAAACTCATTAGCGAGGAGAGAATGGCGTTGTTATTGCTTAACCCTTTAACTGCCCTAGGTGCCATGCGGCGCCTGGGGCAATGCAAGGCAACTCAAGGTCCCCCCTAGTGGTCAAGAGTGGTAAAAAATTTGTCAATGAAATAGTTCAGATTTCCAAGGTTATAACTTGAAAGTTAGAAGAGATAATGGCTTACTGTCAATTAGAAAGATGTAGAATATGATCCAAAGTTTCAGATAGAAATAAATTTACGCATCTAATTTGCATAATGTTGTGGCAGCTATATAAATTACATAACTCAGTCAATAAGTTGACACGTGCAGTTGCTGTGCTGTGCCACTGGGGCATGCGACCTGTCCATTTAATCTGGGCAGTTAAAGAGTTAAAAAAGTGAGCTTGTCACCAATGGGATAAATCAGCGAAAAGATGCACAATATCACAAGACACTCACCATCCATGGTTTGCAACAATGACGTGGCCATCGCTGGTTCGACCCCAATCTCTCTGCCATTGCTGTCCGGTGGTCACTCCATCTAACTCGCTCTGGATACTATCATTAGCCACCAAGCACAGAAAAGCCCACACCTCCTCGCGGGACCACGGTGTAGATTTCCGAGAAGCGTATTCTCCGAAGCCACCTCTATCGTGTTTAATCGCTTAAGAATTTTTGTAAATGGCGGCTGAAAATTCTGGTGAAGACGATGCTCTCATGATGTTACGCCCTGACCAATCAGTGGTCTGCAGTCTGTTGACATCACATTTTCAGCTCGACCCAGCCCTGTTAGTACCCCCCCTCCCTGGAATGGGTACAAAAAAAGTACCTGGTACCAGGTACTAATGGAAACGCCTACAAACCGGGTAGAGTAGGGCTGAGTGGGTACTAGTGGAAAAAGGGCCTTAAATGATCTCCTAAAGCCTCAAAAATTTCTGTTTAAATTTTTGGGAGATTATTGTAAGATTTTCACATGGAGAGCTATAGAGATCTTTGAAAGATCATTGAGAGATCACTGTGGGATCATTGAGAGTTCCTTGGGCAACCATGGAAACTGCTGAGCATTTCTTGGCTGACAGGGAGCCTCTAGGTCTTGTCTCTGAAGAAGAAACATTTCTAGAAGGCCAAGAATAGTTTTTACACAAGGGTGGAGCTCACCAAGAGATCACTGGGAGAGCAATTAGATTGTTGAGAGATCACTTCCCTTTGGAGATCTTTGAGAGACTGTTTTGGACTGAGTCGAAACGTTTGGAACCGTGGAGATCACTGAAGATCACTGACAGATCTTGGTGATCGCTGAGAGATCGCTGAGAGATCACTGAAAGATCGTTTGGAGATCTGGCCATTTTGTCATCACTCAGGGATCTCTCTACCATCTCCACCCCTGTGTAAAGAGGGTATTACTGAGAACTAAACAGCTCATCTGCCCTACTTGCTGGGAATGCAGTCCCGTTGTTTCAACTATTCAGTAGGAAAATATCTGTCAAGGGGCAACCTCTGACCGGCAGAAATGACAGACTCTACAGTAGGCAGGACTACAGTTTAACTGGGTTTATTTCCCAAACAACACAAAATAAACCAGCACGGGGGCTGAACATAAAGTGAGCCGTGAAAGGCTGAAAACACAGACACTTGAACAGGCAAAATCACAGTACTGAAGTCAGAGGGTAATCCATGGTATGATGCCACATAAAATGAATGCAGGGGAAGACATACTGTATATAGAGAAACAGGTAATCAAGGCAACATGGGACAGCTGGGGATAATAATCAGGGGCTAAGCGGCAACACATAAGGAGAAATGGCTATGACTATGGAAGACAAGAGGGACTGAGAATGATAGGCAAACGAGTGCAGGGAACATACACACCAGACTTACAAGGATGGCCAAGGGGGGACACAGAAAAATAACAACTGGTAACGGGAACGACATGATAGACTGAGGACCGGGGAAGACAATAACGATCACAGAGGACCCAGAAGGCAAAATACAGGCAAATAATCATAATAATAAATACAAAGCTTGGGCATGATCCTAAAACCCTGTCCAAACCATGACAATATCCTAAATTTAATGAAAAGACACACAAGCAGCCTCAGCCAGCGGGAGATGGACAGCGGTCAAAAAAATCCCGCCAACTTTTTTAGCTGATAATTTATTTAAAATATAGGCACATAAAACTTAAACTTAACTTGGTTTGGAAGTGTAAAGATCTCTCCCCTCTGGCCTAAGCAATTACCCCTACCACAGTTCCTAAACAATAAAATAACCTGCCTAACCTCCTCCGTTTGCCAATGTGCCTTTAAGAAAAAATATCCATGACCAATCTTGCTTTTCTTTTGCTAGTGCATGCCAGTAGAAAGCAAGTATTCTTGTCTGAAAACAGGTAGGCCAGTTAGGCTTTACAGACCCATTTGCAGGCTGTGTTTGAAAGTGGAATACAAAGAGTTGTTGCCTATATGTAGGCAATCATACATGTTAGACTTTGACAAATATTAAAGGGACTGAACACAAATTTATTTGATTGTGTGAATATTAATTACAGAATTACTGAAAATAAATGGGACATCCAATATTAGCGACTGTTTAACCTCTTGCACTCCGGGATACCGCGGGCGGTCACGTCTCTGCGTCCTAGGGTGCACACTGTGCGTCCTAGTGCGCACTGAAAAAAAAAAGCTGCATTTCCGTTCTTCCACTACAGACACAGCCGCGAACAGAAAGCCAAAGGAGTGCTTGGATTGGTTTAGATGTGATTGACCTCTCATTCGACTAATAAGAGCCTTGAATTGGGTTTCTGAAACCTTGAAGAACCAATGACTGAAAACCTAGCAAGAAGGACCCGCCTACCAACGGCTGCGAATACAGCGAGCCACTTGAAGCACAGAAGTTCGAAAGCGTGCGTCCCTTGTGTAAAATCTGTGTTGTGTAAGCCGCTGGGTGACACACACGCGTTCACCAGTCTTTTTTTCTTACTACTGTTCTTATTTGTTTTGAAAAATCGTTTGCCAAAACCACAATCATGGAAGCGCAAAACCGCAATAATGGAATTATGGTTTGACCGGGTCGCGTGACCAGAACCACGAGTCTGTAACAAGCGGACCAGCGTCATGTTCGTCTGACAATGAGGAAGAGAAGATCGCCAGCGACACTGCTGTTGTGGACAGGTAAGTGTTATAAGCTAAGTTATTCTTTATCCCTGAAAATTGTAATCCAAATGACTTTTGACCGGTCGGTAAATTACAACTGTGAGTCATCGCAACATGAAGACCGTGGCGTCTGGACCGTGAACGCCGCCCCCCCCCCCGCTACTCTTCTGTAGCGGATTGCAGATATTATTGCAGATATTTTAGTACAACTGTGCGTAGTAGACCACGGTGCACTGTCACCGGGGTTTGTCATGTAGCGATGGGCGATGTCCGTCCTCTGTAGCGGGGGGTGGTGTGGGGTGGGAGTTGTTATCTTCTACATTACAGATATTTTAGTATAATTTTTAGTGTACTGTAGGTTATTTTTTCTTGTAAAAAAAAGCCACACATTTTTTACATGGCATGCTTCTTTGTGTGTGGGGGCTTGTTTGTTCATTCATTCATTCATGAATAAACAACCCCCCCCCACACACACACACAGCCCTTCACCTTTCATTAGAGCCCAAGATGAAGCTTCTATATTGAATCATTCAAAAGTTACAGACGTTTTTCTAAACTGTGCCATTTGGCACAATTTGACACAGTTCAAAAACACCTGGGAACAACCTAAGAAAAAAGCTGTGTAATATATTCATTTTTTGTGGTATTGTTACAAAATTTTGACCTCAGCTGGATAACACTTGGTTCTACATTTCTGTTGCATTTTCCAGCCCGGATCTGACAGCTGTGTGTTATTTGCAAGCATTTGTATCCAAAAAAACACCCAGGCGAAATTTATTTTCTTCAAGTTCAGTATGTTTAGATGACTGTTACTCAGTGGCAGGAGCACTTAGAGATATTATGACTGTTTTGCCAAAAAATTCAAAGTGTTTTCTTTTAAATGAGACCAAACCCATGAAGATGCTGCAAAGGGTTGAAGAACAGCTTTTGATTTACTTTGGGTACATTATTTTTTGGCGTTTTTAGGGAAATTGACCAGAGTGCAAGGGGTTAAAAACCCTTGTTTATTTTTTGTCAGATCATTTATCTGTCTGATCTTTTATGACTTATGTTCATAATAGTGTATCTTGCACTTTGGGGAATGGGAGTTGTTCAGTCATTATAACTGTTTTAGTTTATATGTGTAGTTTGTAGTGTATCGTCAATAACCTCAGTACTATAGTACTGCAGTACTATAACAGGACACGTTTACAAATATTTGAGACCCATTGTAGTACATCATTTTATATTTTAGCAATATTATAAGTACAAAACACTGAACATTATTATACACAGCAGAATGACCCATTTGGCTGCAACTATTGCATCAGTGTTGCCCGTTTGTCTGTAAATAAAAAATTATTTATTTTGTTATTTGGGTGGTTTTTGTCATGGTCGTCATTTAGTCAAGGCGTGCATATGTGTCCACATATGATACGTAGTTGATCTGGCCATTCCATTACACAATCATGGTGGTATTATTATTAACTTTTCATTTTTAGATAGCCGTGCACCAGGAGGAGCACCATGTTGAACCTGCGGTGCTGCAAGAACAGCGGTGGCACAAGGGTGAAGCAGCAGCCAAGACTCCCATTAACCGGGCAGGCTGGGCTTCTCTGCGAAGGACTGCAGTCTGGCTGCTACTCCTCCCCCCAGCACACCCGCACACCTCGTGTTCTCCACATATGCCGGATTATCCTTTAGAGCTACGCAATCACAGCAACATTATAGTATAAGTTTTTAAGCATTAAATCTTCAGTATTCTCTTTTTCTGGTCAGATTTGTTGCTTTTCACTTCCTTGTTTTGTTTACAGAGCACTCTGGTGACTGGTCGTGATGCCGCGTATTATCCAATCAGTACGGCGTCAATCCTAAACCCTGCCCACACTCCTAGAAGCCAGAGCATGAGGAACCGGAGTGGTGGCGAAACTTTTATTAATAAAAATTATATATTTTCACAGACTGATCTCAGATTTTATGTGTTTTGCTGAGGTTACGAGGGTGTGCATCCCCATGTCTGGAGTTGCTCAGACGCACAGTTTGGGAGATATCTGAGGAACACACTGAAACACACAGACAGAGATTTGGTGCACTTATAGATAGATGAGGTGAATTTGTATGTTTAAATGAGGGAATATAGTCGGGGTTATGCAGGGAAAGTTTCCCTGCATAATAAATCACCAAATTTAAATCTGAGAACCACCATTGCTATCCCTGGGTCATCATTTGTACATGTACTTACCCTTGATGAAATGAGGGCAATCAACCCTCTGCTTGCACACTTGACTCTCTAGATTAGAGCCAATGGAAGGCGATGAAAAGGCTTTCTTGTGGTTCTATCTTGCCTATTATGACAATCTTCCACCATGCATTTAGTGACCATGATCAGAGGTGAAGTTTATGCCACTCTAATCCATAGACTGTATAAAAAAAGTTGGTTAAAGTATAAAAAAGGGTTCTAATATAGCACAAATCCAATGACAGCAATACATTGCTTGCCTACCATCAAGGGGCATAGACAGAACCTGATGTGATTTGGTGACATTGCTGCAAATCCTCAATAGAGATGATTGAAAGACCCTTCAGAGATTGCTGAGATCACTGCCTACATGTGGATGGACCCTCCTCCTGTGTATAAAAAAAACATATCTTAAAGACACACTGTGGCTATAACTCACCTATAAAAACAAATCTGCATTCTCTAAAAGGCAGTGTTGGGCAAGTTACTGAAAATTAGTAACTAATTACAATTACTAGTTATTTCTTTTAAAAAGTAACTGAGGTACTTTACCAATTACTGCATGACTAAAGTAACTAGTTACTTGGAAAAGTAACTAACATTACTGTTAAATACATACTTAAATGACCTTTTACACATACTGTGTTTGATGTTACTGTGCATGCGTCGGTGTCTAGGACATGAAAACTGTCCATGTGTCTTACCTCTATATCAGCAAGACCCTTGTAGCAGTGCGAAATCAAACGACTGAATCTCAGACTTCAGACACAAATTTAATAGGCCTGATAAAATTAAAGTGCTTAGAATGATTCACAGAAACACAACAATCTTACATGCTGAAAGTCATGCTTTCCAAGCATAAATGCTTGTCCTTCAGATCAGATGAACTCTTAAGATTTTTTTTTGCCTAATTACAATTGTGATGAATTGTGAAAACAGCTGAAGTATGCATACCATTTACCAAAGGTAAATTTCTGAAACAGTTTAACAAAATAATCTTGCCTCCCTTAATTTAGACTTAATAAACTTGAAACATTTATAAACCTCAAAATACATAAAGATAACCTTAATGGTTTCAGCTTTGATTTTTTTTAAGGGAAGCTAAACACATCTTGTGATGTCATTCAGAAAAGCAGCAAATATGAATGTGTAACATGTAGCAAACAATACCCAAATTTAAAAGGGTTCACAAGACCAACTCACTTCTTCACTTATAGCCTCAGACCTACTTTATCCTTAGGCTGCAAACCAATGATTATACCTCAAGAGGAGCAGCTTCTCAAATTTCTGATCTGACAATCTGTTCCTCTTTGGAGATGGAATGAGGTTTCCCAGGCTAAAGAGTCTTTCTACAGGGGCACTGGATGGGGTGGCTGCATTATACTTAAGAGATGAGAAAAGCAACCAGTGCACCAGGAGTAGGGGTGGTGAGTAACATGTTATGGAGTCAGGAAGGGTTTCTGTAAATATACAGTGGGGCAAAAAAGTATTTAGTCAGCCACCAATTGTGCAAGTTCTCCCACTTAAAAGATGAGAGAGGTCTCCAATTTTTATCATAGGTACACCTCAACTATGAGAGACAAAATGAGAAAAAAAAATCCAGAAAATCACATTGAAGGATTTTTAATTGGTAGATTCCTCAGTAAAATAAGTATTTGGTCACCTACAAACAAGTAAGGTTTCTGGTTCTCACAGACCTGTAACTTCTTCTTTAAGAGGCTCCTCTGTCCTCCACTCGTTACCTGTATTAATGGCACCTGTTTGAACTCGTTATCAGTATAAAAGACACCTGTCCACAACCTCAAACAGTCAGACTCCAAACTCCACTATGGCCAAGACCAAAGAGCTGTCAAAGGACACCAGAAACAAAATTGTAGACCTGCACCAGGCTGGGAAGACTGAATCTGCAATAGGTAAGCAGCTTGGTGTGAAGAAATCAACTGTGGGAGCAATTATTAGAAAATTGAAGACATACAAGATCACTGATAATCTCCCTCGATCTGGGGCTCCACGCAAGATCTCATCCCGTGGGGTCAAAATTATCACGAGAACGGTGAGCAAAAATCTCAGAACCACATGGGGGGACCTAGTGAATGACCTGCAGAGAGCTGGGACCAAAGTAATAAAGGCTACCATCAGTAACACACTATGCCGCCAGGGACTCAAATCCTGCAGTGCCAGATGTGTCCCCCTGCTTAAGCCAGTACATGTCCAGGCCCGTCTGAAGTTTGCTAGAGAGCATTTGGATGATCCAGAAGAGGATTGGGAGAATGTCATATGGTCAGATGAAACCAAAATAGAATTTTTTGGTAAAAACTCAACTTGTCGTGTTTGGAGGAGGAAGAACACCATACCTACTGTGAAGCATGGGGGTGGAAACATCATACTTTGGGGCTGTTTTTCTGCAAAGGGACCAGGACGACTGATCCGTGTAAAGGAAAGAATTAATGGGGCCATGTATCGTGAGATTTTGAGTGAAAACCTCCTTCCATCAGCAAGGGTATTGAAGATGAAACGTGGCTGGGTCTTTCAGCATGACAATGATCCCAAACACACCGCCCGGGCAATGACGGAGTGGCTTCGTAAGAAGCATTTCAAGGTCCTGGAGTGGCCTAGCCAGTCTCCAGATCTCAACCCCATAGAAAATCTTTGGAGGGAGTTGAAAGTCTGTGTTGCCCAGCGACAGCCCCAAAACATCACTGCTCTAGAGGAGATCTGCATGGAGGAATGGGCCAAAATACCAGCAACAGTGTGTGAAAACCTTGTGAAAACTTACAGAAAACGTTTGACCTCTGTCATTGCCAACAAAGGGTATATAACAAAGTATTGAGATGAACTTTTGTTATTGACCAAATACTTATTTTACCGAGGAATTTACCAATTAATTCATTAAAAATCCTTCAATGTGATTTTCTGGATTTTTTTTTTCTTATTTTGTCTCTCATAGTTGAGATATACCTATGATGAAAATTGGAGACCTCTCATCTTTTAAGTGGGAGAACTTGCACAATTGGTGGCTGACTAAATACTTTTTTACCCCACTGTATATTAATATAGATAAGATTAGATAGATTTTGTTAGTTATATTTCTTGAGGTATGTCATTGTTATTATGTACAGAGCAATTCAGACACAGTAAAAAAGAGTGTTTTAAGTGTTTTCTCCGAGCTGTAATCCTGATAAATTAAGGGCTTTTCTACTGGCGCATGCACTTTGTGTTTATTCATATTCATGGTGCTTTCTGTAACAATCGTGCCCGTGCCCTCCATCAGTGCTGCTGGCACCGTCTCTTCAGACATGTGCCGTTGTGCACTCCTGGGAACACCAGCCGATGTGCCTCTCAACAATGTGCAAACATGAAAAGGCACATCAGAGTAATTGGTGCTCTCCCAGCACGCACAGCTCTGCATAATCAATGTTGTGGCGCTTCACTGGAGCAGCTATTCAGGCCCAAATAGTGGAAGGAGGGAGGCAATCAGGGCACCAGTTTTGCTGTCAACAACACGGTGAACAAGCCAAGAATACTTTGGCAACTTGTTCCAGTGTGCAGAATATTAGGTGCTGTCTGAAACGTCGCCACACCATCACACCTTGACACACAAGGGTTACAAACCTGGACCGCCATTGTTGAACCTCTGGCAGATGTTTCACCTTTTTTTTTCTTTTCTTTGAGATTGCAGATCCTATAGACTATTGGAGAATTTGATTTAGATGTAAACCACTGGACTGGAGTCCATTTAATGTAAACTATTGTTTGATGGATGGATTGTCTCTGTTTTTCTTTCCATAAGTAAAGTGCAGCTGTGAATTTTATCTATAATATTAACAAAAATATTTTATAAACCAAAGACTCTGTAGAATTTAGTTTAATATAGTTTTGATATACTCCTATGTTTGTAATACTGGAGACATTGCTTCCTCATTCCACCAGTTTATCTGCTGATGTTTCATTATTATCAGTTTCTGTGTTTGAACAGCAATTGTGGGCTGATCTGGGCCTTATCTCTTACTAGCATACAGTACATATTATAAAATCTTTTCCACTGTGATAGTGTCCATCAGAAATACATGCACAGATATACCCCAGGTAGTGCTGTAGTACCTGCCCCTTTGCCCTTAGTCCTCTAAGTCTGGAGAGCTTTTTTTTTTTCTTTTTTTTTAAAGGTTGTAGATTTTAATTTTCCATCACAGAGACACCAATTGCCAAACAAATGTGTTTTGAACACATATATAATAACTATATTCTGATGTCAAATTAACTCTGTGTGACCGGCACATGAGCCTCGAATGCCTCTACCCCCACTGCAGCATTTCTGCATCTCCTGTCCTTCAGTAGGGATGGTGGTTGTCAGGGATATTTATAAATTTATCTTAGCAAAATTTAGCATAAGGTGAAAATGTATAAACAGTAATTGCAGTACAAATTTTCAAGAATAATGTCATGAAGGCCCTTCGGGGCAGGAAGATGAGACCCATATGCTGAACTGTGAGTTTGGGCAATTTATTGAACAAAAAGGCAACAAACAAAGTTCAACACGGTACACTAAACACAAAATATAAACAAGGGAGAAAACTTACAGATAACGTACCTAGAGCAAGGCAGGGCTCTGGTGGAGATGAAGAGAGTCCAAACAAGACTGCGGCGAAGAAAAAATAAAATTACAGCCCTTAAGTAGGAACAAAAACCATTTACACAATCGATGACAGGTGTAGGCATCTGAGTGGGCAGGAGAAAGAAAATGAAACATAATTAGAACCAGCTGGGGCAGTGAGAGAGGAGCAAACCAATGCTGACAGCTGACAGGGCAACGCCCACACGGAGCATCACGTCACTGACAGATGTCAAGCAGAAAAAGAACAACGGTGGAGATGAAAGGAATAAAATATCAACCCAAGCAGAAAAATAAAACATAAATTAATCCAAAATAAAAGTGTAACAAAACTAGAACACAAATGGGAAGATGGTAAACAGTACACAAATACAGAAACCCAAAAGGCATAAAATACAACAAATATAATGAAAAGGCCATGAGACCTAGCCTGGCAGAAATCTCCAGCTCTCGGCTCATGACAGAGCCCCCCACTCAAGGGGTGGATGCCAGACACCCCAGAATAACATCAAAAGAAAAAGAAGAACCCCTCCCCCCCAATAAGAGCACAACAATAGCCAATCCCGGGAGGGTGGTGGGGGAACAGGCTAGGATGGAAAGAAACAAACCCCGCTCAGGACCCACACCAGGAGAACCTCACCCACCCTAAGCCCCCTGGACCGAGGGGCTGGCCAGTTCAGGCAGGCGACCACAGTCCCAGACCCACCAGATGACAAGATAAAATGGGTTGGGTGGCCTCCCAGAGAACATGGGCCACCCAACTCCGCGGCACAGTCCATCGGGTGGTCTGCCAGAGTTTTTCAACCACCTGAACAGAAGAGGTGGTCCAGGAGGCAGCTGCCAGCGGGAAGGGCGAGTGGTGAGGATGATAGGGGAGTCAGGGAAACAATGACAACCTCAGGTGGAGGAGTGAGAACCATGATGACCTCAGATAGAGGAAATGGAACTGCGACGGCATCTGGCACAGGAGGGGGAACCACGATGGGGTCTGGCAGAAGAGAGGGGACCCCAATTGTGTCCGGTGAAGGAAGGGGGACCACGATGTCCTTGGACTGGCCAGCAGCACCCTCGGTGGTCCCGGACTGGGACATAGTAGCACCTGCGGTGGCCCCGGACTGGGGCAAGGTTACACCCACGAGGCTCCGGACTGGAGCAAAACAGCACCCGCAGTGGCTCCGGGCTGGAGCAAAGCTGCACCCGCGGTGGCTCCGGACTGGAGCAATGCTGCACCCGCGGTGGGTCCAGACTGGACCAATGCTGCACCCTCAGTGGACCCGGACTGTGCTAAAGCTGCACCCTCGGTGGGCCCGGACTAGACCAAGGCTGTACCCTCGATGGCTCCAGGCTGGAGCACAGCAGCAACCTCAGTGGCTTCTAGCTGGAGCAAGGCTGCACCCGCGGTGGTCCTGGATGGAGACATAGCTGCACCCGTAGTGGGTCCGGATAGGACTAATGCTGTACCCTCAGTGGGCAGGGACTGGGCCAAAACTGCACCCTTGGTGGCTCCAGACTGGAGCACAGCAGCAACCTCGGTGGCTTCAGGCTGGAGCACAGCAGCAACCTTGGCGGCTCCTGGCTGGAGCAAGGCTGCACTCTTGGAGGTCTGGACTGGGCCAAGGCTGCACCCTCGGTGGGCCTGGACTGGGCCAAAGCTGAACCCTCGGTGGACACAGACTGAGCCAATGCTGCACCCTCGGAGGCCCTGGGCTGAAACGGAGGACCCATGACGACCTCCACAGAAAGGGAAGCAGCACCCTCGGTGGACCAGGACTTGGCCACAGCTGCACCCTCGGTGGACCCGGACTGGGCCAAGGCTGCACCCTCAAAGACCCCGGGCTGGAACAGAGCACCCATGACGACCTCCACAGAAAAGGAAGCAGCACCCTCGAAGATCTCAGCCGAGGGGGAACAGCACCCACGGAGGTCCCGGGCTGGGACGGAGCACCTGCAATGACCTCAGAGGGAAGAGCTGGACCCATGATGATCTCTGGTGGTGAACCTGGACCCACAGAGACATCTGGCAGATCTGGAATAACCTCGGCAACCCTTGGGGATAGCTCAGACAAAACAGGTTTAGAAACACTGTCAGGGTCACTGGCAGCAGTGGAGCCCGGCGAGATTAGCTCAGGTGTAACTGACGGCTGCACCTGGCTCTCCTCTCCAAGAGCCAGACAAGATCTCTCCAAAACAGGTGCAATGGAAACAAAGGAGAGCACTTGCCTGAGTTCGAGCTCCACCGCCGTCCAGGACTCGGTCGATCCTAGCGATGGTTCTTCAGGCCCAGCTCTCTGGAGGTCCAGCTCTGGCTCTGCTGCGGCAGTCCCTGCAGCAGGCATGGTGGTCAGAGCAGCCCTGGGACCTCCCAAGTGAGATGACCCACGCTGATGACTCGTCTGGCATGGATTCAGGAGGTCAATTTCCTGCTGGTGCTGGATTCAGTTCAGCTGAGGCCCAGGAACGCTCCCTCATCAGCACAGGCGTCAGCTCAGTTTCAGTGCTCACCCTCCATCCAGAGCATGGCTGCGGGGCTGGAACCAGGTCCTCCAGGGCTGCAGGCTCCTCCAACGTCTGGCGGCTCAATCCTGGGGCAGGCATACACTCAGGGAGCAGAGGAGGAGACAGAGAGAGAACAGGTGACAAGTCTTTAGCTGCAGCAGATGGTGAGAGCTCACAGGGCTGGGAGGACTGAGCCTCACCACTGGGAATCAGGCAAGATAATTTATACATAGGTAATAGGGTCAGAGAAACGGAGATAGGCGCCGCCCATATACACCTTCAGGTGTGAAGGGATTAACTAACTAACTAATAGGGAATGAAAAGCCACTTGCCTGTATTCCCAGAGCATGATGTTTTCTGCTGCAGCTGATTGGAATTCAGCCTTCTCCGTGACTTCAATGGTTGTAGGCCCCTCTGAGCAATGTGAAGGAGCCACCCCTGTCAACACGGTTTCGAGAGGAGCCGGGGAAAAAACAGCTCGGCTCTCAGCAACAGGAGGAGGCATTGAGGAGAAGCAAAGAACAGCAGCAGCAGAGAGGGAAGAGGCTGACAATTCTGCCGGAGAAAAACTTGGAGGGTGCACTGCTGAGGGAGGCTTCTTTCTCAGCATAGGCGTAGCTGCCAACTGAGAGGTGGGAGAGTTCCTCAGACAGAATTTCCTAGAACGATGGCAAGGAGCGGGAGGCGTGTGCTCAAGATGGAGAGGGAGAGGCTCCGGAGTCAGGGGACACTCACTCATGGGTTCAAACTCCGGGTCCCTCGGCGAACTCTCCTCCAGCCCCTGAGCAAGATCCAGGAGGAGCCATGGCTTGACTTCCAGGAGGAGCTCAGTCTCTGCCAGTAAAGCCTGCCTGCACTCCTCCAGCTCCTTGGCCGTTGGAGTGGGCCAAAGCTCGGGAGGAGGAGGTGGAGCTGCCGCCGGAGAGAGGTGAGAGGCTGGAGGTTTCCATTTGTGCAAGTGCTTGCTCTTCATTGGCGCAGGCGCAGGCATCGGAGCTGACTCTCCCGGCTCATCACTCGTTGATTGAGGAAGAAATATGGAGAGGAGTAGGTTTGTGCGCACTGGGTGATCCCACAGGCTGGGGCGTGCCTCAAGTACCTGCACCGTGCCCTCCAGACACTCTCGGGTTGCCTCAAGAGTACAGGAGGCTTGAGCCAGCGACAGAATATCCTTCAGGACACACACTGACCACCGCTGCAGTTCGTCCAGTCTAAGGGTGGACACCTCCGGGGTGACAGACATGGTAAACCATGGTGAAAAGAAAACGGGGAAAAAATAAAGAAACCAATGAGCTATCGCCGCCACTGCGGTGAAAGAAAATCAAAAAATCCGCAAACTCACAGCAGCTGGGTCTCTACTGGCCGCAGTCTTCTGTCATGAATGCGATGAGACCCACGCGCTGAACTGTGAGTTTGGGCAATTTATTGAACAAAAAGGCAACAAACATAAAGTTCAACACGGTGCACTAAACACAAAATACAAACAAGGGAGAAAACTTACAGATAACGCACCTAGAGCAGGGCAGGGCTCTGGTGGAGACAAGGAGAGTCCAAACAAGACTGCAGCGAAGAAAAAATAAAATTACAGCCCTTAAGTAGGAACAAAAGCCATTTACACAATCAATGACAGGTGTGAGCATCTGAGTGGGCAGGAGAAAGCAAATGAAACATAATTAAGACCAGCTGGGGCAATGAGAGAGGAGCAAACCAAAGCTGACAGCTGACAGGGCAACGCCCACACAGAGCACCATGCCACTGACAGCTGTCTACCAGAAAAAGAACAACAGTGGAGATAAAAGGAATAAAATATCAACCCAAGCAGAAAAATAAAATATAAATTAATCCAAAATAAAAATGTAACAAAACTACAACACAAATGGGAAGATGGCAAACGGTACACAAATACAGAAACCCAAAAGGCATAAAATACAACAAATAAGTAAATACATGAAAAGGCCATGAGACCGAGCCTGGCGGAAATCTCCAGCTCTCGGCTCTTGACAAATAAAGGTGCAAAATTCTGATAAAAAATGTTTACAATTTAAAAAGTCACAAATTTACCATAAGCAAGTCCCAAATTTATTAGAAAAAAAAAGTTACATTTTCATGAGAAAAATATAACTTCCAAATGCCGGAAAAAAAAAAAAAAACATTTCCAAGAAAAACAAAAAAACACAAGAAATAATTTTCCAAAATTCTAGAACATTTTTATGGGTTTTTTTTGTTTTGTTTTGTTTTTTTTACTTTTTTCTCTCATAAATGTCCAATTTTCTCTCCAGTTAGTACGGCTTTTCTTGTAAACATTAACATTTATCTTGGAAAAATGTTACAAGTTTTTGATAAATTAGTAACTTTCCTGAAAATTTTTTCCTTTTGTAATAAATGTATTACTTTTTTCCTACAGATTTGCCATGCTCTCTTACCTCTCCCCCACATAAATTTTCAATACACTTTTAAATTTACAGCAGTTTTCTATAAACTTTGCAACTTTTTCCCAAATTTTCATGATTTTTCTTGTACATTTGCTCCTAGCCTCTCACTGATGTACTAAGTTGCCCTGTGTAAACTGTCACTGCAGTCTTTATGGGGACTGAGGGTGGCAGATCAACAAGAGTGGACGATTTGGGCTCGTTTTGCTGAGGAAGGGAATGGCCTTCCCCTCAAGTTGCCAGCTGAGTACATGCATCAACCTCTCCATACAGACAGCCTCACATCACCAACGGAACAAGTGTATTCACTTAAAAAAAAAGTTATAATTTTAAAGCATTGACAGAAAGTGAGGAAACTCTGATGTGCTTTGGTGCAACATTTAGTATCTTTGTCACTCAAACAATGAAACTTAGACTATAGGAGCCTTTTTATTAACTTTTTTGAAAAGATTTACTGTATTTATTTTGAACATATTTATTTTCAGTGGAAGCTGACCATTTTTTTATCATTGACATTTTGTCATGTAAATAATAATTAATGATGAAGACCGTGGTCTCTGTGTGATCATTTTGTTGAACTCTGTGGGGTATTATATATCTCCATGAGTGCAGAGGCATTTGAAACAAATAATATACCAAGTAAATACAGTGTAATTTCCCAGTTTGGGATCAATAAAGTACATCTATCTGGTGTCTGGTGAAGACAGTGGAGAAGATCATCAGGACTCCACTCCTCTCTCTGCAGAGCATCTTCCACCGCAGAATCCAAAGGAGAGCTGCCGCCATCCTCCAGGATCCCACCCACCCCCAGCACAGAATGTTTACACTTCTACCCTCAGGCCGGAAGTACAGAAGTGTGAAATGCAGGACATCCAGACTAAAAAACTCCTTCTTTCCCACTGCCATCAGAATCCTGAATAAATAACAAACTCCGGCACAGCTTTGCAAATAGGAATTCACACACTGGTTGCTAAATTTGCACATTGCTCACTTGCACAGTCTACATAGTCTCACCCGTCTCATGTCCATATCATCTCTGCTGCTAAATTATCATTGTACAGTCTACTGGGTATTATCATTACAGAGAAATTCTCACACTGGGTGCTAATTTGTACATTGCTCATTTGCACACTGTACATTGGCTTATGCCATATCAGGTTCATATCATCTCTGATATTAATATACCATTGTCCATTATAGTCATCCAGTGAATTTTCAATTTTCATTCTACTTGTTTCCTCTAGTTTAACTGCTTTAACTGTCCTAAATGCCTAACGTGTGTTATTAGTATTCATTAGTATTAGTACTTAGTATTAAGGTGTGTTTAAGGTGTCCTAATTGTCTAATGTGTGTTATTAGTGTGTGTTATTAGTATTCATTAGTATTAGGTGTGTTATTACCTTATTAGTGTTGATGTGTATCTATTACCTTGGCATCTGTTCGGAGAACAGAGTAAGAATTTCATTGCTCAGGAAATGTTGCATTTCTAAACTGTGCACATGATAATAAAGCCTTTGAATCTCTGAATCAATCAATCTATCTATCTATCTATCTATCTATATCTATATATATCTATATATATATATATATATATATATATATATAAAATTTAGTATTTAAAAGACAGTCAGCAAAATAGTATGTCATGATTCTTCCTGCCAAGTTTTAGAAGAAGTTGCCCTAAATCTGCTAAAAAAAAAATACATCAGGTGCGTAATTTGTCGAGGGTACAACTAGGGTTGCCAAATGTCCCGGTTTAGCTGGGACATTCCGTTTATTGGGCTAAATATGTTTATAACAAGCAGGATGTGCATTGTCCCATTTATTCAAGGCCGCCTTAATGAACGGGCTAGGCTGGGCTGAAGCCCAGGGGCCTACGAAGTTCAGAGCCTATCATAATCACTGTTGTTATCACACTGTTGTTAATTTGTCAGATTCTATGTCCATCACTTGATATTCATGTGTGGCTGCTGATTGGTCCAATTTACAAGTGCCCCACATGGGTACCAGTAACAATAGCCTATCAGAGGAATTTGTCATGATTACCAATTAGGAACAGCTCACGTGCATGATGCAATGGCAGAAGGACAACCAAACACGCAAGCACACGTTTGAGAAGTTTATTGAATATTAAAACACAGCACAGCTCAGGGAAAATCTCACTTACCAGAGGAATGAGCCTGTGGAGAGACAACGAGAGCTGTGAGTGGAGGAATGGAGACAGCGAAAATGGGCGAGCCAAATTGCCACTTACGTAGGATATTATGGAGAACCGGCAGTACCCCGAACCGGGGTAGAGACGAACCAACAGGGTGAAGGTGGTGGAGTCGGTGGTGTCTGACAGGGTGGAAGATGATTGCTGCTGAGTGGAGATGATGGGGCAGTGAGCGCACGCAGTCCCCGGAGACACACCCGCATGATGGCAGCAACATGGAGAAAAGGAGCGAAACGGATGAGTACGAAAACTACACCTAGGAACTAGCACTAGCATACAAAGTACTCTGCTACGGCAGTATACCCAGCTGAGCTGGCGTCAGCACACTGAAGAGATGCTCCTTATAAACGCTGGCTGATGAAAGGCAGCAGGTGCATCTCCTCACCCAGGTGTGTTGATGACCTGAGGAGGAAAACAAGAGGAAGGAGGGGGCGAGCGCTCACAGCCATGACAGAACTGTTTTGACATGTGACTATCCAAGTGGCAGTGAGAGGGTAAGAAGTAATTAGCTCAGTCAAAATTGTCCGGAAAAATGTTTGGAAGAGGCGCTCATAAAATTATTGAGAGAAAAAGAGCTTAGGGAAAACGAATAGCTCAAAAAATCCCAAAGTGTAAAGAATTTTTCTAAGCTGGAGCACTGAGTGGAGGAGGCTGCTAATTACACACGGAGGAGGCAAGTGGGCCGTTAAAGCCCTCATCATGCATAGTTTTTTATTTTAAAAATGTTTAATGTTTAATGTTGCAGCATTGCACCGAGACAAATTCCTAGTTTGTGTACTACATGAACAATGGCAATAAATCTCATTCTGATTCTGATTCTGATTCTGATCTGGAGGAGAAGGGAGAAGAAAGGCCATGATTGCTTATACATCAGACAGCTGTGCGTGGGATAGTGGACTCCAAACTTGATAAAAAAGTAGACTGGATCCATAGAGTATGATGATATTCATGAGCTGGACTTAAAGGACATAATGAAGGATTTTTCTTTAAAGAAAGACAGAAGAAAAAAACTTCTAAAAATGGAAGACATGCTATTTGCAGTGCTTTCCAGCAACTTGTGCAGGTTTTACATAGCTGCTGTTGTGCTTGTTTGAATCAAGAATACTTTACTGATGTAATTTTATGTCGAATGCAGTATCTGTCACACTGTAAAAAGGGAAATCTCAGTAAGATAAAATATCCTAAATCAAGGCTTTATGTTTGTTTTTCCCTCACAAGATAATTTTGACAAGACAAAAATTTCTTTTTGTTGTGTAGTTTTCTGTAAGATTTTACTTGCTTTACAGAAATTTTTGCTTGTTTTAAGTAATTTAATCTTATTTTGTTGGCAGATATTTTTTTTTAATTTTCACTTGCCAGAATTTTTTTTGGTTTGTTTATTTTAAATAAAATTATATGCCAAAAAAGCAAGAAAATTTGACTTATCAAATTGCGTAAAACAAGTTAAAACTATTGGAAAGCATGTAAAATTTTCTTACTGTTGGAAAATTGAATATATGGTTATCATTTTATTAATAACTCATGAAATGAAGATTGATATTCTTATATGTATGATGCTTTTTCTTATTAGTCATAAAATACAACTTGTGCCTCTTCTTATAATCACTGTTAGTGACTAAGCTGCATCACCCTTCTGTTTATTCATATGATGTGTGATAAAAGAGTGTTGACATATGCAAATCTTTATGCTGTATCAAGACTTGTCCCCTGTACACCCTGTGCATCTTATTTTTTCTGCAAAAGACTGTTGTATGTTATCATCTGTTAACTATGACCGGAAGCACTGGTTTGTTGCGGGCCCATATATGGAGTTGTTTCCCCCTCTTTGCCTTTACTGAGTGGAGAAGCAGATGTTCACCCCGCGATAAGAGTGATCATGCAATTTATCTCCTACACACACTTGAAGATGTACAGAGCGTACTTTTGCTTATGTGGTAATTCTGTTGTTCTGCTTTTGCTGAGTTTGTCACATACTCCACGTACTATCATTGTATATAAAAGAAGGCAGCTGCGACTGCCCCTCAGTATTCAACTCGCCCTGTATGTGGGTTGATTACTCCTTGCAAGTAAAAACTTCAAAGGCTCTGCGTGTCTTAAGTCTGATCTTTGATTCAGTCTAATACCTTTTTGTACTCTGTATTTGTGAGGTTATATTTCAGACTTCTGACATAGCTGGTGCCGAAACCCGGGACAGCTGAGATCCAGGTGGAGCGGGAAGGGATGTGTGTCCTGCAGGTTGAAAATTGGAAACCCGACTTGAGGGAACGCTGCCAGAGACTCTCCTTCTCCCGGCTCTAATCTGGTGACGGCTGTCCTTACTGATAGAGCCTAAAAAGTAAGTTACAAATTGTTCCCTTTTCAGATTGACTGTAGTAGACGTATATGAAGAATAACCGAGCCTCACAATTCACAATTTCCCATTTTTAAAGAACCACGGGTCAGCTGACGAGCGAGTAATGGTAGTACAAGCGGCGTCCTGTACTTTTCCTTGTGGTTAAAAACTGCTGCAGGAATGCAGTGGTCATAGGAAGTAACGTGACGGCGATTCACGGTTACTGACCGGTCAGGTTTTAAAATAAAGAGGGGTGCAGGAGACAGTGTGACGGCGATTCACAACTGTTTGGTGGTCAGGTTTTAAAATAAGTAGGGTGAAGGAATTCACCCCAAATTGGGCAGTAAATAGTGTTGACAGTCGGCGTACTGTTCAACGTTCCTGACTACGGAACACACCCCAAAAATTGGGCGGTAATACGGTTATGGTGGGCGTACCGATAACGTCCCTGACCATCTAAAAATGGGGAATTGTGTTAGAAGACCAGATAGGCAGACGAATGAACAGAAGAAAAAACAGGACATAGCGCGCGCAGCTGTAAAAATTACAATAACAGACAAAATGAAAAGGGAAAAATAAAGGATCCAGAAAAATACTTAAATAAATGGAAAAAAGGATTTCTCATTCAAGCCCACGCTGAACGTGGATGAATGCCAGGCATTGTTAACAACCATTGAAAAGACGTCTAATAAACCTGTTAAAACAGGCAAACCCAGTGCGGAGCTCCAATGTGCCATCTTGTGGTCACAAGCGGCAGAGGCTTCCCAACGGAAAGCTGATGAAGCCAGAGAAAAGCAGAAACAAATGAAAACTCCACTATTGGAAAATCCACCCCCATACCCCAAACCGGGACCTAAGGCGGGCCCGTATTCCACTCTTTCACAAGAAGCCCAAGAGGTTGGGAAAAGGAGGAAGCAAATAAAATCATAATAATTAGACCATAATATTTAAAGACGGACGGATTAAATGGCAGCAAACTGGATAACGTTAAAATGGACAATGAGAACGTTGTTTTATCTATTATCTATTCTGTGTGTGTGTGTGTGTGTGTGGTTGATCTGCGAAGAAAGTGGTCTAAATATGGGTACGTTTACAAAGTTTTGGGTTTTTATTTTTTCAATTTAATTCTGTGGGGTCTTGATTAAGGTTGCGTACGTGATAAACTGTTTACATATTAAAAAAAAAAAAAAATTGACACATTACTGACCTTTGTCCTTGACTGAAATATGACAGTGCACTTTATAGAAAAAAGGACTGACGTGTGACAATGTGACTACAGGCCATACTATGATCATATTATGATGTCATTTAATAATGCCTAATCACTGAAGATTTTATGTTTACCCTATATCACATGATTTAGAGCACAGAGGATCAAAACAGATTGATAATTAATGTGTCTGTGCATATGATCTGCCGGAGGCTGTGGATTATCAGACAAAGGTCTTGGAGAAAGAATCCTTAAATTGATAAGCACTTTCTGAAGCCAAGTATGACTTTGTATGAAATTGTAGATAACATAAGGTGTACTGATTCAAATGACTTTGACTTTACAAATGTAATGTTTATATGATTTTATACTGATATTACTCACCACATAATGGTGCGGTAACAATATATTTCAGAAATGTGACAGCAATGAGGGATGTGCTTCTCCTGATTCAGCGGTGGCCAAGCTGGGTCAGGGTGAACTACATTGCACTCCATAATTTACCAAGGAATGTATGAAATAGGGACATTCCTTGTAAAACATTAAATCGAATTCTAAATTAGGCAAAACGTCCGCCTTTCCTTTGACTGAAAGAATGTGACACAATATTTCAAATTCAACCCATCTGTGTTCAATTGGACAAACTGATCTTATTTATCAATGCTGAAGCATATCAAAAATGCACAGATAGTTATTTTGTTTTTCTTAAATGAAATTTGTAAACTATTTCAAGAGATGTCACAAAAAGAAGCTATAATTATTGAGATCTCATCTTTGAAGGAACTGGGCTACCTGCAAATTTTATTTAAAACTAAAAATGGTAACACACTTCCTTGCAGTAAAAGAATCAAACAAATACCCTGTAACTTTGCTGCATGTATCAAAACAGAGGGTATCAAAGAAATTAATTAGCAAATAATTAGCAATCCTCAGAAAAATAGATAATGCATAAAAATTATCAATAAATGCAATTTTATTTACATAAGTGCTTTTCATTTCATTTTCTGTAGTGCCCAGGATAAACATATGGCTGCAGTTATAACTCAAATACAGGCTGGGCAATACAGACCACCTTTTTATTGTTTATGGGATAATACAAATAATAAGATCATGCCCTCTATTATCCTACACATTTCCCATGTTGTGAAGGAGGGGGCGAACAGCAACTCTCTCCCTCTCTCTACTTAGCAAAGGAAGAAGCGAGCGACAGGCTTGCTCTGTAAAAAATAGAAGTGTGCTTATGCTGTAATGGTGTTGTCTGGGGTTAACTTATCTGTATTCTGTACAGATAGTAAATATGCTTATAGCACATGCCACCTGCATAACGCTACTCACTGTGCTGCTATTGGTCTTTTAGGAACCATCAGTCTCATTAATAATGTTGATGTTTTAAAAGACTGTCAAAATAATATGGACCTTCCTCCTGTTTCATGTGTAAATAATTAGATATACATTTGGCTTGTCTGATGAAAATTTGCTCTGCCACCCACATTATACAGATGAGCTGTCCTGGTGGCACATGGCCAACCATGTGCCAACAGGAGGAAATCAATGATGAGGATGTTGGGAAAAACTGTCCTAATATTTTGAAAGAAGTAACAAAAACATGCCAAAAGTGCATCATTTGTTTATAAAATAATGCTCAAGGAGCAATGGAAAGCTACAATATTGCTTGGTGTTGATTGACACCTTCACAAAGTGGACAGGAATTCATCACACATCCCCAGCAAATGCCGCATCTGTGAAACTCTATTGAATGATGCTCTTTCCATTTTTGGGGTTCCAGAACTGATTAATGCAGATAATGGAACTCATTTTACAGCACAAACAGTTCAAGACTTAATCCAAGCTGTAAGAAGTAAGATCAAATTTCATAGTATCGGTACAATCAAACAAATGCTGGCAAAAACCACACATGGAAAGGGTATTACTTGGCCAGAAGCTCTGAAATTAGTCAGACTAACCATTAACTCTATACTAGACCCAAAGACAGGATTATCACCTTTTGAATGTGTTTTTTCACCATCCTTATGTATTACCTGACCTCTCACCACTAACCACACCTAACAAATACACAGATCTTGGTGAACATCTCAGGGAATGTTTTGATTCTCATAGTCTCACACGGGACTGTCAGAAGCTGCTCCACAGAAAGAAACGGATCAACCTGGAGACTATGTCTTCATAAAGAACCACCACCGACAACACTAGACACTCCCACTCCCACTGCAGTACGTATTGCTGAATGACCATCTCGGATTCACCTTTCACATGCTAAAAGACTACGGGTGCCTGTAAGTGAACTAACTAACTTGTTTCCCTGAGTAAGTCCAGTACAAAGGGGGCATGTCCTTTTAAGGACAAGGCCGTCTCAACCCTGGTGAAGAGGCCCGGAGGGGTACTCTCTCAGGTGGAAGCATGGCACCAAAACTATTGATGACTCTGTGTTCAGCACTTCTCCTGGCAGTGGGGTGGTAATCTCTTTCTGATTCAAGGACAAGGAACCCACGAAGCACGGACAATGAACAATACGCATAACCTATGGTACCAGACAATGGTGGTTTCGGTGAGAGGACTGGGAATCGATACTTCTTGCTATGTGTGTTCATTGCTACCCCATTTACACAAGACTGCAATACCCATGATTGACTACAATACCCATGATCCTTACCCATGAGCTCTAGCTATACACCACATAAATGCATTAGCATGGACAATAGAAAATCTGACTATATTAATGGAGCAAGGATTCACAACTTTAAATGAAGAACAAAAATTAGCCATTTGAATGATATTTTACACTTACAGCATGGGTTAGATGAAGATAAAGGTTGGGGCTCCTGGGATTGGTTTCAAAGTAGAACTTGGTGGCAGATTTTGCTCAAATGGCTGACCCCAGTTATTATAATTTTAGTGCTTTTCTGTGTATTGTTCATGTGTGTCATTCCCTGCATCAGATCAATGATCACACATGCACTGACTCAACACACTTTCATGCTACAGCAGTCATTCTTGTCCAATCATGTTCAAGGCCCGTATATGCCACTCTCCCAAAAGGATGAAAATCTTTTGAAGTTACATTATACTGATAATTGCATATGATTAAAAAGATTAATAAAATAATAAACAGGAGGAAAATGTTGGAAAATTGAATATATGGTTATCATTTTATTAATAACTCATGAAATGAAGATTGATATTCTTATATGTATGATGCTTTTTCTTATTAGTCATAAAATACAACTTGTGCCTCTTCTTATAATCACTGTTAGTGACTAAGCTGCATCACCCTTCTGTTTATTCATATGATGTGTGATAAAAGAGTGTTGACATATGCAAATCTTTATGCTGTATCAAGACTTGTCCCCTGTACACCCTGTGCATCTTATTTTTTCTGCAAAAGACTGTTGTATGTTATCATCTGTTAACTATGACCGGAAGCACTGGTTTGTTGCGGGCCCATATATGGAGTTGTTTCCCCCTCTTTGCCTTTACTGAGTGGAGAAGCAGATGTTCACCCCGCGATAAGAGTGATCATGCAATTTATCTCCTACACACACTTGAAGATGTACAGAGCGTACTTTTGCTTATGTGGTAATTCTGTTGTTCTGCTTTTGCTGAGTTTGTCACATACTCCACGTACTATCATTGTATATAAAAGAAGGCAGCTGCGACTGCCCCTCAGTATTCAACTCGCCCTGTATGTGGGTTGATTACTCCTTGCAAGTAAAAACTTCAAAGGCTCTGCGTGTCTTAAGTCTGATCTTTGATTCAGTCTAATACCTTTTTGTACTCTGTATTTGTGAGGTTATATTTCAGACTTCTGACATAGCTGGTGCCGAAACCCGGGACAGCTGAGATCCAGGTGGAGCGGGAAGGGATGTGTGTCCTGCAGGTTGAAAATTGGAAACCCGACTTGAGGGAACGCTGCCAGAGACTCTCCTTCTCCCGGCTCTAATCTGGTGACGGCTGTCCTTACTGATAGAGCCTAAAAAGTAAGTTACAAATTGTTCCCTTTTCAGATTGACTGTAGTAGACGTATATGAAGAATAACCGAGCCTCACAATTCACAATTTCCCATTTTTAAAGAACCACGGGTCAGCTGACGAGCGAGTAATGGTAGTACAAGCGGCGTCCTGTACTTTGTGGTTAAAAACCGCTGCAGGAATGCAGTGGTCTTAGGAAGTAACGTGACGGCGATTCACGGTTACTGACCGGTCAGGTTTTAAAATAAAGAGGGGTGCAGGAGACAGTGTGACGGCGATTCACAACTGTTTGGTGGTCAGGTTTTAAAATAAGTAGGGTGAAGGAATTCACCCCAAATTGGGCAGTAAATAGTGTTGACAGTCGGCGTACTGTTCAACGTTCCTGACTACGGAACACACCCCAAAAATTGGGCGGTAATACGGTTATGGTGGGCGTACTGATAACGTCCCTGACCATCTAAAAATGGGGAATTGTGTTAGAAGACCAGATAGGCAGACGAATAAACAGAAGAAAAAACAGGACATAGCGCGCGCAGGACATAAACTGCACAGATAAAAAAAACAAGCATAAACAATCTTAATTTATTTCATTTTACTTATTTTTGACTTTTTGCAGTGTAGTTGTGTTTTCTAGCTCAAAGTTGCATTATTTCTCAAAGAGAAACAAAAATGAGGTTGTAGTGGCTCAGGAGGTAGAGCAGGTTCCCCAATAACCAGAGGATTAGCGGTTTGAATCCCACTCCCCCCACCTTGCTGTTGTGTTCTTGGGGAAGACACTTTGCCCACCTTGCCTCCAGTATGTTCGTGGTTTATGACACTGATGTACGTATGAATGTGAATAAATGTTTGGTGGTGGTCGGAGAAGCCGTTGGCATGGATTGGCAGCCATGTTTCTGTCAGTCTGCCCCAAGGCAGCTGTAGCTACAGAGGTAGCTTACCACTATCATTGTCTGTGGAGTGAATGAATAATGGACTCATTGTAAAGTGTCTTTGGGTGTCATGAAAAGTGCTATATAAATGCAATCCATTATTGAAAACATAGCTATTACACATTTTTAAACTGAGATTCTGTATTCTGTAAAACCTGAAATTTCTAGGTATACAGTGTGGTATTTTTTTCCTTGTAGTATTAAACATGACATTGAATATTATTATTTTTTGAAGGTATTATCAAGGTAAAAATCCCAGTATTATGACAATACTAATGTCCACAACATTGTGGCACCGAGCAATAGTTAAAACTTTCTGTCCCTTATTTGGCTGTAAGAAAATTGGCAACCCTAGGTTCAACCCACCTGTCTTTCACCATATCACAGTTCCCTTTGAGCCTTCAAACATGCAGAAAGTTTCATGTAAAAATAGAAAGGCAGCTGAAGTCCATGGAAACAGTGAGTCTATACACACGTGGACAAAATTGTTGGTACCCCTCTGTTAATGAAAGAAAAACCCACAATGGTCACAAAAATAACTTGAATCTGACGAAAGTCGTAATAAATAAAAATTCTATGAAAATTAACCAATGAAAATCAGACAATGCTTTTGAATTGTGGTTCAACACAATTATTTTAAAAAACAAACTCATGAAACAGGCCTGGACAAAAATGATTGTACCCCTAGAAAAGATTGAAAATAATGTGACCATAGGGACATGTTCAACCAAGATGTGTCCTCTAATTAACATCACAGGTGTCTACAAACTTGTAATCAGGTCAGTCAGCCTATTTAAAGGGTGACAAGTAGTCACTGTGCTGTTTGGTGACATGGTGTGTACCACACTAAACATGGACCAGAGGAAGCAAAGGAGAGAGTTATCTCAGGAGATTAGAAAGAAAATTATAGATAAGCATGTAAAAGGTAAAGGCTATAAGACCATCTCCAAGTAGCTTGATGTTCCTGTGACTACAGTTGCACATATTATTCAGAAATTTAAGATCCACAGGACTGTAGCCAACCTCCCTGGACATGGCCGCAGGAGGAGATGGATACTACGAATAGTAACAAAAGAGCCCAGAGCAACCTCTAAACACATTCATGGTGAACTCCAAGGTCAAGGTATATCAGTGCCAGATTGCATCATCAGTCGTTGTTTGAGCCAAAGAGGACTTCATGGGAGACGACCAAGGAGGACACCACTGTTGAAAACAAATCATAAAAAAGCCAGACTGGAATTTGCCAAACTGCATGTTGACAAGCCACAAAGCTTCTGGGAGAATTTCTTATGGACAGACGAGACAAAACTGGAACTTTTTGGCAAGGCACATCAGCGCTATGTTCACAGACGCAAAAATGAAGCATGCCAAGAAAAGAACACTGTCCCTACTGTGAAACATGGAGGAGGTTCTGTTATGTTCTGGGGCTGCTTTGCTGCATCTGGCACAGGGTGTCTTAAATCTGTGCAGGGTACAATGAAATCTCAAGACTATCAAGGTATTCTAGAGAGAAATGTGCTGCCCAGTGTCAGACTGCTTGGTCTCAGTCGCAGGTCATGGGTCTTGCAACAGGATAATGACCCAAAACACACAGCTAAAAACACCCAAGAATGGCTAAGAGCCAAACATTGGACTATTCTAAAGTGGCCTTCTATGAGCCCTGATCTAAATCCTATTGAACATCCGTGGAAGGAGCTTGAAACATGCCGTCTGGAGAAGGCACCCTTCAAACCTGAGACAACTGGAGCAGTTTGCTCATGAGGAGTGGGCCAAAATACCTGCTGAGAGGTGCAGAAGTCTCATTGACAGTTACAGAAATTGTTTGATTGCAGTGATTGCCTCAAAAGGTTGTTTGTTTTTTAAAATAATTCTGTTGAACCACAAATCAAAAACATTGTCTGATTTTCATTGGTTAATTTTCATAGAATTTTTATTTATTACCACTTTCGTCAGATTCAAGTTATTTCTGTGACCATTGTGGGTTTTTCTTTCATTAACAGAGGGGTACCAACAATTTTGTCCACAGCTGTATGTGTGCACCTCAGGCTAGAGACTTTAGAGTTCTGATATTCCTCTGTGAACCTCCTGATCAGACTGACAAGGAGCTAAAGCTTTGATATTGAAGACTGTCAGTCACTGTTTGCTGTAGGTATGGATACATTCTGTAATCAGATTTTTTCCTTAAAACTTTTGATAAGGAGAAAAACGGTCTGAGTTGCTATAGAGTTCATTCTGACAGCCGCAGGCTGAGCAACTTCTGCATCCCCCAGCCAGGGAGGAAAAATTCTATTTGAAAACCTTTTGGGACTAAATGAATCATTGAGCTGTAAGGACTTTTCACTGATGTTGTGGACATCTCTGCAGTTGCCCCAGACAGAAAGATAAACAATCTTGTCCAGCTTCAAGCTCCGAGATTCAGAGTACAATAAGAGCTGTGTTTATGCAGTATGATATTCCGAAGTCTGATGGACCCCACTGGGGAAGCACTATGGAAGAGTCTACTGCCACACTATTTTAAGCTCTTTCCAACAGCCTGTAAAACGTGTCTAAATATAGGCTTGTCTGTTACTATGGACTTGGCAGGGGCTCGGAACAGTCAGAGCTCTGTGCAACAAGCCCTAAGGAATTTCCGAACTTGTAATAAGAAAACCAGGGGCCTCTCATGGATGCAAATTCTGGCTTGGCCTTTCACCAAAGTGCTGGCGAGCTGAGCAAAATGGCAAACTTCTCACAGATTTCACAGGCTTCAGGAAAATCGCAGATAGAAATGTTGGCACCTTCAAGGGAACATGACAGTCAGGGGAGTTCTCAAAGGCGTCAGTTACATCTTCATATTTCCTCATATCATTATGGGTCCTATATATGGTTATTTTTATGCCAGAGGAGCTTTGAAGCACATGTCTGGTTGTGCTGACTCTTAGCTTGTTTTAGATTTGGTTTTTAGCTAGAATGTTGTATGGTCTGGGCTGTATTCAACCATAAGGCCCTGGCAAACAAATAAGGCATGGCAAAAGAGAGACATGTGATTCAGGTGTATTTAAATCTGGCAAAAAAAGGCAAATACAAAAAAATGAAAAACAAAACAGATGTAACTTTAAAGGTGCTGTATGGAGTTTTTGGAAATGCTGTTTTGGTGACCACTTCTGCTCACAAAATAAACTGTAGCCTCATCCACCCCAGTGAATGAATACCTTTATGTCCTTTGTGAAAAGAATTTCATCTTAAATTTCATATCCAAGTCAAGCACATCTTTTTGTTCATTTGTACTTTTTATGACTTTAGGAACCACTGTTTAAAAAAGGGCAGCTTGGTAGTGCAGGTCCTTTGAACCCAAGAGCTGGCCAGCTGGAGACCTTTATTTGTTGAGTTTAGATGTTCTGCCCATGTCTGTGTGAGTTTTCACCAGGTACTCCCGTTTCCTCCTACAGTCCAAAGACATGCAAGTTAGGTTAAGTGGCATCAACTGTGAATAAACTGTAAGTATGAATGTGAGAGTCAGTGGTTGTCTCTATTTCTGTGTTGGCCCTGTGATGGACTGGCAATCTGTCCAGGGTGTGCCCCTCCTTTCACTCAAAGATGCTGGGATAGGCCCCAACCCCCTGTGACCTGAAATGATTTAGCAGTTATACCCCCTTTACACAGGGATGTAAATCACTGAGAGATGAAAAATTGGCCAGATCTCTCAAAGATCTTTCAGTGAACTCTGGTGGTCTCCCATTGTATGCTCATTGATCCCTCAATGATCTATCACCCATCGCTACCTTCAGGGTGGAAAAATTTGTTCATTGAGAGATTGCTGAGAGATCAATGGGAGATCAGTGAGATCGTTGAACAGTCACGGAACTCTCGATGATCTCATCGATGCCTCAATGATTTCTCAGCAGTCTCTCAATGATCTCTCAATGGTCTTTCAATGAACACCAAATTTTTCCACCCCGAAGGTAGAGATGGCTGAGAGATCAGTGAAGGATCACTGAGCATTTGACTAAAGACCAATAGAGTCCACTGAAAGACCATGGCAGAGATCGCGAGATCACTGGAAGATTGATAAGATCATTGAGAACTCCTTGAGAGCTTGCTTCCCTTTGGTGATAACTGAGACATTGTTTTTGACTGAGTCAAAACTTTGAGGTGACCATGGTGACTGTGGAGATCACTGAACAATCACTGAAATATCTTGGCGATTGCTGAGATATCATTGAAAGATTGTCTAGACATCTGGCAATTTTTTTATCTTTCACTGACCCACATCCCTGTGTACAGGGGGTAGAAAAGCAGTAGAAACTTTGTCAAATATACTGTATATATATTGTATATACCTCTTTGGTCACCCAAGAAACTCTCAATGATCACTCAGCGATCTCTCAGTCATCTCTCAAGGATCTTTCAAATATCTCTACTCATCACCACAACTAAATTTTATATCACACAACGATCTTCCAAATATTTACACAGAAATGGCTTTTTCAAGACTTTAGGATTGTTTAGACTTCAGGCCAATTTTTGATCTCTCAGTGGTCACCTAATGATCTCTGTGCAGTGTAAAGAGGCCCTTAAGAATAGAAGGAAAAGTAGATGTTTAAAAAAGCACAGAATGAAAACGATGAAAATGACATTTCTAGGTTAATGTAAAATAAACTGCTAACAATAAAAACAAATACACCCTAAAAGCCTGTAAAATAACTGACATTAAAATCTTAAAATCATGTACAATAATTTGAAGTTCATCCAAATTAAAAAAAAGTTCTAAATATTCAACAAGAGGGTAATCAGAGACTACGTAGCTTCACCAAGGCAATGAGTTCACTGATTAAAATGAGATAATTAAAGCTGGAAGCAACATCTTGGCGCTGCACTGACCTGTGTCATGGTCGAGAGGTTTTATGGCCACCACACTGATGCATTCAGGCCCAGGCTCATGTCTGATGCTGTTTGAAGGACGAACAGATGGCTTCCTCATGAAATTTTGTGAGCATCCAGTACTGTGAAGTCATAACACGCCAAGTAAATTGTATAGAAATCGGAAAGAATATGTAACATCAGGCTAACTTCCTATAGTCAGTAGGTGGCACTGTGGCTATGAGTTGATCCTGACATCCAAATATGCTCAAGTCAAGTCAGTTACCAAGTGTAAGGAATTGTGTGTGAATGAAAGGAAGGCAGGTGTAATGTTGAAGATGCAAGGAGTATAGGTAGTGAAGGCGTGAGTTTAAATGCCTGGTATCAACCATCCAAAACAATGGATAGTTAACAAGAGAGGTGAAGAAGAGAGTGCAGGCAGGGTGAAGTGGGTGGAAACGAGTGTCATGGGTGACTTGTGACAGAAGGATAGCAGCTAGAGTGAAAGGGAAGATTTACAAGACAGTAGTGAGACCTGCTATGATGTGATGACGGTGGCACTAAAGAAAAGATGGGAGGCAGAGCTGCAGGTGGCAGAGTTGACAATGCTCAGATTCTCTTTGGGAGTGACAGTTAAAATTACCAGTAGCAGCGGTTTCATGCAATCCATTTGTCATATTACAAAGCTCTTTCAGAAAATTGGTTCTCAGTGCCTTTAATGATTATAATGCAAGGCCATTCGAAGTGGAGGCAGACATTTCAGCCACATATTCCACCAATATGCCACAGTGTCAAACCTCCAAGTTACTGCACCCTTGAATCTCCATGTATAGGAGCAGCCCTGCTGAGCAAAAATGAACTGTTGTTGAAGTTTTCCACCATGCGTTATCACCACTGACTGCAAGAGTTTTTCTGTGTATGGTAAAAAAGTCCACAGAGAGACACAATGCAGAACCTTCCTGTTCTTCTGCTAATATTTTATTCATGCTCTGAATTTGCAGGGCTTCATTGTGTGTCCCACACTTTCTTTCTTTCTTCCTTTTTTCTCACATTGTGTTTCTCCCTTGAACAGAATAATGCATTACAACATTTGTCATCAGAGACGTTTGACATAGCTGACAGTGTTTTAGATGCTCATTAGAAAAGAACTTTGGCCCTGGTGGGTCCACATATAGTGAAATCTGATACCTTAACGAGCTAAAGTCGATAAGGAGGTTGGACACCTTACCAGGTATTTTCAATGTTTTAAAGGCAAATTAAGTGAAATCTGCCTTTACCCCTCAGCCTTACAAAAGTAGGAGTGTGTTGTCGTCTTCAGTTTCATTTGTGTGACTTGATAATTCACAGTTGGCTTCATAGTGACTCTGCTCGTCACAGAGTTCCTCCTTCACTACTGACACACGAAGGCTGTTTGCGTACCACCTCACCACCCATGATGATTCATACTGAGCTGAACTATCCTCTGTTCATCACTTCACATCAACCACATTTCAGTTCTGCTGACCTACTTTACAAGTACAGCACAGTCTGTAGAATTTCTGGACAGCATCATCTTTTTTGTTGCTGACTGGCATAGCTAATTTGTAATGAAAGTGAGCTCAGATCAGGGGTAGAATGAGGAGCTGATATTGAAAGATGTGTCCATGGCTAATTCAGAAGCTGCAACTAGCTTCCAGGTTTTCATGTTGAAGGAATTAAAATAGGGTATTCAGTTGCAGCCTTCAATCAGCTACATTACTCTAAGCACAAACCTGCAGGTGCTTCTGGGTCTGCCCGTAAGGGTAGTATCTCACAGAGTGGCAAATGCTGAGGAAAACTGAAGAATACTGGGACTGTTGTGGTTTCATCGGGGTTCGTAAATGGTTGTTCAACAGTTCAAAAACAGTTTTTACAGTGGCAGTTTTTCTTGCTGCAAAAAAATTTGAAGATGTTCAAAAAACTGCTGTGAAACGCGTGTGCAACCTTTTACGAACCCTGACAAAACCCCAACAATAGCAACATCTGTGAACGTTCCTCAGCATTCAGCACTCTGTGAAATATGGGCTTTAGTCTCTGTCATGTTCAGGTGAGCGCATGCCCCCTCCTTTTCTGTGAGAGATTCCCCAACTCCACAGGTAATCATCACAACTGAGTGAGTGGACGCACCTGCTGCCTCTGCCCTGCCAGCACTTAAAAGGATCATCGTGTGAATGCTTCAGCGCTGGCTCATTGGGTATACTGCCTTCAAGTAAGCAAGTACGTGATCTCCTAATATTAAGGAATCATGTTAATCTCTTTTCTCCTCACTTTCCAGGTTGCTGCCATCTTTGCGGTGCATCTCCAGGGCTCGTTGTGCGCTCAACTGCCCATCATCTCATCACCGCTTCAGCTACCAATCTCCACCCGGTCAGACACCTCACCCAGCTCAACTTCTCTTCTACTCCCTGCCAGCCTCACCCCGCTGGTTCATCTATTGCTGCTGGGTCTATCTGTCAGGTTCTCTGCTCAGTCTCCCGTAAGTCTTAGTTTGTTATTCCCATTTTACAATCTTCCTCCTCCTACTAACTAGCTCTCGTCTCCCTCTTACAGGCTGAGTCCTCCTCTGGTAAGTGGCGTCTTTCACTAACAGTGTGCTCCTCTCTTGGATTAATAAATTGTGGTTTAAATTAGCTTCTCTGTGTCATGTGTGTGTTTTCTCTGGTGTGGTTCCCTGCACGTGAGCTGATCATTCTCTCAGTATGACAGTCTCTACCTGGATAGACTTTCCTGAACACTTCACAACCGTCCAGGATGTGTCCAAGTCAGACCCCAAAACTATATCAGCTTTTCTAACTGGAGATGTACTGATGTTGCCATCTGATTGCTTTAGTACTGAGAGTTTTAAGGTTTAACTGTAATAAGCAGCAGAATTATATCCTTAAATGGCACTTTACCCTTC
Source organism: Pholidichthys leucotaenia (assembly GCA_020510985.1). NCBI lineage: Eukaryota > Metazoa > Chordata > Actinopteri > Cichliformes > Pholidichthyidae > Pholidichthys > Pholidichthys leucotaenia. The sequence continues at coordinate 382,081,733 of CM035836.1, read as the reverse complement.
ACTTCATCTCCCCTTTAACTCCCACTATAAGGCATCAGTGAGACAATTTATGAGTTTTGGAAATAGAGCAACACCAATAAGTAAGATGGTAGTTTTATGAATGTCAATATGCATTGATACTTGGGCTGCCAAGAGGGTTGACCTTCTTGGGTAACTTGCTACCCAGTGTGGACAAGTTACTAAAAAATAGTAACTAATTACAGTTACTAGTTACTTCTTTTCAGAAGTTACTTCTTTTCAGAAGTAACTGAGTTATTTTACCATTTACTGCTTGATTAAACTAACTAATTACTTAGAAAAGTAACTTTCACGTTACTTTTAAATGCATACTTAAATCATCTTGCAAACATTGTTATGACCCCTCGTGCTCCATTACACAGCGCACAGAGGGAGGAATTGAAAACCCACGAGCACGAGTAGCTTTGTGCACTTTATTAGACATAAACCCAAATATTGTCCAGCAAACAGTCACGTAGTAAACAGAGGGTTGATATAATAGCAATGGAGGCCACCAGGGAACCAGGGACACCACCCGAACGCTCAGCAGCCTGAGGGAGGGGAATACCTAGTGCCGCTGAACAGCTGTCGGCACAAAGAGAAAGGCAAACATGGACTTACGGGCTGGAGCGATCCTAGGCGGTCCGTGCTGTCCGGTGGATGAGGGCGAGGTAGAAACAGCCGCTAACACCAAATAACTAACAACAGTTTAGTCGCGTTAGAGAAGACAAGTAGTCAGGCTGAAAGTAAACGTAGGGGGTGAAGGCTAGCATACACAGAGGAACACGCTGCTGTGCATAAAGCACAATGCTCCGGCGATCTCTTCCCACTCAAACAGAGCTTATGTAATAACAATACTAATAAGGGAAGAGACCGCCGGTGTGGATGAGCGTGGGCTGGATAAAATGAAACCATGTATGCATGAGTGAGTGTCTGAGCATGTGCATGGACGTGAATGAGGCATGTGTGTATGTGTGTGACACACCTATAATAAGGAACAGCTGGTGATACTGACAGGAGGAGGTGGTGTGGCTGAGCTGTCAGGGAGCAGAGGACCCAAAGGGCTCTCTGAAGTGCTTGATGGAAAATAAACAGTGAAACAGGACCAAATAGCCACAGTGTCAGAACTGGGTTTGGGACCACCAAACCCAGGTTCATGACAGAGCCCCCCCCCCCCCACACACACACAGGGGTAGATTGTAGTCACCTAAGGCCACCAGCAGAAAAACACCAAAAAAACACAACAAGGAATCCCCCCCCCCCAGGGAAAAACAACTACCCAGGGTGGGAGGTGGGGGAAAACAGGCTAGGAGGGAAGCAACAAATGAATAATACAAAAAAATAACATTTCAATATAGTATGGTGAACTTCCTCCCCTCCTCCCCAGGAGTCCAAGGTTCAGGAGGCTGACCAGAGTCCCAGTCCCCAGGCATGGCGAGGGGTGACCGACCGGGTGGCCTGCCCAAGTCCCAAGCCCAGCAGGCAGCCCCGCTGAACAGCGTCCAGCGGCCTGCCAGGGCCGATGGACCACCCGACTCAAAGGCCAAATCTTTCAGGTGGCCAACCAGCATGGTTGAGCCACCAGGACTGGAGGGAAAGGTGAAGAGGTAGCCTACCCACTGGGGAACTTAGAGGTAGGTGGCCTGGCCGAGGGATAGGAGCCCCCCCACCCTCTGAGACTTGGAGCAGGGGGACCGTAGCACCCGCCATGGTCCCGGTCTGTGACATAGCTGCACCTGCGATGGTCCCGGTCTGGGACAGTGTTGCACCAGTGGTGGACTCCGGCTGGAGCTCTGCTGCACCCGTGGTGGACTCCGGCTGGAGCTCTGCTGCACCCACAGTGGACTCCAGCTGGAGCTCTGCTGCACCCGTGTTGGACTCCGGCTGGAGCTCTGCTGCACCCGCGGTGGACTCCGGCTGGAGCTCTGCTGCACCTGCGGGGACTCCCGGCTGGAGTTCTGCTGCACCCGCGGTGGACTCCGGCTGGAGCACCATTGCACCTGCAGTGGTCCCCATCGGGGACCTCATTGCTCCTGCGGTGGCCTCCCCAGCGAGGGATGAAGGATTCTTCACTGACCCCGGTGCTGAACCCAGATCCTCGGCGGCCTCTGGAGGGATTGGCTGCTCTCCGGCAGCCCTGGCAAGGAGCTCCAAACCTGTAGGGAGAGAGAAAGAGACCGAGTCAGGGTCGCCTTCAGCGGCAGAGTCCGGTGAGGTGGCCCTGAGGGCTACTGCGAGCTGCCCGGGCCCTCCTCACCATGAGAGTGACAGTGCGACTTCAACATAGACATAGGAGACATTATAGAGCACACTTGCCTGAACTCGGGCTCCACCACCGTCCAGGACTCCGGCAATTTAGCTCGCACGGGTCCCATCGGGCCGCCAGATGCTGCATCCACGTTGACCTCTACCGGGGCGGCTGGGCTCATACCGTCCTCTGCGGACAACCCAGGTTGCGGCGGCCCCTCTTCAGTGACCCTAAGAAGGAGCTCAGAGAAGACGGGAGAGGAAAGACAGTTAGGGTCGCCAGCAGTGGCGGAGACCGCGAGGGGAGTCTGGATGCAGATGAGGGCTGCACCCGACTCTCCTCCCCAGTAGCCAGGCAAGATCTCTCAAAAACTGACAAGAGAACTACAGGAGAGGTTACTTGCCTGTGCTCGAGCTCCACCGCCGTCCAGGACTCCGACAATGCCAATGGCAATGTCCTGGACCCAGTCAGCTGGAGGTCTGGTCCCGAGGGTGACTGCCACGGCGACCCCCGCAACAGGCGTGATGGTTATTGCAGTCTCAGTGTCCTTGTGCCCCGTCTTCCACGCCACCGGCTCATCTGGCATGGCGACCAGGTATTGTCTCACCACTGGCCCCGAAACTGGACTCTCCAGGACCTCAGGTTCCTCTCCCCTCGAGCGACTTGGTTCTGGAGCCGGCGGACTCATAGGGACACACATAGAGGGTTTGGAGAGATCAGGTGAAGAGCTATTATACGCCACTGGAGCGCAGCACTCAGGGGACTGCAATCCCCGAGTCTCCTGGCCAGGGGACAGGCAAAATTGTTCATCAGAAGTGAAAGTTTAATGAGGAAGAACTTGCCTGAGTGTTCCTCCTTGATCCGACGGTCGATTAGGACGAGCAAATCCAGTCTCTCCTCCTCCGTCATCACACCCGTGGATTGGGCGGCCCCCAACCCGGAGGATGAAGCAGTCATGACCAATGAAGTGTGTTCCCATTCCTCCCTCTCGCTGCACTCCTCCTCGATCGGTCTATAGTAGTCTATCTGGGCTAGCAGTGACCGTCTCTCCTCCTCCGTCATAATATCAGAGGACGGAGCATGCCCAGGCTCGAGAGATGGCGCAGGAGTGGGACAGCCACGGGAGGAGGGTGTCTTCCTCCGCTGCAAGCACTTCTTCTGGCAGGAGGATGGCTCTGATGTCGGGGAGGCCCACTCTCGCTCCGCATCTAGCAGGGGGAAAGAGGAAGGAGAGGATGTCGTCCACCCTCGGAACTAACCAGAGGTCAGGATGACGCTGCATGACATCTTCAGCGGTGAGCTGAGCCAGCCGAACATCCTCGGGAGACTGCGGCCACTGAGCAGAAAAGAGCACCTGCTCCAGTAGGTCCTGCGCTCTCAGCTCCTCATCCGTCCAGACCACCATCATGTAGCTCGGAGGGGAAGAAGAAAAAAAAGGTGAAAAAGAAAAAAATGCACGACTACTCTGCTGGGTTTTCTTTTGAAGGCCGGAGGATTCTGTTATGACCCCTCATGCGCCATTACACAGCGCACAGAGGGAGGAATCGAAAACCCACGAGCAGGAGTAGTTTCGTGCACTTTATTAGACACAAACCAAAATATTGTCCAGCAAACAGTCACATAGTAAACAGAGGGTTGATATAGCTCAAGTAGGTTCATTTTGTCTTCTTTTAATTATTTATCTTTTGTTCTTATTAAAGACAACAATAAAAAGGAGATGTATTTACCTTCTTAACATGTTTCGACTGTATACTGCAGCCTTCGTCAGAAGAGTCAGCTGATTGCTGCCAGGTGACATTTATCAGCTGATTTTCGTAGGCGGGGCCAGCTCAGCAGATCTGTCAGATCCACTGAGCAGACCCCGCCTTCTGCCGTCAGATGGTCTCTGGAGAATAGGATCCCAGGTGTGGGAAAGCATAAAGGCCCCCTCATCTCGGTTCATGGTGTCTTTTCCCCGCTTCCTGATTTCTATGGCCTCCTTGATCCAGCGTTTGTGTCTGTTGCTCTCTGATCCAATAATTTTTGCATTGTCTCAGTCCATGATGTGATTATTTCTTTTGCAGTGACATTTATCAGCTGATTTTCGTAGGCGGGGCCAGCAAAGCAGATCTGTCAGATCCACCGAGCTGGCCCCGCCTCTGGATTTGCAATGGGAGACCCACTATCAGCCATTATGAGCAGCTTTTTCATGGAGGATCTGGAAAACAAAGCCATCAACACAGCACCTACACAATGTAAACCCACCCTTTGGAAGAGATACGTGGATGACATTCTGGAAAAAATAAGGAAAGGACACACACAAGAACTCACTGACCATCTGAACAGCACGGACAACACTGGAAATATAAAATTCACACACGAAGAGGAGGAAAATGGCACCATAGCCTTTCTGGACATGAAAATCCACCACAACAATGACGGCGGCATAAAAATCACAGTCTACAGGAAACCAACCCACACAGATCAATACCTACTATGGACATCGAAACACCCCACAGCACACAAGCTATCAGTTGTCAGGACATTATATGAACGGGCCACCATCATCACAGACCAAGAAGACAGACAGGAGGAGGAAAACCACATAAAACATGCTCTTATATGCTGCCAATATCCAGTATGGGCCATAAACTAAGGGAAACAGCAAGTCAAAAACAAAGAAAACAAATAGGAAATAAGACACAGAACAAAAGCCGAAATCAAAAACAAGGACACCATAACCATACCATAAATACGAGGGATCACGGAACCAATTCAAAGGATCATGAAAAAATACAAAATAAACACAGCAGTAAAACCACACAAAAAAATTAAGACAGTTATTAGTACACCCCAAGGACAGAATAGAACAAGACAAAAAATGCAATGTAATACATGAAATATCATGCAGATCATGCAAGAAAACCTACATTGGAGAAACTGGAAGATCATTCACCACAAGAAAAAAAGAACACCAGAAGGAATGTGAGAAGGAAACACAACGACGACTCACAAGATCACAAAAAGAAAAGGCAGAACAAGAAACATTAAAATCAGCAATATCAGATCACTGCAAAAGAAATAATCACATCATGGACTGAGACAACGCAAAAATTATTGGATCAGAGAGCAACAGACACAAACGCTGGATCAAGGAGGCCATAGAAATCAGGAAGCGGGGAAAAGACACCATGAACCGAGATGAGGGGGCCTTTATGCTTTCCCACACCTGGGATCCTATTCTCCAGAGACCATCTGACGGCGGAAGGCGGGGCCTGCTCAGTGGATCTGACAGATCTGCTGAGCTGGCCCCGCCTACGAAAATCAGCTGATAAATGTCACCTGGCAGCAATCAGCTGACTCTTCTGAAGAAGGCTGCAGTGTACAGTCGAAACATGTTAAGAAGGTAAATACATCTCCTTTCTATTCTTATCTTTAATAAGAAAAAAGATAAATAAGAGGGTTGATATAATAGCAATGGAAGCCACCAGGGAACCAGGGATGCCACCCGGACGCTCAGCAGCCCGAGGGAGGGGAATGCCTAGTACCGCTGAACAGCTTTCTGCACAAAGAGAAAGGCAAACATTGTCTTACAGGATGGAGCGATCCTAGGCGGTCCGTGCTGTCCAGTGGATGAGGGCGAGGCAGAAACATCCGCTAACACCAAATAACTAACAACAGTTTAGTTGCGTTAGAGAAGACAAGTAGTCAGGCTGAAAGTAAACGTAGGGGGTGAAGGCTAGCATACACAGAGGAACACGCTGCTGTGCATAAAGCACAATGCTCCGGCGATCTCTTCCCACTCAAACAGAGCTTAAGTAATAACAATACTAATAAGGGAAGAGACCGCCGGTGTGGATGAGCGTGGGCTGGACAAACTGAAACCATGTATGCATGAGTGAGTGTCTGAGCATTTGAATGGATGTGAATGAGGCGTGTGTATATGTGTGTGACACACCAATAATAAGGAACAGCTGGTGATACTGACAGGAGGAGGGGGCGTGGCCGAGCTGTCAGGGAGCGGAGGATCCAAAGGGCTCCCTGAAGCGCCCGATAGAAAATAAACAGTGAAATGGGACATAATAGCCACAGTGTCAGAACTGGGTCTGGGACCACTAATCCCAGGTTCGTGACACACATAGCAAGATAATTTAATTAATGGATTACATTACGGGCTTATTAATGTCTGGCTGAAAACAGACTGTTTCAGACAGAGCTTTTAGAACATGTTCAGTCTGCTTAATCCTGGCTTGAGAATTCTTATTGTGAGAAAAATCTTAAGAAAATCAACATGATATTGCCAGTAATTTCCTCATTTTGGAGTGAGAGTTGGCGACACTGCATAAAGCTATCCATGTTTATCTTACCTTTATGATATGGATTTAATTCGATATGCAGTGTTCCAAAGAAAATAAGATAAGATAAGATAAGATAAGCCTTTATTAGTCCCACAATGGGGAAATTCCAGGATTGCAACAGCACAGGGATAGCAACATTCAGAGCAACAATCAGAAGACAAGAAAAAACAAGAGCAGCGAGTATACATATGTACATATAAATATATAAATATATAGACACACAGTGCGGAGCATTGTAGCTAGATGGGATAAATATATAAATATATAAATACACACAGTGCAGAGCATTATCGCTAGATGGAATAAATATATAAATATATAAACACACAGTGCGGAGCATTGTAGCTAGATGGAATGAAACAGCATAACCGTCTACTTAGTTATCCTACATGGTATGATTATGTACCCATACATATTGTCGCCCTCCGTAGCGACCGGTATTTTCCTAGTTGTATACCGGAGGGGACCAAAATGTCCATTATCCACAGTCCAAATGTCTGCTGTGACAGAGACATGATCCAGTCCCTCAAATTCCTTTTGGAGATCAAAATCTGTTTTTGATTAATCTTTATCCAGGTAGCAAGTAAATGTGCTGTAACTTCAGTGGATCACAGTCTCATCTGTCTGATGGAAAGTCACTGTTATTACGTCTTCAGTCAGTAATGACATATCTGACTATCAGTCGGTTTAATTCTTGCTGGGTCACAAACTGTTGAGATGCATACCTGTGCTTGAAATCCAGCCGTGGCTGTTCAGATAGCATAGATCCACTAGCACGGTGTTGTTAGCATAGCTAACCGTTACTTAGCACTAGCTTTATCGGAGCTTTGTTGCTGTTTTCAAGCACTTCCAAAGATTGCAGTAGGTCTCAACCGGTACTTAGCTTCCAATCCACCATTATGTTTTTGTCCTTAACCACGACAAAGGAAAAGTTGAAAAGTTGTTAAAATTATTCAAAAATGTCTCGTTGGAATGTATTTTGGGGTTCAGCTCCTGATATAGTGATTCAAATTCAGTGAAACTTCACACTTACAATCACAACAGTATTGTTCAGCAAAATAAATTTCATGCAATTCTGTTAATGTCCCAAAAATCATGTTTATGAAATGCCTTGTCAATGGATCATTTTGTTAGTGTGTGAGGAAGTCATTGTGTTACTGAAAGCTGGTGGAGGGCTTAAGACGCTCTTTGCCATGCAGGAGACCTGGATTCAAATCCTTCTGGTAACTTGTTGTTGTGAAGTGCAACATACCTCTTCTGTGCATCTATAAACAATGTGCAGTGCACACTAAGTTTCAAATGCTGTACTACTGCTGCTGGGGAATCCTTCCCTGAACATTTATCATTTGAGAAAGTTAGACTGCAAGCTAAAGCAGTTGTGTAGTTAAGGTGAGTGCTTGGTATGCAGCAGGTCCCATGTTTGAATATTGTCAGTGAAGTCTTATTCTTCTGAACAACAACTGCAGAGCAGCATGCCTTTCTTGTGCATTTTAAAGCAACACTTTGTAAGATTTTCACTGTAAAATAATGTTTGCAAAATTATTTTAATAATACACCAACATTTGACTGAGTGAATGTCACTTCCTCCATAGTCTGATTGGGCCCACATTGCCTGCAGTAGCTCTTTCTTTGGTGGGATTATTGAGCAGATAGCAGATGTGGCGGCTGTGGCCTCGGTCCCAGCAGCAAATCACAGGGCATAACTTTAGCCACCAACAACAAAAAGCTCTGTGGTTGGCTGTTGGTCATGATCACTATGGCTGTGGCCTTTTCAATGGTCCTACAAAGAACAATAAAGTTACATAGTTCAGCTTTAAAAACTAATGCGTAGCAGACTTCAGGTTTTAAATGCTGTTGTTAAACAAAACAAGACCTTGAAGAACTACACCTGCTTGGAACCCGATAATCGCTGCTTGCAGCTAATTTTATTGATTGTTGTTGGGATGAACCTAAACAAATTAGAAGCCCCTTTGTGATCTTGTGCAACCTGACAAGTAGATTCAGCTCATGTCTAAAAAATTATTGAAACCATGTCTTGAAAAGAAATATGATTCTTTAAACCCATAACTTGCTTGTGTTATATTTAATAGTACTACAGATGCAATATTTGCTTTAAGAGTGTTAATGAAGAAGTACAGAGATGGCCAAGAGTTTCACTGTGTCTTTGTGGATCTAGAGAAAGCATATGATTGGGTGCCTAGAGAGGAAGTCAGGAGTGATAGAGAAGTATGTGAGGATGGTGCAGGACATGTATGAGGACAGTGAGACAGTAGTGAGGCGTGCTGTAGGCGTGACAGATGGATTCAAGGTGGTGGGGATGACATCAGGGCAATCCCTGATCTACTGTATGAGCCCCTTCTTGTTTGCTACAGTGATGGACAGGCTGACAGACGGGATCAGGCAGGAGTCTCCATGGACCATGATGCTCCCAGACGACATTGTGATCTGCAGTGACAGTTGGGAGCAGGTGGAATAGAACCTGGAGAAGTAGAGGTATGCACTGGAGAGAAGAGGAATGAAAATCAGTAGAAGCAAGACACAATACGTGTGTGAATGAGAGGGAGGCAGGTGTAACGGTGAAGAAGCAAGGAGTAGAGGTACTGAAGGTAGATGAGTTTAAATACCTGGGGTCAACCATTCAAAGCAATGAACAGTGCAAAAGAGAGGTGAAGAAGAGAGTACAGGTAGAGTGGAGGGGGTGGAGACAGGTGTCAGGGGTGATTTATGACAGAAGGATAGCAGCTAGAGTGAAAGGGAAGATTTACAAGACAGTAGTGAGACCCGCTATGATGTATGGTTTGGGGACAGTGGCACTGACAAAAAGACCAGAGGCAGAGCTGGAGGTGGCAGAGTTGAAGATGCTAAGATTCTCATTGGGAGTGACTAGGAGGGACAGGATTAGAAAAGAATATATCAGAGGGACAGCTCAGGTTGAGCTGTCTGGAAATGGGCAGAGGAGGGATAGTGGAGATATTGGACAAAGGATGTTGAAGATGGAGCTGCCAGGCAGGAAGAAAAGAGGAAGACCGCAAACAAAACTGATGGATGTAGTGAAGGAGGACATGGAGAGGGTTGGTGTTACAGAGGAAGATGCAAGGGATAGGCTGAGATGGAGGCAGATGATCCGCTGTGGCGACCCCTAAAGGGAGGAGTCCAAAAAAGAAGAGGAAGAAGAAGAAGAAGAAGAAGAACTCTTCTGCAGCTGCTGTACTCTTTTGGAATTATGCTTCTTTAATGCACAGCTGACTGCCAATATTTTACCCTCAATGGCTTCAAATAAAATTAAGTGCTTCCAAGTCCAGAGCCAATACAAAAAAATTAAAAAGACAACGTAATTCCCATACACTTTCTGACTACATTTTGAATACCACTTACTGCAAATGATTTGGCCATGACTGAAGCCCAGTGTATGTTCTCTGGAGTCATTTTTAGAATTTAGCTAAAAGTGAGCACCTGGGTTTTTCAAAATACAGATGAGTCACACACAGACACTGACTTTTCCGGCAGCTGCAGGTGAAAGGAACTGAGAAGAGTCATCACCCTTGTCATATCTCATCACATGGCTAGACACTGTGTCTTTGACAGCCCCATCAACCACGTAACAGAGATACAGGAGTATCTGAGGGTGCTGGAAGAGCAAAGGTCTTCATCAACCTGCTGGGGGAAGAAACAGTGCAGAAATGGGACATTATAATGCACATCGCTCCAATGCATTAGCACCCAAGGAGGTGAAATCAAATAAATTCAGACAGTAACAAAGAGATAAATGCATGCTAATGTACTGTTTGAATTCTGCCGCTTGGTGCAGGCAGACAAGGCTCACTGCACGACTGATGATGATTGCCTTTATAAATAATGTCTGTGTTTGGGGTCGAGCTAGATGCAATATTCATGTCCTAAGGCATGTGAGTGGAGCATAAATTCCACTGGAAGAGAAAGAAAAGTTGCACACAAACTTCTTCTGAGTAAGAGTTCAATAATTTTAGCAGAATGGGAAGAACAAATTAAAGTTTGTTAGCTGCAGCTAATATTTTCAATAAATTGTGTTTTTCCTCAGCCTCTTGTTAATGCTTTTTATTCTTTCTAATCAAAATAGATCATTTTGTTCCGGTGTTCTAGTCACATGGTGCCTTGTTGTAATAAAGTGCTTTCACAGAGGAAACTACCTTCCCAACTAACCAGCTCTGTCTTTGAAGGATCTGTCATTTTTCTTTGTTTTAGGATCTGAAACAGCAGCGACTCTTAACGCTGAATGCAACAGGATGAAATCAATATGGTGCAAACAGTAATGGCATTTGTTTCACTAACTCAATTAAATGTGCCTTAATTTTTAGACTACGAGAGAGCGATAGAAGTCACTGCTCTCGGTGCACTACACAAACACACTTGGAACAGTGTGTCCTCTGAATCCATTTCCATTTTCCTCCTCACCTCTTTTTGGAAAGCTATTCACATTTTATAGTGTAGTGCATATGAGGCCCAAGGGCTGTTCAATAAAGTTTGTTGAAGTTAAGCTGCACAGTCTCCTCTGCAGTTGTCCTGCCTTTGTTCAGTAGTGGGGTGGGAGGAGGGGGCTCTCCACTTTAATGGCTGCCATATTCCACAGCCGGCTGCTTCTACTTTTATATGAAGCATTTTTATGCATCCCTATTTCATTAGCACTTCAAGTGCATCTGAAAGAACAACTGCCACTACTCATTTTATGCCCTGCACATGTTATTTTAATTTTTTTTTTCTCTGCTTAGCAAGTCTATTCAAATTTACTGCTGCATGGCATAAATGTATGTTCATGTAGTAAATACTTTAGTGCATCAGAGCTGATGGCAAAGTGTTATGTCAGTCACAGGGGTTCAGACTCAGATAAGAGAAGCATCATGATTAAAGCTGTAATAATTAGGCAGCATCTGGCAGTCTTTTAGTTTCCGCCATTTAAGAAAAGCTTGTTCTTGTAGAATGCTGAACTTTTAAGTGTTTGGAGATGATACTGGCCTGGGGATGAACTAGCTAACAGAGGAAGAGCTGCAGGGATCAACGATGGCAAAGATCTGACAAGATGCGGCCCGAGAGCTCCCAGTCTATGTTTGAAGATGGAAAAATGGGCCCACAGCCATCAGGTGAGTTGCACCATCACACTGGCAGTCCAATAAAGCAGGAATGTTCAGTTCTTGCTTTATTGGTTTTATTAATGCACATCAGATCGCCTAGGTGGTGAGCAGGTAGTTATAAACATCATGGTGCGGAGTCAGCTGGGGTTGGTGACACAAAGCATTCACATGCAAAGTATCAGCAGATCTTTACAACACAGTGGACCAACACCAGCAGATGACATGGTTCTTCAAATCATCACTGACTGTGGAAACTTCACACTAAACCTCAAGCAACTTAGATTCTGTGCCTCTCCACTCTTTCTCCAGATTCTGGGACTTTGATTTCCAAATGAAATATAAAATTTACTTTTATCTGAACAGAGGTCATCTGCTGGTGTTTGTCCACTGTGTTTTATCAAGATCAAAGTCAGTGCAGTCATCTACTAGGAAATGTTTTTTTTTTTTGTAACTTAGATTTTTATTCATTTTTCATCATATATATTGCATTCAGATCACAGTCTACATTTAAAAACAAAGGGGATAGAGTAAGAAAGAAAAAAGGGGGGGGGGGGACAAACGTTGGAGCATCAAGTTTTTAGTTTCCATCTCTTAATTCTTCTGGTTTTTCCAGTGTCTTTGGTTATTCTTTCAATTTCTGTCTCGTTGTTGCACTTTGTAGTGTGTCCATTTCCGCCATTTTTTTTCATATAGTCCTTCTTGCATTCTTTGTCGATATGTTAGTTTTTCCATCATACGTATGTCCTCAACAATGTCAGTCCATTGCTCTTGGTCAGGAAGAACTTCTGATCGCCATTTTTTTGTGATTGTTTTTCTTACATGCAATCAACAAGATTTTAACTAGATATCTGTCCTCAGCCTGTATTACATTGTCTCTTTTAAGATCACATAAGTACATCAGGTTACAGTTCATTGGTATATTATATCCTAATATCCTCTGTATTGTCACATGTATAGATTTCCAGAATGATGAGATTTTGCTGCATTTCCAAAACATATGTGAGTGGTCTGCATTTTGAGCCCCACATCCCCTCCAGCATAAAGATTGGGTATTTGTATATTTTCCTTGAATCTGTGGTGTAATGAAAAAGGGAATCAGGTTTTTCCATCCAAATTCCTTCCATGTCCTTGAATTTGTTGATGTGTGTTGTGTTTTCCATATTTCCTGCCAGCTTTCTTCTGTTATGTTTAAATTTAGCTCTTTCTCCCATTTCTCCTTTATATAGTTACTTGAATGTTTGTTTGCCATAAGTTTCTGATATAGTTTTGAAATAATTCTTATTTTATTTCCTGCATATGAGCTTAAAATGAATTGTATAATCTCGCTCACATCTGTTTGGAGGTTATGCCTAATCTTCTTCATATAATAGTCTCTCATCTGCAGATATCTGAAGAATTCCGATCTTTCTAGTTTAAATTTTCTTCTGATGTTTACACAGCTCCCGAGATCTTTTTTTCCGATATTGCCCCATGCTGTGATTCCCTTGTTCACCAGATTTTTGTATCCCCTATCTTGCTTTGCCGGTTCAAACTGACTGTCAGATGCTACCCATTTCAATAGTTTTATGTCTTCCTTTATATTATACTTTTGTACTATTTTATACCACAGTTCCAAAGTAAATTTAGTGATTGGGTCTATTTGTTTGATTTGCTTATATGCATCTTTATCTCCTATTATGCTTTGTACTGGGAGTCCCTCAATTTCCTTTTCCATTTCTTTCCATTTTGCCTCATATCCTTCGTCGCACCAACATATGATATATCTTATTTGTGCTGAGTAGTAATATTCCTTTAGACTCGGTAGGCCCATGCTTCCTTTCTCTTTTGGTAACTGGAGAGTTTTATATTTCACTCTTGGCTTTTTATCTCCCCAAACAAATCTCGATATCATCCTGTCCCACTTTGAGAACTGGGCACCTGGAATCTCTGTTGGTAGAGCCTGGAAGAGGTAAAGTAATCTAGGTTGTATGCTGATTTTGACTGTCTCAATTTTTGAATTCAGATCCATATTTAAGATTGACCATCTATCAATATCTTTTTTTATTTCTTGTTCTAACCTATCATAGTTTGCTTTATAGATTTTGCTTAGATCTTTAGGTATGTTCACTCCAAGGTATTTTATTTCTTTTTGTTTCCAGTTTAGTTTGATCTTATCAGTTATCTGGTTTAGAGGGTTATAGTGGAATGTCAGTATTTGTGTTTTTGTTATGTTTATCTTGTATCCTAATAATTTTCCAAAATTTTCTATCAAGTTCATCATTTCCATTATTGATTCATCTGGTTGTTCAAGGTAAACTATAATATCGTCTGCAAATAGCCCAATCTTGTGTTCCGCTCCCTTTATTGTTACACCTTTTAATTTCTTATTTTGTCGTATCGCTTGAGCCAGTGGCTCTATGAACAGAGCAAACAAGGTGGGCGATAAGCAGCATCCCTGCCTGGTTGATCTTTGTATATTTACTTTGTCTGTTAAGCTACCGTTTATCTTGATTCTTGCCACAGGTTCTTGATACAGCGTCCTTATGCATTGTACTGATTTTTCGTTAAATCCAAAGCGTTCCAGCACACTATATAGGAATTTCCAGTTAACCCTGTCAAATGCTTTTTCTGCGTCTAAACTCATTATTACTGCGCTGTTCTTTTCTTTATGTATTTGATTAATTATATGTATTGTTCTCCTGATATTGTCATGTGTTTGGCGTCCCTCTATGAAACCAGTTTGATCATCTTCTATCAATTCCGTCAAGAATGTCTTTATTCGTTTACATATAATTGTTGTATATATTTTATAATCCACATTTAATAAAGAGATTGGTCTATAGTTTCCGCATTGTTCTCTATCTTTCCCTGACTTTAAAATAACTGAAATAATGGCTTCGTTCCATGATGGAGGTATTTTGTTGTTGTTCAACGTCCAATTAAATGACTTTAGGAGCTGTGGCGTGAGTTCTTCTATAAACAGTTTATAAAACTCAGAAGGGTACCCATCACTACCTGGTGATTTACCGTTTTTAAGTGACTTAATCACATCTCTAATCTCTTGTGTTGTTATTTCTGCTGTTAGCTTTTCATTTTGTTGATTTCCTATTGATGGCAAGTCCAATGTGCATAGAAATTTTTTAATATCCTTAGTATTTGTTTCTTCAGGTTGCGAGTATAGTTCTTAATAGAAATTATGGAATATTTCTTCGATGTTTTCTGGGTTAACTGTGGTTTTAGCCGTCCATGAAGGATTCAACGTCCAGCATTGAAGGATTAAGTACTGAATCTGTAAGAGAATATAAAGTTTTTTCTCTCTGGGATCAGTACTATTCGACGAATCTGACTCCCCTCACACAAATCCTCCAGATTATCTGCAGTTTTTTGTTTTCAAAACATTGAGCTCACGGCCTTCGGACAGCCAGCTGCATGGCCCAAGGACAATGCCAGCAGCTAGACAAAACATCTCCTGCCAAAGAGACCTTGTTGTTCTTAACTGATACAAACACCTACATTCAACACTACATCCACACTGACTCAAAAAACTGATGAAAAAGATTACTCACTCACTGCTCACTCTGTGTCCTTGTGAACTTTTTTGTCTGCTAACTGTGCATTGAGGGCTTTTTTTTCTTGTAATCATAATATTGATCATATATGACCAGTATTCTGACAATCAATGGTTTTTTTGCTCCTTCCTATTGTATTATCCTTTCTTCCCTATGCATCCTGTACCCATCTGATGACAGGCGCGTTCACAGATGCTGCCGTGTCACCGGAAATGCAGGTCGTTTTCTGTGTCAAGTCAAATCCCTCGTATGTTATCAGTTATCTGTTAATGTACTTGGCAATAAATCTTTTCTGAGTTCTGAGTTTTATTTGTGATGTGGTCTTTAATCTTATATACATTATTCACTGTTTGTTGTTTTCTTAACCGTTTTGCCAGCAGTTTTGTGGCTTTTGGTCCCGTTTCATAATATTTTTGCTTTAGATATCTATTTTTCCTTTCAATTTCATCTATTTGTGTTTCTTTTATCTTTATTTTTTCTTCCTTAATTTCTTGGTATATTTTTGGGACATTTGTGCTTTGATGTTTATGTACTAATTCCCTCAGTCTCTCACATCTTTGTTCATATGTTTCCAGTTTAGACTTATTTGCTTTTCCTGTTTCAACAATTAATTTACCTCTTAACACGGCTTTTAGTGCATCCCATAGTATTGTTGGGTCCACTTCTTCATTGTCATTCTCTTGGATATACTTGTTTATGTTTACTTTTATTCTTTCTTTCATTTTCTCATCATTTAACAGTCCTACATTAAGTTTTCATGTTGTTTGTCGTTTTCTATTGTTTAAATACTATATTTCCATGTATATAGGATTATGATCTGATATTTCTGCCCCTCTAATCCGACAATTTCTCACCCTGTGTCTGTCACCTTCATTCATAAGGAAGTAATCTATTCTAGAGTGTACTTTATGGACTGCTGAATAATGTGTATAGTCTTTTTCGAGTGGGTGCAGGTCCCTCCATATGTCTACCATACCCATTTCTGCCAGTGAGGTTCTTATGAACTTTGTTACATGTTTTTTTGTCTTCTTAACACTTGTTGTGTCAACTTCATGATCCATGACAGCATTTAAGTCTCCTCCACAAATTAGGACTCCTTCGCTGTGTGTTGCTATGAGATCAAACAGATGTTGAAAAAAACCCTTGTCACTTTCTGGTGGGGCATAGATGTTCACTAATGTGATCTGCATACCATCTATTCTTCCCTTTATTATTACATACCTGCCTTCTTTATCCTGGATTTCTTGTTCACATTCAAATTGTATTTTATTTGAAATTAGTATCATAACCCCCCTTTTAGTTCCTCCCTTAAATGAACTGTAGTAGGAGTTCTTATAGCCAAATCTCTTTAGTTTCACATGTTCTGTCTTGCTCAAATGTGTCTCTTGCATAAATATAATTTCGGCTTTTTCCTTCTTGAATTTTCTTATTATTCTTTCCCTTTTAACAGGTGAGTTCAGACCATTCACGTTTAGTGTCATTATCTTAAGATTTTTACCCATATCCATGTTTTTCCATTTTTTTAACTTGTGCTCCTAGCCCCCTTAACAACAAAAGTAACACATATTTATATAAAAACACATTAAAAAATCTCGACTTCCGTACTTTGGGCCTTTCTTTTGCCCACTGGTCCCTGTTGGTGGGTGGAGGGAATGTCCTCACCAAGTGAGGGGCCCTCCCTAGACCTGTATTTACTATCCAAGTAATAGTCATTAGTCTAGAAATGTCCAACAAAAATCATTTAAACCTCTCCTAGCCGTTTGTTTCTCTTTTACCTTGTCTTCTTGGCCTTCATTTCTTCTGTGTCCTTCTTAATCTTTGTTATAATCTAGGCTTTCCTTGCAGTTTTTCCTGGGCCCGCTGCTCCACGTCTCTCCCCCGTCTTCTGCCACTCACTTGTCTCCACTCCGGCTGTCGTGATGTGTTCAGTGCCGCCGCTGCTCCAGCCACTTCCTCCGGCACGCTCACCACAAAGCCCCGCTCCATCATGTCCCGCGCTGCCTCTCTGGCCGTGTTGTAGGTTTTTACGCCGTCCTCCCAATGAATCCTCATCTTCGTTAGCGGCGTTTGGAATCTAATTTTTTTTCTCTTTCAGCGTTTTTTTAATGTTGGCATATTTCTTTCGCTGCTGCACAATTTCTGTCGGGTAGTCATGATCAAAGAATATCTGTTTGTCGCCGATTCGTATCTTTTTTTTCCACGCTTGTGTCAGGATTCTTTCCTTTACATCATATTTCAGAAAGTTTACCACAACTGACCTGGGTGGAGAGTTTGGTTTCGGGTTCTGTGCCGAGGCTCTGTGCGCTCGTTGAATCTGCAGATCCGCTTCACCGGGCAGCTCAAGCTCTTTTTTTAAGAACTGATCCATGAATTTCGTCATCGAGTTGCCTTCAATGCCCTCCGGGATCTCGAAGATGCGTATATTGCTCCGTCTGGACCTGCTCTCCAGGTCGGTTATTTTTTCCTGCATCCTCTGTGTTTGTGCCGTCAGGGTCTGCAGCTGCTCGCTTGCCTCGGTCTTCCAGTCTTCCAGCTCCGATATTCGGGCCTGTGCTTCTGCCATACACGCCCGTTGAGAGCGCAGCTCCTCCATGTTTTCTGCTAGCTTGCCCTCCATTTCTCTTCGGGGGCCCATAATTTCCTCCTTCATCTCTTTTTTCAGCTCCTCCTTAAGAGCCGCTAAATCCTGTTGGAGTTGCCGCTTGAAGTCTTTTAACTCTTTACCTAAATTGGCGAAGCCAGTGTTCATGGTATCGAGTTTGGCGTCCTCCATTTTCCCTGCTGCAGTCACCTCGTTTTTTTGGGCCTCGTATTCAGCGATTTCTCCTGCGTTGTTGAAGAGGAATTCTTTAATTTTACCCTGCTTTTGTCCGTGTGCCCGGCTCCTTCGTGTTTTCATCCCTTGGTTTATTGATCCGTTTATGTCGAGTTGGCCATTTACCAATGATTTTTAATCCGGCTAGGGAGAGCTCTCTGTTTAAGCGTTATGTCTCTCCGCCATCATCCCGGAAGTCCCATCTACTAGGAAATTTTAGAGCACTTCATGCTTCCCTCTGCTGACAAGCTGTATATGGAGAAGCTGATTTCATTTTCCAGCAGGACTTGCCCCCCCCCCCCCACACACACACACATACTGCCAAAAGTATCAAAACCTGGTTTAATGGCCCTGGCATCACTGTGTTTGACTGGCCAGCCAACTCTCCTGATCTAAATCCCATAGAGAATCTATGGAGTATTGTCAAGAGGAAGATGAGAGACGCCACACCCAACAATGCAGACGAGCTGAAGGTCACTATCAAAGCAACCTGGACCTTCATAACACCTCAGCAGTACCACAGGTTGATCACCTCCATGCCACGCCACATTGATACAGCAATTAATCCAAAAGGAGCCCCGACCAAGTACTGAGTGTGTACATGGACATACTTTTCAATCAGCAAACATTTCTATTAAAAAAAAAACTGTTTTTTAAAATTAATTTTATGTAATATTCTAATTTTTTGAGAAACTGAATTTGGGGTTTTCATTTGCTGTAAGCCATGATCATCAAAATTAAAATATATAAACTCTTGAAATATATCACTCTCTGTGTAATGACTCTATTAAATATAGAAGTTTAATTTTTTTAATTGAATGACCTAAATAAATCAACTTTTTGTTGACATTCTAATTTATTGAGATGCACCTGTAGATCACCTAATCGCTGTGTTTTACTCTCTAATGTGGACGGGTGGCTGATGTGGTAAATTAGCTCAAAACTGAACTGAAAGGGAACACATTGAGATTCTTAAGCTGAACCTTATGAATCAAATCTATCTTGGGACATCAAGTTTCCAATCAGATCCAAATTGATTTGAATTTACTCCAATAAAGTAATTGTGTTAAGGGATGATGATATTTCTTCTGATCCTGCCCAGTCTCATGTTGGAGGAGTAGAATGCTGACATGTTCTAGAGCCCTTCTGTGTCAGAGAACAGGCATAGAGGGAGCCCTCTGGTTGCAAACAGACCCAAAACTGAATAAAAGGGGGAAAAGAGGGACACAAAATCGGGCTGCTGTATGGGAGACCACTCTTTTAGCCATCCTCCAGCCCACCCTGCAGAAGGACCCTGATCAAAGGGCAACATGGTATGCTGATGGATAATAATGTAATAGATCTGTGTTGTATATCATCCGTCAAACCCAAGACTAATTCCAAACAAAGTTCATATCCAAGAATGTTGAAATCTAGCAGAACATATAGTTTAGTTTAGTATAGGTTAGGTTCATATAATTTTGAGTCCATTATTTATATGATCAGATCGGTTAAAAAGTTTCAAGGGTTTCTTTTTAGCATGTGTATCTAGAATCGAAATTTATGTTATACAGGTCAGCTGGGGCAATGTGCAATATTTAGACATATATACAGTATATCTACAATCACACTACCAACTAATGCAGTGTCTCACTCTTCAACATGAAAAAATATTGGCAATTACCATGGGGAGGCTGGATGGCCTGCAGACGTCCCTTGTGGTTTACTGCAGGATGTTTTCCTGGAGCTGTGTGTGATGAAAAGGAGCCACTGAGAGAAATCATCACTGTGAAAGGTGAGGTTTGGAAAAGGCAAAGAGACTGGAGGGGAAGGAGGCAAAATGGGTAAAAAATGCGGAAGTCAGGAAAGGAAACATAACAAAAGAAAGGCATAATTTTGACAAGCTCTGACAGTACTACAGAATGTCGATGGCTCCTGTTCTCAGTACACAGTAGCAGCATTGTCCATCTTTCAGATCCTAACAAAGAGCCGGGGTCCTCTACAGTCCACCCTCCCTCACCAGGGATAGATGTTGCACTAATGCTGCCTACACAGGCTTGGCAGCTTTCTTTTGTTTCTCCCTCCAAGGACCTTGACAAGTTCTTTGTACTTGTATTTCTTCTATTCCAGTGCTCTTTTGGGTAAAAAAAAAAAAAAGGAAGGAGATAAACATCAGTCCAAAAGGATTCCTTCACAGCTTACAAAATGTAAAAAATGCCAACATTAGCTTTAACAACTCTTAATATAAATGTGAGAAAATATGAAAAAGATGGGGTCACCAACATGGTGTCCATGGGCACCAGGTCGCCCGCAGGGACCATGAGTCGCCCGTGAGCCTGTTCTGAAAATAGCACTAGGGATGAGCAGATCCGATCCACCTTATCAGTATCGGATTCGATCCAGGCAAAATGATCGGATTGGCATCGTTAAGGAATAAAAGTAATTCACCGATCCTATACATTAATAATATTAAAATGAAGGCGTGATCCTGTTTTCAGCCACACTGCGCACGGCTTCTGGAAACAGAGACGAGTGTCACATCACTGGAGCCTGTCTGTGGGACTCGCCTCAGTATGTTGCTGTGTGGTACCAGCACTTACAATGTTACACCACCAACTTGATAAAACACTTGCAAAAGTATCACGGCAGCAAAAAGTATGCTGAGTTCTGTCAAGAACCGAGCAGAAGCAAGTGTGTAGTGCAGCAGCAGCCGCTGTTTTACTGCTGGAATACACTAAAAGCAAAACTAAAAGAAGGAAACTGAAAGTAAAAATCAGAGGAGCAGGAATGAAGACATAACATGGGCTTACCTTTAGATCAGACCTGGGCATTGTACGGGCCGGGCCGCATACGGCCCTTTGGGCCCGCGTAAGATTAATTGTAAATTTCAAAATAAACACATTTTCTAATTTTACCTAATGCATGGACTAAAGTTGCACTGCTTTTATTTTGAAGTTGTTTTTTATTCACGTGCATAATGACGCAATGTAAATCAATACTGCTCATTACTGAATCTACCTTGTCACAAGCAGACGACTTTAGCCCTCAAAAATGCCTGCGCACGCTAAAAAAAAGAAAGGTAGATGCCAAATGCAGGGTTTTCAACAAAACATGGACGGCTAAGTATTTATTTACTTGGCTATGGACGAGAGTTGTGATGTCTGTGACACAGCCCAGTTACTCATATTTGTCCGTGGGATAACGGACTTCAAAATTACGGAGGAGCTGGAAGTAATATGGTCAACGAAAGGGACAACAGCAGGGAGCGATCTGTTCACAGAGGTAAATGCATGCATGGACACGCTGGGGCTGAAATGGGACAGACTGGTAGGTGTCACAACGGACGGTTGTCCAAATCTGATGGGGAAAAATGTCAGACCTTTGAAACGTATGCAGGATAAAGTGACTGAAATCAACGCAGATCAGAAATTGGTATTTTTGCATTGTATTATACATCAGCATGTGTTGTGCAAGTCAGTGCTAAAAATTAACCATGTTATTGGATTTTGTAACTAAAATAATTAACTTCTTCAGGGCACGAGCATTGAATCACAGACAGTTTGTTGCACTTTTGGAGGAGCATGAGACTGAACATAGAGACATCGGCTACCACACAGCTGTCAGATGGCTCAATCTGGGCAAAGTGCTAAAAAGAGTTTGGGACCTGAAAGCAGAGATTCGAGAGTTTTGTGTGAAGAAAGGCAAAGGCATCCCAGAGCTCTCAAATGAGGACTGGATGGCAGATTTTGCATTTGCTGTTGATGTGACTGCACTGAATGAACTGAACACCAAACCACAAGGCAAGGGCCTTTTTGTTTATGAAATGCACAGCCTGGTGAAGGCTTTCATGAGAAAGTTGCAGTTTCTTTCAAGCCAACTGGAGAGCAACACTCTCACTCACTTGCAAACCCTGACAAAGAAGTCACACCATCAGCTGATCACCTCTGCAGGTACTCATCCATGTTAGTAGCACTGCATGGTGAGTTTTCAAGGCGATTTGAAGATCTCAGAACAATCGAGGATGAAATGCACATGATTTCCTCTCCCTTTACCTGCAGTGTGGATAATGCACCCAGTGATGTTCAGCTGGAATTAATTGACCTGCAGTCTGATGCGATAATGGCAGAGCACTTTAAGTCAGGATCACTGCTGGATTTTTACTCTTCTCTCAAGGAAGAGAACTTTCCAGACATGAGGAGACATGCTCAGATGTTGGTTCTCTTTGGCTCTACCTACATATGTGAACAAACATTCTCAGTGATGAAGTTCACCAAATCCAGGTATAGATCCTCTCTCACTGATGATCATCTGTCAGCTGTGCTTCACATCTCCACCTCAGACAATCAACCTGACTTTGATGCACTCGTTAAAGCCCAGCAGAGACTAGATTTCTCTCACTGAACAAGAAAAAAGAACTGAAAAACACCAAGTGAGGTGGTTAGACTACAAATGTAGGCATGTAAATGCACCAACTAGCAATGAACTGGGACACTTTCTTTGGAGGCCTTTTTCTCAAAATCACAGTTCAGTGACAATCATTACTATAATATGATGTATCTTGCTTAGTATTTGGAGTACAAAGACAATATTGTGATGTCTTTAGAAAGCTAAGAACCTCTTTCCAACAGTATATGAAACTCAAAATGTGTTTTGGGGTGAATGCGACTGAAAATGATCACTAATATAATGAGTCACAATGGTAAAAATGTTCACATTTTGTTTACTATTGTTTTGTGAAAATTGAATAAATGACATTTTTTTCTAAAGCAACTTCACTTTTTCACTGCTTAATCATAACATATACTCTTGCCAGTCTTATCAGCTTGTCAAAACAATGCTATGTGCTCCTTTTTATAAAGAAATACAATTAATATTATGCAGAATTGAGTTCAGCCTTTTGGTCCGGCCCACCACAATATTTTCTGTTTCTTATGTGGCCCCATGGAAAAAATAATTGCCCATCCTTGCTTTAGATGGACTGTTACAGCTGATGAGAGGTTGGTGACAGAAACATAAATAGCAAATTATAACCGGGGAAATGGAAGCAGGACTAACAAGGCTACATAAAATGAAACAGGGATGACTTCAAAATAAGAGCAAATCTAAAAACTATGGACAGAGAATAAACTACTAAATAAACTGAGCACCAGGAGAATACTTATAATAATAATAATAATAATAATAATAATAATAATAATAGATTACAAAAATACAACTTAAAGGGTTAGTTCTTCTATTTTCAGCTCTACGGCATTTTTTTACCTCATGCACAGTGGCACTGAATTTCATCTGAATGTTTACTAAATTACTCAGCTTTGAAGTTTTGCAATAAACTTGCACTTAAAATTTCAGAATGCATGTTTACATAGTGCTGACCAGTGAAATGCTGCCAATGTTGCAAAGTTTAAATTTAAAAAAAAAAGCAGCAGCGTTGCTGAACTGAGTAAAATTTGTAATATATTCTTTGACTTTTACATTTATGCTTTTATATGTATGCAAAATGCAACTAGTCATTATCAAAGTATGTTCTGTACTGTTGTTTTAAATAAGAAAGACGGTATCGGGTTTGGATCGGTATCGGCCGATATTCAAAATCAAAGTATCGGTATCAGTCATGAAAAAGTGGTATCGGCTCATCCTTACACATTACCAATGAACTTTGTCTTAAATTTCTTAAACTGTGTTACCATTATTTTTGAATCACACTGGCAATGATGTAGATTTTAAAATGAAAATATAAAAACTATAAAAAATAAAAATGTTTAACATTCATATACTCTGATTTACTCTGGTTCAAAGGTCAGTATAGTGCGCATGACAAATTTCAGTGTTTGGTGAAATAAGCTGTGGGGGACGCGACAATAAGGAGTTAAATGTGGATTCTACCTCTAAAAACATGGCAGAAAAACAAAGAAAACGTATCATTTTCATAGCGAATGTGAAGAAAAGTTCTTTTTTAATACGGTGAAAGAAAAATGTGTTTCTCATTTGCGGAATGACTGTGGCAACAGCAAAGTGACGCAGTGTGGAAAGACACTTCAGTATGTGTCATGAAAGCTACCATGCTAACTACCCACCAAGCAGCACACTGTGGCAGAGAAAGTCCATGAGTTAAAAGCAGCTTTGGGCAAGCAGCAGTCTTTTTTCACAAGGCCACTGAAAAATTCCCAAAAAAACAACCGAATCCTCATTTAGAGCTACACAGTGTTTGATAAAGAAGAAGAAGGCCTTTACAGATGGAGAGGTTTTCAAATAAGTAATGATGATAGTTGCAAACACTGTATTTAAAGACACAAAGAATGGAACTGATGTCATCTCCACTCTCTCCGATGTACAAATGGGGGCATATACAATGGTTAAAAGAGAGTTAGCGATGTCTGAGAATTTGACTGAGCAGCTGGACCGGGATCTGGCAAAGTACCAGTGGTTCAGCATCCAGTGCAACGAGTCTGTGGACAGCAGCAGCACAGTGCAGCTGATGATCTTCATTCAGATGGTGTTTGATGATTTCTCCATAAAAGAAGAACTCCTGACACTACTACCTCTTAAAACAACTAAGGGAGTAGAAATCTATAATGCGGTGAAGAACTTTTTAGCGGAGAAAAAGATACCATTGGAAAAGCTGGTATCAGTGACTATAGACATGCAGGTTTCATAGTGCACTGTAAAGGTGACACAGACTTCCCATCATTGCTGCATTACCACTGCATCATTCATCAGCAGGCCATATGTGCAAAAGTGACTGGATTTGAGCAGATGATGACTCCGGTCATGAAAATCATGAACGACATCTGCTCCAAATCCAAACAACACAGGATAATTAAGGTGCTATTGGAGGAGCTATCACCCGAATATGGTGATCTTTTATTACACACAGAAATCCTATGGCTCAGCAGGGGACGAGTTTATCAGCGTTTTTTGTCATTTTTAT
This sequence comes from Pholidichthys leucotaenia, assembly GCA_020510985.1. NCBI lineage: Eukaryota > Metazoa > Chordata > Actinopteri > Cichliformes > Pholidichthyidae > Pholidichthys > Pholidichthys leucotaenia. The sequence continues at coordinate 382,056,773 of CM035836.1, read as the reverse complement.
GTGAAATCAAAGAGTTCATGCAATCCAAAGGTGAAGACATCTCACTGCTGTACGACCCTGAGTGGATACTTGACCTTGCATTTTTAATGGGCATCACCGTGAAACTAAGCCTTTTGAGCTGTGAGCTGCAAGGCCAAGGTAAGACTGTTGCTGACATAAGTGCTGTAAATGCATTTAAAGCCAAAATGAGCATTTTCTCTGTGATGTTACAGAGGAAAAAAAAGTGCTGTACTGTTTGTACCTGTTTCCTAGCTTGTTTAATCATTTTACTAATTATTGCAGGAATTTATTAATGTGATCAGTGTCTTCACATAGATGAATATCAGTAATCATTAATAATAACATAAATTTAACTGCAACTGCAATTTAATGCCAGTTTAGAAATGCTAGGGTGAGGAGCTCAGCCATCCGGGAGAGGCTCAGAGTAGAACCGCTGCTCCTCCACATTGAAAGGAGTCAGTTGAGGTGGTATGGCCATCTGATTAGGATGCCTCCTGGACGCCTCCCACTTGAGGTGTTTCGGGCACGTCCAACTGGAAGGAGACCCTGGGGCAGACCCAGGACTCGCTGGAGAGACTATGTCTCCCAGCTGGTCTGGGAACGCCTTGGTATCCTCTCTGAAGAGCTGGAGCAGGTGGCTGGGGAGAGGGAAGTCTGGGGCTTCTCTGCTTGAACTGCTACAGTGACCCGGACCTCCGGAAAAGTGGTAGAAGATGGATGGATGGATGGATGCAATTTAATGCAACTTTTTTTTTGTAAGTATGTATCAAACTGGTAGCCCTTCATAGTACTCAGTAACCTTGAAGTACCTCCCAGTTTCAAAAAGGTTGGTGACCCCTGCTCTACACCTTTTGTCAGCACAGCGTCCCGGGAAAATGGTGAGTGACAAGAACTGTTGTCATGGCTGTCTGTCCACTTAGAGTTCATAATGACACACAGTAATGTTCATCCAACCCTATCTTTTCTGTGTCACTAAGCTTCCTTTACACAGAACAGATTTAACAGGGGAGGAGAAAAGCCACAATAAATGCAGCCCTTTTTCATCTGTGACCACAAATCCTTATCTGACATGATGAAAACATCCTTGAGAAAAACAACATGCTTCTGTGATGGTGTTTTTCCTCCCTCCTTTCTCCCTGTCTTCACCACTTCTTTCTCCATATTAAATCAATACAAAGAAGGAGAAAACAGTCACTAAGAGTGTGTCTCTGAAGAAATGTAGCTTAAATTCCAGAGATTACACTTTACTAGGGAAATGTCAAGGTGGATAACATTACCTGATATCTATCTGGGGGTCACTCTCAAACTTGGCAACCAATGAATTCACTATTAATGGATGGACAAGAAGAGGGGCAGAGGGGAAAGCTTTTCCACTGTAGGACCATTTTGGACCAGGGTTTTATTTTCCCCAGCTTCAAGACTGAGTTCAGATTCAAAGGATGAAAGTGAGCCTTGTCAAGCACAACAGAAAGTCTGTTCTTTAATCTACAACGTATGTTCATTCACAGCAAAAGTCCAATTAAAGGTGATAGAGACAACATTCTGACCCCCTGGCACTTACTTTTGCCCCAGCTGCTTGGCAGAGACACGTGACATCAACCCAGTTATGCTACTGGCTGTAACTGGCTGTGACATCCTTACCAGCCATAGCATTTATGTCAGATGTTGGCCAAAAATCAAGTGGATGACAAAGAGGTATGCACTGTCAGATCAGTCTACTACGATCAGCTCACCACAGTATGTCTCCCTAATGGTACAACAAACTGGTTCCCAATCAAACATGGAGTTCACCAAAGATGTGTTATGTGGAAGGACCTCTTTAACCTGTACTCAAAAGTGATCACCATGGAGCTCAAGAACATGCCAGAAGGAGTTGTCATCAACAGCATCAAGATTAACAACATCAGGTACACTGACGATATGGTTCTGCTCACACTGGCTGTTGAACAGCTCCAAAGGCTCTTCAGCAGTGTAGCAGCTGTGAGCAAACGTCTTGGGGTAGACGTCAACAGAAAGAAGACCAAATGCATGGTCATTTCGAAGTCAGAACGTGACAATAGAAAAGGTCTCCTCATTCAATCTCGGAATGCTAGTCACCTCAGATGTCGTAAAAGGAAATGTGAAGAAGGACAGCCTAGTGAAAGACACCTTCAACAAGCTTCAGTCAATACTCACCGACAAGAAACTCGTGCTCTCAGTCATAATGCAACTACTCAAAAGCTTCATCTGGTCAACTCTTATGTACACGTGTGAATCTTGGACCTTCACAGCAGAAACTCGACGAAACGTTGCCACAGCGTAAATGTAGTTTTACCACCACATGTTCAGTCTCTCGTACGTGGATCGAGTTTCAAACAAAGAGGTTCTACAATGAGTTGGAATGGAGAGAGAGCTGCTACATATGATCTAACAGAGACAACAAGTTTCTTGGCCATTCAATTCGAAAAGGGGTGCTTGAAGTCCAGAACCTAAGAGGAAAATTCAAAGAAAATTGCACCCTCAGTGGTGAAAGGAAAACTTTTCTCAATAACGAACGACGTAAGAAACAGACCAAAGTGGCCATTAGTTTGCCAAACGTGGGCAACTCCACGAAGGCACCTATGACGACGATGATGACTGGCCATATATATATATATATATATATATATATATATATATATATATATATATATATATATAAACACTACTTAGGACATGGCTTGCCATCAGGTTAATCACGGTCATAGCTTACTCATATGATTACAATAAATACAGTGATTGTTTGTACATCCTGTTATCAAAATGCTGCAGGTGCTGTCAACCATTATAATTACCTACAGAATTTGGCAGTAGGTCTGTTATGGTAACAGCTAAAATGATTAATCGTACAATAAGAACAAACAAAATGATAAGTTTTTTGGCCACAATAAGCCGCCGTTTATGTGTGTGTTTTTTTAACATAATCTGTGAACATTTCACCGGCCACGCTGCTTCTCTCTACATGCTCCCCGTACAAGCGCAGAGTCACCATCGGTGTCATGATCTCCCCGTGCACTTTTACACAGCGCACAGAGAGGAAGGAAGACGGACTTATGTGCAGGTTACACCACAAACACATTTATTAGACGAAAGACAAACAGTTCAAAAAACAGAGCTGACATACAAAAAGATGACAGGGTACACTTACTGGCTACACAACGGGACGTGAAGCGGGCAGACCACAGTGTACAGTGCACAACAGAAGCATCTGACAATTCAATAGTCCAGCAATGCATGACAGGCAAAGAGGTGCTTAAATACATGCACTACTGGCAGAGAGAGATTAGGAGCACCTGGGCAAAGTGCGGGAAAGGCAATTACCAGGAGTGGAACCAGCTGGCTGTCATGAGAGAAGGGGAGTGGTCGGACTGGCAAGTGTCAGACAGCGCCCACACGAATGTAGGCCAAAGGAGGCTGCCTCACAGCTGCCGGCCAGAAACAGCGGCTACGGGTACGGGAGAAATAAACTAGTGAACATAGAAACTACAAGAAACTGAAAGGATAGCACAATACACAAATACACAGATAAGCCTGAGCCACAGAAGGTCAGAACCGAGCCCGCAGGACAACCCGGTTCGGTTCATGACAATCGGGGGACAGCTGGAAAAGGTGAAGTGGTGGGATGAAGGGTCCACTCACAAAATAAAGTTTGTCCTGACTGAACCTAAAAGTCTGCTACTCCTTAACAATGTGTTTGCTTTGTGCAACAAAGCCTTCATTTTTTTTTTACCTCAATTTGAAAAGTCGGCTTCAACTGCCTCAGCTATGTTTACACTATGTTCGTATGATGCATGATTGGTGTGGGTGCAACCATTCTTATCATCATTTTAGAGTATAGTGGCTGTATTATAGAGCACTACGAGGAAAAAAACAACTCAAAATACATGGTAAGGTCCATGAAGATGACATTTTCACTGTAGTTCTCTATTGTGCTGTCTCTGAGACAGCACATATTGTAAACAAATGGTGCTCACCAATGACGTGAAGCCACGGGCCTTGGTTGTCCGTGGCAATGTTGAATGAATGAATGAATGAATGAATTTATTTCGGATAGTACAGTACAGGTTAAAAGAAACTGTATAATATAACAACAAGGTCAAATTAGACAAAGACTCCTTCTTCTATACAATTCCACGTGAGTTATCCGAAATGGGTGATGTAATGTATAAATAGTAGTGGCCAAAACAATTTAATTTATTGTCAGAATGTGGACTGGGCCCCATGTCCTCACCCTGATTTATTGTTTATATTCCTTGTCTCCAGGACATGGGCTCCAGCTTACATCCTCTATATTCTGAGATTTTCTGTATTTATTATTATTTATTAGAGTCATGGTTATGTTTAATTATTTTTGCCTTAGTTTTACATTGTTCTGTTTATTTTTTTCTGTCATGTTTGTGTTCTTTGTTCTGGTCTTCGGTTTGAGTTATTGTGTGTTATTTTTACATCAGTCTAGCTTGGGTCTTCTCGTTAGTTGTTTATTTATTTGTATTTGATTTGGACAGACAAATATATTGGATAAACCAGATACTTTGCTTAAGTGTTTTAGCAGTACATGCTAATTCACACTAGTCCATAGAAGGCTTTTGGAAAAAAGAATAAAAAAGACAGAGAGAACAGAAAAAAAAATGTTAAAACTAAACAGAGGATTAATGTTAATAATTGTTAATAACACCAGAGGAACTAACCGAGGCGGCAGCTGAGCGCGAGCGCGAGCCGGATCGAAGCTCGGGAGCGACGTTGGTGAGAGACGGGGGCCACCTGGACCACCCAGGCAGACGGCGGCAGGCGGCGGTGATCAGCGGCGGTGACCAGCGCTGCTCGGTTGCACTGGCGGTGTGCGGCGTGACCATGCAGGCAGACGGCAGCAGACGGCGGTGATCGCCGGCAGTGATCAGCGGAGCTGTGCGGCGTTATTTGGCGGAGGAGCTGTGCAGGAGCTCGGTTGCGGTGGCGGTGAGCGGAGGGACCAGCAGCGGCCGGGCTAGTTGAGGCCTAGCCGGATTCACTGTTTTTTACTATCCACAGGTCAGTAAAATGCCGCCAAAAAAAGAGGAAATGGAAGAGATCAAAAAATCTCTGAACTTTATGTCAGAAGAATTGGCCAAATTGGCTAGCCAGCAGGCCAAAATAATAGGACTAATAGAAGATGTACAAGCCCTACAATCAATAATTCAAGAAAAAGACAAAAAAATTATGGACCTGGAGCAACGCGGGCGTCTTTTGGAACAACGTGTCGAGGATCTTGAACAAGGTTCTCGTATGGATGACCTAGTTATAAGTGGACTAGACATCAGATATCAGTCATACGCCCATGCCGCAACAGGACTGAATGGTGAAGGTGCTCCCATGAGTGAATCAGTCTCCTTAGAAAATCAAGTGCTTCAGTTCCTTAATAATAGAAACATTAAGGTAGAAGCCAATGCAATTTCAGCCTGTTATGCTTTACCGAAGAAAGATCCCAAAACAAAGAAATCAATTGTGATGCGCTTTGTGAACAGAAGGGTAAAAAATGACATACTGAGGCAGGCCAGAAAGCTACAGGGAACTCAAGTTTACCTAAATCAGGGGTCACCAACGCGGTGCCCGCGGGCACCATGTCGCCCGCAAGGACCACATGAGTCGCCCGCAGGCCTGTTCTAAAAATAGCACAACTCGCAAGTGAGCTGCGTCTAAGATGTAATTTTTTCTGCCGCTATTTTTTAAAATCACACTTGCATTTATATAGATTTTAAAATGGCAATGTCTTAAAAATAAAAAAAAAATGAAAATATGTTTATTATACGTAAAGTTAAGGTGAATCTGACCTAGTTCAAAGGTCAGTATTGTGCGCATGACAAAACCTTCGCGCTTGTGGAGCGTAAGCTAGCGGGCAGTGAAGATGGTGGGCGGAGTGCAGTTTCCCTAGCCCAAAAACATGGCAAAAAAAAAGACAGAAAATTTATCATTTTCAAAGTGAGCAGGAGGAAGAGTTCTTTTTTACTACCGTGAAAGGAAGCTGCGTGTGTTTCATTTGCGCGGCGACGGCGAAGCGCCACTTCACTACCCACTCTTTTTTTTTTTTTTTTTTTTTTTGGACTTATCTTGTACCCGTAGGTGGATTTGTTCTGCAGTCCGGTGACAAGCCACCAGCCGCTGCGTGCGCAAGCACCTCTTAACTCCCTAACCTGCATGTTTTTGCATGAAAAAAAATCAGAACATGCAAACTCCACACAGATCACTGTTGGCTGGGGGCAGGGATCGAACCCACAATCCCCGCAATTCCCCCGGCCGAGGGTAAACTGCTGCCGCGGTGCTAACCACTGCGACACTGTGCATATAAGCACTCTCAGCGCTGTTTAGTTTCTTCTCATGAAAGGACAGCGCTGGTTATTACTACTCAAGCATGATTCTTGGCAAGAACTGTATGGATATAATTCCAGTGAAGAAGAACACACAAAAGTGTGTTCATTAAATGTAACAGATTTTGAGCAGAATTGCAGCAGATTTGTTCAGTTAAAAATGTGATAAGATTTATTTAATATGAAAGTTGATTTTTCTTAAATGTTGCATAACTTTTTCAAACATGGTTCAACATAGTTCATGAATTAAAAGGGTTTAGTTTTTTATGGTTAAAAGGGACTGGTGAAAACTGGACATTTTTTTAATGAAATGTAGAAGTGATCATCTGAACAATTGCTGAGATTAATAAAAATAAAGTGTTGACTATTGATCTTGTCTGTTACCCACTCTAAGTTATTGATAATTATATATATATATATATATATATATATATATATATATATATATATATATATATATATATATACATACATACATATATATATACATACATATATATATGTATGTATATATACAATTTGTTATTTTAGAGGAGTGTGTCAAGCTGGTGCCCTTCACGTGACTCGATACCCATGAAGTAGCTCTTGGTTTCAAAAAGGTTGGTGACCACTGACCTAAATGAACACCTGACAAAAAAAAACGCTGAATTAGCACGGCAGGCACGGATGCTGAAAAACAAAGTAAGATACAGGCAACCTGGACAAGAAATTGTAGAATTTGGATTAAACTATATGGAACACCAGAGCAAGCAAGGAGTATAATGATCAGAGACGCGACTGACTTAAATAAATACAGATGAACACTGATTAAGAAAATTATGAGTCAATGATAATCCATATTCATACACACGATAAGAATAGTTCTTTTGATACACCATGCCAAAGTACTTTAAAAAAAAATAAGCAAAATAAACAAAAACTTATGACCGACTCGAATAGACATCAATTATCCACAGCTGGAGGACGTCATCTGACACAGAGTGAGGAAACTCAAACTCTGAAAATATGCCACTATGCTGAACATAAACCACAAGAGATGGAGAATGATATTGATCCTGATAACCACTTTTTCAATAATATTCATAGCCACTGTGAATATTACACTGAAAAGCAATTCAAAAGTCAAGTGCAATTAGATGGTAAACTGTCAATAATACACTTCAACAGCAGAAGTCTTAACAAAAACTTTCCACAGATTCAGGACTATTTAAAACAGCTAGACAGAAAATTCACAGCCATTGCAATCTCTGAAACCTGGCTTAATGAAGTGCAGGCTCCCCTGATGGCAATAGAGGGATATCAGATGTTTTATATTAACAGAACTCAAAAAAAGGGTCGTGGTGTTGCACTGTATATTGATGACCTGTATAGGTGTAAGCTTGTAAATGGAATGTCCTTTGCACTACCAGGGATCTTGGAATGTGTCACTGTCGAGATTGACCTAGACAAAACAAAAAATCTAATCATAAGTTGTATATATAGAACGCTGGGAACTTGCATTGAGACATTCAGAGATAAATTAGTCGAGCTGTACAATAATATTACTAGTAAGAAAATGGTAGCAATTTGTGGAGATTTCATTATTGATTTACTAAATCCACATCAACAAAATGTAGTTACAGAGTTCATGAACTCTATGTACAGCATGAGTCTATATCCCACAATAACACATCCCAGTAGAATCACAGTTCACTCTGCTACACTTATTGACAACCTGTTTGTCAATGTTATCGATAAGAAAATAGAAAGTGGATTATTGATAAATGATATAAGTGACCACTTGCCAACCTTTGCACTTATCCATGGCCACACGAGGCCCAACGCAGAAAAAATTTCAAAATCGTTCAGATACAAATCACCAAATGCAATCAATTCTTTTAAAGAGGACTTGCTGAAGCAAGACTGGACAGAAGTCTATGTATCAGATGTAAATGAAGCCTATGACACATTTATAAACATTGTAACCACTCTTTATGAAAAAAAAACTGCCCATTAGTAAAAAAAAAGCTTAAACACAAATTTGCTGATAAGCCATGGTTAACCAAAGGACTACAAAAGGCGTGTAAAAAGAAAAATTTATTATATAAAGCTTTCCTAAAGAAAAGGACAAAAGAAGCAGAGCAGCGGTATAAAACATACAAAAATAAGTTAACATATATAATAAGATGTAGTAAAAGAGACTATTACAGTAAAGAACTGGAGAAAAACAAAGACAATATTAAAAATACATGGACAATACTCAACAGTATCCTTGGAAATAAAAGCAGAAAAACAAACAACCCAACTAACACTCCAAAAAATAATAAAACGACTCAGAGTGTGAATATAGCTTCACCTGCAGATGAATTTAATAATTTTTTTGTTAACATTGGACCTAATCTGGCCCGAGAAATACCCACTACGGTGCCTACAGGCGATACAATATGCAATAACACTGCTGTAAAAGACTCCATCTTCATAAAGAACACAGACGAAAGAGAGGTCATTGAAATTGTTAAATCGTTCAAAAGTAAAACATCTACGGACTGTGATGGTATTGACATGCTATTAGTCAAAACTGTTAACGAATGCATAGTGAAACCACTGACGTATATCTGTAACCTGTCTCTCCAAACAGGTATATTTCCCAATGCAATGAAAATAGCTAAAGTAATTCCGATATACAAGACAGGCGACAGAGGGGAACTCTCAAACTATAGACCAATTTCACTATTACCGCAATTTTCCAAGATACTTGAAAAAATATTCTATGAGAGAATTGACAACTTCATACTGAAGAATGATTTATTGTGTGAGCAGCAATATGGGTTCAGACACAAGAGGACAACTGCATATGTCCTAATGGAATTTACAGAAAAAATATCAACAGCCATTGAAAATAAAGAGTATTCAGTTGGAGTATTCCTGGATCTTAAAAAAGCATTTGATACAGTGGATCACAATTTATTATTAAAGAAACTACAAAATTGTGGTATTAGAGGGGTAGCACTGTCCTGGTTAAGCAGTTACTTAAAGAATAGATATCAGTATGTATGTGTTAGCAACAAAAACTCACAGTTACTGAAGGTCACCTGTGGAGTCCCACAGGTGGGACTCCACAGGTGACCATAATAATGGTCAGTTTTGGGACCATTATTATTCAATATGTATATAAACGATATATGTAAAGTTTCAGAAAAAATGGACTTAATATTGTTTGCCGATGACACTAATCTATTATGCAGTGGAAACAATTTGGAACAACTTCTGGATACACTCGGAAAGGAATTAGGAAAGCTTAAACTGTGGTTTGATTCAAACAAATTAATGCACAATTTAAGTAAGACAAAATTTATAGTCTTTAACAGCCATCACAACAACCCAGTACCTAAACTCAGTGTAAATGGTGTAGAGATTGAAAGGGTATCTGAAACTAAATTTCTTGGAGTAATAATTGATAACAAACTGTGTTGGAAGTCACATATTAATTATATTAAAGGTAAAGTATCCAAATCAATTGCAATATTACACAGAGTGAAATATTTGCTGAATCAACCAACACTATACTGGTTCCGGAACCGGAGCTGTGTGTTGAAGTGAGGCCGACTATATCTAGCCGGTATCTCTCAATCTCGTACACCAGCTCAGGCTCCTTCCCCACCAGAGAGGTGACATTCCACGTACCAAAAGCCAGTTTAGAAAGCTTGGGATCAGTCCGCCAAGGTCTCCGCCTTTGACCGCCACCTGATCCACATAGCACCGGACCCCCATGATCCCTCCTGCAGGTGGTGAGCCCACTGGAGGGCGGACCCATGTAACTCCTTTGGGCTGAGCCCGGCCGGGTCCCATGGGTGGAAACCCGGCCACCAGACGCTAGCCTTCGAGCCCTTCCCCCAGGCCTGGCTCCAGGGTGGGGCCCCGGTAACCCCATACCGGGCGGGGTACACTGAATCCTTGATATACAACTCATGAGAGTCTGTTGGATCGTTCTTAGTCTGGCCCTTCACCCAGGACCAGTTTGTCTTGGGAGACCCTATCAGAGGCAAATTGCCTCGGACAACATAGCTCCTGGGATCACTGGGGCACGCAAACCCCCCCACCACGATAAGGTGACGATCCATGAGGGGGATCCATGAGGAAGCTCCAGCCCCTCTCCAGTCTCCTGGAGAGGGGCTGGAGCTTGGCCTTTTCTGGAGTTGCCCCGGGCGAGAGGCGACGAGCAGGGGTGGGTATTCTTGTATCGCCCCACCTTGCTGCCTCTATATTGGAGTTTTCCCCGGTGGACAAAAGGGTTGCTTCCCTGCGCCTTCGGGTTGGGAAACGGGTCCTGACCATCATTTGTGCCTATGCACCAAATGATGTTTCAGAGTACCCACCCTTTTTGGAGTCTGTGACTGGGGTGCTGGAGGGTGCTCCTCTTGGAGACTCCATTGTCCTACTGGGGGACTTCAATGCTTCAATGCGCACGTGGGCAACGACAGTGAAACCTGGAGGGGGGTGATTGGGAGGAACGGCCTGCCCGATCTGAACCCGAGTGGTGTTCAGTTATTGGACTTCTGTGCTAACCACAGTCTGTCCATAACGAACACCATGTTCAAGCATAAGGGTGTCCATATGTGCACCTGGCACCAGGACACCCTAGGTCGCAGGTCGATGATCGATTTTGTTATCGTATCATCAGACCTGCGACCGTATGTCTTGGACACCCGAGTAAAGAGAGGTGCAGAGCTGTCAACTGATCACCACCTGGTGGTGAGTTGGATCCGATGGCAGGGGAGGAAGCCATTCACACCTGGTAGACCCAAACGTATAGTGAGGGTGTGCTGGGAGCATCTGGCTGAGGCCCCTGTCCGGGAGGTCTTCAACTCCCACCTCCGGAAGAACTTCAACCACATTCCGAGGGAGTCTGGAGACATGGAGTCTGAATGGGCCATGTTCTCCACCTCTGTTGTTGAAGCGGCGGCCCAGAGCTGCGGCCGCAAGGTGGTCGGTGCATCTCGTGGTGGCAACCCCCGAACCAAGTGGTGGACACCAGTGGTGAGGGGGGCCATTAAGCTGAAGAAGGAGTCCTATCAAGCTTAGTTGGCTTGTGGGACTCCCGAAGCAGCTGAGGTGTACCGGCAGGCCAAGCGGAGTGCAGTTCGGGTGGTTGCTGAAGCAAAAACCCGGGTATGGGACGAGTTCGGTGAGGCCATGGAACAAGACTTTCGGTCGGCCTCAAAGAGATTCTGGCAAACCGTCCGGCGGCTCAGGAGGGGAAAGCAGCTCCCCGTCCACACTGTGTATGGTGCGGATGGGACACTGTTGACTTCGACTGGGGACATCGTCGGGCGGTGGATCCTCGAATACTTCGAGGATCTCCTCAATCCCACTGATACGCCTTCCACAGTGGAAGCAGGGTTTGGGGACGAGGGGGATGACTCGCCTATCACAGGGGCTGAGGTCGCCAAGGTGGTTAAAAATCTCCTTGGTGGCCGGGCCCCGGGGGTGGACGAGATTCGCCCTGAGTACCTCAAGGCCCTAGATGTTGTTGGGTTGTCATGGTTGACACGCCTCTGCAACATTGCGTGGAGGTCGGGGGCAGTGCCTTTGGCATGGCAAACCGGGGTGGTGGTGCCTCTCTTTAAAAAAGGGGACCGGAGGGTGTGCTCCAACTTTAGAGGGATCACACTCCTCAGCCTCCCTGGGAAGGTCTATGCCAAGGTACTGGAGAGGAGAGTCCGGCCGTTGGTCAAACCTCGGATTCAGGAGGAGCAATGTGGCTTTCGTCCTGGCCGTGGTACATCGGACCAGCTCTTTACCCTCTCGAGAATTCTCGAGGGTTCGTGGGAGTTTGCCCAACCAGTTTACATGTGTTTTGTGGACTTGGAGAAGGCATTTGACCGCGTCCCTCATGGATTTTTGTGGGGGGTGCTTCGGGAGTATGGGATATCGGGCTTGTTGTTACGAGCTATTCGGTCTCTGTACGACCGTTGTGAGAGTTTGGTTCGTATTGTCATATCCGGCTCTAGGGAGCCGGGCAATCAGAGCCAGGGACAAGCCAGTGAGTCGAGATGTTTTATTCTGGGTAAGGGATAAGGGATGAGGAGAGCACAGACACTCATACAGACGTACATTCTCAGGCTGCACAGCGCAGGGGTAGGTAGCTCGTACCGGACATGGGGGTAACAAGACGTGCATACTCACAGCGGGATACAAACACCGGAATGCTGCAAGGGGAGTTGAGGCTGACACCAGACGAAGGGGCTTCAGCCTAGCAGTGCTTATGTCGCAGCCCCGAATGATCGAAGCTGCTCCTCTTTATACTCATTAACAGTGCCCCAGCTGATGAGGATTAATTGGCCCCAGCCGTCCCGTGACACTGACAGCTGGGAACCAGCTGAGGCACTGCCCAATGAGAGGCAGGGATAAAAGGAGCATGGGCTGAGCGCCGAGCCGGCATCTCACCCCATGGTGACAGAGCCTCCCCCTCACGGTCGGGCTCCCGAACGACCAGGAACATCCCAGCCCCCCCCCCCCTCCCCACCTAGGGTGGGCGGAAGGGAGGCAGGACCGGAGGGGAAGATGCAAAGGGAAGGACAAAAAAAACAATAGACCAATGTAGGGCAGCAGGGCAGAGAAAAAAAAACACAAATACAATACCCTACAACACAGGGAAAAGGATTAACCCAGAGCACAGTTAGGGAGAAAACTGAGTTAGGACACAGGTAGGGAAAATACCAAATATGACTACAGACAGCATACAACTAACGTGTAGAGCGGGGCAAAAAAAGAAAACCAAAAACCCACCAAAAAGGTGGCAGGAATGAATAAAGCAATCACAGAGTATAGTTAAGGGGAACGAAACACACTACTCCATAATGCACCAACAAGACAAAGGTCAGGACAAAAAATGATGAAAAACGCTGTGCATGGATACTAAAGAAAACAAAACACACAGCACTGAATATATAAAAGATCACCTAAAGAAACAGAGGTGACAAGGACAAATGGGTAATAATGAAGTACGGTTAAGTGGGAATGAAACACATTACTTCAAACAATAACAAACACAGTCAATGTTAAAGTCGGGGCTAGGGAAGGCCCCCCACGAGGATAATAAGACAGAATGGGGTGATCACAGAGTAGGGTTGAACAGGAAACCACACGCATACTCCATGATGCACCGACGAGGCCAAGGCTAAGGTAAGGATGAATGAAAACGCTGAGTAAAGATAAGAAAATGCAATACACAGCGCAATACATAAGGTGAGTCACCAAGAGGAAAAAAAGGTGACAGGGTAACAGGATAACAATAAGATAAAAATGCTGAGTATGGTTAATAAAAAAGCAACACACAGCACAAAAACATATATCCCCTAATGGACAAAGAAACTACACCCGAGTGACTTCAATAATAATAAAAGAAGTAAAGGACACCCGAGGAGACGGCAGGCAGAGTCCAAAACGGCCGGAATTGTTCTGGTAATCTCCCCGCCCATTGTCCAGTTGGCAACCCGGGGAAGAGAAATGTTCGGACGGCGAACTCTGGGCCCAGATCCCAGGAATCCAGTCCAACGGCTGCCGAACCAGGCCGCCCAAAGGCAAACACAGACCAGTGGGGGGAAACCAGATCGCCGAACCGAAAGTTTTGCGGGTCGGGTTGTCGACCCGCATCACTCAACCACCAGGACCGTTGAGACGGACGAAGGGTCAGAGCGGATCCCGGTGGAAGAGGCTCAGGGGAGAGCCGATGTCGAGGGCGGCGGGCCTCAGGGAAAACGGCCACCTCCTCACCGGACCTGGACAACACTGGGGCAGCACCCACGTCGGACCCCGATCGGGCCTCAGGCGAACCCACGTTGGACCCCGATTGGGTCTCGGGCGAACCCACGTTGGACACTGCACCAGAACCGACCTCCAACGTTGAACCCGGACCCTCCAGCACCACGAGGAACAGCAACTCCTCGCCGGTGACCCTGGAAGAAGGCTCAGAAGAGAAAACAGAACCGGGATCAGGATCACCGGCAGCGCCAGAACCCGGCGAGACGAGCTCAGACGCAGCGGGCGGCTGCACCCTGCTCGTCTCCCCTGGAGATAGGCTGAAGTGCTCGGGGATAAAAAGAGAGAAAAGAAAGGAGAGCACTCGCCTGATCTCGGGTTCTGACGCCGTCCAGGACTGCGAAGATCCAGGATCCGTCGTCAGGAGGTCGTTGTCAGGCTCCCATCTAGCCGCGTCGGGCCCCGCAGCCAGCACGATGGTCAGCGCAGCTTGAGATTCCTCCAGCTCAGGTAACCCCGCCGACGACCCACTCGGCGTGAAGCCAGAAGAATCTCGTCCCGCTGGACCGAACCGCTCCTCCGTGGAGACCCAGGGACGCTCAATCGTCGGCGTAGACTCCACGCAGCAGTCAGTCCCCCTCCTCCGTCCGCAATGTAGCAGCGGAACCACAGGCCCTCTCCATATCCCACCACGTTGACCCGGAGCCGGGGACCGCTCGGCGGAGAGAGACACAGAGGATGCGGGATTAGGAATACAGGTTACAGCAGGTGGGGAGAGTTCAGGGAGCTGCGAACCCTGAACTTCTCCAGGGATGTGACAGAGCAAATCATTAAGCAGATGTGAAAAAACAATGACTTGCCTGCCCCCTGGAGGTTGAGTATCGCCTGCTGTAGTGGAATCTGCTTCTTCCTCTCCCCGCCCGGCGATAACGGAGGACCCCCCGGGAATTCGTCTGAGGACCGCTCGCGTTGTCTCCAGCAGAGAGCTCACCAGGCCGGGATTCCAGGCACACACAGCGGTCAGGAAGCGCGTCGAGGAGGAGGGGGAAACAGCCGGGGTGAGCCAGCCCGAATGTCCAGGAATGACAGCGGGGGAACGAGGCTCAGGGGACGAGGCTGTAGAATCTCCACACTGACGAGGCGAAGGGATGACAGCTGCGTGGGAGGAACGGTCCTGACGATGACCCAGAACTGGATCCGGACGAGGTTCGTGCAGAGGTGACTCGGCGATGTGATGACGACTACTCCCAGGGGACGAAGCGAGGGGGAAACCCAGGATTCGCCGCTCCAGATCGGAGATCGAGACGAGGAAGGCGTCGAGCACGGGAAAGCTTCGTAGCCCTGAAGTCCTCACCATCAATCTCACTGCCGCCGCCACATGCCTGAAGGTGGTGACAGGAAACACAGTAGAGCTCGCGACAGCCACTCGACCCCGGACATAACTGCTGTCAGCTGCGGCTCCTTGAAGGGAATCCCGAGTGACGTGGCACAGGTCGGGGGAAGTCCTCTGGTTGGCGCGAACTCCCGGACTGGAATAGCGGCAGGAACGGGACTCCGAAGCGGGGAAAGACGTCGCCCACTTCGACTCCCTGCCGGGATTTCCATCCACCCCGTGGAGCTTCTCTCGCTGTGTACCTGCAGCGTCTATCCTGGCACTGTCCTCCAGATGGTACAGAGAGTGAGGGTGACAGTCCAGGAGTTCCTCAGCACGGCCCGGATGCCAGCGTCTCGCGTTGGAGGCGTCGTGCAGGGTGAAGAACGTCCCGTCGACAGCCTCCGAGATGGACCTCAGCTCGTCGCCCTGGCGCCGGAAGTGACTCCTGGGAAACGGCATGCTAGCAGCGCTGACACCCGGACAGAAAGGTACATTTCCACGGCGACTCACGGCCGCCGGCAACTCTTCTGGCTGCGACATACTGTCATATCCGGCTCTAGGGAGCCGGGCAATCAGAGCCAGGGACAAGCCAGTGAGTCGAGATGTTTTATTCTGGGTAAGGGATAAGGGATGAGGAGAGCACAGACACTCATACAGACGTACATTCTCAGGCTGCACAGCGCAGGGGTAGGTAGCTCGTACCGGACATGGGGGTAACAAGACGTGCATACTCACAGCGGGATACAAACACCGGAATGCTGCAAGGGGAGTTGAGGCTGACACCAGACGAAGGGGCTTCAGCCTAGCAGTGCTTATGTCGCAGCCCCGAATGATCGAAGCTGCTCCTCTTTATACTCATTAACAGCGCCCCAGCTGATGAGGATTAATTGGCCCCAGCCGTCCCGTGACACTGACAGCTGGGAACCAGCTGAGGCACTGCCCAATGAGAGGCAGGGATAAAAGGAGCATGGGCTGAGCGCCGAGCCGGCATCTCACCCCATGGTGACACGTATTGCCAACACTCGGTCGGAGTCATTCCCAGTGAGAGTTGGACTCCGCCAGGGCTGCCCTTTGTCACCGATCCTGTTCATAATTTTTATGGGCAGGATTTCTAGGCGCAGCCAGGGAATGGAGGGTGTCATGCTTGGTGACCACAGGATCTCATCTCTGTTGTTTGCAGATGATGTTGTCCTGTTGGCTTCATCCAGCAATGACCTACAGCTCTTGCTGGGACGGTTTGCCGCTGAGTGTGAAGCGGCTGGGATGAGAATCAGCACCTCCAAGTCCGAGTCCATGGTCCTCAGCCGGAAAAAGGTGGATTGTCCTCTCTGGGTTGGGGACAGGCTCCTGCCCCAAGTGGAGGAGTTTAAGTATCTTGGGGTCTTGTTCACGAGTGAGGGGAGAATGGAGCGAGAGATCGACAGACGGATTGGAGCAGCATCTGCAGTGATGCGGACATTGTACCGGTCTGTTGTGGTGAAGAGGGAGCTTAGTTCTAAGGCAAAGCTGTCGATTTACCAGTCAATCTACGTTCCTACTCTCACCTATGGTCACGAGCTTTGGGTAATGACCGATGGGCGCATGCGCACGCAGCGACCAGCAGCTGGTGATATAGTGCGTGTGTGCGTGTGTGTGTTTTTTGTACTTTTTTACGTTTTTAGAAAATCATCTGTGTCGTTTCTGCCCTGGAGCGTTTGTGGAATATATGGCGAAGAGCTCCCTGGTATCTGCAACATGGATTTCCTCTCCTCTCTCGCACTGCTGCTTTCTGTGCTGTGGCTCTTTGTCTCTGAGGTAAATGCGTTCGGCTCCATGGCGAGCAGAATAGCGGGCAGAATGCAATATTCCAGGGACGTGCTGCTACACTTAAACACAGCTGATGCAGCGTCTCTGATTGAGCCCAAACTTCAACTGGCGGACTTTATTTTGAGAGACGGACACAGCGGTGAAAAGAGGAGCGGCAGAAGGAAGCGTGGAAGACGCGGAGGTGTGAAATTGCGCCTTAGGACACGTCAGTTTGGTAACATTCCTCTTCCTTCGATAATTTTTGGAAATGCACAGTCTGTGAGAAACAAGGTGGATGAAATTCAAGGCAATGTACGTTACCAGAAGGATTTTAAGAACTGCTGCGTCATGGCTTTCACTGAATCCTGGCTTACTGCGCATGATCAAGATGCAGACCTGTGGATTGACGGCTTTGGAGCCCCGCTGCGCTCAGATCGACAGGAAGAGGTAACGGGGAAGCGTCAGGGGGGCGGAGTATGTTTATACATTAATAAGCAGTACTGCACATCTGTCACAGTCAGAGAGCGCATCTGTACACCCGATGTGGAGCTGCTGTCTGTGTCACTATGCCCCTTTTATTTGCCTCGTGAGTTTCCCCAACTTTTTATCACAACTGTGTACATTCACCCGAGGGCAGACGCTGACTCCGCCTCCAGCACCGTCTCTGATGTGGTGCAGCGGCTGCAGTCAATTTCTCCAGAGGCGCCAAACTTCATTCTTGGGGATTTTAACCATGTTTCTTTAAAGAAGACACTTAAAAACTTTCATCAATATGTCTCCTGCCCAACCAGGCGAAAAAAGACATTGGACCTGTGCTATGGATCCATAGAGAGGGCCTATAAATCACTCCCCCTTCCTCCTTTAGGATCATCAGATCACAACTGTGTTCATTTGCTGCCCACATATAAAACTGCTCTCAGAAGAGGCAAGGTGGAGACGAGAGACATTGATGTGTGGACAGAAGATTCAGAGCACAGCCTCCAGGAATGCTTTGACTGTACAGACTGGAAGATGTTCATAATGGCCTGCGGGGATGATTTGGACTCTCTGGCTGAGCTCACATGCTCATACATGGCTTACTGTCAAAATAAGATTGTTCCACGTAAACGTGTCAAAATATACCCCAACAACAAACCATGGGTTACTAAATCAGTTAAATCCTGCTTACAGAGGATAACACTTGCCTTTAAACAGGGATCTGTTTCTGAGCTACAGGTTGCCACTAAGGAGCTGAAGGCCGAAATTTTAAGAGCAAAGCAGAATTATAAATCAGAGTTGGAAAGCAAGATGGCAGCAAATAAACTTGGTTCAGCCTGGGCCAGTATGAAAACTATTGCAGGCCTTCAGAGCACAGAGCGCAGTAATTGTGTGTTTTTAGATGGTTTTAGTTCAGACACAGAGCTGGCTAATGCTCTTAATTGTTTTTACGGTCGTTTTGACTCCTTTGATTTTAGCACAGAAATCCAAGATTTGAAACAGAAACTCAAAGACAATCAGCACTTTAATATTGAGATGCAGGATGTTAAAAGGGAGTTCTGCGCTGTAAAAGTGAACAAAAGTCAGGGCCCTGATAATATATGTGGGCGCCTGGTAAAGTCCTGTGCACATGAACTGAGTCCTATATTTCATTACATTTTCAATAAGTCCTTACAGACACAACATGTGCCTAAGATCTGGAAAGATGCCATGGTTGTTTCCGTTCCAAAATCCAGCTGTCCTAAAACGGTAAATGACTTTAGACCAGTTGCTTTGACTTCAATTTTAATGAAAATTTTTGAAAAACTGGTCAGATGTGAGGTCCTAAGGCAGACTGAACATGCATTGGATCCTCTGCAGTTTGCCTATAGGCCTCACAGAGGAGTGGAGGATGCCACTGTCACTCTGTTTAACATGCTTTTTAAACATCTGGATTTTAATGGGACACACGCCAGGCTTTTATTTGTGGACTTTTCTTCTGCCTTTAATACAATCCAACCTCATATTTTAGTTGAAAGGCTCCTGCAACAATTTGATTTGAGCAATAATCTGGTGGGTTGGATTCTGGATTTCTTAACCAACAGGACGCAGAGAGTAAGAGTCAGTGGCACATTGTCTGACCTAAAGTGCTCTTCTACTGGCTCTCCTCAGGGGTGTGTGTTGTCACCACTACTCTTCATCCTGTACACAAACATGTGTCGGAGCAGACATGACAACAGACACATTATAAAGTATGCTGATGACTCAGTCATTGTCAGTCTCCTCCAGGATGGTGAGAGTGGCCACGGCCCAGTAGTTGATGATTTTGTTCACTGGTGTGAGGATTCCTACCTGCAGCTGAATACAACAAAAACTAAAGATATGATTATTGACTTTAGGAGGAAAACTCCCAGGCACAAAGTCACCATACTAAAAGGTCAGACCACCGAATGTGTACAATCGTACAAATATCTTGGGACGATTATTGATAGTAAATTAAACTTTGAAGTGAACTGTGAAAGGGTGTGCAAAAAGGGTCAGCAAAATTTGCATTGTTTGAGGAAACTTGCACGCTTCCAAATTGACAGAACCATAATGACTATGTTTTATTGGGCTTTTATTGAATCTGTTTTATCCTTTTCTTTAATGTCATGGTTTGGTCAGATAAAACTGGAACAGAGGAAATCCTTGGATCAGGTAGTTAGATGGTCCAGTCGTTTGCTTGGTGAGTCACAGCTGAGCCTGACATCCCTGTACACCAGACAAGTACAGAGGATGGCCGACTCGATTTTAAATGATGACTCCCACCCTTTGCACTGCAACTTTCAGCTTCTTCCCTCCAGACGGAGGTTTGCTGTCCCAAAAAGCAAAACCCAGCGCTACAAAAACAGCTTTGTCCCTGCTGCTGTCAAAGAGTTGAACAAGCTATAAAAATTATATTGTACATATTTTATATTTACCTATTTTGTAAGATGTGTGCCTGTGTTTGTGTCTATGTTGAATGTAATTAGTGGCTTGTAAATATGGATGTCACCAGACTGCAAAACAAATCTACCTACGGGTACAAATAAAGTAACCTGAACCTGAACCTGAACCTGAAAGAATGAGATCGCGGATACAAGCGGCTGAAATGAGCTTTCTCTGTAGGATTGCTGGACTCACCCTCAGAGATAGGGTGAGGAGCTCAGTCATCAGGGAGAGGCTCAGAGTAGAACCGCTGCTCCTCCACATTGAAAGGAGTCAGTTGAGGTGGTATGGGCATCTGATTAGGATGCCTCCTGGACGCCTCCCACTTGAGGTGTTTCAGGCACGTCCCACTGGGAGGAGACCCCGGGGCAGACCCAGGACTTGGTGGAGAGACTATGTCTCCCAGCTGGTCTGGGAACGCCTTGGTATCCCCTCTGAAGAGCTGGAGCAGGTGGCTGGGGAGAGGGAAGTCTGGGCTTCTCTGCTTGAACTGCTGCCTCTGCGACCCGGACCTCCGGAAAAGCGGTAGAAGATGGATGGATGGATGAACCCACACTATACACCTTGTATCATTCATTAATACTCCCATACATGACATATTGTAATGAAGTATGGGGAAATACATATAAAACAAACATATATCCACTCTTTTTGCTTCAAAAGAGAGCTATTAGAATAATAAACAAAGCAGCTTACAGGGAACCAACAAACCCACTTTTTCTTAAACAAAAAACTCTCAAGTTGAAAGATCTGGTTGACTTTAAAACTGCAATAATAATGTTCAAAGTGAAGAATTTATCACTGCCCGCAAATATCCAAAAGTTGTTCCAAACAAGGGAGAAACGATATCACTTCAGAGGAACATGTATATTTCAAAAGCCTACAGTGAGAACAACCACCAAGCAACACTGTATTTCAGTGCAAGGAGTCAGATTATGGAACGATTTTGGACCTGAATTAAAATCATGTACAACGCTTGGACAATTTAAACAAAAACTAAAGGAAGAAATACTCCAAACATATTTACAAGACGACATGTAAACTCACATAAGGATTGACATATCCAGCCTGTGTTGTGTTGTAGCTTAGTTTTCTTTTTTTTTTCTTTTCTTTTTTTTCTCTGTCACATTTTGTCTTAGATTTGTTTTTGAATAGTAACCGCTTAACTTAGCCTAGCTTAGTTTTCTTTTTTTTTTCTCTCAGTCACATTTTGTCTTAGCTTTGTTTTGAATTGTAATCGCTCTTGACTGTTTTCTCTTTTTCCTGTTTTGAATTCCTGGATGGAATATGGGTGGGCAATATAAGCTGCGGCTTCAGCCATCACCCATTTCGGATAACTTACGTGGAATTGTATAATCAGAGGAGTCTTTGTCTAATTTGACCTTGTTGTTATATTATTCAGTTTCTTTTAACCTGTACTGTACTATCCGAAATAAATTCATTCATTCATTCATTCATTCATTCATTCATTCAATTGCAAAAATCCAAAAGAAAAATTTGTCATTTATGCATGCATACATCCATATATACACACATAAAAACAAAAACATACCTACATACAGAGGTGAAAAAAGTGTTTGCCCCTTCCTCATTTCTTTTTTTTTTGTATGTTTGTCACACTTAAGTGTTTCAGATCATCAAACAAATTTAAATATTACACTGTGGGAATCCCTCTCAGTATATTCACACTCAGACTTAAAAGACAAAAGGGAATTGTCATGGGAGGTTTGTGTGTGGATGTGGGGGTGGTGTGTTGATGTGAACAGTGACCAAGAGAATGGGAATTACAAACGCTTTGATGTTAAGGCAGCACACAGAGAAGGCTGACCGAGTGGTATGATTTAAGAGCAGAGGTGCCCGAGATCTGTTACTCTTTTTCTGCTTGTGTTTCTAGAGAAATGTTGAGAGAGAGTGAATAAAGCCTGATATGATTATAATATGATATGAGCCACCGGAGTGGTGGCTCAGTTGGTAGAGCATCTGCCCCACGCCTGGGAGGCAGGGGTTCAAACCCCGGCTGGGTCATGCCGAAGACCATATAAAAGTGGAACTTCCTGCCATCCAACTTGGTGCTCAGCATTAATGGAATGGAGGAGGGAAATTTGTGGCGGCGCCTTGCATGGCAGCGGCCCTCTGATTCTGCACCTGGGGTGTGTGTGATTAACACATTAGATAAATAAAATACAATCTCGTTCTACTGTACATGATTGGTTGTACAGTTGAATGACAATAAGGGTGATTTAATTTAATTTAATGATCTGGACCTCTCTGCCTGATTATTCCTCTCTCCACAAGACAAAGATAACACAAGTAAACACAAAATGCAGTTTTTAAATGAAGGTGTGGTGATCCAGCACACGGTGGATGGACATTATCTCACACCCATCAGGGCATCAGGGCAGGAGGAAGGGCAGGACAATAGACACAAGGACAAAGAGCCCCGGGGGGCAATTAGACTGGATTATTAAAGTATGCGCCCCCCGAGGACAGAAAGGACAGCCAGGAGTCGCGGAGACCAGAAGCAGAGGTCAAAGCGGCGCCAGCTGATGTTATGCTAATGATGTGTATTGACTGACAATCACTATGCGAATGTGCCATACATTCTCTCTGTCTGTATAACATGTATGTGTATTTACTGATAATCACTATGCTAATGTGCCATACATTCTTTCTGTCTGCATAACACGTATAAAAGAGCTTGTGACAGATGCCTCAGCAGCATAGTAGCTCACATGAACTACGAAGAGTGTTTCAGTATGTTGGAGGAATAAAACCTTGTGTCCTTCAAGCTCGTTGCCTCTCGCCTGTTCTATTCCCTCCACATTGGTGACCCTGGACATGCATGGAGCATCTCTCCATTTCACCATGCTGTGGAACCAAGACCGCCATGCTTCACCGGCAATCCTTTTTCTCCTCATTGGTGACCTGACAGGAAATGGACTATCTCTCCCTTTCTCCGCACTATAGACTCCCTCTTCATCCACACCGGAGTGCGCTCACCTGTTCCTCTCTCCACACTGGCACCCTAGGACCCGAGGGAGCAGCCGGTGCCAGGACTGAGACGCACCATGATCGGCGAAATGAACAAACCGAAGGAAACAGCCTAAACAGGGAAAATCGGCACCGTCCGCATGGATTTCCATCAAGCTCCCCGACCCTGACTGTCCTTCCCACAGCGGAGTTCAGCACACAGAAGCCCCGTGCGCACACCGCAGGATTATGAGGACAGCACAACTGAAAGCTACGTGGCCACAGCACACGCCACGCACCAGGACAAACCGGCTCCATAGACTAATACATCGTCCTCCGCCGCTGCACATCCTGGGGTCCACAGCCGAAGAGCTTGTGACAGATGCCTCAGCAGCACAGTAGTTCACACGAGCTACGAAGCATGTTTCAGTATGTTGGAGGAATAAAACCTTGTGTCCTTCCAGCTCGTTGCCTCTCGCCTGTTCTATTCCCTCCACAAAGGTGTTTATTATTAAGAGGGAAAAAAATCCAAACCTACATGGCCCTGTGTGAAAAAGTGATTCCCCCCCTAAACCTAATAGCTGGTTGGGCCACCCTTAGCAGCAACAACTGCAATCAAGCCTTTGTGATAACTGGTAATGAGTCTTTTACCGTGCTGTGGAGGAATTTTGGTTCAATCATCTTTGCAGAATTATTGTAATTAAGTCACATTGGATGGTTTTCGAGCATGAACCGCTTTTTTAAGGTCATGCCACAGCATCTCAATCAGATTCAGGTCAGGACTTTGACTAGGCCACTCCAAAGTCTTCATTTTGTTTTTCTTAAGCCATTCAGAGGTGGAGTTGCTGGTGTGTTCTGGATCATTGTCCTGCTGCAGAACCCAAGTGCGCTTCAGCTTGAGGTCACAAACAAATGGCCGAACATTCTCCTTCAGGATTTTTTGGTAGACAGCAGAATTCATGGTTCCATTTACCACAGCAAGTCTTCCAGGTCCTGAAGCAGCAGAACAGTCCCAGATCATCACACTATCACCACCATATTATACTGTTGGTATAAGATAAGATAAGATAAGCCTTTATTAGTCCCAAATGGGGAAATTCCAGGATTGCAACAGCACAGGGATAGCAACACTAAGAGCAATAATTAAGAAGATACGAAAAATAAAAATAAGAGCAGGGAATATACATATGTACACATAAATATATAAATATATATACAAAGTGCCGAGCACTGTAGCAAGATGGAATAAACAGCATAACCGTCTACTTAGTTATCCTACATAGTATGAATATGTACCCATACATATTGTCGCCCTCCGTAGCGACTGATATTGTCCTAGTTGTATACTGGAGGGGACCATTTGTGTAAGTCTGTTGCGTCCTTTGCATTCAATACTATTAGGTCGTCACGTTTTTTTCTATCTCTGCGAGCAGCCCTGCTTAGTTTATACAGTCTGACAGCCGTAGGTAGGAAGGACCTGCGAAACCTCTCAGTCGCGCACCTAGGATGATGTAGTCTACTGCTAAATGAGCTCCTCAGTGCGTTCAGTATGTCCTGCATAGGGTGGGACTCAGACTCCAGCAGAGATGACAGTTTACCCACCATCCTTCTCTCTCCCATCTCCTCCACTGGGTCAAGGCGTTGCCCCAGGACAGATCTAGCTTTCTTGATCAGTTTGTTCAGTGTCTTCCTATCGGCTGCTGTAATGCCGTTGCCCCAGCAGACCACTCCAAAAGTGATGGCTGATGCCACCACCGTGTCATAGAATGTCTTCAGCAGCACCCCTTGTACACCAAAAGACTTGAGCCTCATCAGTAGGAACAGCCCTTCTTGTAGAAGGGCTGTCCCTTCTTGTAGAAGGGCTTGTCCCTTCTTGTAGAGTGTGTCGGTATTGTGTGACCAGTCCAGTTTATTGTTCAGATGAACACCAAGGTACTTGTAGGATGTCACCATTTCAATGTCTGTTCCCTGTATGTTTACTGGTGCTGTGAGGGGTTGTCCTTGCCTGCGGTAGTCCACCACCAGCTCCTTAGTTTTCCTCGTGTTGATCTGGAGACAGTTCCGATGGCACCAGTCCACGAAGTCCTGGATAAGTCCTCTGTACTCAGCTTCATCTCCATTGGAGATGAGGCCGACGATCGCAGAGTCGTCAGAGAACTTCTGTAGATGGCAGTGTGTTGTGTTGTGTGAGAAGTCTGCAGTATAAAGGGTGAACAGGAAGGGAGCCAAAACCGTTCCCTGGGGGGCCCCCGTGCTACCGATGATAGTGTCAGACACACAGTCTCGGGTTCTCACAAACTGTGGCCGGTTAGTGAGGTAGTCCAGGATCCATGATGACAGGTGCTGGCCCACCCCTGCGCACAGCAGCTTGTCCTTCAGGATCATTGGTTGGATGGTGTTGAAAGCACTGGAGAAGTCAAAGAACATGATCCTCACCGCATTCTCGGGCTTCTCCAGGTGGGACAGAGAACGGTGAAGGAGGAAGATCACTGCATCCTCCACCCCAATGCCATGCTGGTAGGCAAACTGGAGTGGATCCATCGCTGATCCCTCCAGGGGGCAGAAGTGAGCAAGGAGCAGTCTCTCCAGGGTCTTCATCAAGTGAGACGTCAGGGCCACTGGTCTGTAGCTGTTCAGATCTTTGGGGTGGGAAGTCTTTGGTACAGGTACCACACAAGATGTTTTCCACAACTGTGGTACCCTCCCCAGCTTCAGGCTCAGGTTGAAGATGTGCTCCACAATCCCACACAGCTGGTCTGCACAGGACTTGAGAAGCTTCACGCTGATGCCGTCCGGTCCCGAGGCCTTCCTCGCCTTGATCTTCCTCAGCTCCGTCCTCACCTGGGTCTTAGTGAGGGTCAGGTTGGGGGGCTGTGTGCTAGGAGTGGGGGGGTGTTGGTGGAGTGGGGTGTGGACAGCAGGTCTCAATGACTTTAGAGGCAGCAGTGGTTGTTGTGCAGTCGGGGGGGAGGACGATTGGTCAAACCTATTAAAAAACAGGTTCAGATTGTTCGCCCACTCCCTGCCCCCCGTGGCCTGGGGAGAGGTATTCTGGAGCCCAGAGATGGTTTTAAGGTTTCTCCAGACCCCGCCGATGTCGCTCTGTTGCAGCTTGTCCTCCATCTTCTTCCTGAAGCCGTCCTTGCCTTCTCTGATCTTCCTCCTCATGATGGCCAGTATGATGTTCTTTCTCTGAAATGCTGTGTTACTTTTACGCCGGATGTAATGGGACACATACCTTCCAAAAAGTTCAACTTTTGTCTCATCACTCCATAGAGTATTTTCCCCAAAGTCTTGGGGATCATCAAGATGTTTTCTCGCAAAACTGAGATAAGCCTTTATGTTCTTTTTGCTCAGCAGTGGTTTTAGTCTTGGAACTCTGCCATGCAGAGCATTTTTGACCAGTCTCTTTCTGATGGTGGAGTCATGAACATTGACCTTAACTGAGGCAAGTGAGGCCTGCAGTTCTTTGGATGATGTGGGGTCTTTTGTGACCTCTTGGATGAGTCGTTGCTACGTTCTTGGGGTAATTTTGGTCGGCCAGCCACTCCTGGGAAGGTTCACCACTGTTCCGTTTTCGCCATTTGTGGTGTAGCATTGACCATGGGTTCCAATTTATAAAATCATTCTTTGCTGAAGAAAAATTGTTTCAACTCTAAAGTCTGGTCATGAACAGCTTTTCTCACCCAAGCACCAGAGCTGTAACACAACCCATTGGCCATAAAGTGGAAGTTTCCTGCTTCGTTCCTGGGGTCATTCTCCCTTTCATCTATTCGCCAAAGGAATGTCCCAAAATGACAAGTTTGTGGTTGATATATTCCAGACTAGGAAGTCAAGATTATTCAGTAAACAACCAAACAGTTTCACAGTGCCATCTGATGGATGACTCAGGAATATTTATTTTTTTTCTCTCTCACTGCAGTGGAATTTCTGAGTTATGGACAAATGAATTAATTCATATACTTTCTCTCAAAACAGCATCCGCTACTGAAGACCTGGCTGAATTCTGGAATGGACAATTATGGTTTGAAATATTTTATTGATATGAATTGATATGTGTTATTTTATTTTCAGGAAGAAACTAATTTTTGCCTGCTTACCATTAAGAAATTAATCTCATGTACAATGTGGAGACCTTGTGTGTGTTCTTTTATCACGTAGGATATGTTAGTCACTAAAGTTTAAAGAATTTATGCTTTAATCAGCAGCATATACGTGTTTAGGAGAACCTCATTTCTCATCTCAGATTTCTCTCCTCTCTTTCTCTGGGAGCCCATAGCTGAACTTTGAAATGACCAATTGGCTTCCAAGCTCCACTGCATTTCCTTTTTAGGCCATTTATGACTTCTGTGAACAAAAGAAGCTTAAATGTAATTGGTCCAGCTCAGTTTCATGGAATTCAGTGAAATTCTGCTACACCCAAAAAAAAAAACAAAAAAAAAAACCTTGCCTTTTGTTTAGTTTTTGGGCGGTGGTTAAGCTGTAAGGAGCAGATTTCTCTGCTCTCCAATTTTTGCTATCTTTTTAAATAGGCCCAGAGTATTCCATGTGCTGTGAAAATTCTTTTTCTTTTCTTTAAAGTTCATTTTCCTTATTTTAATCATTTTCTTCAAATCACTGTGTAAGAGGATTTTGTTTTTGTTTTTGTTTTTTTACTAAGCTTAAACCAACTCATTCAAACCACAATACACTGGAAGAAACAGATCTGTGGTGTGTTTTTGTATCAATTTGATTTTCTGACTGGACTTTGAACAATAAACAAATATTACCTGGAATTTGACCATCTGGCCAAATTCCCTTTGCTGTAGATAAGAAGACCTCACCCAGCTTGCTGAAGAACCAGCCCATTGTGATCTCGGGAGTAGGCCATAACTGTGGTAAAGAACCTGTCTGCCAGTCTTCCAACAGGGTCCACACCAGTTCAGATGGAACAAGATTCAAATGGACCACCTGCTACCCACTGAGATGCAATGACTCTACTTGGCTGATGGTCTATTGTTCAATTTAAACTTAATTCCTCAGAATATTCCTGGTAGAGACCCTTTAAACCTATAGATTTGCAAACTCCCTTCAGAATGTCAAATGCATTTTGTCTTTTCATTAATCTACATTCCTTTTCAGAGTAACAACAATTTTCCTTTTATAAAATAGTTTAATCATCATTTTCTTAATGAAATTGCATCCACTTTTCTAAACCAATGCTATTTTGTGGTTTTCCAATTTCCAGTAGGTATATTGCCAAGTTTACTATGGTTTCTTTGGTTCCACAAATGTTTGATTCACATGTGATGCTCAGTAATTCATCAGTCTATGATGCCCATGATACATGTTGAATTCTCTGTTTTAAAATTATCCAAATGTGTTAACCTATTCTGACATTGCTTATTAAACTACTGAAAGACATATATGTGAGTTATTATTTGATTTCATGTCCATCTTCTTGATTATAAGCAGACAAGAACTCACAAGGGGTTTTTTTTAGACCGATTCATAATTGGTACAAATAAAGAATTGTTAATAAAATCATCCATCATCTGGACCAGTGCCCCAATAAACTATCAGTGTGCAATGAAAAAAAATCTTCATTCCTATTCACATTCATATTTACATTAATACTTGTACCAACAATAAAACACCTACAAACCCATTAATCTAAATACACTACATTATAATGGTTCCCCGCCCGAGGCTCTGCTTGAATCTAAAGATGGGCATGGAATTCTGAGGTCACAAGCTATGTGGGTATAGTCAAATTTGATCTTTTTGCACGGTAAAACTTGATTTTTTTTTCTCTGTGTTTATCTCTGGCTGCCTAGCCAGACACGTGTTCACCCCCCACCCCCCACCCCCATCTGCCTGAGCTCAGCCTGAGGTCTGTGTGAAGAAGCAGCAAGGAGGAGGGGCCGCCATTCCCCCATTCAAACTGCTGTTACTCCCCAGACTATTTTTTTAAGCATGCTAAAAGTTCAAAAAATGTTATTATACACTGAATTAATCAAGATGGAGGCCTGAAAAGATGGAATCGCAACAAAACCCAATCCGTCTTTTGTTAATTCAATTCGTTCGGTGAGAATTCCCGGTGGGATAATCTGAATTAACCATCTTTTTCTTTAACTTCATTTGTGAAACTGTGAACCTAGCTACTTCACACTGAACAACAGTGACAAAAAGTTACTGAGAGGAAATTGTTTGAGGCAATAGTGCCAAATTGTACACAAAGTTAAAATTGTGAGATTATTCTTGCATGAATAATCTGCAGAATTGCTAGAATTGTCACTGGAGTTTGGCTCATGACAAACCGGATTAGAGTGCTCGACTGAGGCTGCGCAGTGCGCAGTGAGTCTTCGGCTCTGACATCTGATAGGTTGCCATAATCATGTGACATGGCAGACCATCTCTAAAACATGCCTTGGCTGGTTTTTCACCAGTTTTCACACATAAATTTAATGCCTAAAACTCTCAGAAGTGAAAACAAATTGCACGTTTTGTATTAAGATAGTGGTATCGTTGTCATGATTTGTAAGCCAGAGACTCAAACGCAGAGCGAACAACACCGGAAGAACAGATGAACTCAGGTAAAAAAAGTTCAACACAATTTATTAAACGACAAAAACTAATGAACAGCAACAAAAAACTAATAAGCACACTGGAGAAGCACACAGCCTGTGGAGGAGAGAGAGAGGAGAAATGATTAATGATGAATTTAATCGAGACGGAAGAAAGAGAGGAGGAGAAGAGGGGAGACTTATTACAATAAGCAGAGGACCCGGCTGTGGGACCCAGCATGCAGTGGTGGAAGAGCTGGCAGGAGAAGAACCAACAACACAAACAGGTGAGGGGAAGTTGGCAGGATGGAGTGAGGTAGATGGTTGACTGGGTAGAGTGGGAGTTGTCTTGATGAGCGAAGAGGTTCAGGTGAGCGTGCGCAGCCCCGGAGTGATACACCACTGAGATGGCAGCAACCTGAAGAGGAGAAGAGGAGAAGGTCAGACAACAGGTAAGTTTAAAGACCATTCAACTTAACTTGTAGCTGATGGCAGCAATACCCACCAGTCCATTCACAGCATTCACAGACTGGCTCTTTTAAAGCTGGCAGATGAGGCAGCAGCAGGTGCCCACAGTCACGCAGGTGGGCATAATCAACTCTGGAGCAGGGAGACAGGCAGAAGGAAAAAACACAGAAGGGGAGGGGGAGCACGCTCACCTGATCATCACAGTGCCCCCCCTCCCCAAGGGACATGCTCCTGGCATCCCTCCGGACTTGTTGGGATGTGCCCGGTGGAAAGCCCGAACCATGCCCTTGTCATGAAAATACGATCCGGGAATGTACGACCTCTCCTCTGGTCCATAACCCTTCCAATGGACAAGGTACTGCAGGCCCCAGCCCCAACGACAGAAGTCCAAGGTCCTCTGGACAGTGTAGGGGGTATGGCCGTCAAGAACATGGGGAGGAGGAAGGGGCTTTGGGGGAGGACAGAAAGGACTGGCGGAGAGCAGTTTAATCCGGGAGACGTGGAAGTTCGGATGGATGTGAAGTGGTGGAGGCAGCTTGAGCTGAACTGTAACATCGTTAATGATCCGTGAGGTGGGAAATGGACCCAGAAAACATGGCAACAGTTTCCTCGACTCCGTCTTCAGCGGAACTTGTTCGGCTGACAACCACACCATCTGGCCAACGGTGTATCTGGGTGCCCTCGCACATCTGCGGTTAGCGTAGAGATGGTTCAGCTCAGATGAGTGGAGAAGGGCAGCCTGAGTAGCTCTCCACAGACAGTGACAGCAGGGAGCGTGGGCCTACACAGACAGCACAGCAACCTCCCACTCTGCCATAGGTAAGAGGTGGGGTGTATCCCATGGAGGCCTCGAAGGGTGTCAGGCTGGTGGCAGAAGAGACAGCAGTGTTGTGAGTATACTCCACCCAGGTCAGATGGGAGCTCCAGGTGGTAGGGTTGCAGGAAGCTACGCATCTCAGGGTGGCCTCCAGGGACTGGTTGGCACACTCAACCTGACCGTTACTCTGAGGATGATATCCGGAAGTGAGGCTGACGGTGGTACCGAGGGATTGACAGAAGGCCTTCCAGACTTGAGAGGTAAACTGTGGGCCCTGGCCTGAAACAATGTCAATAGGGATATTGTGCAGGTGGATGATGTGGAGGGTAAGGAGGTTGGCGGTCTCAGCAGCAGAGGGCAACCTGGACAAGGGAACCAGATGGATGGGCATCCTTAGAGAATCGGTCTATGATTGTGAGGATGATGGTGTTGCCTTGCGATTGAGGGAGACTCGTAACAAAGTCCTTAGCTATATGTGAGCAGGTATGACTCAGAACAGGACGGGGATGAAGGAGGCCGGCTGAAGGTGAGGAGTCCAATTTATTGGTGGCGTAGACCTGGCAGGCTTTAACAAAGTCACAAACATCAGCTCTGAGGGTCGGCCACCAAAAAACTCATTGCAGCAGTTCATCAGTCCGAGAGATGCCAGGGTGACAGGCGAAAAAAGATGGTGTGCCCCCACTGGATGACTTCACTATGGAGGACAGAGGGGACATACAATTGGTTAGCCAGGCCTCCCTCAGGGATGGGCTCAGAGGACTGGGCCTGCTGGACCTTCTGCTCGATTTCCCAGGAGAGGGATCCTACTATGCAGAAGGAAGGCAGGATAGGTTCAGGGGATGAAGAAACAGCAAGAGGGAGAGCTCAAGTAGGTTAATTTTGTCTTCTTCTAATTATTTACCTTTTGTTCTTATTAAAGACAAAAATAGAAAGATGTTTTTACCTAGAAGGCAAAAGCATCTCCTTTCTATTTTTGTCTTTAATAAGAACAAAAGGTAAATAAGCAGGAGGGAGAGAAGAAGGTGGAGGATCAGAGGAGAACTGGAGAGAGAGAGCATCAGGTTTTATATTGCGAGAGTCAGAATGGTAAGTAATGGAGAGATTAAACCTAAGAAAAAACAAAGCCTAACGGGCTTGCCTGGAACTTAATCTTCTGGCATATCTAAGATACTCTAAATTTTTGTGATCTGTCCAGACAATGACAGGTTGGGTGGCTCCCTCTAGCCAGAGCCTCCATTCCTCTAGTGGCAATTTAATGGCCAGCAGCTCACGGTCCCCTACGTCGTTATCCCTCTCGGCTGGGGACAGCCACCAAGAGAAATACACGCACAGATGTAACTTATGATTGGAGCCAGAGCGCTGGGAGAGGACAGCGCCCACCCCCAAATCAGATGTGTCAACCTCAACCACAAACTGTGATTAAGGGGCGACCTGAGCCAAGATGGGTGTCTCAGAGAAAAAGGCTTTTAATTTGGAGAAGGCCTGTTCTGGCGCTTCAGATCATTTAAATGAAATTTTAGTTGACGTAAGCTGGGTTAATGGCAGGGCTACCTTGCTGTAATCCCGAAAATTCCTTGTATGTGTTGTGCATATTTGGCCAATAAAGCTGATTCTGATTCTGAATAAAGCAGTGGTAGAAATTTGCAAAGCCCAGGAAACACTGGAGGTGCTTTTTGGACTGAGGGGTAGGCCAATCTACGACCGCCTTGACTTTAGCCGGGTCAGCCTTTGACTTGCCCTCGGCTACCATAAATCCCAAAAAAGTAGTGGAGCAGGAGGAAAACTCACACTTCTCGACCTTCACAAAAAGTTAATTTTTGAGTAGCCGCTGCAAGACTGCCCAGACATGGACTGTGTGCTCCTCCAGCATGTGGGAAAAAATGAGGATATCATCAAGTTAAACAAAAATGAATTGGTTCACCATGTCCTGGAGAATCTCATTTATCATGCACTGGAAGACAGGAGGGGTGTTGGTCAGCCCAAAGGGCATCACCAGGTATTCAAACTGCCCCAGGTGTGTCTTAAAGGCCGTCTTCCACTTGTCGACTTCATGTATACAAACTAGATGGTATGCATTCCGGAGGTCGAGTTTAGTGAACACTCGCGCATGCTAAAGAAGCTCGAAGTCTGAGTTGACGAACGGTAAAGGATATTTATTCTTGACGGTGATAGTGTTTAGCTCGTGATAATCAATGCAGGGCTGCAATGATCCATCTTTTTTCCCCACGAAAAAGAACCTGGCTCCAAGAGGAGTAGATGAGGGACGAATGAGGCCAGTGCTCATGGAGTCTTTGACATAACTCTCCATTGCCTCCCTCAACAATTACCAGACCTAGCAGAATCACATCACACAGTGCCACACTAATAGATAACATATTCACAAACATTATGGAAAATAATATCATGAGTGGGCTTTTATTGAATGATATCAGTGACCACTTGCCGATTTTTGTTGTCTATCAATGTGATTATAGGAAGAAAAAGTATACCAAAAATATTAAATATAAAAGAATAAGAACTGAAAAATCTATGTATTTACTGGCAAAGGAATTATTAATACAAGACTGGAAGATAGTTTGTGATGAAAATGATATAAATAAAGCATATGATAAATTTTTACAAATATTTCAATCATTGTACAATAAAGACTGTCCTATAAAACAATAAAGTGATAGACAACAAAACAAAAATATTCCTTGGGTCACCAAGGGGTTACTAAATGCATATAAAAAGAAGAATGCATTATATAAACAATTCATTAAGTGTAGAACTGTAGAGGCTGAGATCAAATATAAAAGATATAAAAATAAGCTTACTAATATAATGAGGACTTGTAAGACAGAATACTACAACAGAACATTAGAGGATAATAAAAATAACTTAAGAGGAATATGGCAAGTACTCAATGGGATTATTAGTAGCCGACCTAAGAATGCTAATTATCCAGAATATTTTATTGAAAATGACAATTTGATTAATAATATGGAGGATGTGGTCAGTGGTTTCAATAAATTTTTTGTAAACGTCGGTCCTCAATCTTTTTGGGTGCAGTTACTGAAAAGGAAATTATCGAGACTGTGAGTAAATTTAAGAACAAAAAATCAACGGACTGGAATGAAATTGACATGACAATAGTGAAAAAAGTAATTGAGGGAATTGTTAAACCACTCACCCACATCTGTAACCTGTCATTTCAAACTGGTAAATTTCCAAACAAAATGAAAATAGCAAAAGTAATACCACTATACAAAACAGGAGACAGTCATTATTTCACAAATTACAGGCCGGTCTCTTTACTCTCACAATTCTCCAAAATACTTGAAAAAATCTTCACTAAGAGACTGGATGATTTCATTGAAAAACACAACCTCCTTACAGACAGCCAGTATGGTTTTAGAGCAGATAAATCTACATCTTTGGGACTGATTGAACTTATAGAAGAAATTACTAGTTGTATAGATCAAAAAAAGTTTGCTGTAGGAGTATTTATAGATTTAAAGAAAGTTTTTGACACCATTGACCACAGAATTCTACTGAGGAAACTGGAAAGGTATGGGATAAGAGGGGTCGGACTGAGTTGGGTGGAAAGTTATTTAAGTAACAGACAACAATTTGTACAAATTGGTGAGCACAAATCACACTTCATGGACATCACTTGTGGTGTGCCCCAGGGGTCAGTTTTGGGACCCAAACTCTTTATCTTGTATATAAATGACATATGCCAAGTATCAAAAATTCTGAAATTTATTTTGTTTGCGGATGACACAAATATCCTTTGCACTGGTGAGAATTTGCAGCAAGTTTTAGAGATGGTCACAACTGAAATGAAAAAGTTAACGCAGTGGTTCAACAAAAATAAATTATCTCTAAATCTGAAAAAAACAAAGATTATGTTGTTTGGAAATTATAAAATAAATCATGAAATAATGGTAACGATAGATGATACCAGAATAGAAACAGTACAGGAAAATAAGTTTCTGGGGGTGACGCTAGACAATAAAATCTGCTGGAAACCTCACATCAGTCACATCCGGGCCAAGATGGCAAAATGTATAGGGATACTGGGGAAGACAAGACACATCTTGGACTATAAATCATTGTTCTTACTGTACAATTCACTGTTTCTACCTTATCTTAACTACTGTGTAGAAGTCTGGGGAAACACCTACAAGACCAACCTACAGTCAATATGCACATTACAAAAAAGAGCTATAAGGATAATAAATAATGTAGGATATAGAGACCATACCAATTCGCTGTTTTTAAAGCCACATGTCATAAAGTTCATGGATTTACTTAAATTTAAGACAGCACAAGTCATGTACAGGGCAATTAATAATCAACTCCCAACTAATATACAAAAAATATTCAAAAAATGAGACAATGATTATAATTTGAGAGGAGACTTAAACTTTACAAAACCTAAGATACGAACAACTAAGAAAAGTATGTGCATATCTGTCTGTAGGGTGGATTTGTGGAACAGTCTGGAGCAAGAACTGAAACTATGTACAAACAGAAATCAATTCAAAAATAGGTATAAACATTATTTGCTGAAAGAACATATGTTAGAAGGGTAGTATTTATATGTGCGATTCACTATGCTCACTCTGGGACACTATGGAATGGTGGGTGGGACAGCAATGTGTATATCTGTGTTGTTTGGGGCTGGTTTTGATGTATGGACTGTATGTATGTTGGAATGGATGGGTGTTAATGTTGATATGTACAAAATATAGTTAATTGTTTACTTGGGGTCTTAAATGTGGTAATTTGTATATTTTTCACATGGGTTGTATTTATGGAAAAGAGGAGTTGGAATTAATAAGTGTTCACTTCTTCCTTCTCCCTTTCGAACACTGTATACTGTTACTTTATTGCACTTGTCATTTGTTTTGTTTTTGTTTTACTTTTTTGTTCAAAATAAAGTATGGATCTACAGTATCTATCTATCTATCTCCGGCCCAGACAAACTGTAGAGCCAACTGGACGGCAACCATGGACTCAGGAGGAGATCTATAGTGTAGTTGTAGGACCAATGAGGTGGCAAAGAGAGGGCCCTAGACTTACTAAAGACCTCCTCAAGGTCATGATAGACCTCAGGCACAAGACTGCGATCCGGCAGCTTAGCCAGAGGGGAGGAGATAGGGAGAGTGGGCGAACACGCAGCTGAATGGAGGCACTACAAAAGACAAAAAGGACTCCAGGATGAAACAGAATTTTGGTCCCAGCTAATAATGGGGTTATGTTGGCGGAGCCACAGATAGCCCAGAATCATGGGGGTCGATGAATTGGGCAACACAAAAAACTGAATGGATTCGCAGTGGTTACTGAAAAAAAGGACAGAAACAGGCTCAGTTTGAAGCGTAACCATGGTTAGCCTGCAGCCAGAAAGGGCTGAGACGTTTAAAGGGGACGGTAGAACCCTAGTGGGAATCTTCAGTTTTTGCACTAGACCCTGTGAAATGAAATTTTGCTCAGCTCCGGAATCAATAAGAGCTGAGGCTTTAAACTTGGCTCCTGGTAGTTGAATGAGGGACGGTAATGTAAAACTGCTGGGAGGATTTGTAGAAGATCCACCCGTCAGACCCCCCACGGCTAATGACGGGCCAGATCTTTTGGCCGAATAGGGCATTTTGGCAGCACGTGTTCAGTGGACCCACAATACAGGCAGGCCTCCGCTTTCTCCCAACGCCGGTGCTCATCCGGAGTCAAATGGGCCCAGCCAAGAACCATCGGCTCCGGAGGAAAAGCTGACCTAGCGGGGCGAGAAGATGGGGGGACAACCGCAATGCAGATGAAGAGTGGGTGAACACGCAGCTGAATGGAGGCACTACAAAAGACAAAAAGGACTCCAGGATGAAACAGAATTTTGGTCCCAGCTAATAATGGGGTTATGTTGGCGGAGCCACGGATAGCCCAGAGTCATGGGGGTCGATGAATTGGGCAACACAAAAAAATGAATGGATTCGCAGTGGTTACTGAACAAAAGGACAGAAACAGGTTCAGTTTAAAGCGTAACCACGGTTAGCCTGCAGCCAGAAAGGGCTGAGACGTTTAAAGGGGACGGTAGAACCCTAGTGGGAATCTTCAGTTTTTGCACTAGACCCTGTGAAATGAAATTTTGCTCAGCTCCGGAATCAATAAGAGCTGAGGCTTTAAACTTGGCTCCTGGTAGTTGAATGAGGGATGGTAATGTAAAACTGCTGGGAGGATTTGTAGAAGATCCACCCGTCAGACCCCCCACGGCTACTGACGGGCCAGATCTTTTGGCCGAATAGGGCATTTTGGCAGCACGTGTTCAGTGGACCCACAATACAGGCAGGCCTCCGCCTTCTCCCAACGCCGGTGCTCATCTGGAGTCAAATGGGCCCAGCCAAGAACCATCGGCTCTGGAGGAAAAGCTGACCTAGCGGGGCGAGAAGATGGGGGGACGACTGCAATGCAGATGAAGAGGCAGAGGCCTTCAGCTCCCTTGCGCGCTCACGGTACCGATTGTCCAGGCCAATTGCCTGCTCAATTAGCTCATCCAGAGAGGGGGGGTTGGCATGGATAGCCAGGTCGTCGCAGAGGTTGAAATTGAGACTCCAGAGGAAGGCACTGCGTAGAGCAACGTCATTCCATCCGGACTCTGCCGCAACGACCCAGAACTCGACCGAGAAATCGTCAACAGACCGATTTCCCTGCCGGAGCACCAACAGTTAGCTCGCAAGATTTCCCTCGCTCTCTATATGATCAAATGCCCTAGAAAATTCCTGTACAAACCGTAAAATGGACTGGGCCCACTTAAGCACCCGATCTCTGAGCAGCAGGGTCATAAAGTGAATTTTGGATGAATCATCCCAGTATTCCTCCGCTACCTGCTGAAAATAAAGTCGACAGTGAAGCAAGAACCCCTTACATCCCCCCCACCCCCCGTGTACGGGGCAGGAGAAGGGATGGAAATGATTCAGCGGATGGTAGAAGCAATGGAGCAACAGGTGGAGGAGGAGACACCGAACCAGGAAGCTGACACAGGTGGTCTGTTACGGTAGCTAATTGCTGAGTAATTGTTTCTAATTGTTCAGAAAGAAAAGCAACTTGGCGCTCCGTGGGCCCAAACGGGAGAGCGCTGACTGTTCCCCCGGTGAAGCGCTTGCTGAGCCTTGATCCGGGCTGGACCGTTTTGTTATGATTTGTAAGCCAGAGACTCAAACACAGAGCGAACAACACCAGGACAGATGGACTCAGGTGAAAAACGTTCAACACAATTTATTAAAAAACAAAAACTAACGAACAGCAACAAAAAACTAATAAGGACACTGGAGAAGCACACAGCCTGTGGAGGAGAGAGAGAGGAGAAATGATTAATGATGAATTTAATTGAGACAGAAGAAAGAGAGGAGGAGAAGAGGGAAGACTTACTACAATAAGCAGAGGGCCCGGCTGTGGGACCCAGCATGCAGTGGTGGAAGAGCTGGCAGGAGAAGAACCAACAACACAAACAGGTGAGGGGAAGTTGGCAGGATGGAGCAGGGTAGATGGTTGACCGGGTGGAGTAGAAGTTGTCTTGACAAGAGAAGAGGTTCAGGTGAGCGTGCACAGTCACGAAGTGACACACCGCTGAGATGGCAGCAACCTGAAGAGGAGAAGAGGAGAAGGTCAGACAACAGGTAAGTTTAAAGACCATTCAACTTACTTTGCAGCTGATGGCAGCAATACCCAGTGGTCCAGCGAAGAATCATTCACAGATTGGCTCTTTTAAAGCTGGCAGATGAGGCAGCAGTAGGTGTGCACAATCATGCAGGTGGGCTTAATCAACTCCGGAGCCAGGAAACAGGCAGAAGGAAAAAACACAGAAGGGAGGGGGAGCATGCTCACCTGATCACAATAGTGATATTTAAAAAAGTATCGACTCCAAAATATCAGCCAGATCGTATTGAAGTATTGATACTAGAATATTGATACGCCCATCCCTACGGATGTTTGGAATCTGGGGCAAGAGCCCTCTGATTGGTTGAGAGGTGTTAAAACAAAAGTTGGGAAAACGGGCGACCTCGCCTACTTTGAGAACAACAGAGGTATCATGCTACGATGTGTTGTCTTGAAGCTGTTCCAAGTCATTATCATCATGAGATTGTCTGACGGAATTGAGTCCCTGCTCCGAGAAAATCAAAGTGGCTTCAGACGAAATCACTTCTGCATAGACCAGCTGTTTTCACTGAGGGTCCTTATCGAACGTGCCCTGGAATGTAGTCTCCCACTTTATATCAGCTACATACATTTCAAAACAGCCTTTGATTCTGTGAACAGAGAGTACATGTGGTCTGCCCTTGAACATTATGGAATCCCTCCAAAGTATATTAATATCTTCAAGGCATTCTGTTCTAAAGGTGCCTTCACACCAAATGCGAACGGGTGACGCAAATGTATACAAAGTCAAGGAAAAGAGACAAGCACACATGAAATCGCACAGTCACACATTCATGTCCAAGGGATAGTGCTAGCTTTCAGACTACTGTCACTGGATTAAAAGTATCAACATTGGAGAGTAAACTATGTTAGACATTGTGCACAAAGGAGAGGTTCTAGAGCAAGTGAACTTTTTTCAATTCCTTGGTTCTACCATCTCTAGCGATGGTTTTCTTGACAAAGAGATGGATATTAGAATTGGTATAGCGTCCAGTGCATTTAACTCACTCAACCATCTATGGAACAACAAAGGACTATCGTTTGGCACAAAGATCAAAATTTACGAGTGCGGAGTTATTCCCCCTCTTCTATATGGCTGTGCTACTTGGGCCTTGAAGTAATGACAACAGCCTTGATGCATTCCATCACTGTGAAGAATCTTAAAGGTTTGATGGGAAGAACGTGTATCCAACTGTGAGATAAGAAACAGAGCAGGTTGCTGTAGCCTAGCCATTACCATCAGATACTCCTGGATGTCGTACTATGGTCATATAACGTGAATGTCTAGCAAAAGGTACCCAAGATTCCTGCTAGACAGGATCCCCCACTCATAGAAACCGAGGTGTCGGCCAACCTAGAAATAACCTCATCAAGACCTACGAGGATATATCAGTGAGGGGCACCAAGATCTGGAATAATATATCACTTGCAATCAGAGAACGTGTCACACTAAACACTTTTAAGACTCGTAAAAACTGGCTTTTAAACAACCAAAACTATACCCATAACTAATGGTTGCTCTGTGGCATGCACATATATATGTATATGTGCCCGTGCATCACACACATATGCCCCGCCTGTTGTTTGTTGTTACTGTGAGGTGCATGGGTGCATGTGTGTGTGTATGCATACACAGCACTTCACTCGTGTGACATGTGAATGTTTTGCTTTGTAGCACCTTAACTCTTGCACTTTAGCATATCCACTTTGTACAGTTTCATTACAAATGTTCTTCTCGTGTATGATTGTTTGTGTGTTTTTGTGACCTGCTGGGGGACTACAGATGCAAATTAGCAGTATTGCTAAATCTGGCATACTTACATTTGTATTAATGCTCATTAGTATGCAATGTCCCTTTCAAATAAACATTAAATGAAACTAAAATAAACTAAATTAATACATATTTGAGTAGCAATTAGTGTCTCCCTGGGGGGAAATTAAAATCTATAATACCTTAAAAATTTTTAAATAAAAGCTGTTCATAAGGGCACTTCTGGGGGCAAAGAGGCAGTCCTTGAGCAGCAATCCACACCTTTCTGTGCACGTGTGTGTTAAGAAGGTTCTGATTAGGTGACCATCTAAGCATGGTAAGATGTGTGAAAACTGTAAATAATAATCAGAGTTACTGCACATATACAGAACTGAGTTCTTCTTATGTCAAAACTTAAGTGTTGTAGTATTTTATGTACAAGCACATCAAAAACTTTGATTGGACAATAGGGATTCCAGGAGTTACTAAAATCCTCAATAACTGCACTCCAACGTTTCACTGGATATGTATCACTCAGCTTCAAAGGTGTTCATGTAACTGTTTATTACTAACAGTAATTTATTGTCAACTCTCTGTGAGAATTGCAATACTGTGTTGGATATCTTAATTTCCACAGTGAGGCGCTGTTTGATTTGTGAGGCACTGTTTGACTTCCGGGTCAGGTAAGATTTCTTACCTAACCCAGAAGTCCCACCCTTTTGAAAAAAGCTTTATTCAGTTTAAAAAGTCTGCCCTTGTATTAACATTGTGAAGCTATTTCACATCTGTTTAAAACAATAGGTAGTGCTAGAGTTGGATTTATGGTCTCGATTAACAAACCACAATACCTTTGTGGTAATGGACTCTTTGTTTCATCTGAAAATGCGAAGAAAGGCAAGTGAAGTGTTGCCTAAGCGAAATCACTAGCATGCTAACTACTAGCCACTGACTAGCTACCGGCATTGGCCACATTTTGATCTCAGGTTTCCTGCTGTACCGACTCAACAGGTGACCAGTATCTATTAACAATGACTTATGCACTTGACAGTATTTAATTTGTTTACATGTGTGTGAAATGGCAATAGATGTCTTCATGCTGATTAAGATGTTTAGCAACAGATACTGGCTTCATTTAGAAAGGATTATTTTTGTCTCAACTGTGCAAAATAACTGGTTAAACAAACAAATCATTATATTTTGTCCAGTATTGCTGTCATTTAATGCTTGCCGGAACTGTGGTATAAAAGCAATATTACACTTGGGGTTGTTATGGTATCATGAATATACTAACTACGGGTGTGATACTCTAATGCCCTCAGTGTAGCAGTATTCATTGATACCGTACTCCCTCTTGTGTAATATTGCTTAAATATAGCTGTCCCAGGGGGGTCTGCAACCTTTGCCAACCAAAGAGCCATTTTGCCCGTCTCCGACTAAAATAGAAGTGGCTGATGGCTGCAATGGCAATTTGACCTTTAAAATAAAGATTATGCTGCTTATAAAGTTTATAGATAGATAGATAGATAGATAGATAGATAGATAGATAGATAGATAGATAGATAGATAGATAGATAGATAGCTCGGAATATTATGTGGCATTATATCATAACGATGCTGCCATACTGCACCTTACAATCTAATTGGTACCTCACATTTCACCCTACGCCCGATAGTCCTGCATTGTACAGCGAGTGCGATTCATGTATCCATATGGGTCATCATCTGCAATGTGTATAAAGTTATCTTGGTAGTTTTTACATTCCCTGGGTAATTCCTTGATTCTACTATGCTGTGTATGTTTCTGTCATTTTGGTCATCTTCTGGTATGCTGCTGTTGCACTGTAATTTTCCATTTTGGGATCAATAAAGTACATCTATCTATCTATCTATCTGTCTATCTATCTATCTATCTATCTATCTGAATATCTGACCATAATTTTTGTATAGTTTTTTTAATTATCAGCACATTCATAAATTGTTTAAATCTGAAAAATATAATCCATCTCCTACTTTCAACAGTGATCACACAGCTTTAGTTCCTGATATTTTAATAAGTTAGATATGAAAGTTTTATTTAGAAGAAGCTACTTTTCATCCTTTTTATGTTTTCTCATTATGCTTCTTATTCAAACTTATTAATATAATATAAATCTGTATCCTTCATCTGTTCTCCAGACTCTCAATTTGACAACTAGTGGATTGGTTGTCTGATAATTGGTTGTCTGATATTCTTCTTTATTTTGGAATAAAACAAATAGAATTTTAAACAATTTTCTAAATAATATAACTTTAAAAATTATTTGGTGCAAATTAAGCCAATTAGAAATAATTACAACAGAGTGGAAAAAAAAATCCTTCTTCCGCCGAGCTAAATACTTATTATAATTTTTTTTTAAAATGCGTGGCACTAATAGGCAATTTGCACGTATAATTCACTGTCCAAAACCACACAGATAACAAACTAGCAGTTACCCTACAGACAAAAAGATGAAAACATCCTTAAATGAAAAGGCTCACCTCTACATCACTGTCAGACAATCTTCTCTCCTCTCTTTTCTCTTTTTTATTTATAAATTGAGGAAAAACTGTGGTTGTGATTTCACACAAGTATATCTGGTTAACGGCATTTCATAATAAAAGCACATAACAGACACAACCATTCTGAAAACTGAATAGCTGTAGAGGGTTTTTATTTTTACATCACTCAAGAAGTACTGAGCTGTGACGGTGAAAATAAATTTACACTAATTCAAACTTTGGTCATGTCTGGTGAATCCAGCATTTATAGAGCAGGCGATTATAAGGTTATTGAGCAAGAATTCAAGGATTGTTTCTCATTTTTAAGGATAATTAAGGCATTTATTTCAGATAATCACATTTAAGACTTTTTATGGACCTGTAGACACTAATGTGGCGGCAGTTTTTCGTTGTTTGTGTTCTTGCGGAGAAATTCTCTCCACAGCAACCATACATGAATGCAAATTAATCTGTCCACACAGAATTAAACTCTCTATTTTCCTCTGTGATTTTACTTTCTCTGGATTTGGTCATGTCTTAGGCTGCGTGTCCACCAAACACGTTTTTTGTCACCCAGTCGCCCTGTACGGCTTTTTTTCGGTGCTTGTGTGCTGTGCTCTGGGAAAAAAAAAAAGTCTGTGCCCTGTATTGCAACAACAGCTTGTCACTGACAGCTCAGCACTTCCACTTTTCCTATGGTCGGGCTTTCTACTTATTTTTTAATGGCAGTCTCTAAATAACAATGGATAGCTTTGTTAGCAGCTCTGGATGCAAAATATGATGACACGGAAAACAGGAGTCTGAGTACAAACTGTACCGGTGTCCTATCTCCCACCCTTCCTTATTCTGATTGGCTGCTGAGAAAGGTCTGACACTGACGAGCTCAGCTGCAGTCTGAAAAGTTGAAATTTTTTCAACTCTGAGCGCCCTGAGTGCTGCAACAAAAAGCGGCCACCGTCGAGAGCGTTTCAGCACTGAGCTGCTGGACTACATAGAGAATGAATAGAAAATAGCTGCCCACAGCTGAAAAAACACATTCGGTGGACACGCAGCCTTACCGAGGGTGGTAGGAAGTGGCTGCTAACCGTGCTTCTGC
The DNA here is from genome assembly GCA_020510985.1 of Pholidichthys leucotaenia. Classification (NCBI taxonomy): domain Eukaryota; kingdom Metazoa; phylum Chordata; class Actinopteri; order Cichliformes; family Pholidichthyidae; genus Pholidichthys; species Pholidichthys leucotaenia. Next base: position 382,012,758 of record CM035836.1, on the reverse strand, counting down.
ACATGCACTGGCAGAACACAGAGAGACTGAGTGGCTCTCTGTGCAGTCGCCGTCAGATGTGACACAGTCACGCATGGTTGACAACATAATAAATATATATTTTACGTTAATAAAAGTATGAGTTTCCCTTGAGAAATGTATCCAATTGCAACAAACAACAATTTAAAAAATAAAATAATTAAAATGAGCTTCATTATTTCCATGTGTTTTGAGATATAACTGCAGAGAGCCACATTATGGGGACTGAAGGGCCGCATGCAGCCCTGGGGCGGTGGGATGCCGACCCCTGAGCTATCCTGATAATATGTTTTAATATTGCATTGGACAAACATCCATGTCATTTTAGTACATAAAATTGTTATTACTCTGTAATAATAAATAAAGTCAAATTGATAAAACTGTTTGTCTTTATAATTTATTTTATGATACACACCACAGCTTTTAATCTGATGTTTGTTTTTTTTAAATCCCTGGAGCCCTTGAGGCCACTAACAAAGGAAAAACACAAAGCTTTTTCTTTCCGTCTGGCACAGTCATTTTCATGAGTTGTCAGTGTATGAAAAAGAAACAAATAAAACCAAATGAAGACCACTGACCACATGGCACCCCACAAAAACCTTGTTGTTCTCCCAAGTGAGTTGTGGCTAAGCGCATGCAAATCTGCTGCATGAGAGGTTAAAGCTAAGGGATAAATCAGTTTTATGAAACAAGGATTTGCTTTGTTTCATGTAGATTTTATTAGTTTAGCAGCATTGCTGTGGTGGAAATATTGCATGCTACAGTGCTATTATACTTTGATTGATCTCACTTATGTATTTTGTGTCATGAAGCAGAGCACGGGGGGAGCACCGGGTGCACGCTTCAGGTTTCTCTATTATGGTCTGTACTTCTGCATCTCGGTTTATTTTGTATTAAGTATGGTTTGGTGTATTTTGTTATGTGAGTTTGTCCTTTTGTTTCTGTGCTTAGTTTCCTGTTATTTTATCTTAGTTTGGTTATTTCATGTAATTCTGAATTATGTTGTCTGAGTTGTCATTTGTCTCTGTTTATGAGTTGTCCTGTATTCTTAGGTTTGTCATTATTAGTCTGACTCCTTTAGTTTGTGTGCCCATGGTTATCCGGTTTTGCATTTTATATTTCTACCTGTGTTTGTTTAAGAGCCTCCCTCGTCCTCACCTTAGTTTCCTTTCGTTTTACATTTAGTAGTCTTGTCATTTACCGTTATCTGGTCTTTGTCTTTGTTTCATGAGTTATTATTGGTTGCTTTGTTTATCTTCTGTTTTGGGGTTTCTGGTATGCGCTTTTATTTTGACAGTCACCATTGTTCATTTCCTTGTGTCAAATTCTGTTCGCGGGCTGTCACACCTGTCAGTTATTGGTTCTGATTATCTTCACTCATGTCACCCACACCTGTTCATCATTTCATTCATCCCTGCTTTTTTATTTAAGGACTGCTGCTCAGATTATTCTTCGCAGCATCCTTCTCCTATTCAGACGGAGTCCCCGTCTCTCTGTTACTCTTTTGTATCTTGCCTGTTGTTCCCAGCGTTTCCATACGCCTTTGCCTCCATGCAATTCAGCCTCCTATCCTGTCTTGTAAGTTTTGTGGTGCTGTTACTTTGTGTTTTTTCATTATTAAATTTGGTAAACTCACAGTGTGCGTTTGGTGTCCACAGTCCACCCCTGCCATGGTGATTTATGACAGAAGGACACTGCCAGTTTAGACACCAGCAGCTGTGGGTTTGCCCTTTTCTCTTTTTTCCCTTTATTATATTTTTTCCTTTTTGTTACTCTGCTCCCGCTGTGATGTCAGCAGGTGGATGATGGCACCCCATGAGCTTGGGGTGAGAGATTTACCAAGCATTAATGGAAATAGAAAGGCTCATCTCTGCAACTCGCTTGTCTCGCTTGTCTTCCACTCCTAAATCTGCAATGTGGCATCTGGGTCTTGCAGAGGCAGCTATGCAGCGTCATCCTCGGCTTGCGGAGCACGCCAAGGAAGTGGAGAAGATTTCTCTGGTGGTGGACCTGCAGTGGGAGAACCACGGGAGGGTGAGGAATCCCACCAACAAGCCGAGATCTGAGCTGACGAGAAGGCGTCCCTGGGTCTCCGTACCATCTGCTCCTCACCAGACACCAGCACCAGTCCCTGCTCAGTCAGCCCCACAGTCACTCCACGAGAGAGGCCAGGTAAATCATCTGCGCTGATGAACCAGCGTCCCCGGACTCCGGCGTCCCACCTGTCTCCATCTCCTTGCCAGTCGGCCTCCACTGTTCCCAGAAGGAACTCGTCTGGTCCCACAGCAACAGTAATCATCACACCCCGGGAGATAAGGCAAGTGTTTTTTTCATTCTCCTACATGTAAAAGTGAAATGTCTTGCCTTATTCCCGGTGGTGAGGCTTAGCAGCTACAGCCCAAGTTAGCTGAGTCCTCACCGCCTGCTGCTGTTATTTTGCCCTCACCTGCTTCTCTCGTGTCCTCTCCTGTTTCCCCTGAATGTCTGCTGGTCCTGGGAGAGAGCTGCTGGATGACGGAGGGGCCTGCGACCCTGGAACGGCCTGTCTCAGCCCTGCAGCCATGTCCTGGATGGGAGGAGAGCGCCCCCTGTGCTCTGAAGACTGATCCGACAGGAGAGTGTTTCCTGGGTTCAGCGGCATGCGAGTTAGTGCCATCGGTGAGGCAACCTCCAGCGGCAGCCGTCACACCGAAAGCTCCACCTGCGTCAGCCGCTACACCTGGGGGTTCTTCAGGTGCACCCACCATCATGCCTGCTGTTGGGGCTGCCGCAGCAGCATCACCAGAGTCCTGGACAGTGGTGGAGCTCAAGTCTAGGCAAGTACTGTGTTCTGTTTTTACACCTGCAGATCTAGAGAAATCTTGTCTAGCTCATGGTGGGGAGAATCAACTGCAGAGGTCCTCTGCTCCTGAGCTGTCCTCACCAGGCTCCACTGCTGTCAGTAATAACTTTCCAGTGTTCTTCTCTTCCTCCCCATCTGAGGTAGCCAGGTTGGGTTTGGATCTTCGGACGAGTGGAGTCGAGACACTCCAACCTGGATCGTTGGAGTCCTGGATGGTGGTGAAGCACGAGCTCAGGCAAGTTCTCTTTTTTGTTTTCACTATATCTGTTTTAGAGAGATCTTGCTTAGCTTTTGGTAGGGAGGACCAGGTGCAGCTGCCAGTTGCACCTGAGTTCTCCTCGCCGGGCTCCACTGGTGCTGGTGATTCTGACCCGGTATTTATTTCCTCTCTGTCTGAGTCTTCTCCTGAGGTCACCGAGGGGCCTCCATCTCCGCCTGAGGTCACCGAGGGTCCTCCATCTCCACCTGAGATTGCCATGGGTCCTCCATCTCCGCCTGAGGTCGCCGAGGGTCCTCCATTTCCACCTGGGGTTGCCATGGGTCCTCCATCTCTGCCTGAGGTCGCTGTGGGTCCTCCATCTCTGCCTGAGGTTGCCGTGGGTCCTCCATCTCCGCCTGAGGTCGCCATGGGTCCTCCTTCTTTGCACAAGGTCGGCGAAGGTCATCCGTCTTCGCCCGAGGTCGCCAAAGGTCATCTGTCATCACTTGAGGTCCCCACTGATCAGTCATCATTGCTGCCTGATTTCCTCACTGATCAGTTGATTCCTTCGTCTGATTTCCTCACTGATCAGCCATTTTCCTCATCCGGTTTCCCCCTGATCAGTCTTCATCCTCAGATGGTTTCCATCCCTTGGCTTCTGTGGTCTGCAGAGGGCACGGGTTCCATCTGCCACCTCCAAGAGGGGGGTGCATTATGCCCCCCGTCCATTGGCTCAGGGATATGAGGAGACTGCTCGACAGATGGCATTGTCTGCTTGGGTGGCTTAGGAACTCTGGAAGACCACCTGATTCATTCCATTGGGTGATCTGGTGGTTTTGACACTTCTGCAGACCATCTGAACTGTTTACCCTTTCACCAAGTATTTCTAGAGTTCTGTAGTCACCTTATCTACTCAGTTTGTGGGTCATGAGTAACTGTTTTTGTTGTTGTTTCGGTCCCTCCTAGCCTGGGTTCTCCCCACCACCCTCCCGGGGTGGGTCGTTTTTTTTCTGTTACTGGTGGTGGTGGTGGGGGAGTTCTGTTGTGTTGATCTTTTCTCCTTTTTGACGTTACATTGGGGTGTCTGGTTCCCAACCCTTGAGGGAGGGGCTCTGTCATGAAGCGGAGCACGGGGGGATCACCGGGCGCACGCTTCAGGTTTCTCTTTTATGGTCTGTACTTCTGCATCTCAGTTTATTTTATATTAAGTATGGTTTGGTGTGTTTTGTTGTCTGAGTTTGTCCTTTTATTTCTGTGCTTAGTTTCCTGTTATTTTATCTTAGTTTGGTTATTTCATGTATTTCTGGATTATGTTGTCTGAGTTGTCATTTGTCTCTGTTTGTTTATGAGTTGTCCTGTATTCTTAGGTTTGTCATTATTAGTCTGACTTCCTTAGTTTGTGTGCCCATGGTTATCCGGTTTTGTATTTTATATTTCTGCCTGTGTTTGTTTAAGAGCCTCCCTCGTCCTCACCTTAGTTTTCTTTTGTTTTGCATTTAGTAGTCTTGTCATTTACTGTTACCTGGTCTTTGTCTTTGTTTCATGAGTTATTACTGGTTGCTTTGTGTATCTTCTGTTTTTGGGTTTCTGGTATATGCTTTTATTTTGACAGTCACCGTTGTTCATTTAAGGACTGCTGCTCAGATTATTCAGATTATTACTAGTCCCCATCTCTCTGTTACTATTTTGTATCTTGCCTGTTGTTCCCAGCGTTTCCATACGCCTTTGCCTCCATGCAATTCAGCCTCCTATCCTGTCTTGTAAGTTTTGTGTTGTTGTTACTTTGTGATTTTTCACTATTAAATTTGGCAAACTCACAGCGTGCATTTGGTGTCCTCAGTCCACCCCTGCCAGGGCAATTTATGACATTTTGTCTTTTTCAAGTGTCATGGTGCAACAAAGCTAGCTGTAATGTACAAAGAAATTCTCATAAAATCTGGGGTTATTCTTCCTAATATTATTCAGAAACAATATCATCGTTGATGTCATGAAGTGCATGTTATTGCCCGGATTATAATGATAACAGTCTATGTACAACTTTTCAAAGTGCTTTGAACTTTTATTTATGAACAATATTAAACAATGGAATAAAAAATAAATAAATAAATGTCAAGGTTTTCCCCTCGGGGCAGATAACTGGACTCAAAAGCATAGCAAGCTCTTGACATTTTATTAATAAAACAGAAAATAATGTGGTACGAGGGCTGAAATAAAACAAAAGCAACTTGGCAAATGGACAGACAAAACTCACAGGCTAGGATGCCAAGGCAGACTGACAGAGAATGACATAGTGTGTAATCATGCCAAACAATGATGATGACATGGCACCCAGGTGAGAGGCTGCATCCCTTACATAGTCCAGAGCAAATCAAGCAAAACACAAACAGCCATGAACAATCAGGACATAATGCAAAATACTTGGGCATTATGTTGGATAAACACTGGATAAACATTTGAAATTTCAAAGTGAAATACAGCACATTCTGTCACGAACCGAGCCAGTGTTTTCCTGTAGGCTTGGTTCTGACCATTCTCTGTGGCTCAGGTATCAGGTTATTTATATAGGTTCAGGTTCAGGTTACTTTATTTGTACCCGTAGGTAGATTTGTTTTGCAGTCTGGTGACATCCATATTTACAAGCCACAATTACATTCAACATAAACACAAGCACAGGCACACATGAAGCTGACTATAAACATGATAAAAATACTCAAGGCTCCATCAATCAGGGTATAAAGAAAAAGCGATGAGAGAAAAACCAGAGATAAGAGAGAAGGGTCATATTAAAAAGTTAAAGACTAGTCAAAGAGGTTAAAAACTCAAAGGTCTAAAACCCAATAAAAGATTTAGAACCCAAATAAAATCCTACAAAAATAAGTAAATATAAAATGGAGTTAATAAATAGGTACCTAAATTATGTGCATTGTGTATTGTTACAACTTGTTCAGCTCTTTGACAGCAGCAGGAACAAAGCTGTTTTTGTAGCGCTGGGTTTTGCTTTTTGGGACAGCAAACCTCCGTCTTGAGGGAAGAAGCTGAAAGTTGCAGTGCAAAGGGTGGGGGTCATCATTTAAAATGGAGGTAGCCATCCTCTGTACTTGTCTGGTGTACAGGGATGTCAGGCTCAGCTGTGACTCACCAAGCAAACGACTGGACCATCTAACTACCTGATCCAAGGATTTCCTCTGTTTCAGTTTTATCTGACCAAACCATGGCACTAAAGAAAAGGATAAAACAGATTCAATAAAAGCCCGATAAAACATTGTCATTATGGTTCAGTCAACTTGGAAGCGTGCAAGTTTTCTCAAGCAATGCAAATGTTGCTGACCCTTTTTGCACACCCTTTCACAGTTCTCTTCAAAGTTTAAATTACAATCAATAATCGTCCCAAGATATTTGTACGATTGTACACATTCAGTGGTCTGACCTTTTAGTACGGTGACTTTGTGCCTGGGAGTTTTCCTCCTAAAGTCAATAATCATATCTTTAGTTTTTGTCGTATTCATATATATATATAGTAATACGTACATATGTATATTAGCTGCTCTTGCTTGCTTGCTTTTTTTTTCTTGCCTTCTGATCGTTGCTCTGAGTGTTGCTATCCCTGTGCTGTTGCAATCCTGGAATTTCCCCGTTGTGGGACTAATAAAGGCTTATCTTATCTTATCTTATTCAGCTGCAGGTAGGAATCCTTACACCAGTGAACAAAATCATCAACTGCTGGGCTGTGGCCACTCTCACCATCCTGTAGGAGACTGACAATGACTGAATCATCAGCATACTTTATAATGTGTCTGTTGTCATGTCTGCTCCGACACATGTTTGTGTATAGGATGAAGAGTAGTGGTGACAACACACACCCCTGAGGACAGCCAGTACAAGAGTACTTTAGGTCAGACAATGTACCATTGACCCTTACTCTCTGCATCCTGTTGGTTAAGAAATCCAGAATCCAACCCACCAGATTATTGCTCAAATCAAATTGTTGCAGGAGCCTTTCAACTAAAATATGAGGTTGGATTGTATTAAAGGCGGAGGAAAAGTCCACAAATAAAAGCCTGGCGTGTGTCCCATTAAAATCCAGATGTTTAAAAAGCATGTTAAACAGAGTGACAGTGGCATCCTCCACTCCTCTGTGAGGCTTATAGGCAAACTGCAGAGGATCCAATGCATGTTCAGTCTGCTTTAGGACCTCACATCTGACCAGTTTTTCAAAAATTTTCATTAAAATTGAAGTCAAAGCAACTGGTCTAAAGTCGTTTACCGTTTTAGGACAGCTGGATTTTGGAACGGGAACAACCATGGCATCTTTCCAGATCTTGGGCACATGTTGTGTCTGTAAGGACTTATTGAAAATGTAATGAAATACAGGACTCAGTTCATGTGCACAGGACTTTACCAAGCGTCCACATATATTATCAGGGCCCTGACTTTTGTTCACTTTTACAGCGCAGAACTCCCTTTTAATATCCTGCACCTCAATATTAAAGTGCTGATTGTCTTTAAGTTTCTGTTTCAAATCTTGGGTTTCAGTGCTAAAATCAAAGGAGTCAAAACGACCATAAGAACAATTAAGAGCATTAGCCAGCTCTGTGTCTGAATTAAAACCATCTAAAAACACACGATTACTGCGCTCTGTGCTCTGAAGGCCTGCAATAGTTTTCATACTGGCCCAGGCTGAACCAAGTTTCTTTGTGCCATCTTACTTTCCAATTCTGATTTATAATTCTGTTTTGCTCTTAAAATTTCGGACTTCAGCTCTTTTGTGGCAACCTGTAGCTCAGAAACACACCCCTGTTTAAAGGCAAGTGCTTTCCTCTGTAAGCAGGATTTAACTGATTTTGTAACCCATGGCTTGTTGTTGGGATATATTTTGACACATTTACGTGGAACGATCATATTTTTACAGAAAGCCATGTATGAGCATGTGACGTCCACCAAAGAGTCCAAATTATCCCCGCAGGACAGTGTGAAAACCTCCCAGTCCGTACAGTTAAAGCATTCCTGGAGGCAGTGCACTGAATCCTCTGTCCACACATCTATGTATCTGGTCTTCACCTTGCCTCTTCTGAAAGCAGATTTATATGTGGGCAGCAAATGTACACAGTTGTGATCTGAGGATCCTAAAGGAGGAAGGGGAAGTGATTTATAGGCCCTCTCAATGGATCCATAGCACAGGTCCAATGTCTTTTTTCGCCTGGTTGGGCAGGAGACATACTGATAAAAGTTTTTAAGTGTCTTCTTTAAAGAAACATGGTTAAAATCCCCAAGAATGAAGTTTGGCGCCTCTGGAGAAATTGACTGCAGCCGCTGCACCACATCAAAGACGGTGCTGGAGGCGGAGTCAGCGTCTGCCCTCGGGTGAATGTACACAGTGATGATGAAAAGTTGGGGGAACTCGCGAGGCAGATAAAAGGGGCGTAGCGATATGGACAGCAGCTCCACATCGGGTGTACAGATGCGCTCTCTGACCGTGACAGATGTGCAGTACTGCTTATTAATATATAAACATACGCCACCCCCCCGACGTTTCCCCGTTACCTCTTCCTGCCGATCCGAGCAGAGTGGGGCTCTAAAGCCATCAATCCACAGGTCTGCATCCCGGTCATGCGCATTAAGCCAAGTCTCGGTGTAAGCCATGACACAGCAGTTCTTGAAGTCCTTCTGGTAGCGTACATTCCCTTGAATTTCATCCACCTTGTTCCTCAGAGATTGTATGTTCCCCAAAATCATGGAAGGAAGAGGAATGTTACCAAACTGATGTCTCTTCAGGCGTAGTTTTATGCCTCCATGCTTTCTGCGCCTCCTTCTCTTGTCTCTCTTTTCATCGTTGTGTCCATGAACGTCTCTCAAAATAAAGTCCGGCAGTTGCGGCATAGACTCAATCACAGACGCTGAATCATCCGTGTTTAAATGCAGCAACATGTCCCTGGAATATTGTATTCTCCCCGGCATGATCATGATTGTGCTTACCTCAGAGACACAGAGCCGGTGGAAAAGGAGCAGCAGTGCAAAAATGGGGAAGAAATCCATATTGATGGAACCAGGGAGCTCTTCGCCATACAGTCCTCAAACATTCCAGGACAAAAACGACACAGAGAATTTTGTTAAAAACACATTAAATTGCGTAAAAACAGACACACAGGGGACTTCCGGGAAGATGGCGGAGAGGCATAACGCTTAAACAGAGAGCTCTCCCTTGTCGGATTAAAAATCTTTGGTAAATGGCCAACTCGACATAAATAGGTCAATAAACCAAGGGATGAAAACACGAAGAAGCCGGGCACACGGACAAAAGCAGGGTAAAACTAAAGAATCCCACTTCAACAACACTGGAGAAATCGCTGAACACAAGGCCAACAAAAACAAGGAGACTTCAAAGAAAATGGAAGACACCAACCTCGATGTTATCAACACTGGCTTCGCCAATATAAGTAAGGACATAAAAGACCTCAAGCGACAACTCCAACAGAATTTAACGGCTCTTAAGGAAGAACTGAAAAAAGAGATGAAGGAGGAAATTATGGGTCTCCGAAAAGAAATGGACCGCAAGCTAGCAGAAAACATGGAGGAGCTGCGCACTCAACGGACGTGTATGGCAGAAGCACAGGCTCGAATATCAGAGTTGGAAGACTGGAAGACCGAGGCAAGCGAGCTGCTACAGACCCTGACGGCACAAACACAGAGGATGCAGGAAAAAATAACCGATCTGGAGAGCAGGTCCAGGCGGAGCAATATATGCAACTTCGGGATTCCGGAGGGCACTGAAGGCAACTCGATGACAAAATTCATAGATCAATTCTTAAAAAAAGAGCTTGAGCTGCCCGATGAAACAGACCTGCAGATCCAACATGCTCACAGAGCCTTGGCACAGAACCTGAACTCAAACTCTACACCCAGGTCAGTTGTAGTAAACTTTTTAAAATACGACGTAAAGGAAAGAATCCTGACACAAGCGTGGAAAAAAAGATACGAGTTGGCGACAAACAGATATTCTTTGACCATGACTACCGAAAGAAATATGCCAACATTAAAAAAATGCTGAAAGAGAAAAAAATTAGATTCCAAACGCCGCTAACGAAGATGAGAATTCATTGGGATGACGGCGTGAAAACCTACAACACGGCCAGAGAGGCAGCGCAGGACATGACAGAGCGAGGCTTTGTGGTGAGCGTACCGGAGGAAGCGGCTGGAGCAGCGGTGGCACAGAGCACACCGAGACGACCGGAGTGGAGGCGAGTGAGCAGCAGAGTGCAGAAGACGGACGTGGCGCACCGAGCCCAAGAAAAACTGCAAGGCTTTCAACGGAAAGCCTAGATTATAACAAAGATTAAGAAGGGCACAGAAGAAATGAAGGCCAAGAAGACAAGGTAAAAGAGAAACAAACGGCTAGGAGAGGTTAAAGTGATTTTTGTTGGACATTTCTAGACTAATGACTATTACTTGGATAGTAACTACAGGTCTAGGGAGGGCCCCTCACTCGGTGAGGACATTCCCTCCACCTTCCAACAGGGACCAATGGGCAGAAGAAAGGCCCAAAGTACGGAGGTTGCGGTTCGTTAATGTGTTTTTGTACATATATGTGGTAGTTTTGTTGTTAAAGGGGTTAGGAGCACAAGTTAAAAAAACGGAAAAACATGAATATGGTTAAAAATCTTAAGATAATGACATTAAACGTGAATGGTCTGAACTCACCTGTTAAAAGGGAAAGAATAATAAGAAAATTCAAGAAGGAAAAAGCCGAAATTATATTTATGCAAGAGACACATTTGAACAAGACAGAACATGTGAAACTAAAGAGATTTGGCTATAAGAACTCCTACTACAGTTCATTTAAGGGAGGAACTAAAAGGGGGGTTATGATACTAATTTCAAATAAAATACAATTTGAATGTGAACAAGAAACCCAGGATAAAGAAGGCAGATATGTAATAATAAAGGGAAGAAGAGATGGTATGCAGATCACATTAGTGAACATCTATGCTCCACCAGAAAGTGACAAGGGTTTTTTTCAACATCTATTTGATCTCATAGCAACACAAAGTGAAGGAGTCCTAATTTGTGGAGGAGACCTAAATGCTGTCATGGATCATGAAGCTGACACAACAAGTGTTAAGAAGACAAAAAAAAAAACATGTAACAAAGTTCATAAGAACCTCACTGGCAGAAATGGGTATGGTAGACATATGGAGGGACCTGCACCCACTCAAAAAAGACTATACACATTATTCAGCAGTCCATAAAGTACACTCTAGAATAGATTACTTCCTTATGAATGAAGGTGACAGACACAGGGTGAGAAATTGTCGGATTGGAGGGGCAGAAATATCAGATCATAATCCTATATACATGGAAATATATTTAAACAATAGAAAACGACAAACAACATGAAAACTTAATGTAGGACTGTTAAATGATGAGAAAATGAAAGAAAGAATAAAAGTAAACATAAACGAGTATATCGAGGAGAATGATAATGGAGAAGTGGACCCAACAATACTATGGGATGCACTAAAAGCCGTGTTAAGAGGTAAATTAATTGTTGAATCAGGAAAAGCAAAAAAGTCTAAGCTGGAATCATATGAACAAAGATGTGAGTGATTGAGGGAATTAGAACATAAACATCAAAACACAAATGATCCAAAAATATATCAAGAAATTAAGGAAGAAAAAATAAAGATAAAAGAAATACAAATAGATGAAATTGAAAGGAAAAATAGATATTTAAAACAAAAATATTATGAAACGGGGCCAAAGGCCACAAAACTGCTGGCAAAACGGTTAAGAAAACAACAAACAGTGAATAATGTATATAAGATTAAGGACCCCATCACAAATAAATCCACAGTTACCCCAGAAAACATCGAAGAAATATTCCATAAATTCTATCAAGAACTATACTCGCAACCTGAAGAGACAAATGTTAAGGATATTAAAAAATTTCTATGCACATTGGACTTGCCATCAATAGGAAACAAACAAAATGAAAAGCTAACAGCAGAAATAACAACACAAGAGATTAAAGATGTGATTAAGTCACTAAAAAATGGTAAATCACCAGGTAGTAACGGATACCCCTCTGAGTTTTATAAACTGTTTATAGAAGAACTGACGCCACAGCTCCTAAAGTCATTTCATTGGACATTAAACAACAACAAAATACCTCCATCATGGAACGAAGCCATTATTTCAGTTATTTTAAAGCCAGGGAAAGATAGGGAACAATGCAGAAACTATAGGCCAATCTCTTTATTAAATGTGGATTATAAAATATATACAACAATTAAATTATCTGTAAACGAATAAAGACATTCTTGATGGAATTGATAGAGGATGATCAAACTGGTTTCATAGAGGGATGCCAAACACATGATAATATCAGGAGAACAATACACATAATTAATCAAATACATAAAGAAAAGAAAAGCGCAGTAATAATGAGTTTAGATGCAGAAAAAGCATTTGATAGGGTTAATTGGATGTTCCTATATAATGTGCTGGAATGCTTTGGATTTACCGAAAAGTCAGTGCAATGCATAAAGACACTGTATCAAAAACCTGTGGCAAGAATCAAGATAAACGGTAGCTTAACAGACAAAGTAAATATACAAAGATCAACTAGGCAGGGATGCTGCCTATTGCCCACCTTGTTTGCTCTGTTCATAGAGCCACTGGCTCAAGCGATGTGACAAAATAAGAAATTAAAAGGTGTAACAATAAAGGGAGCGGAACACAAGATTGGGCTATTTGCAGATGATATTATAATTTACCTTGAACAACCAGATGAATCAATAATGGAAATGACGGACTTGATAGAAAATTTTGGAAAATTATCAGGATACAAGATAAACATAACAAAAACACAAATACTGATATTCCACTATAACCCTTTAAACCAGATAACTGATAAGATCAAACTAAACTGGAAACAAAAAGAAATAAAATACCTTGGAGTGAACATACCTAAAGATTTAAGCAAAATCTATAAAGCAAACTATGATAGATTAGAACAAGAAATAAAAAAAGATATTGGTAGACGGTCAATCTTAAACATGGATCTGAATTCAAAAATTAAAATCAGCATACAACCTAGACTGCTTTACCTCTTCCAGACTCTACCAACAGAGATTCCTGGTGCCCAGTTCTCAAAGTGGGACAGGATGATATCGACATTTGTTTGGGGAGGTAAAAAGCCAAGAGTGAAATATAAAACTCTCCAATTACCAAAAGAGAAAGGAGGCATGGGCCTACCGAGTCTAAAGGAATATTACTACTCAGCACAAATAAGATACATCATATGTTGGTGCGACGGAGGATACGAGGCAAAATGGAAAGAAATGGAAAAGGAAATTGAGGGACTTCCAGTACAGAGCATAATAGGAGATAAGGATGCATATAAGTAAATCAAACAAATAGACCCAATCACTAAATTTACTTTGGAACTGTGGTATAAAATAGTACAAAAGTATAATATAAAGGAGGACATAAAACTATTGAAATGGGTAGCATCTGACAGTCAGTTTGAACCGGCAAAGCAAGATAGGGAATACAAAAATCTGGTGAACAAGGGAATCACAGCATGGGGCAATATGGGAAAAAAAGATTTTGGGAGTTTTGTAAACATGAGAAGAAAATTTAAACTAGAAAAATGTGAATTCTTCAGATATCTGCAGATGAGAGATTATTATATGAGGAAGATTAGGCATAACCTCCAAACAGATGTGAGCGAGATTATACAATTCATTTTAAGCTCATATGCAGGAAATAAAATAAGAATTATTTCAAAGCTATATCAGAAACTTACGGCAAACAAACATTCAAGTAACTATATAAAGGAAAAATGGGAGAAAGAGCTAAATTTAAACATAACAGAAGAAAACTGGCAAGAAATTTGGAAAACACAACACACATCAACAAGTTCAAGGACATGGAGGGAATTTGGATGGAAAAATCTGATTCGCTATTTCATTACACCACAGATCCAAAGAAAATATACAAATACCAAATCTATATGCTGGAGGGGCTGTGGGGCTCAAAATGCAGACCACTCGCATATGTTCTGGAAATGCTGCAAAATCTCATCATTCTGGAAATCTATACATGGGACAATACAGAGGATATTTGGATATAATATACCAATGAACTGTAACTTGATGTATTTATGTGATCTTAAAAGAGACAATGTAATACAGGCTGAGGACAGATATTTAATTAAAATCATGCTGACTGCATGTAAAAAAACAAGAAAATGGCAATCAGAAGTTCTTCCTGACCAAGAGCAATGGACAGACATTGTTGAGGATATACGTTTAATGGAAAAACTAACATATCGACAAAGAATGCAAGAAGGACAATATGAAAAAAAATGGTGGAAATGGACACACTACAAAATGCAACAACGAGACAGTAATTGAAAGAATAACCAAAGACACTGGAAAAACCAGAAGAATTAAGAGATGGAAACTAAAAACTTGATGCTCCAACATTTGTCCCCCCCTCTCTTTTTTTTTTCTTCTTCTAGCTCTTTTTTTTTAAATATAGAGACTGTGATCTGAATGTAATATGTATGATGAAAAATGAATAAAAATCAAAGTTACAAAAAAAAAAACACACACACACGACGGACTTTTTTCACCAGCTGCCGGTCGCTGCGTGCGCATGCGCCCATATATTATGTTATCTTTTGAGTTCTTGTTGTTTTCATCTCTTTGTCCTTTTCTTTTCCGTGCCTGTAGCCACTGTTCTGGCCGGCGGCTGTTAGGCAGCCTCTTTGACCTACATTCATGTGGGCGTTGTCTAACACTCGCCAGTCTGACCACGCCCCCTCTCTCTTTTGACAGCCAGCTGATTCCTCCTCGGCAACTGTCTTTCCTGCACCTCGCTCAGGTGTGCCCAATTTGTGGTGCCAGCAGTGTTTGTGCTTAGGCGGCCTTTGCCAGTCAAGCACTGCTGGACCATTGAGCTTGACATACGGTTGTTAATCGCCATGTGGTCGGGTATGTCTTTGAAGGGTTGTGTGTGCTCGTGGGAGGCTTGGACTACTTGGACTGCTCCTGTTCTTGTGAGTAAAAACTGTTAGCGTTTCTTCATGCAGTATTGCTGCTACGCTTAGGCTCTATTGCCCAGTTTCTCCCTCCTCAGCTAGTTAGCCTCTTAAAGGACTCCAAGTTCTCCTGAGCGTATATGTTGTTTGTATTACTTGTCTGTGGCCACGGTACGCAGTGGTCTGCCTGCTACATGCTCGCCGCGTGGGTCTTTTTGTGTACACAACCACCTTTTTGTATGTCTTTATTTTTGGGAACTGTTTATCCTTTTGTCTAATAAATGTGTGTTTGGTGTAACCTGTGCGTAAATCCCATTCTTCCTTCTCCTCCTCCGTGCGCTATGTAAAAGCGCACAGGGAGGTTCTTGACAGAATGGTTCATGACACATTCAGAAAAAGGTCAAACCAATTCTACATTGTTTTTGTTTTATCAGAAGAGACCTGTCAAAAAAAAAAAAAACTGCCCAATTATACATGCATTCAGTGATTTTTTTCACATTTATCATACTGCATCACATCATGATCACAATCTTCCACTTCTACTCTGAAACCAGTATTGTCATTATATAAGCTGGCAATAAAAATTATGGATCAGAAGCCAATGAAATGGCATCACTGTGATATTTTCCAAAAATGTAACCTTTTAACCTTTGATAATTTCATAAATTTCTGTGTCCTTAAATTGTTTTTTTAGTGTTTAAACAATCAGGTACCACCACTGCTTGGTGATGTCATTAAGAGACGACAGAGCTCTGGAAGAACCACTACATAAGGGCGCTGCCTGGGAAAACTGTGTCATCCCAATGCACAAGACCTCTTTTGGACAGAGCTGTTTCTCTGTTATAGAGGCAAGACTTTGAAACTCTTTGCCAGTTGAATTGAAACAGCAGTCTGATTTTAAGGTTTTTATGAAAGAACTTAAAAAATGGTTTACTACAAATCAACAGTGTGCACATGACTGGGCTAAAAATTGAGTGACCATGACATTATCTTTTTTTTCTTTTTCTCTTCTTTCCTTTGGTGTGTTTATATGAATGTACAGTGGTGTGAAAAAGTGTTTGCCCCCTTTCTGATTTCTCATTTTTTGTGTATTTGTTACACTTAACTGTTTCAAATCATCAAAAAAATTAAATATTAGAAATGCAGTTTTTAAATGAAGTTGTTTATTAAGGGCAAAAAAAAAAATCCAAACCTACATGGCCGTGTGTGGAAAAGTGATTCCCCCCTTCCCCCGTTAAAACATTAATTAACTGTGGTTTATCATATCTTTAGAAAGCTGAGTTCAATTTCTCTAGCCACACCTAGGCCTGATTACTCGCACACCTGTTCTCAATCAAGAAATCACTTAAATAATACCTGCCTGACAAAGTGAAGTAGACCAAAAGATCCTCAAACACTGGACATCATGCTGCAGTCCAAAGAAATCCAGGAACAAATGAAAAACAAAGTAATTGAGATCTATCAGTCTGGAAAATGTCATGCGGTGGCCCTCGATAAGATAAGATAAGATAAGCCTTTATTAGTCCCACAACGGGGAAATTCCAGGATTGCAACAGCACAGGGATAGCAACACTCAGAGCAACAATCAGAAGGCAAGAAAAAAAAAAAAAACAAGCAAGCAAGAGCAGCTAATATACATATGTACATATTACTATAAAATATATATATACACACACACACACACAGACACACAGTGCAGAGCATTGTAGCTGGATGGAATAAATATGTAAATATATAAACACCCACAGTACGGAGCATTGCAGCTAGGTGGAATAAATATGCAAGTATATAAACACACACAGTGCGGAGCAATGTAGCTAGATGGAATAAATATATAGATATATAAATATAAACACACCCAGTGCTGAGCATTGTAGCTAGATGGAATAAATATATAGATATATAAATATAAACACACCCAGTGCAGAGCATTGTAGCTAGATGGAATAAATATGTAAATATATAAACACACACAGTGCAGAGCATTGTTGCTAGGTGGGATGAAACAGTAAGTAATAAGACGCCACACCGTCACCAGAGAGTTGTGTTAAAGTCTTTATTTACGGTGAGAATCACAATAATACAGGCCGCTGAGGCTATGACACCAGCAAGTCTACACACAGGGAGGCGTAAGGCTAATAAGCTCACTCACGGGTCCACAGGATGAGACGGTCACACCACAGACAGGCAATGTAGTATTAATCCATAACGTACAATCGCTCTGACAATCAGCAACGGACACTGCTGCAAGGATGCAGCCACTAGCGTCGGTTTAAGAAGCCGGCCGCTAACGACCGCAAATGCAGAACAGCTGTTCAGGTCTTGACAGCTGAGCGGAAGCCTCCCCGAGCACTGTCACAATAAGAGCTCGGAGAGCCGGAATAACAACGCCGCTGTCAAGACCTGACAGGAATAGCCCGAGCACAAATAACATTAGCGCTTGGGTCATAACAGTACCCCTCCCTCAAAGGCAGGCTTCGAACGCCCTGTAACACCTAGCCCCCCCCCCCCCCCCCCACCACCACCACCACCACCTACAAGGCGAGTGAATGGAGGAACAGGCAAGGAGGGAGCGAAACAAATACCAACAAGGCCCAACAAAAAAACCACATCCCCTGACATACCCATTACATTCCCACAGTAACAATGAAACAAATAGGGCAAGAGTTACAATACATGGGGCACAAACCATACAGAGCATAATTTACCCGTCACAGAAGGTTTTCCCACAGTGACCACAGACAAACTGTTTAACCCCAGAGTACATGACTTCATGTGGTCATAAGGAACTCATCTGAATGAAAGTCCTTCCACGCAGTTCACACAAACTTCAAAATGCTATAACGGATCAGTGTATGCTTCCAAGTTACCCAAGTGCATGAAAACTCTGCCACATTCTACACAAAAGTACTGTTTAACCCAACAAAAAAAAAACCCCGAAACATCATCCTCGAACACCAGAGTGCCTATGAAACACCACAAAATACATGCTATAACCCCTCAGGTAGGAGAGGGGGAAAAAAACAAAAAACATGCTACATGAAACATACATGAGGCAATTTAATCGTTCCGGATGACCTTACACCGTATGGTCCAAACAGAGGATGACAGGCGGAGACCAAACGCCCCAGGCATAGTTCCGGCGGCCTCCCTGCGTCTGATGGCCCACGGGTAATCACGGGGAACAGTACATGGTCGGGCGGCCTGCCCCAGACCCAGGCCCCGAGAGTCAAGTCCTCCGGCGGCCGAACCAGACCACCCAGCAATAAACATAGTCCATCGGGTGGCCGACCCAAGGCGCCGAACAAGCAAAACAGCTCCTCGGGTGGCCGACCCGCATCCCTCAGCCACCAGAACTGTGGAGGAATAGTGTGCGGCGACCTCCCTGACAGCGAAACTACATGGGAGCGCCAGCCTGCAAGAAGAAAACCTCCAACAGCCCCCAGCACTGACGAACCCAGCTGGTGGCTCCTGAGAGGGGAATAATCGTGATGATGAGCCCAAATCACATCAGGCGGCGAAGGATCTGCAGCTCCTCCACCAACCTTGACCCACACCGATGCGGCCATTGTAGCTCCGCCTGTGTCGAACCCCGATTGGGTCACTGCTGCACCCGCGTCGGACCTCGACCGGGTCACCGCTGCACCCGCGTCAGACCCCGACTGGGCCTCGCCGGACCCCGATTGGGTCACGGCTGCACCTGCATCAGACCCCCGCTGGGTCACAGCTGCCCCCGCGTTGGACCCCCACTGGACCTCATTGGACCCCGACTGGGTCGGCACCGCAGCGGCGTCGACCTCCACCCCCGAACTTGGGACCTCCTGCACCGTGACCGCGACAGATTCCAAGCCGGCGACACTGTGAAGAGGCTCAGAGGAACAAAGAGGACCAGGATCAGCATCTCCGGCAGCGCCAGAGCCCAGCGAGACAAGTTCGGGTGCAGCAGACGGCTGCCCCTCGCTCGCCTCCCCATGAGGCAGGCAAAAATGCTCTAACACACCACAAAGGAAAACAAAGAAGAGCACTTGCCTGCACTTGGGCTCTGGAGCCGTCCAGGACTCCGTTGATCCAGGTTCGGGTAGAAGCTTGTCGTCGGGCTCCCACTCAGCTGCGTCGGGCTTCGCAGCCGGCATGATGGTCTCTGCAGCTGGATCCTCTCGCGCTGATGTACACACCGATAACCCGCACGGCGTGGCGGCAGGGGACCCTCGACCCGCTGGCTCGGGCTGCTCCTCCGTGGAGACCCAGGGACGCTTCCTCGTCGGCTCAGGCTCCACACCGCAGTCCGCTCTTCTCCTCTGTCCAAAACGTGGCTGCGGGGCCGGGATTATTCCCAGAGCCGCAGGCCTCCTCCTTGCTCGACGACATAGGCCTAACGCCGAGGACCGCTCAGCAGAGGAAAACACAGAGGCAGCAGGTTCAGAACAGATGACTACAGCTGGTGGTGGGAGCTCGGGGGGCTGCAAACCCCGAACTCCACCCCCAGGAGTCAGACAAGACAGATCACTATTATAAGTAGGGGAGTGACTGTTGTGTGACTGTTGTTGTCCATGTTCGTGTCTGTAAGATGAGTGGAAGTATGTTTGGCTGCCCCATCATGTTAGTGGTGCTGGAGCGCCGGGGCGTGATGCTGGTGGGTCCTGGGCTGTTTCCACTGGCGGCCCTCGCCCTGGGTTGGGATTTGGGGGCAGTGGGTGGCCTCATAAACCAGTCTGCAAGCTGGCTTCTGGGGGGGGACGGCCTTGTTTTTAGACCGCCTGCTTCCCAGTCTTATTTCCCGCCCTCCCCCTTCCCCTGATCTTTTTTGTTACATTTAGGGTTTTGGGGTGGGGGTGTGCCACACTGTGTCGGTGAAGGGGATACCTTTGCTGCGTGGTGGGGCTGCACTCACCTCAATTTTAATTGCATTTTAGACACTGAGGGCTTGGGGGGATGGGGGCTCTGCTGTCCATCACAGTGGCTAACGATGCTTCAATCACTATCCCCCCAATTTTAATTGCACTTTAGTACTCCACACATTTATACACAATTATATCATATAACCGACACACACCCACCATGTTCTGTGCGGGGGGAGGAGGTGGGGGCCTGGTGGGGAGCCTGGGACCTATCATGTTGTCAAAATCCCTGGATGCTACTAAATATATAGATACAACCAAGGAAGTGACAGGGGGCTGAATATCAGTCTAAGTGTGAGTGAGAGGGTGATGAATGGAGGTGGTGATGGTGGGCCGGTTTTGTGTGGCACTTTGCATGCCGGGTGGCATCTTGGGGCGCCTGCGGTGGTCTGCTGTTTGTTCGCTCAGATGGGCGCCGGGGGGTAGGGGTCTGCTTCTGTGGCCTGCGCCGGTGGCCTCCCTGGTCACTGCCGGGCACTGGTGCATGTTCAGGCTAGCTGCATCTGCTTCACAGCCGCCTTTTGAAATAAAGGTGAATGAGGAGTGAATTTGAGTGGGTACTGGAGTGAGAGATAATGGGTCGGTCTGGGTGAGTGAGAGGGGTGTGCATGGGAACATGTGGGTGTGAAGGTATGGGGAGGGGTGTGCCTGCGAGTCGGGAGGTGCTGGATTAAGGGGGGTAGTGCCTCTCGGCAACGTGGGCTCACCTGGGCGAGGGGACTTCTTTAGACGTGGGGGTCCCCGGGGTGTGTGGCTGAGGCGCTGGGGCGGGGCGGCTGTGGGGGTGCCTGGGGGGGGCTCGCGTCGGGGGGCGCTGGCTGGTCTCTGTCCTGGGGGCTGGGGTCGCTGGCCTCCTGGTGCCTGGGGCCCGGGGGCGGATGTTGGCCCCGCTGGGGGGGTGGGGGTTGAGCGGGTCCAGAGGTGTGGGCTCACCGCGCCGGCCGCCGGGCGGCCTGCCCTCCCTTAATCGTCCCACCGGGGGTGGATGCCTGGCTTTCCTGGGGCTTGCTGACCTCGGGGCTGGGGGTTGGTGGCGCTGCCTTGCCTGCTTGGGGTCCTCGGGGGGAGAGCTGCTGCGACCGGCCCTCCGCTTGTATGTTTCCTGACAAACCACTCACATGCACACACTTATTTTGCGCACGTTCTCATATATAGGCACACAGACATACAGTACATGCACAAGTGTCTCTCCTTTAACAGGTGCAGAAACCAGACTCGTGTTGAGACATCTCCGGTGGAAGAAGCAGTTTGTCTTTTGTTTGTTTTAGTTGTCGGGTTTTTTTTGTTGTTTTTTTTTGTCTGTTCCCCTCCCTTTTCTTTCCCCCCTTCACACACTTCCTTTCCCTCTTCCCCATCCTTTTGGGTCTTCCATGGGTAAAACAATTTAAATAAAGTATTAAAAGTTATTACAGGAGGAGTTTACAACAATATACAGTGCAAAGTTAGGTACTGTATAGGCTCCTCTTGGCAAAGTAAATCTGTTTTGGCACAGTAAGGGTGACAGATCCCTGTTCTGTTTGCCTAGCTGCCTGACAGGACAAGGGGGAAGAAAAAAAAAAGGAAAAAAAATAAGTAGGGGAGTGAATATGAACTTACCTGTCTCCTGAAGGGAGGGTGGTGCCAGCTGTAGGGGGCATTGCTCCTTCCCTCGCTCGCTGGATGGTAAGAGAGGACCCATGGGCGGGGCTCGCCGAAGCAGGGCTCTTGTCACACACAGCAGCTGGAGAAGGCGTCGAGGACGAGGGAGCGACAGCCGAAGCGGGCCGGGCACAACATGCTGACCGGACAGCAGGGGAAGATGGCCCGGGAAGAGAGGCTGCAGGAATGCCCTCCTGACATGACGCTGAAGAGACAGCTGACTGGTTGACTGGGTCATTCCGGCTGCCCGGAACTGGATCCGGAACAGGAGCTTGTTGGGGATGCCCTTGGCCGCAGCGCTGACGTCTACGACGGTCCCCAGATGGTGCAAACTCCTGGAGTGGATCGAGGACAGGAACGGGATCCCAAGGCGAGGAGCGGGAACACCTCCTCCTCTGTTTCTTGCCATAGTCCTCCTCCACCATACGGATCTCGCATTGCGCGGCGATATCAGCCCTCCTCGAGTCGACCTCTGGGTGGTCGGCGTAGCGGGGAGAAAGATGATTGAGTACATCCTCAGCACAGTCCAGGTACCAGTGTACGTCATGGTTGTAGTCCAGGAGGGAAGCAGAGATGAGCGTCTCATCCACGTATTCCAGGACGTCCGCCAGCTCGTGGCTCGAACTCCGAGCGCGGCCCCTCCGCGATGGCATTCCTCCTGCACACCGTATCCAGACAGGAAAAAGCAATGTCCTAATGACACTAACTCACTGGTGAAAGGCATTTCGGGTTGGTGTCACCGTAAACGCCGTCTTGTGGCAGCAGTGTACTGTCATGCGGTGGCCCTCGCGAGCCACCATAAGACGCCACACCATCACCAGAGAGTTGTGTTAAAGTCTTTATTTACGGTGAGAATCACAATAATACAGGCCGCTGAAGCTATGACACCAACAAGTCTACACACAGGGAGGCGTAAGGCTAGTAAGCTCACTCATGGGTCCACAGGATGAGACGGTCACACCACAGACAGGCAATGTAGTATTAATCCATAACGTACGATCGCTCCAACGATCAGCGACGGACACTGCTGCAAGGATGCAGCCACTAGCGTCGGTTTAAGAAGCCAGCCGCTAACGACCGCAAATGCAGAACAGCTGTTCAGGTCTTGACAGCTGAGCGGAAGCCTCCCCGAGTGCTGTCACAATAAGAGCTCGGAGAGCCGGAATAACAACACCGCTGTCAAGACCTGACAGGAATAGCCCGAGCACAAATAACATTAGCGCTCGGGTCATAACAGAAAAGGATATAAAGCCATTTCTAAAGCTTTGGGACTCCAGCGAACCACAGTGAGAGCCATTATCCACTGTAGTGGATTTAGATTAATGGGTTTATAGGTGTTTTATTGTTGGTACAAGTATTTATGTGAATATGAATGTGACTAGGAATGAAGATTTCCTTTCATTACACACTAATAGCTTGTTGGGACACCAGTCCAGATGATGGACAACTTTATTAACAATTATTTGTACCAATTATGAATCAGTCTCAGAAAAAAAAAAAACTGTGAGTTCTTGTCTGCATATAATCAAGAAGATGGACATAAAATCAAACAATAACGCCCATATGTCTTTCAATAGTTTAATAAGCAATGCCAGAATAGGTTAACACATTTGGATAACTTTAAAACAGAGAATTCAACGTGTAAAATAAGGAAAAATGAACTTTAAAGAAAAGAAAAGGAATTTTCACAGCGCATAGAATACTCTGGGCCTACTTAAAAAGATAGAAAAAATGGGAGAGCAGAGGAATCTGCTCCTTACAGCTTGACCAATGCTCAAAAACTGAACAAAAGGGAAGTTGTTTTTTTTTGGGGGGGGGGGTGGCAGAATTTCACTGAATTCCATGAAACTGAGCTGGATGTTTTCCTAAACACATATATGCTGCTGATTAAAGCATAAATTCTTTCAACTTTAGTGACTAACATATCCTACTTGATAAAAGAACACACACAAGGTCTCCACATTGTACATGAGATTAATTTCTTAATGGTAAGCAGGCAAAAATTAATTTCTTCCTGAAAATAAAGTAACACATAACAAATCATATCAATAAAAAATTCAAACCATAATTGTCCATTCCAGAATTCAGCCAGGTCTTCAGTAGCAGATCCTGTCTTGAGAGAAAGAATACGAATTAATTCATTTGTCCATAACTCAGAAATTCCACTGCAGGGAGAAAGAAAAAAATTAAATATTCCTGAGTCATCCATCAGATGGCACTGTGAAACTGTCTGGTTGTTTACTGAAGAATCTTGACTTCCTAGTCTGGAATATATCAACCACAAACTTGTCATTTTGGGACATTCCTTTGGTGAATAGATGAAAGGGAGATTGACTCCAGGAACGGAGCAGGAAACTTCCACTTTATGGCCGATGGGTTGTGTTACAGCCCTGGTGCTTGGGTGAGAAAAACAGTTCATGACCAGACTTTAGAGTTGAAACAATTTTTCTTCAGCAAAGGATCATTTTATAAATTGGAACCCACAGTCAATGCTACATACCCCCCCCCCCCCCCGTATCAATGGTAAACACACATCCTTGGCAGCTGGTTCCAATTGAAGTCCCTTGACTCAACTGTTGAACTAACGGTTCTGATGTCCATAAGCACTAGCTTATAAACAGAATCTATTCCTGAGTATTGATCTTTGGGGTTTGGTTTACAAAAAAATCTTCTAAAAATTTTCAAAAGTAATTTGAATATGGACAAATATAGCAATTGTCAAATTGTCTCAAATATACTAAAATATGCTGTATATTTTTTTTTTTTTTTTTTTGTTACTTATTTGTACCCGTAGGTAGACTTGGTTTGCAGTCTGGTGACAAGCCACCAGCTGCTGGTCGCTGCGTGCGCGAGCGCCCTAAACCTACATGTTTTTGGTGTGCGGGAGGAAACCGGAGAAATCCCGGAGTAAACCCGCGCAACACGGGGAGAACATGCAAACTCCACACAGCTCACTGTTGGTCAGGGGCTGGGATTGAACCCACGATCTCATGATCCCCCGGCCGAGGGTAAAACTGTGCTGCCACAGTGCTAAACCACTGCGCCACCGTGCAGCCCATGCAGCATGCAAAGACTCAAAAATTCTGGGTACCCAAGTACAAAAATAAAAAATATGTAAATTTTACATACTCGAGGTAACTGTTTCAGCCAAGTGATATTGAGATAACTCAAGGCGGTTTAAACTGGATTGGTTTAGCTGTACTAAACCATGGTTCCACAGAAGTCTGAGTCATAGGAGAGTTTGAGACCCTGGGGCGGCTGTGGCACAGGTGTAGTGTGACTGACTGCTGATCGGCGGGTCACGGGTTCGATTCCCACTCTGTCTGCAGTCTGCATTTCAAAGTGTCCTTGAGCAAGACACTGAACCCCCAGTTGCTCCTGGTGGCCAGGCTAGCGCCTGTGTGTGTATGGCAGCTCTGCCACCATCAGTGTGTGAATGTGTGCGTGAATGGGTGGATAGCAGGATCTGTAAAGCGCTTTGGTCACCCAGAGATGAGAAAAAGCGCTATATACTGTAAGTGAACGCCATTTACCTTTGCTCTGGAAAACTGGACCAACATAGAATGTCATCATTGTTCTTTGAATGGCAATGAAGAGTAAATTTGTTACTGAAAAAGGGACAAGATGAGGTGAAATCAGGCTCATCGCTAAAGTGTTAACTGAAAAGCTCATGTTTCTAGCCACCTCTGCGAGTAAGATAGATACTAGCTGTGTGTGAGCATAGTCAACCTTTAATATGAAGAGCAACAAGTTCAAGACCTTGTTGAGTTTGACTGAAGCTTCAGAGCAAACATTTAAAACCAACACAGTATCTTGCGAAGTTTTGGTAATGGTTTGTGGTTCAGCTACCTGACATTTCGGTGTAGCGGTGTTGACCAAGTTAACGGTGGACATGCTAAGGCTAACAAGAGGCCCTAACGATGAGGCTGTTACTGAGAATCCACCTCAGGATTGTTGACTTTGTCTTGGCTCTGCCCAGTACTGACTGGGTGACAGTAGGTGTGATTGCTAGGTAGAGGGCTAGACTGAAAAACAAGAGCACCATCTGTTGTGTCTCTAAATAAGAAGGAGTCGAGGTGACGTTTTATAGTTTTATTTAGAACACGAACTCAGGAGCACAGGAGACTCTAACGCGAGCACAGGAGCCACAGCGAAGAGACAAGATGTCTCCTGCAGCTGGCTTATATACCCCAGGTGACGCCACCTCCCAGAGGTGGGGCGTCACCCCTCTCTACCTTAGGGCACCGCCATAATAATATATATAATATACGATCCAACATCCCCCCCCCCCCAAAAAAAGCACAAGCACACCAATTGGCCCTCCTCTAAATTTACACCCGACTCACACACTAATACAAAGATGTTTATAGGCCTATACACTCACACCACACTGGCCCAGCGGAATACCCTGCTATGTAAAACAGTCATTGAAAATAAAAGGCCACTCACCAAAATAAATTAATCCCGAAACAAATAACTACACACATTACAATCACCAGAATAAACAAACATGAGCAATGGCGGCACCCGACTCCACAAACCGGCATTTCCACCCCATAACATGGACACAAAGACTCCAGAGCAAAACTACATAGTACACAACACAGGGCAGTTACTTACTCACACTCTCCTTTCTAACTTTCACACACAGGTGTTACTCTATCCACACACACACATACACACACAGACACACAGAACATCCTCACAGCTACTTGGCATTCACAACAAACAACGGTGGTCACATTACACATTTAACTCACATTTCTTTACAGTTTCTTCTGTTTTCACATTTCTCTTTTTTTTTTTTTTTGGATTAACATTAACCTTAGCAAACACACTGCAAAACAGACTATAACTAGACACACTGTAAGCCCCGATATAAAGTCCTAACCCGGGTGTCCTGTAGGCCCCCCTCTGGAGTGTCTGTCCCGCAGCCCACTCCCAGAGCGCCTCCGTTTCTTCATGACCGGAGACGGGCTGCACTGGCGTCCCTTCCTTCCCGAACGCCGCAGCTCATTCGGGTGCCATCTCGACCTATCTGTTAACTTCAGGTAACCATCATCGTCAGCTCGTACCACACACAGACCACCCTGTCCATCTCTCTGCTCCCTTGAACTGCACACACGTCCCAGCCGAGGCTCGACCCTAGGGTGCACACCATCACCCTTACCCAGGGGAGCACTCACTGGCTTCCTTCTTCTCCTATGTTGCAAACCGGTACCCATATGGCTCTTCAGCGTCCCGCTAGGCTTGCTCGAGCCTTGTCCCTTGTTTTCATTCTGGGCATGTCTAGGGTTCGTGCCATCTGGTCTCACCCCGTTCACTTTCATTTCTTGTGTCGGAGCGGCACTGGCAGCACCCAGTTCAACAGTAGTACTCGGCTGGCCATCAGAGCCTCGCTGCGCACGCTCTCTGGAACCATCCGCCTCCATGGGGGCTAAACCATGCCACTCGGGTCCTGCGTCCACGGGACCACAAATACTGGCACGGAATTCCCATCGTGTTGGCGTACTCTGGTGCTGGCGGCGTCCCTCTTCACTCGGAATGGGCCACCCTAAGTCCCACGCTTCTTTGCCACTTCCCAAATAAAATAGCCAGTCCCACAGTCCACCATCTGACCATTCCTCCACTTCTTTCGCAGGCAATGGAGAACCCGAGCCCATAACACAAATCAGAGCCCATTAAGTTGTTACCACTATGGGCCACCATGAACTCAGCTGCACACATAGAGGCTTTCCTGTACCTCACCAACAGCCACACCGAGCCCACAGTGCCCAGAGGGTTGTCACTATACCCTTAACAGGCAATGTTCGTTTTACTCATGGTGTAATGGGGGAAGAACTTCTTTACAATTGCCAAATTCAGGATGGAGGCCGCTGACCCTGTGTCCACCATCATCGGTATTGGCATCCCGTCCAACAGTATGTTGCACAGAACACGACCATCAGTGTTGGGCGAGACAGTGGGAACCACTGTAGGAGTCTTCTTTGTTGAAGTTTCTTTCCAGGTCTCCGTTCCTCCTTCTCGAAATTTCAGCAAACCCTGGCGAAGTGGTAGGACAAACCACACCGTCCACAACGCTTGTCCCTCGCTGAGCACTCTCTCGCTCAGTAGTGGTGCCTGCTGGATCCACAGCCGTAGCATCTTGGCATCCCCGGGGTGGACCTAATCTTCACAATGGCCGCATATTCATCTTCGCTGCCATCGTCCGAATCCAAGGCCAGTGCCTTCCATTGTTTATCGTTCTTGAGTAGGGCCTCCGCGTCACAGAGATTCTTTGCTAGCCTTTCTGCTGCCTCGTGTTGTTGCGCTAGCTCCATGACTGGTAGCAGTGTTAGCTCTTCAGCGTGGGTTAGCAGACGGACCCTCGCGGAGGAATAGGCCATGTGTTCTGCTAGTTGGTCGCAGACCATCTCCTCCTCCAAAGCCCCGAACCTGCACTCGCCCATCAGCTGCAGAAGGTCCGCCATGAACCGTTGAACTGACTCTCCGGGCCGCTGCGGTCACTGTCTGAACTGTATGCCCGCATTATGGTGTTCTCAGGGGCACGAAAGTAGCCTGTCATGAGCCTGACGACATCGCCAAATGAGTCACCTCCTCCAAGCGTGCTCAGGATTCTCTGGCCTTCCATACCGAGGTTGTGGACCAGAAAAGCCCTTGCTCGTAATTTGTCTAGGTCGCCATGTTCCAGCGCCGTAAGATAGTTTTCGAAGGCCGCATACCATCTGGCCCAAGGGACCAACGGCTCACCCGGAGCCTCCAAAAATGGATGAAATGCAGTAGCAGCCCTCTCCATCTCCATATATCCTCATCGCCAAATGTTGTGTCTCTAATTAGGAAGGAGTCGAGGTGACATTTTATAGTTTTATTTAGAACACGAACTCAGGAACACAGGAGACTAACGCGAGCACAGGAGCCACAGCGAAGAGACAAGATGTCTCCCGCAGCTGGCTTATATACCCCAGGTGATGCCACCTCCCAGAGGCAGGGCGTCACCCCTCTCTACCTTAGGGCACCGCTATAATAATATACTGTATATAATATACGATCCAACACCATCATCCTGGCAAACAAATGGGAGTGTGGGATTTTAATATCAATCTTCTTGTTGTTTTTTTCTTTTAGACACCTGAGTAACAGATGAAAATTATTCTCAGAGGGGGAACAATTTCTTTTAGAGAATGAACTCTAAAACTTAGATATTTTATCACCTTTAGTGGGAATTTTGATGTTGTTAGCTCAAACTAATGGTATTGGATGCTTTGTGTGTACTATTTGATAATAGTAAGTAGATTGAAATTGATTAGAATTTTACAGAGGCCTTTAAGATTAGTTTAAGGGATAATTTGTTTTAATTTACTCTTTCTTCTGGAAGTTTTTTTTATGCAGTTAAGTGATTGGTTTGGAGAAATGCGACTGAGCGTACCTGGGGCTAATAGTTAGCTAACGGTTATTTCTCAGAGGTAGGCCTGGTTTTAATCTTATTATGGACTTACTGTGATGGTGTTGTACCCAACAAGTCCCATGGGGTTTTGGTAAAGTTTACTCTGATTGTGATGGGCCCATTTGAAAATGGGGTCCTGGATTTGGTACTTAAGTGGCCAAAATCTGTTGTTAACAACGTATGGATTCATCCACCTGGCAGGAATGTAGGAGTGATTTTCCTTGCCTGTAGATTGATTTGTCATGTTTGCAGTACAAATGCGTAGCGAAGAACCTTGCCGCCCCCCCCCCCCGAGGTTTGCCATGGGAGGCTCTTTGGTCATTGTACGCTTTGTGTCATTTGGCGGAACAGTCCAAGTGTTTTTGAAATGTGGCCTTGGGAGCATTGTGCATCATTTTGACGCCTCTGTGTTCTGCAGCTGGAAGATTATGTGCGTTGGCAGTCATCACCCCCCTCTGGTTTCAAGGAACTATGAGCAGCGGCGATGATTGTTCGCCGGAAGCTGGAATACGAGCGCCATTGCGTAGCTGCAGAGAAGGCTGCATTGCAGGAAGTGTTTTCAATTTTGGTATGTTAGAGAAATTTGACGTGGGGAGCGCGTGTACAGTCTGGTCTGACCGGTGTTTGAAGGTTTTATGGACCACAGGGTCACGGGCTTGAGTAGCTACGCATCTAGTGTTCGCAAAAGTTGGGTCCACCATTGCAAAACCCTTAGGTTGTGGAGGGTCCGGGGAGCCGGCTGATTTGGCTCCTGTGATCACGCAGGCAGCAGGGGTGGGTGGGTGGGTGGGATTCAGAGGGTGACACCAATGTTGAGTCAAAGGTACAAAGGGGGCCATGTGGAGCTTTCTGCTTGGCCAGTGTTTCCAAGGTCATTTGATTCCTTGTCTTGACCTTGTGTTTGAAGGTGACCTTTGACTGCTTGAGGACAGTGCTCACCTTGGTTTTTATGGTCACTTTCAATCGGGTTCAGTTGTTCCAACAGTGCTAGTTGTATGAGACTCGGAGTGTCCGAAGTGTCAGGAACAAAGCACTGTGATTCAGTTGTCGTTGGTAGGTCGACTGGGTGAGGGTGTTGAGTTTGAACCCATACTTTAAGATTCTTGAAGTCAGTCAGTGGCTGAAAGCGATTCAGTAGGTCTTTGTGGACAAGCAATGGAATGGAGTCAAGTTTGGACACAGAGCGGATGAGTCATGGTCATGGGACCAATGGACACTGATTAGTGGCAAGCCAGACAAAGTCGTATTAGCGAGTGGATATGGTCGAACAACTAATGAACAAGGCTCCTTTAAGTCTTTGTGAGCGTGGTTAGCAGCTACACGTAGTTGGTCAAACAGATTGTGTGACATAAGAGTGATGTCAGCGGCGGTGTCTAAAAGAGCATCCTGAAACATCACATCTTCAAAGGTCAGTGTAAGGTAGAATTTTTGAATTTTTTCCCCTCTCGTTTAAATCGCACAGAAATTGTGGAAGCGGTGGTTTGACACGGGTTTGCGAAATGTTTTTAGAGGAATGGTCTTTGGCTTGAGGTTGGGCTGCCAGAACAGCATCGAACTGCACTGGGTCCTTTGGTTCTTCTCCATTTGTAGGAGGGATTTTTTTTTTTTTTTTGTCTTTTCTTCGTGGTTTAGAGCGTTTATTCTGAGTTGGCATAGCTGTGATAGCTAGGATGTCAGCTGTTTCATCTTCTGTTGGTTTGAGTCTTCGCTAGGGGATGTTTGAGCGCTTCTGTATCTTTTCTACTGAGAGTAGGAGTTTCTTTCTTCTTCCAAGGTCTCTGGGCTCTGCTTCTGAGCTTCTATGATGAGGTGGAGGAGACCATTTGCTGCGGTTACGTGTGTTCGTATCGGTATCTGTCATCTTGAGAGTCCGTACCATATCCTCGCGATCTATCTGGTGGATTTGGCCTATGACGGTAGTCGGGCTTTCGTGAATTTGGTCCTGAGTGGGATCCAGAGGACCTAGTTTGGTTATGACCTTGATGAGGTCAGTTGTGGAAACGTCTTGAACTTTCATGTGATCGCGGTGTGGGAGATGGAGTAGGGCGAGGGGCTCCTTCCAACTCCAGGGTGTCAGAAGCAGCACCGATAGCTAGAACAGTGGCAGGCGCAACGTGCTTGTTGCGGCTTTGTTGCCGTTTTTGGCATGCATAATGTGCAAACTCTCTCAGCTGACCTATTGAGCTTGACCTTGGGTTAGCTGTAACTCTGAGGTGGTGACTCACAATGGGATGGAGGTACTGGATGAAGAGGGTCTTAAAATTGTAGTCTTCTTCCATCCCTGGTGTATTTTGAGATCCGAAATATGCAAGAAGTCGTCGCTGGTAGTAGGCCTGTGGAGGCTCTGAGTGACCTTGTTTCACAGTCAGGGCTGCCAATAGCCCGGATTGTAGGCAGTCATTGGAGAATTCCTTTTCGATGGCTTTGCAGAGTCACATGTAGTCTGTCCTGATGTCTGTCAGCTGTCTGTCAAAAAATTTTGACACTGACCTGTTAGATGTTAGTTTAATCAAATGGATGTGATCGTCGACTGTAGCATCAGGGTACTTACGCAGGTAGTAGTCAATGTCTTGTAAATAGGCTTTGGTATCAGCTGAACCGATAGGGCCTGGATCAAATTTCGTGAGATTTTGCGCGTTCTTGTCAAGGTCACAGTCTGAAGGGGCACATACACGGTTTCCACGCGACCGTCCATACTCGAAACGGGAATCAGGTGATGGGGCGCGGTGGAAGTCCCGGTCTGGTGAGATGCGTTCTCCTTTCGGCCTACCCAACCTGTTCGTGGTTCGTGACCTCGGTTGGGGAGTAGCCAGAGTTTCTGGAGGTTGTGGAAGTGAATGTGGTCTTGCTTCCTTTTGTTGTCAGTATTCCTCCACTTCCTCTTTTAAATCTTTTAGATTTTGATGTGCTTCTTGTAGGAGCAGTTGACATTCCTTGTTGTCAAACTTTATGCTTTTAAGTTGACCTTCAACTCTTCTGAGTTCCTTCTTCGTGTCCTGAAGGGCATCTTCAAGTTCGCTGTTCTCTTGGCGAAGCAAGTTGTTGTCATGAGTCAACCATCGCTTTTCTGGTTTTGCCTGGTTCAAATCTTGTAACGCGTTATCAAGTTGATCTTGAGTATCGTCGTTTTCATTTTGAGATTGTTCCAGTTTCTTCCTTAGTGATTTGTTCTCTTCCTGGAGAGAGAGGGTTGTTGATTCCTTAGCTCATTCTCGGTGCATAACACTTTAGCTTCAGCTACTTTTAATCTCACGACTAATGCTATCGCAAACTTTCCCAACGTGCTGGGGAGATTCTTTCCTTTTGGTGGGTTTTCTGCATAATCATCCAAAAGTTCTTCAGTGAGTTGCTTCAGATCTTCGGGCTGTATTTTCTTGACCCGTGTTGTGAAGCTAGATATAAAATCAGAAGTCCATTCTTCCAATGTTACTTGAAGGTCATCCAGTTTGGTAAATCGGTCAGTTGTTCATAGACCCGCCATGGTTTACTGTTGTTTACCAGTTAGCTTAAAAATCAACTTGTTGATTATAGCTAAATTTGTTAGTCAAGGAATAGCATTGATTGTTATTTTATATTAGTGGCAGCTATAAACTCTTTTTGAACGTGTTCCAACTTACAGGCTTGTAAGAAGGGAGGTAGAATTTTGGAATTATTGTAGAAATATGGAGATGTGTTTATTTGTTTGTTGAAATTGTACTTTGATTTGTAGTTTAAAATTTGTGTGGACTGACTTATTCACTTAAATTTTCAAAGCCTAGTATTGGAATTGTCATCAATAACTAGCTTTGGAATTTTGTTTAATGTCACTTTAAAGTGATGATTTTATTTACAAAAAGGGAAACAACAAAAATAGAAAAGGTTAAATGCTTTAGAGATTGAAGGTTATAAGTTTTCGCTTTCTTTTAAAGTTAAGGATGACTTTGTCTTTATTGTTAAAGCATATTTTCATTTGAAGCTTTAAATGTTTTAATATTTACAGATTAGGAAACACAAGTGAATTGTTTTGTGTATTTTTTTTTTTACCAAGGATTTCTTAGGATTAAAGCGAATGGTGATTTACTTGATTGTTAGCTATAAAGTTTTTGTTTTGTTTTTTTATTTACAGAATAATCAATGTTTCCACCTTTTGACTTTCCTCTTTTAAATCCTGGTGAGAAGTAGGGAGTTGGTTAATGTTTTCCCTTTTCCTGTGGAGAAAAGCATGAACCAAGAATAGCACAATAAATCTGATTAACACCTAGAGCTTTTAAGTGTTAATTGATTAATGTGGTTTCCTATTTTGAAATTTTTTTTGGTAAATATTCAGTGACTCACTAAATCCTTGATCAGCATGCAGAGGGTTAATACTACTTTAAGGTCACTTTTGAATAAACCTTGGTATTTATTCAAATCCTTAAGTTGAAGGGGGATGCCTGTGGAAGAAATCAAACAATGCCGGACTTAAAGGTGCAATATAAAGGATTCTGACCTCCTGGCCAGAAAGTGTTGCACGCACTGTTGACTCACGATAATCTTGTACCGGTTGCCAGGTAGAGATAAACAGCACTTCTTGGAGGCTGACACTGCAGACTGCTAACATCTCAGACTTTTGGTTATTACGAGCTTGACAGCATGTCAAGCGAGGACTCTTGTAGTATAGAATCATTTATTTAACATACTGTAATCCTCTCTGATGCACATCTCCGGTAAACATTTTTTAAATAACTGTATGGTATAATGTTATTGACAGTAATGCTAATGCAGCACAGCTGTGATCAAACCAGATACCTCTCTAGTTTTGACAATGTAATTATGACAACACTTTAGATCAGATTGTAAGGGCTTTGACTGCTGTTAGTTGTTCTGTGATTTTTGTAAATAGGCTGAATCACACTTTTATGATCTGTTTAACCCCTTGCACTCTGGTCAATTTCCCTAAAAACGCCTAAAAATAACGTACCCAAAGTAAATCAAAAGCTGTTCTTCAACCCTTTGCAGCATCTTCATGGGGTTGGTCTCATTTAAAAGAAAACACTTTGAATGTTTTGGCAAAACAGTCATAATCTCTCTAAGTGCTCCTGCCACTGAGTAACAGTCATCTAAACATACTGAACTTGAAGAAAATAAAGTTCGCCTGGGTGTTTTTTTGGATACAAATGCTTGCAAATAACACACAGCTGTCAGATCCGGGCTGGAAAATGCAACAGAAATGTAGAACCAAGTGTTATCCAGCTAAGGTCAAAATTTTGTAACAATACCACAAAAATTGAATATATTACACAGCTTTTTTGTCAGGTTGTTCCCAGGCGTTTTTGAACTGTGCCAAATTGTGCCAAATGGCACAGTTTGGAAAAACATCTGTAACTTTTGAATGATTCAATATAGAAGCTTGAGCTTGGGCTCTAATGAAAGGTGACACTCAGGGCTGTGTGTGGGGGGGGGGCTTGTTTATTCATTCATGAATGAATGAATGAACAAACAAGCCCCCACACACAAAGAAGCATGCCACGTAAAAAATGTGTGGCTTTTTTTTTACAAGAAAAAAATAACCTACAGTGCACTAAAAATTATACTAAAATATCTGTAATGTAGAGGATAACAACTCCCCCCCCCACCCCCGCTACAAAGGACGGACATCGTCCATCGCCACATGACGGACCGCGGCGCACGGGTCTACTACGCACAGTTGTACTAAAATATCTGCAATATATCTGCAATCCGCAACAGAAGAGTAGCGGGGGGGGGGGGGCCTTCACAGTCCGGACGCGGCGCACGGACCGGTCCGTCATGTGGCGATGACGCACAGTTGTAATTTACCGATCGGTCAAAAGTCATTTTGATTACAATTTTCAGGGATAAAGAATAATTTAGCTTATAACACTTACCAGTCCACAACAGCAGTGTCGCTGGCGAACTTCTCTTCCTCATTGTCAGACGAACATGACGCTGGTCCACTTGTTACGACTCGTGGTTATGGTCACGCGACCCGGTCAAACCATGATTCCATTATTGCGGTTTTGCGCTTCCATGATTGCGGTTTTGGCGAACGATTTTTCAAAACAAATGAGAACAGTAGTAAGAAAAAAAGACTGGCGAACGCATGTGTGTCACCCAGTGGCTTACACAAAACAGATTTTACGCACGGGACGCACGCTTTCAATCGCCGAACTTCTCTGCTTCAATTGGCTCGCTGTATTCGCAGCCGTTGGTAGGCGGGTCCTTCTTGCTAGGTTTTCAGTCATTGGTTCTTCAAGGTTTCAGAAACCCAATTCAAGGCTCTTATTAGTCGAATGAGCGGTCAATCAAATCTAAACCAATCAAAGCACTCCTTTGGCTTTCTGTTCGCGGCTGTGTCTGTAGTGGAAGAATGGAAATGCAGCTTTTTTTTTTTCAGTGCGCTCTGAGACGCACAGTGTGCGTCCTAGTGCGCACGAGGGTGCGCTAGGACGCAGAGACGTGACCGCCCGCGGTATCCCGGAGTGCAAGAGGTTAAGTTCATCCGTTTTAGATAGATAGATAGATAGATAGATAGATAGATAGATAGATAGATAGATAGATGTACTTTATTGATCCCAAACTGGGAAATTACAGTGTAACAGCAGCATGACAGTTGAAAACCAAACAACAGAAACACATACATGACAGACAATGGGATTACCAATGGAAAGTAAAAACTAACACGACTATAAAACCTATATACATCATAGCTTAATATATGATGACCCGTATAAACACATGAATCATCCCATTGCACAAAGAATCAGGAGCAGAGTGAAAAGTGATGTACCAGTTAATCTGTAAGATGCAGTGTGGCAGCATAGCTATGCCAGAATACAACATCATAGTGAGTTATTGTACAGTGAAATTGCATGTGGCAGGAAAGATTTCCTGTACCTGGCTGTTCGACAACGAAGCTGTAGTAGTCTCCAGGAGAAAGTGCTTTGCTGTCTATCTAGTGTGTGGTGGAGGGGGTGATCAGGATTGTCCATGATGGATCGCAGTTTATTTAGTGTTCTCCTCTCCATCACTGTCTCAAAGGTCTCCGGTCTGAGAAAAATTACAGAGCCACCCCTCTTGATAATCTTGTCAAGTATGTTGGTATCTCTGGCCCTGATACTGCTACCCCAACAGACCGCAGCAAAGAAGATGGCGCTGGCGACAACAGTCTGGTAGAAAAGCTCCAGCATCCTGCTGCACACGTTGAGGGATCTCAGCTTTCTCAGGAAGTAGAGTCTGCTCATCCCCTTCTTGTGCGCAGCATCGGTGTTGGATCTCCAGTCCAACCCGCTGCTGATCCTGACACCCAGATATTTGTAGTCCTCAACCACTCCCACATCCTCCCTCCTAATCTGCAGTGGCTGAGAAGGAGCCTTCCTCTTCCTGAAGTCAATCACCATCTCTCTGGTCTTACTGACATTCAACCTCAGGTGATTCTGCTCTGTCCACTCCACAAATCTGTCTACCAGTGCCCTGTACTCCCCCTCCTCTCCTCCTCTTATACACCCCACAACAGCTGAGTCATCAGAGAATTTTTGCAGGTGGCATGAACCAGTGTTGTACTGAAAGTCAGTGGTGTATAAGGTAAAAAGAAAAGGAGAGAGCGCAGTCCCCTGTGGCGCTCCCGTATCACTAGCCACCACTCCAGACAAGACACTACCCAGCCTGACAAACTGTGGTCTGCCTATCAGGTAGTCAGTAATCCAGGAGATCACAGAGCTGTCAACCCCATCACCCACAGCTTCTCACCCAGCAGCAGTGGCTGGATGGTGTTAAAGGCACTGGAGAAATCAAAAAAAGTGATTCTCACAGTATCTCCTCCACCATCCAGGTGCAGATGGGCTCGTTGCAGCAGGTAGATGACAGCATCTTCAACTCCTAAATGGGGCTGATATGCAAACTGCAGAGGATCCAGCCATGTCTTCACCTGTGGCCTCAGGTGGGCTAAGACCAGTCTTTCCAGGACCTTCATCACATGAGATGTGAGGGCAACTGGTCAGTAGTCATTCAAATCTGATGGAGATGACTTCTTGGGGACAGGAACCAGGCAGGATGTCTTCCACAGCACCGGTACTTTCTCCAGACTCAGGCTCAGGTTGTACAGGTGTTTCAGTACCGGAGCTAGTTGGTTGGCACAGGTCCTCAGGGTCCTTGTGGAGATGTCGTCAGGGCCCGAAGCCTTCCGCTGACGGAGTCTCTCCAGCTGTTTCTCCACCTGATCTGTAGTCACCGTGAAGTGAGGGAGGGTCCTGGTACCCCCTGAGGAGGAGGAGGGGGGAGATGGAGAGAGGTTCTGCACGGGAGCGTGGGTGGGGAGGGGTGCGTGGGGGTCTGGTTGTGTTGCTCGGACTGTGAGTTGAACCTATTAAAAAACAGATTCAGTTCCTCAGCTCTCTCCTGGCTCCCAGATGGCTGCCTGACTCTCCCCTTGTACCTAGTTATTTGTTTCATTCCCTCCCACACATCTTTGGTGTTGTTTTGCGTGAGTTTCTCTTCCAACTTCCTCCTATAATTGTCCTTGCACCTCCTCAGCATCTCTCTCAGCTCATGCTGCACTCCCCTCAGCTTCTCCTTGTCTCCAGCCCTAAAAGCTCTCTTCTTTTTGTTCAGAAGTGCTTTCAGGTCACTGGTGACCCATGGTCTGTTGTTGGAGAAGCAGCGTACAGTCTGAGCTGGCATGGTCATGTCTTCACAGAATCTAATGTATTCTGTGATGCAGTCGGTCATATTGTCTATGTCCACCCCATGTGGTTCACAGAGTACGCTCCAGTCCGTCGTCTCGAAGCAGTCCTGTAGTGCATCAGCAACCTCCTGTGTCCACCTCCTCACAGTCCGTATATACAGTAAGCAGGCTGCCTTTACATAAGGGGGACGTACTTGGGTGTTAACATGACCATGCAGGGATCTGATTTACCAGTGGGGGGTAGAGCTGTTGCACTATATGCATCCCTGACATTGGCATACAGTAAATCCAGTGTTTTGTTCTCTCTGGTGGGACAGTCAACAAACTGGTGAAAGTTTGGTAGTGTTTTTCCCACTGAGACATGGTGAAAATCACCTGTGATGGCCATGAATGCATCCGGGTGCTTCTCCAGTAATGTGGCCACAGTGGAGCTGATGACATCACAGGCCACCGCTGCGTCAGCTGACAGAGGGACGTAGATGATAACAATTAAAGCGCACTTCATTTCTCGCGGCATATAATAAGGTCTCATACTGACAGCCAGCAGTTCAATGTCCGGGCTGCAGTACTTTTCCTTCACATAAAT